>JAVKLA010000040.1:11670193-11688443 GCA_034782735.1 Sagittarius serpentarius
TCATACTAAACCCAAAACACAGCTCTGTACCAGCTACTAGGAAGACAATTAACTCTATCCCAGCTGAAACCAGGACAGACAGAAAGGTGAGGAAGCTGTTGTGAAGATGGAGGAAACAGAAGGAGCATTTGGGGAGACAAAGTGAGAAAGGCAGACTTGTCTTTTGTAGCGGAGTAGTTTCCTGCTGCTGTTTGTTCCTCTGGTGCTTTGGTATCAGGACTTGGTGTGTGTCTTCTGTAAGTAGGCAGGACTGTACCAAAGATACTCCTGACAAGTAGTGGGCTTGCACTGATAGCAACTAATGGGAGCACTATCTATCCTGTTATTTGGTTGCAGTCTCTACTGTGATTGATTTTTACTGGAGTGTGGGTATGAACAGGACTTTTAAATATATGGGAAGACCTGTTTCACCCTCAAACAGTCGGGTACTACCATCCTACCTGCAGAGGAGGTGAGATCATTGTATTCTACTCAACTCAGCAGTCTGCAAGAGCATGAGGTAAGAAGCTTTCTTCACTCAATAAATGGTGATGTATGTTTTGAAAGTCAGCTCTAACTGAATTTACCATTTCCTACCTATCTTCTGGCATGCAGCCACTTGCTGGAAAGTAACAGCTTTTGTGACACAGGAAGTATGAGTCTGTCTAGCAAAAGCATGTAATATAGTCCTCATCCTACTGTAGTACTAGTTTAATAATCTCTCAAGGCACACTTGTGATCTCTGACCCAGAGCTGCCAAGATTAGAATAATCTTGGTGTTTGAGAATAGAAGCAGCTTTTTACTTACAATTCTTGTCCTGTTGGGATTTTTGCAGTCTCCCTTAAAGTGACTTAAGGTTGCTCTATGTGTCTAGAAGAGGTGGGCTTAAATTTAAAATAACATTAAGATTCTGTTTCAGTAAACAATAAAGCTTTTGGTAAAAAACTAGGCTTGCATGGTTGGTTCAGCCTTATTCATCTACAAACACCTGAAGTGATGTAACTTAACTTACACAGCAAGGATTTTGTTTACTCTATCCTGTATTTTGGGGGGATGTGGTTTCCTTATGGGTCTTTCTCTCCCTGCTCCCTACTCCAAGTTCAGGTCTTCTACTTGAATCGGGCATCACAGATCTGAAAGCAGCATTTCACACTCTGCTCTACTAAATTCCTTTTTGAGGAAGCTCTAATCTGGATATTGCTTCATAAATCTAGTACACTGTAAGAGCTAGGGTTCATGAGGTTGTTCTTGTGTCTACTTTTGCTCACATGTCATAAATTGAAATCCCGTTATTTAGTTATGGTGTTGCAAAATCTGTGTACCTGCATGGTTGTTTAAACCATACTGCATACTGCATGCACTTTTGCCCACATCTTGCTGTTTCCCTCGCTGGTTAAAGCAGTCCTTTGTGCTACAAGTTCAAGTCTATAAAGGTTGGAGTAGTGCCTCTGTGCCTAAAGCCAAGATTGCTTCTTTTGCATTCTATCCAGGTTAATCCATTTCAGCCAAATTTGTTAGCCCAGGCATTTGGGATCCTTCCCATGTACAGCCTTAGCAGATTCTGCAAACATCTTTTTATAGGGATGCTGACAGATGAGTACCTGGTTAAGAGTTAAATGGAAATGATGTTGTCCTTATGACAGTTTTGGGCACTCCTGCTGTTGGAATAGTTCTGGTGCATTTAGACCAACTGGGGAAGAACTGGGATTTGGGGACACCCAATTATGTCTCTCTTTGAACACACACTTCTTCAGATTTCCCCTTTATAGGAGAAACATAGATTCTTAGGCTGTATCCTTAGTGGAGGTAAAGCAGCATGGCTTTACTGAAGTCAGACTGACACTGCCTCTACAGGATCCATCTTTAAGCCTTTTCATCGCTTTACAGGGAAAAACAGGTGTGCTTTCCTCTAAAAGACATTGTGTTCTCTGTGGAGCTTCAGTGGAGAGCAAAGAGAAATCTTTCCATTTAAATAACTATAATTTACATTGATGATAATATGCTGAATGCTATAACCACTTCCATCTCTCAGAAGGTTCTTAATACATCCTTGAGTTTTGGGACAGTTTCATCTTGATGTAGTAGATGGATGTAGATGTCATGGGGTCTTTAATTTTCACTCCTTAGATTCATTCTCCTTCTTTCTGATTAATTTCTCTATGGGGTGTCTGCCTTTTACATCATGGCAAATGCAGTGCCGGGGGGAGGGAGATGTAATGTTTTATTAGCAGCCTCTGTTTAATGTAACTGTGCTAGTCCTGTGAACTAAATATGCTATCAAATGTAATTCCCCTGAGATGCAGACTTACTGATACTTCTTCTGTAGAAGAACATACACAGGCTGTAGAGGAAAGCTTGAAAAGTCAAATCTTTTCTGTACTTTTTTTCTAAGCTTGACCCAGGGGTCTTTTCTGTTAAATTTCCCTTTCTGGTAGGGAAGGAAAGATATTTCAATGTATAGTAAGTATTTGATAGCTGACTGAATGAAAAGGTTGAAGCTAATGTGTATTAATTGTACTGCAGTGGCCCTGGGAACATGTCAAAGGCTGAAATCAACACAGTATATTAGGAGCCCATAGGCATGAGGTGTGTTCTCTGAATAAGTCCATTGAAGCACAGAACTGAAGGAATTATGAAGTTAAAGCCAACATCACTCCATTATGTCTCTGCTTTCACATCTTTAATTCCATAAGACTGAGATTCATATTGTTGCTTCTGTAAATTGTGGGTCACTGTTTCCCCCCAGTTAGTGTGAGATGGGGTGGTGGCACTGGTGCTGAAGCACACAGGAACGAGTACTTACCCTATAGCTTATCTCCTCCTCTCTGGGAGAGGTTAGTTGAGTCCCATGAGCATTTACAAGTTTCCCCCCAAAGTCTTCTGCTTTATTACTTTTGTGTCTGGATGCCTCAGCTGCCATGAAACAGAAGCTGCATAATCACAAAGGATCATAGAGTAGCCTATATGGCACTGATAGGCATGAGCAGCAAGTTGTGATCTGAAGTTTCAGTGTGCTAACATGAACTTGCCCACATCCTTGGGGCTCTGAGACTGCCTTGCTGTGAAGTCATTTTATGCTTTGAAAGGAAAGGTGGAATAAGCTGCCTGTGTAAGGTGTATCTGCACTGGAGGTGGTGTGTAACCTCCTTGGATTAACCTGTGCTTTAGTTCCTGTTGTCTAAGACTAAGCAGTTGGCAATTTGGAGAGGAGTTTTTTCCCTTCTTTCATATGGAAAACATTACCGCACAAGCAGTACTTTCTTGTGCTGTGTGTGGCTGGGTTACTTTGATGCTTTCTGTCCTTATCTAAGGAGTCCCAGATCTTGCTCCTGTCTAATTAGTTTCTCCCACTTGTACTAGGGATGAACCTGGAGATATCTGGAAGTGTGCCAGCCACAAAACAAAAGGTGTATGGGAAAGAAATGACTTCAGGTCGCCCATGTATCAATCTGGTGCTTAGCTATTAAGCAGCCTTTCTTTTCATTACTATAAAGAACACTTTGAATCTGCCACAGATGAAGGGACCTGAGGGCAAGACACTTAGCTTCTCAATCTGTTTACTTCTGCAATGTATGGTACAGTATATGCATCTAACTGGATTATTATAAGGCTTATGGTGATTAGTAAGCCTCCTTGAGAAACCTGGATGCAATATACTATAGAATGATTTAACAGTGGTATCTTTGCTGATCAAAAAGTGATTACTTTTGGAGGTGCCTAATTGTACATGAATATTTTGTAGCCAGTACCAGCAGAGTTCATTGCCCAGAGACTTTGCTGCTTCATAAACCAACAATTCAAATGCTATATTGACAAGTCAAATTTATATTAACCAGATGTATAGTTAAGGACTTAGCACATCCTTAGTCATGTGTAAACAAGTGCTTTTAAAAGAAAAGTGGTCTTTTAAAAAGAACTAGGGATTTTTTTTAATATCCCTTTTCTGGTTAGAAGGGGAAAGGTAATGCATACAACTGCAACTTCCAATTCAAATTTTGAAATTTAATTTCTGCATGCAATACTGGACTTGAACCAGTGACCTCTCCATGCATACCTACCTGTCATGTCAAATGCTTCACTAAAAATGCCCACTCTGCTCCACTCATTAAATTCTTTAACACTACGGCTTCCATTGGTTGATGCTTTGTTGAACCACCTCTTGTGATGGTATTGTGGCCTGTAGGGAAGCATATCACCAATTGGTACAGTTTTATTACAAAAAGGCCTGATTCTTGAATGGCATTTTGCTGTGGGTGTTCCAGGCACTCTGCAGAAAAACTACTGCCATGCTCAGGTAGAGACATCTATGGTCACTGACACTTTTGCTACTTGCTTTTTGCCATGTATCTGTTTTTCGTCCCTGGAATTTTTGTCTGCATTCAGTGTCCCAACCTTTAAAGGAAAAAGCCAGGAAAAACTTCTCGGGAAGGGCTGTTCTTGCTTCTCACATGCTGAGATTTCTTTCTCAGTGGATACCAGTGCTTCTTAGCCCCTTGTATATTCATCCAAGTCTTCACAGAACCCACTTCTGATTTATTGTTGATGTTCCTCCTGGAAAGGCAGAGGGATCTTCTGTCCTCTTGATGCTTGACTTCTAGTACCTTCAGAGTTTAAGTAACGAGTGCACCTTCTCCTGCATTCAAACTGCTATGCTGTTGTCTTGGGGGAGAAATTAATCAATCTTTTCCAATACCTTTGCCTGTGACAGCACCTGTGCAGGAAATATGCATGTCCCTGTGCTGATCAGGTTGCTGTGACTGAGGCACAGCTACTCCTGCAGCACACTTAGAAGTGATACAAAGGTATTGTCCCTAGCCAGCTCTGAACTACAGTCCAAGTGACTGGATCCTGTTTACAGTGTCATGGATTGGAACAACCTTTAGCACAAGTTAGGACAGAAATCTGGAGTCATGCTTTTTAACTGTGTGCTTTGCAATAGCACCTCCTTACACCTTGACCAGGGAGTGCTTGTTCCACATGGGAATGTCCACCCAGTTTGGGAGAATTTGACCCTCGGTTCTTCCACATCTGTCCTTGAAGCCACAAGCTAGTGGACTATATTTCCCTGTTGTGACAGTGTAAGGGACACAAGTCACCAGGCTTAAGCAGTGGGGGCTTGCAGTGGTGACCTGTTTAAGTAGGCCATGAACTGCTCTGTGCGAGTCGCCGCTGCTGCCAGCCAGCTCTGAGGCAGCTGGAAACAACGGTGGCAACGCATCATGGGCCACAACCTCAGCCAGTTAGAGCATGTGGTATCCCTGCTCGAACAGATTTAAACAAGAAATATTTCTTAACAAAGAAACTGCTTGTGCCACCTAGCCCTCCTGTGCTGCCTACGCCTCACTGGGGTAATTTTGACTGAGTGCAGCTCACTGAAAATAAGGCAAGTTGAGACTGCGGAATGGACACAGTTTTATGTAAAAACCAAAAACCCCCAACAACCCAAAAAAACCTGAACAAACTGACCCCAAAAAACCCACGATATTTTTTTGTCCTTTTTCTCGATGCCCAAATTGGTGATCAGAAATGTGTGTTATTCTGTAACAGATGAAGTAAAATTCCCTGGCTTGAAAGTGTTTTTCTGATGAGAGGCAGAAATGCTAAAGCTGGCAAACTAATTTTAAAGGCATGCTCCCAGATCACAAGCCTCTGAAAATGAGTGTTGGGTGCTTAGAGGAGCTTTATGAGCATGCTTTCGTTAAATAGCTGTTCTGATCTTGCTTATTCAGTCTTTAAATTAATGTGTAAAAGATACCCATAAGCAACCAGCAGCTGAATTGACTGTGATTAGATGGATTATTACTATTACTCAGCCCAACAAGTTGCTATATGTTTTGTGTACTCAAGCAAATTTTGCTGTGCAGGCAAGTGGAATGATATGCACATGGACTAACATAAAATCCCTCAGAATATCCCAGGATTAGACAAACAGATTTACAGAGTTGAAATAGAAATGAATTGCCTGTGTTTCTAAATTAGAGGCTTTCTGGCATTTACATACACAAATAGCTTCGATCTCCAAATAGTCTGTTTCAGACAAGCATTGACTCAGTTGTTCCTTTTCTCCCTGTGCTAGGAAGTAGGAGCCAATTTATCAGAGCATCAAAGTGATTAAGAAGAGATTATCTGCTGTAGGGGCTCATTTAAAGAGGTCTGGGGATTCCACTGGGTTGCTGTGTTTGGTTGAATTCATTTGACACAGTAAAAATACAGTCTCTTGGCTGTAAAATTCTTTAACGCTTGGGGTGAAATAATGAGGAAATTCCTAGAATTTTGAAGCCATGCAAATTGCAGAAGGTGGTAAGGATCCCTGATGATACAGTAACACTGGAGGGTCTGCATCATAGGATGAAGAAAAGGCTTTGAAATGTGGGCCATGAGTCAGGTTCTGTAACCTATCACACCTTTCCTGTGGCTGACTGATCTGGGCTCTGAGCTCATGCTCCTCTTAGGAAGGACTGAGTGCTGTTGCTGATGGACTGGGCTGAAGAATGCTCAGCCCTGCCTGCTTTAAACAGTTACTCAAAGGATGGCAGTTGTGTTAAGGTGGCAAGCCTCTCTTCTGTAATTTCTGCAGAGCTCTGGAGCTCAAGTTGAGGTAAGAGTTGAACACTGAGGATGGTGGGTAAACCTGGCTTTGGAAAAGGTCTAGACCTGTGGATTTGTCAGCTGAGATACAGCAATTGTATTACCACATTACCACCAAGGGAATCAGAGGAGTAAGATCAGGAATACACTGGGAATGAGAAGGGAACTGGGAGGCAATTTGGGTCCTCTCTGCATCCTCAGAGCCCCTGAGGACTTCACATCCAGTTCCTTTCCAGACCTGGGGTTAGGGCAACAGCTGTAGATCTTATTCTGCTCTACAGAATGTATTTTAATATCTGACTGAAGTTTTTAGATAACAATTTATTGTTCATTGTCTAGGAGGAAAAAGATAATTAATGCCCGTACTGCAAGACTGGAAATGGCCATTATGACAAATCCTTATTTCATAATTTCCAGGTGTTCTTTGGGGAAACTCTATATAGCAGGAAATTCAAGCCATGAGTTAAATAGTTACAACACAAACAGTATTATTTCAATCAAGGGACCTTCTTCTGAAATAAACTATAAAAATACAAGAGAATACTTTATTTCCTCTTTAAGCTGTTGTTCAGGAAAGCACTTAATCATTGTAAGGCTTACTGACTGCAATGTGACTTACACATACGTTTAAGTGCTTTATTGACTAGAGGTATATTCCCAGTGAGAGGCATGCATACATTGACTATGTACCTTGCTCTGCGGGTCTCCTATCTGGTCCAGATTTGTATTTGCTACTACAATACAGTAACTTTTCATATTTCTTGATTGGTGTTGTTTTGGAGCCTGGCATACTGCTGGGTTTGGACAAGAGAAGGAAACTATTGTAACCCAAGGCAGCAGCACTTTCCCTAATCTCCCCTGGGTTTGGGAGAATGTATTTGCTGATGGTAATTCCTTGGATAGGTGATAGCTGGTGATCAGGAAGGCATAAATTATGTGAAAACATGATAGCAATGCACTGAAATGCTGTGGTATTTTTTGCAGAACTTCATAGCTAGGCTGGATCATGTTGTTAAAGTAGCATCTGCTGAATGGGTAGGGAAGGGCACCAGTGTAATAGTGATTTTTGTCCTTTTGCAGTGATTTCTGAATGACAGCTTACAGAGGAAATAAAGCATGCTGCTGTATTTGTAGTCCTTTAAAACCCCTCCAGAGTTGTTTGTTTTCACATTATACAGAGCTTGGGAAGCCCCTTGCTGCCAAGGCCTCCCTGGACTATTGTAAGCAGCCCCAACTAAGTGCTTATAATCAAAACAGAGCAGGCAGAGAAATGGTGAGAGATGAAAGACACCTGGAATGACATAACCATGGTGACAGGTCGTCTCTACCTCTTCTTCCAGCGATGGGCTCAGACTTCCCTGCACATACTCGTGTGCCTCATGCACAAGTTTTCTTGTGTATTTCAAATGCATATTCCACTGCATGCTGCATAAATGTGAAACCAAAGGCTAGGCAAAAGCTTCAGACTTGTTGGCCCTGAAGAGAGGGTGGCAAGTTGAAAGTGGGACTTCCTTGCCTGAATTTTTGTCTTTTAACATTGTGTTGTGATTTGCCATGTTGATAAAGACACTGAGCCAAAATAAAGACAAGAAATTGCACTTATGCAGCCTGAAGAATATCCACTCGGTGAGTAAAACCTAGATCAGTGGCTCTAATGTCTAAGTTAATCTTCAGTCATCTGTTTAAAGCTTGCAGGTCAATGTATTTTAATGATATGGCATGCTATCAGTCAAATGTAAAAACAAACTTCCTTTTAAAAAGATTAATTTACTTCATTTGCAAAAACCATACACTTAATGTACAGGAATCTTGATTTTTTTTTTTGAGAGCTCTTTGAATGTTAATTGAAGTAAGATTTCAATTTATATTATATTAAACTTGACAGAGGGGGAAAACTGAATAGCCATCTGCTAATCAGTTTATTTCTCATAATGAAAAAAAATCTGCAATTTCCGTAATCTGAAGTACATAGAGCACTAACTTTGCAGGGAGCCAGTTACTTGCTGTCCAGGGAGTCTGCTTTCCTCTTGCAGAAACTGTTTGTGGAAGACCTTGACTGTGAAATGCTGCTGCTAAACTCACTGTGACTCTGTTCTGCCTGAAGGTAAAAGTAGCCCTTGGTAGGTCCTGCAATGTGCAAGGCATATAAAACCAGGTATCAGTTAACATGGTCAGATGCATAAGGCTCTGTATCCACATCCCAAGCCTGCTCCTGTTTAAAAGCCATGCAGTTGTTAGCGAACAAAATCCGATAAAATCTGCCGAGAAGTAGTGTACGGCACACTTAGGGGGTGTGGTAGCGAGAACGTGGAGTTTCTGGAGCTGTGGGCAGGCTCCAAGAGCCTCAGTTTCTGGGTCTAAGATGAGAAAAACTGTAGGCTAGTTCACTCTTCTATTGCAACTTGTCTAATACTGCAGAAAGTAGGTACTATAAACTAAAAGCTGTGCCTGTTGTGCGAAGTGATGTCTGAGGAGTGTGAGAGTAAGCTCTTGCAAATCTTCCTTTATTTAAAGAGCAATGCAAGGTGGGGGTTGTTTTTCCCTGAACCTAGTGGCTTGTAGCGTGTTAGTAGCAAAACTGAGAATGTTCTTGCTTCAAAATTAAGGTTGTGATATAGATTGGAGAAGAAAGTTGATCTGAACAGACAGCATGTGCCAGTGCCAGGTCCTGTACACAATTAATCTCTCTGCACAAGCACAAAACAAAACCTGTGTTCTCTTGGCTATCTTAACCTCATGGTAGAATGGCATATATACCTAAAAATCTGTCTGTATGAAGGTGCTAGTGAGGGAGATGAAAATATATGTATTGAAAGTAATCCTTACTGATGTCTAACTCACTTAATGAAGCTAGTGTTGAAAGATTTCAGTCTTACTGTTAAGCAAATAAAAAATGACGGCTTTAAGATGCTTGTGGGCTGTGTTAGACTGGCCAGTGTCCTGATGCAAGGAGAATTTCCAATCTGAAAGCACGGGGGGCAGGGGAAGAAAATTTTCCTTGCCAACATGTTGGTAGAGGGAATAACTTTCCTTGCCAGCATCCTGGAGCAAGGATTTTTTTTCCTCTCTGTGCTAACTCTTGCAAAAATTATTTCAGCATGTAAAATGTGCATGCTGAATAGTGACAGTAATGACCTTTTTTTATTGCTGCTGCTTCTCTCCTCAGGCAGAATCAAGTGCAGGAGCTGGCAAGGTATTCTCAGATGAATCAGTCCATGAGCTGTGGCTTAGATCCTGAAGAGCAGCTGTAAAACTTAGCCTATATGGAAGCGGTGCTTGTGAGATCTGCGTTGGCCCAGGGTTGACTTCCAAGCTTCACACGGGCTTGAGCAGATGGAAGAGAGTGGGGGCCCAGGAGCCCACTGAGAGCTTGGAGAGGGGGAGGACTGTGGCAGCTGGGAGGGAGGTAAGATGAGGCAACTCTCTCCATAGAGTTTTGGGTGCAGAAGTTATGTGCTGCTGTTGAACTGTATGTTGTGCTGCTTGCTGCTTTTGAATCTTTCTGCTGTGGGTATAAATCAGCAATTCCAGTTTTCTGTCAACTTAGCATGATGATGACAGTGATTGTCCCAACAAATGAATGCCTAGGTGATGAAAACTGAGGAGTCAAAAATAAAACCCTTACAAGCAGACTGGTTCCCTGTTGTGGTTTTGTTGTTTTTTGTGTTTCTTCCCCCCCACCCCTGCTGTTCTGGCAGAAAGCAGGTCTGTGAAGCAGGGACAGTAACTCCTGTCAGAGCTGGTAGCTTAGTGCATCAAGCCTGTGTGAGCTTAGCAGTGCCAGTTGGACTGGGTCTGCTGTGAGAGTCTGGATGAGACTTGTCTCTTGACATGAATGGAGAAAATAGCTGTCAAATAGGAATAGAAATATGAAAGTTCATTTCTTTGTTGAAAGCTTTTGGAGAGCTGCAGCTTTGACATGCCTCCTTCCCTGTTTTCCCCAGTTTTTGGGTTGTGGTGATGTTTCTTACATGGGAATCTGCAGTGATGAAGCAAGGAGACACATTTTTGGCTACGAGCACACAGGTGCTCACAGGCATTTGTTGAGGAAAATTTGTAGTTAAGTGGGAAGCTGTGGGCTTAGGAGAATAATTTTACAAGCTATGGCTTTTGAGTATTGAGCACCAAAGAAAGTGTTGAGTCCATGGAAGGATATGGGATTTATTAGAAAGGTGGTAGTATATTTTCATATGTGACTTCTCCATGTCAACATGGAGATTACATGGGCCGATCAACAATATGACATGACCTTAGAAACACAGAGCATTTATGTGTGTATGTGGCTTTTCAGACATTTGCTTCCTTTTGAAGTAACTCCTCAGATTCTTCAACTCCTCTAGAAAAAAAATTCTTCCTTCATGGTAAACATTAGCTGCCTTAACATTTGGAAGCATGTAGAAGAGCATTTGAAAGTTGATGTAGATCATCCTCTCACACATGCCAGGGTTTGCTCAGCCTCTCAGTGTCGGTGTATTTTTGTATGTACCCTTTACTTTAAGTACTATGTAAGCAGAAAAATGAGCTTTGTGTCAGTTCATACAGGAACAAAACTGGCTGGGACGTCCTGAACTCAATGTGATGTACCATGGAGTCCGGACTGGAGTGCTTTCCGTTCTTTCTCCTTTGATACCTAATTTTAAGACTTCTGTCATGGCTGCCCTTGATGTAACATAAATATGGCCATTCTCATGATACCTGTCAAGTTCCCAGGGGTTTCTCTCCCTTTTCTGTATTTTAGGAAAGAGCTGCTGAAGGAACTATCACAGAAAAGAGATTCCCTGAGAAGTATTTCTCCAGAGTGAAGCTAAATCAGATTGTCTCCAAATAGCTCTGAATTTTAGAGAAATCTTTTAAAGAACCTGAAATGCATGGCTTTCTTTTCTTCCCCTCAGTGAATGAACCAAGTGCTAGATTCATGTGCAGTCTAAGTTTGCCTGTAGCTTTTGGTTTGGACTGCTCAGCCGATGCCTCTTGCTGATATTGTTTTCCTATAGTCTACAACATACTGATGCTCATTATCTGTATTTCATCATGAAGCTTGTGGGTAAGGATCCAGACAGGCATGCAGTAAACATTTCCATAGAGGAACAGACCAGCAATTACTGGCTGAGAACTGACCCGTATAGGTTATATGCAGAGACATGAATTCAAAGTTCCGCATGCAATTCTGGCTCTAACACATGTATGTGTGCTTAGTGATTATTTTTTTAATGTTTATTTTGGCCAATTTTTATCAAGACTCTTTGGAATAAGCTGGTAAGTGAAGTTTTGGAGGTCTTTGAATTGCAGCTCCAGCAGATTTCATTTCCACACCAATTAAGATCTGGTAATATCTTTAGCTAGTAAAAAGGAACCTTGTAAGGAGAGGAGTGCACCAGTTTAATGTTCATATGGTAATTACCTATTTTGGGGTGACATTTAATAGACTGAAGATCACTGCTGTTCATTTTATCCTTTTGTGTGGGGATTGCTGGAAAAGAAAATGTACTTAACATTTTGGGATGCGACAAAGGAGGAGAAAATTATACCCCTTGGCTATGCTCTTTTGATCTTGTATTTTTACCAAGGTGAAAATGTAGTGTATGTCAGATGCTAGCTACAAAGTACATCTAGACTATTTTTGTTTTGAATTTGCAGAGAAATTGGTCATTCATGTTGCAGAAGCATTTCTTTTGTGGAGGAGAATTTTTTTGGCACCTATCAGTCCTTTCTTTGAACATTTGGAGTTATTAACACTATGCAGTTACTTTGCAGCAGCCAGTAACTCAGCTGAGTTTGGTGGCACTTGAAGTAGAGCAGAGATTTTCAATCTATGTTAAATCCCATTATACCTGGATTTCAATTTCACCTGTAGACAAATTAAAGGATTTGTGGCTTGGTTTATTTTACTGTTTCATATGAAAGCAACATGAACACATCTGTGATTTTTAAATGGGAATAATTAAGATGTGCCCAAAGAATTATAATAGGTATACGTCTGTTTTAACCAGTGAAAATTAAGACCAGTGGGATTTACCCGCATTTTTTTATCCCTCTTCATTTTAGCATTTGAGTGGACAGGAGTGGGTGTTAATAACAAAGCCTAGGGTTTCTGGCACCTCGGAAGGATATGGTGTGTATGAGACACAATAAATGTATGTCTCGAGGCTTCATGGGGAGCTAGGAGTAGGGAGGGGAACTACGTGCAGCCTTACTCCTATACTGTGACTCTATTGTAAAATGAAGGTGCAGAGATACAAGAGAAGTGAACCTATTGTTTCTTCAAGTTACGCTAACATACATAGAACTTGAGATGACTTTTCTCTGAATTTTTTTTTTCTACCTTTGAGAATCTTTCCGTGAAGCAGGTAGGTCCCCATTTTCAAGAAGCAAGAAACTGCCTGAGGAAATATAAATAGCAAAAGGTGGGGGAAAAACGGGCAAAGAAAGAACTCGGATGTTGATAACAATGAAGTCTGAAAGGCATGGTTAAGTGATTCCCTTTTTCAGACACCCTGCAGAATAGCAGGAAGGTCTTCAGGGAGGCTTTCTTGTGTTGCTGAGAGAAATGAAGGACTGTTTCCTTTGAAAAAGGCCTTTTCTTGGATGGTCCTATGAGAAGTGAAGTTTTACTGTTATTCCTCCAGTATATTGCCAATAAAGATGTCCAAATAACTTCAAAAATTTTCTTAAAAGTTTACTCTTAATGTGTTGTAGGTCAGGATTTGCATGGAGGAAAAGAGGGAACAATAAGATTATTGGACCAAATTATTATCTGGTCCAAACTGATGAAGGGGGATCTCCTGAAATCACTAGTTGTGCTGCTAGTTATGGGTCTGGCCCATTTGTCTCTGCTTATGCTTGAGTCTCTAGTATATGAAAAGGACCATGCACTTGCTGATGAAAATGTATTGGATTAGTACACTTGGAAGAATTACACCAGGTAATTATAGCTTTTTTTTTTTAAACTAGTGTTGTATACCTTTCTACAGAATGTATTTTCTGAACTAATAACGGCAATGCCTGCTGCTGAAATGAAGCACCAGAATCTGTCTAGTATAAATCTACTGGCCAGAGGAGTTCCTTTACTTTATACTAGCTTGAGGATCTGTCTCAGAGTTTTGATTGTTCTGATATAGAGATTTTCTGTAGGAAGAACAGAGGCCAATAAAAGCGGCTGCAGGTTGAAGCAGAGTCTTACAAGTGAAGAGCTCTAAGTGGACTGATTTGCTTTTGAAAACCAAATCTATGGGAAATCCAACAAAATTAAGTAAAACTCACAAATTTGGATCACATTCAGTGATTTAATCTAGCTGAGAATTTTTTACTTTTAAAGATTTTCCAATTTCTCTAAAACTGGAGATTTCAGTTTAAAAATTAACAAAAATAACGAAGAAAAGCTTTACAGGGTTACATCCAAATTAAGTAGAAAAGTTCACTTTGAAATTGAACAAGTCATTTTTTAACTTGTTCTTCCTCTAATATTATGGGATAGTTTCTTTTGAGTCAGTTTGAGCTGTTGTCTTGATTTTTTTTCATTATGAAAATGAGAATCAGTTGCTCATTACATTTAACACATCTGTCACAGTAATATTAAGGAAGAACTCTTTCAGACTTAAACACCCCTATTAATTAAAGAGCAGTAGTGTAATAAAGTACCCAATACCCATTTCAACTGAAAGGGCCATTAATTTTTCGTCAAACAGAAATATGCCACATTTTCATTTATAAACAAAGTACTGTACCAGAAGGGGAAGATCAGCCTCTTTTTCCCTCCCTCAGATGAGGATTTTTGTTATTAAAGTGTTTCTTCAGACTGTCTTGCAGTGTCAGAAATCAAAGGTCATAAAGGTAGAAGGCAGAGTTTATTTATTTCTACCCTGCTGCTCTAACGAAAGGGTCAAAAGCAACGAGAGTCCCAGTTCCCTTTGGTTTTCGGTAAGCCTCTACAATTTGTTCTAGAAGGGGTGGAGAGAAGGGAGGATAAAATAGCCATGTCCTTCTGACTGCTGATCTTTTAAAGTCTTTGATCACTATCTGCTTGATCTTTATCTGCTTTGCAAGAGGAAGGAGCCGTGCACAGCTAAATTAAATAAATGCATATAAATAACCACCTGATTCAGAGAGGAGGACAGGAAGGAGTGCTGATGATGTGAGTTGCATAAAGAATGAAGTAGCAGTCTTGGCTCATAATTTCCTGCCTGCTGTTGCTTTAATGTTTAAGTTGTTTTTAACATTATTCAAATGTATGTATGTTTTTAAATTTCTTTGTTCTTGTTTTTCTATTTTAAAAATCTATTGAAGAAATGTAAAATCAGCAGGTGTTTAAGTCAGTGAGTATAACTGCAACTGCCCTCTGGGCTCTGCAAGGAAGTGGTTGAATCTCAGGAGCCAAAGGGAGTGTTTATGGAGAAGAAGGTGGTGTGTACTCTTTGCACCAATGCATCTGGCCTAGGATGTCATGGTCTTAGGGTGTCGTTACAGGCTGATGTGCTACAGCAGTCTTGGGGCTTTTCTCATGTGCTAGAGCATCATGACTACCCTTCTTTCACTGCACAGAGTTCTCGGTAATTTGTGGCTTATGATGGAGGCTGTGCCAATGTATTTCTGTATATATGTGCACATATTTGTGTACACGTAACAAGACTGACTAGATGTGGTAGGTAATTGATTTACCTCACTCCTCCTGTTAATTTGCAGAACTCAATGCCATAAGCACTGAGGCTAAGGACTTAAATTCCTGAAACAATTATACTGTTGTGGTTAAATGTCAATTCTGTATGAGTTGAGGTTAGGTAAAAAGCAAGACTTTGCTCTCTTGGTTAGTGGTGACGGTCTACTTGCTGGCTGCCAGGTTTGGGTATTTTGTTACCCTGTTTTGTACTTGCTGTAGGCACCTGGGTGAATTGCCTGAAATGAAGGGTAGAGTGGGAGTTAATACTTGAAGGTTTACCTCCTAATTGCATCTTCAGAGCATCAGGTGAAAGCATGGTATTTGTTGACTGCAGAAATGGTGACGTGGGCTCTGTTTTCACTGGAGTAAGCTCTCTTGCTCTTAGAAGTAAACAGCGGTGTTTCCAGCTTTTCAGCTTTCATCTTGAATCTTAATATCTGATGTTAATCTTAAAGCCTTGTCACCTTATTTCAAGCTGCTACCTGAGATTCTTGGTTTAGCTTTTTCGTAAGAAGTTTGAAAAAGTGGTTCAACCACTCAAACATCTCCAAACTCAGTGAACAATGATGGGATTTCTAACTGCTTCCTGGTTGTTGGAAATGAGACTCATAGGGTCTGTTTGTTTGAAGGTGGATGACACTGTACTTATTGTACCAGCTGCAGAAGACCTGGCTTGCAGCCTTTGGTTACTTTGTGAAATTATCTTATTTAAAAAAAAGTTTTAAAATAATTAGCTATTTCATGTGCTCTGTATTTGCTTCTATTATTCATATCAAAGTTGCTTTTGAATAGAGTGAGCACAAAATTATACCATAAAATTAAGCTCTCTACATTTATTACCACTGTCAAACCTCCAAAACCATTATTTGGAAAAGTAAAGGGGAAAAAAAGTGTATCAAATCTGAGCTAAAGGGAAAGTTTAGTCATAGATTGAAGGCCTGAAAACAGGCTCATGTAATGAAGACCATTACAGTAGAAAATTATGATCAATGATGTTTTATAATGCACAACAAATATTTACAGCCAGGCTGGTGGCTAGCAACAGCCTCCTTAAGACATAAGAAAATTTATCTTTTATTCTGCTCTAGAGGAACCATTTTAGATGAAATCGCTCAGAGGCAGTGACTGTAGCGCCATGGAAGCAAATGGAGTGCAATCAGCCCGTGGCGAGGTAACTGAGGTAGGCATTGTATCATCTTGTCCATTATTTTAATTTGTGTGGAGCTTACAGAATATGCTGAGAGCCCCAAACAGCAGTGCTGACAAACATGAGTTTCACATATGTGGGGGAATGTATGTTGTTAAAGCAGCATATTACAGAAGGGTAAATGGAAGTTCTCTTATAGGTAATTTTTCTAAACCTTGTTAAATGTTGATGTTCCACCCTTTTAATTAAAACAAGTGGGCATTTATGGCTGTGTGTAATCAAGAAATGGAAGATTTTATAACACCTTTTTATCCCCTGATACGTGGCAAGGGAAAATATCAGTCTGTCTTGATCCATGCGCATCACTTGTCAGAGGGTAAAGTTTGTCCAGTTTTCCCATGCATGTAGCTTTTCATTGCTTGTGTAGTTGCTGTGGACATCCACATTGCCTGTCTCTGCTTCTGAAGTGAGCCTAATCATACGTTGTTAGGTGATGAGTACTAATCCACTGGCCTGTGTGTAATAAAACTGTGCATGCATTGTAATGGCATATTTAGCTGAGTGGTCTTGCTTGTTTTATTGTGCTTCTGCTGTTGCTAGTAGTTTCAGGATGTTATTACAATATACATTAGCCAGTATGTGAATCATGCCTGTTCTCAGGCCTCCATCTCTACTGCCAAACTTTCTGTTGGGTTGGGATGACAAGTTGTGGTGCTTTTATGCATGATTAGTAACTAAATATTTCTCATTCCTATTTAACTTCTATCCTAAAATTCTTTCCTCAATTTTTTGCTGCCCCTTAGCTGTACACCTTAATCCCTGTCTCTTCCCCTCTTCTATGTTTTATGTATGCATTTATGATCTTTGCCTGTGATCAACTATAGCTCCCCTAAAATGCTAGAGACTCAGTGTTACTTGTATTCAAGGAATTGCAAGGTGAAAATGGAATTGTGCTTCTTGATCTTTGGGCCAGTAGGGGCTTTAAATGTCTCAGAGGTGGCATGTTCAGTCTCTAGGGATAAAGTTGGCCTGTTAACAGGTCTGCTTTTTGACTAAAACAGGAATGAAATGTAAATGGGAGGAAAAAGGAGACTAGTTGAAAGCATAACGGGTAAAATGTGATCTTAGTAACTTGTAGATTCTAACCTATACTCTTAGCTGTGCAATCCCAGAGACTTGTTCCTTATGGGTTAAGAATAAAGCTGATGATGCTGGGTTTCAAAGCAGTAAGTTTAATTTTGCAGAATTTCATGATGATGCATTAGTAAAAGTGCCTTGCCACTTACTTTTCATGTAAGTGAAAGAATGTTTATAAATCTTTGACTCAACTCAGGTTTTATTTTAAGCGTTTTTAGGAATATGTCAAAGTAGGTAATCTAGACCTCGAGTATCGTCCCTTTTTTATCTTTACCAAATTGACTGAAGAGCTATTTGATTTCCTTTTTGGGATAGGACTGACAAATGCAGATGCCAGCTTGAAATTTCACTAGTTGCTGCTGCACAAGAGCTTCCTACTCTTGTTGTAGTCAGAGGCTGTTAAAAATACATGTTTCTGCATGAAGATGTATTTTAATGGGGAACTAGAAATGCATTAAAATACCAATAACCCCCCCTAAGGATGCTGTTCCCAAAATTCCTCTTAAAACAAAACCAGCCTATGGATTCTGTAGGGATGCTCCCCTAAATTTACAGTAATTCTTTCCAGAGATGTGGATGAGGAAGTTCAACTATTTGTCTTGTGTAATGTTTCCTTCCTGAACCCCAAATGGCAAGTGAGGAAAAACTAACTCTGTGGCCTAATAGAGTCATGGAATTGCTTAGATTGGAAAAGACCTATAAGATCATCTAGTCCAATCATTTAACCTAGCACTGACAAGTCCCC
>JAVKLA010000040.1:11688543-11700770 GCA_034782735.1 Sagittarius serpentarius
CCTAACATACAGGGCCACCCCACCACCTCTCCTTCCTTGTCTGTCCCTTCTGAAGAGCTTGTAGCCATTGATTGCAGAACGCCAGTTGTGCAAGTCATCCCACCACGCTTCTGTGATTGCTACTATATCATAGTCTTCCTGGTACACCGTGACTATTAGCTCCTCCTGTTTATTGCCCATGCTGCGTGTGTTTGCGTAGATGCACTTCAGTTGGGCTAACGTTCCCAACACTTTTTTTGTGGGTGGAAGTCCTAAGTCTTACCTGACTGCTCTCAGGTGTTTCCATGACTTCTAGCCCATCAATAACCCTTCCATCTTTGCTGTCGCATGTATTTCCAGCCCCTACTTCCACTGAGACGGTAGAACAAGGGTCCTTGCTAGCACACCATCCTACAAACCCTGGCATGCTCTCCCCGGGCTTATTACTGGCAGGCCCAGTTACATCCCCTTCCCCCTTCCAATCTAGTTTAAAGCTCTTTCAACAAGCCCTGCTAATTCTTGCCCCAGGATCCTTTTCCCCTTCTGAGACAGATGTACCCCATCCTTAGCCAGTAGCCCTGGTACCATGTAAACCTCCCCATGATCAAAAAAACCCAAAACTCCACCAGTGGCACCAGCATCTGAGCCACGTGTTAATCAGGTGTATCTTCCTGTTCCTTTCAGTATACTTCCCTGCCACTGAAAGGATTGAGGAAAACACTACCTGTGCTCCCAATCCCGCAACCAATCTCTGTAATGACCTGAAGTCCTTTTTAATCACTTTTGGAATTTTTTCTGTAATCTTGTCACTACCAGTTTGGATGACCAAAAGTGGGTAGTAGTCTGAGGGCCACACCAAATCAGGGAGTTTCCTACTAATGTCCCTAACCTGGGCCCCAGGGAGGCAGCAGACTTTGCTGTGGGAGGGATCTGGTTGACATATGGGGCCCTGTTCTGCTCAGAAGGGAATCACCTACCATGATTACCCTCCTTTTTTTCTTGATTGAACTAGTCCTATGGTGTAGGGGTGACTGACTCTACCTGGACATCTTCCTGGATGGACCATCCTTTCCATCCTCCCTTGCCTGGCCCTCGATTTCCAAAGCCCCATACCTGTTGTGCAGCGGTAGCTGGGGAGGCAAGGGAGGCTGGCAGGAGGTTTGCCTGCCTCCCTGAGGAGGGACTTGTTTCCATTCCCCCCTTAGGTCCCCTCTTCTTTCCTGGTGGCAAGAGGATAGGGGGTACTCTGCCTCATGAGGAACCTGTTGCCTTTGCCTCAGGGATGGGAGGGTCTGAGTCCACCAATCAATCTCCCGCTCACACTCCATTATAGTCCTCAGCCTTTCAACCTTCTCTTTTAGCTCAGCCACCATGCTGAGCAGATCATTTACCTGCTCGCAGCAAATGCAAGTGCTGTCCCTGCAGTCCTCCATTCCAAGGGAAAGGCTCTGGCACTCCCTGCAGCTGGGGGCCTGGACACCTACATGTTTGCGTGGGACCTCTGTCTGGGTCACCACATTTCTTTTGCCTACAGCTTTTGGCTGGGTTACAACCATCGTTTTTCCTGCCTGGGTGACTGACTGCCCAAACTGCTGTGACATTTCCAGATGACTCTGCCCCATCCCCTTCGTTCGACCTTGGTGGGTGTCTAAATGCTCCTGAGGGTGTTTAAATACCCTGCTGAGGCTGCCACTCTGCCCACTCTTCGCTCACCTCTCCCATGAGAGATGCCAGCTCAGTGAGGGGGGGTTGGACCGCTTACCACATGTATCCCAAAACCAACCAAAATACAAAAGCCTCTTACCAGAGCTTTTGCTGGAATTTTTTTGCCGCTTTTACTGAAGCGCTGCGAGGATGGTCTGGCTCTAGAGGTTGATCACTGTGATATATATATAGCTCCTCTTTGTATTCTTTGAGTTCCAAAATGGAGCTGCTACTTGGAGAAAATGCCAAATTGTATATCTAAGGAAGTATCCTCAACAGGCAGTGTACTGGGTAAAGGTGAAATTATGTTGTTTTTTTTTTTTTTTAATTCCTGATATAGAATCAGAGTTTAAGATATTTTATAGTACCCTGGGCAATCAACGTAGGCAGAATTGTCTTTAGTATTTGTCAGAAAAACAACCCTTTGTAAGCACTGCACTGGAATACAAACTTGCCAATGATGTGTTGACTGGCATTTCTGATGTATACTGGAAAAAGAATTTCCCTTTAAGGGGAAATTGATCGTACCTAGTTGCTATTCCTTCCCCATATTAAGGCTAACATGGAATTCTAGGTGCACTATAAGGTTAATTGTATCTGTTCTCATAGCTGTAAGAATATGCTATTAAACCAATTGACTAAATTTTGTTTGCTGAAGCATCTTCCTGCTTCACATACCTCATAATTGCTTCAAGTTCTCTGAAATCTACTTCATGTTCTTCTAGAAAATGTTAGAAATCCTTTTTTTATATTGCTTCACTGTTCTCATTTAGGAACTCTTTAGGGCTTATATATCAGGCTCCATTTGAGTTGAATATGTAGGGGGAGACTGATATTGCAAAAGCAGGTTTTTTTGGGGATACTCACTTTTCCTTTGCAAATATTAATCTGATTTTTGTCTCTTGTAAGACTAATGCTTGGGAATTGCTTTTTCTTTGAGGGACTACTCTTTGGTCCTATGCAAAATGTCAATAAGGGCTGAAGTGCAATTTAAATCCGTAAAGGTCCTAATGAGTTTAGTGAACTGGAGCTCTTATCCTTCTAAGGCAAACAGTGAGCATAAACATTATCAAGATCTTTCAGCCTCTACTTCTTCTGGACATATCACTAACTATAGACAAGCTATAACTGGAATCTCCATATGACAGGAACTCTACCCAGTGTATCTCTTGGTGGAGCAACCATGTCCAAATGCAAATCTGTTTGAGCATGCTCAGGTTCAAGGCTTCCAGGAGGTCATAAAGTTTTGTGGTGAGATGATCTTTAAATATGTGTCTCTATGCATTAGTCTTAATATGAATTCAGATAAGATGGACTCAAGCAGGCTTATCACATTGTTTTCCCCTCTGCACAACAGCTAAATTCAGGAACACTGTTACAAGGAGAAGGTTGTCAGTCACTGCTAGGGCTGGAAGTCTTGTAAAGGAACTGCATTTCTGTCAAGCATTATACCATTCTCAGATAATGGGAATGAACCATTACTATCTTCTAGAGCTTAGCTACAAATGGGTTGGTTGTGTCCTGGTTTTGGGTGAGGTAGAGTTAACTGTCATCTTCCTAGTAGCTGGTACAGTGCTGTATTTTGGGTTTAGTGTGAGAAGAATGTTGATAACACCCTGATGTTTTTGGTTGTTGCTCAGTCGTGTTTAGACTCTGTCAAGGGCTTTTCAGCTTCTCATGCCCAGCCAGCAAGAAGGCTGGAGGGGCACAGGGAAGGTGGGAGGGGACACAGCTGGAACAGCTGACCCAAACTGACCAAAGGGGTATTCCATACCATGGGATGTCATGCCCAGCTTGCAGGGGTGGGGAGGAGTGCAGCTTGTGTGTCAGTTGGTGAGTGGTGAGCAATTGCAATGTGCATCACTTTTCTTGTGTATTCCAATCCTTTTATTATTATTGTCACTTTCTAGTTGTTATTAGTGTCATTGTTAGTTTCTTCCTTTCTGTTCTATTAAACTGTTCTTATCTCAGCCCGCAAGCTTTACTTTATTTTTCTGATTCTCTCTCCCATCCCCCTGGGTGGGTGTGGGGGGGAAGTGAGTGAGCAGCTGCGTGGTGCTGAGTTGCTGGCTGGGGTTAAACCACAACAGGTTGCTTGTAGGGGTATCAACTGAAGGAATCCAAGAGTAGTGACTGCTGTTTACACAAGGTTGTAAGCAAACACACCATGTGAACGCTTTTTGACTAGCTTTAGATGTAAGTGACTCTTCTTGCTGGGTCTTGAAGGCCTTCTACTGAGGTCTGTAAACTCCCACACTGGGAAAATCATCTCTGTTTTCTCAAGGCTTTTTAAATTAGAGGTTTCTGATTTCAATGCACATGCTTCTATTTGGCCTTGAAATTACACAATGGTATTTTGCTTTCTTTGGGCTTATTCTTGCCTTGTTTATTCTTGCAAAAAACCCAAGAGAATGTAGTATTAAAATACAGTTAGTTCCTCAGCTGACATAAATCAGTGTAATTCCACTGGCTGCCCTAATTTAAATCCAAATTTGATCAAATAATTTCAAATCAGGTCACAGAATGAATTAACTCTCTAGAAAAAAAATCCTTAGGTACCTAAACCCCATGTCTGATTTTCTAGTAGAAAGGCATCAGCTGCTACCTTGTACAATCACAACCTCATTTTAGCTGCTTATGGCTCAGTAACTGATATTGGCTGTGAAGCAGACACTTGGCTGCTCCTTTGGCCAGTGGAGAAGAAATGTTGGCTGCTGGCTGTCTTGAAAGAGCAGACCTATAAATTGAGGAAATAATAAAACATGATGATTGGGTTAGGGTCACAGAATATTGTAAATAGGAGCGTATTGGTCTTTCTGCTGTTTTTAAAGCTCTTTTTATGTTGGCTAGCTAGCTTCCTGGATGTCTGTGTTGCCTTAACTGTTAGGCTGTCTAAAGGTGATGTATAAGGGGGGAAAAAATAAACTGTTGGTGACCTTTTGTGTATACAAAGCCCCGAAACAACTGTTTTCTTGAAAATGTTTCCTTTCTGACCTTTATCTTATTTTAGCAATGAAGTCTCCTCTGTCCAGCTCTCACCCCCAGAAGTCTTGGTACCATATAGGATAGTACAGGAGAACTGCAGTGACGAGTGCTTGTATTAACATGTTTAGACTGGGATTTTTAACCCATCTATTTTTGTACAGCTTCTGGTTCATCTGAGAATTACAGGTGCCTCAGAAAAGCAAACATCTAATGATAGTGTACCTTGTTAGAAGCTGCCATGCCAGGAAATGTGAGCCATTTCAAGGAGTGATTCACAGCCCTGTCTTGTTGTTTACATGTGGGCTTTTTGCTTCACAGGGGTAAGCTGGCTTGGCTTTTTTAAAGCCTGGAGCAGCTGGAAGATACAGGCTTCAGCAGAAGTTCTTTTACCAATGACTTTGAATATGAGTGTTGTGAGGGGTGCTGAGTGTCCTGGGTGGCGGGTGAGGGGCAAGCAAGAATAAAACTGCAAGTCTGGCCTGTTGCACTGTATCTGTCGTGTATATGGGTTTTAAAGGAAGGTTGATTTGGAGTGCATAGGGCTTTAGTACAAGGTAATTCATAGAAGACTCAGTATTATGTGAAGGATTTGATTTCGAGCAAAAGCCTGGAAGCGTTTTGTACTGCTGTCCTCTCTGCCTCAAAGCTCTGTCATGAATTTCACATTCACTCCTGTCTGTAGACATTTCCTGAGCTTTTACAAGCTGGCCTTTTGCCATTTTTTTGGGGGGGGGGGGAAGTCGTCCTTTTTGTTTCTTTCCCTTCTGCTGCTGGATGCAAACGCCAGGTTAATTATGAGATGGTACAGACACTTGTGACACACCCAGAAATATTTGGTACATTTGGCCAGGAAGACTAAGCTGCTTTTGAGTTTGCTGCTCAACACCAGTCAGTACCTATCCAGGTGAGGTGGGGAGAGAGGAGTAAAAATCTTTCTGTGGACACAGACTGAAGGGACATGCTGTGTGAAACCTCATTAGCCTGTTATTGGGACACAATAGCTTTACAAGCCATGAGGTGCTCTTTTGCTGATTCCCACCTAGGAATGTCCACCTATATGCAATTCCACCATGTCTGTGGCCTAGCAGATGGTCCTAACTAATGAAAAGAGTCCTTTTAATTAGTCCATCTAAAGACATTCACACTGGTGGGTGCTCCCAATAAAGTTTCAGTGGCTAGGATCTGTGTTGCTGGCTTCCAGCAGTCACCATCTGTTTAGTGGCAGAAACTGGCTGTGGTATCACTGCATGTATTTCCCACTCCAGTGGGCTGGAAACAGGTTTCAAGCATGGGGAAGGAGTGGGGGAGGCTCTCCTGGTCACTGCCGACAGCAGTTTGAAAGATGTGGTATCCTGCTTCCAGACCTAGGATTACAGCAGCTTATCCTGCTATCTCTCTAGCAGCAGTTTCAGAAAGCAGCTTTAGAAATCATGCTCACTTCCTCTGGCAGCAGTTTTTTAATATTTGAGAATACCTTCAGTGTATTTGCTAAGGCTCCTTCTAAGGCTGTTGGCCTATTTCTTAATTGGATATTGAAAATTCCTCTATTTTTAATGACTGTTAGAAAATAATCTAAAATAATTAGAATTAGAAATGTCATGTCAATAATGCTTATTCTGGGAGTACAGGACTTTGCATGGTAAAGAAACCTTACTGGCTGCATATTAAGGGGAACCACTTAATGGCAACATTCAATTAAATACTAGGAGGGATAATAGGGAGTTGGAGCAGTACAATAGAAAATTTGCAAGGCAACATTCAATTAAATACTAGGAGGGATAATAGGGAGTTGGAGCAGTACAATAGAAAATTTGCAAGGCTTTATTGCCCATGACTAGTTTTATTTATCGCCTCTGCATACTGACAAACTGACATATTAAGGGGATGATTAAACCAGGGGGAAATTACAAAATTTCCTGGAGAAGAAACACAAGCTTGTGATGAGACAGGAATTGTGGGAATTCAGCATTCTTCAAGATAATTCTGACTACGTGTTGTTTACATATTTAACCTACTTACAGCCCTTCCTTGGACTCCTCCCAGATCCTCCCCATTCCCAAACCCTACCCAAACTCTATTTTTTTTTTTTTTCCCAAGCTTTAATTTTCAGGTTTGTTTTTAATGAGAGCTTTTTGCAGTAAAAGGACAGTGTGGAACTACTAGATGTTGTAGCTTTTAATAAGGACTTCCTGATAAGGTTTGATCTGACAAAGTCAAAAGTCTGAACTGTTGAGAGACCTCCCAAATCATTGTGCCTGTCACCTTTTTCCTCCTCTAAGTAAAGACATATACCATTTATTTTCTGGTTTCTGTATGTTCATTTTCATGTCCTTAAGCCTTTGCTGAAATGCTTTTTCTATGTAAAAACTAAGGCACTGATGCCAATAACATTTCTCTAGAAGGTATTAATTCAAAAATAGTCCCCCAACTCATGAAACATAAAATTACAAGATTTGGCAACATTGTCATAATAGTCAAAGGCAAAGATCTCGTAGAAGCAGTGGTGCCCATTTTGGATTAGTACACTTATTTTGATCCCCCCCATGTTAATGTGATCAGATTTTCATTGTGAAATTACCTGCCATCCTCAAATGGCCTGAAGGGCAGGCTTGAGGTCATATTCACTCCAGCTGTCAGTGTTACTGATGGAACTCCTTCAAACTACATTTACCTGTTTTTGTGTGGATAGTTGCCATTTTGCTGACACTGGGAGACCGACTTTCAGCAGATGAATGTCTGACCTTTCCCTGGAAGGGCCCAGTTTTCTTCCCCAAAGGCAAATTGGTTTAAGAGACAGCGTCATACAAGAATGTGTCCAAATCACTTAACAAATGATGGCTCCCACTCCCAAAGTCCTATAGCTTGGTGAACCATAAAGATGATAATTGTGCTGAAACCCTTATTGCCCCTGTGTTTGAGTTGTAATTTTTTTTGCTATACTGCCTAGTCATGGGCCAGGATGCTGCTGTTATGGATGCTATACAGACACAGAACAGGGTGTCCTTGCCCCAACAAGTCTATGTTAAGTATAAGATGACAACAGACAGTGGTGAACAAAATGATGATGCAGCTCTAGGCAGATCCAGCTGTAGCTGCAGGCTATTGTCAAGCACCACACACAGGCATGGTCAGAAAAATTAAAAGAACTGTATGTTAGCCATGAAGATCTTCATAAAGGAAAACACAGATGTGTATTTGAGAGCTTAATAATGAGTGTTAGATTGGCTCATGGGCTGATTTCAGCTAGAAGTCAGGTGAGAAATGACATGCAAGACATTTAAAATAATAATCTTTAGGTAAATTAATGGGAAGTATCTAATAAGAACTGTAAAACCAGAAAAGAAACTTCTGGTTCAGGAAAGAGTGAAGTAAAATTAGAGAATTTTGACTAGAGATTTACTGTGTTCTAATGCTTTTCCCATGACATCCACTGCTAGCCATCACCTGAGATAGATTTACTTGGCTTGGTATACTTCGATCTGTTTCAGAGTAATCTTGATTTTTATATCTATCTATCTGTTTAAGATACTGCTATGGACTAAGAGCTGGTGTCTCATATACACTTGTCTCCATTCGCTCATGCCCGGAAGACTGGGACAGACAGTTGAAGGTGACTAAAAGCAGGATTCATCAGAAGGTGTCTGTCCTGGGCTAACTCTTTGAAGCAACCTCTGGCAATCATGCAAAGTCCACCAAAGCCAGTCCTGCGGTTCCCACAGAGTGAAGATCTTGCAGAGGATATCATGGGGCGTGATTAGGAAGGAGAACGCAAGCATATTTTGGACACAATCAAAGATGCCTTGTGAGGACCAGATTCAATATGGGTGTGTTAGGCCTGACACCTATCTCCAGGCAAACTTTAGCTAGGAAGAATTACTGGCGACCTCATTGAGTGGAGAGGAGCTGTAGGGGAGAAGTCCAGGTTAAAGCAGATAAAAGTCTTTTAGCACAGTTTTCTGTTGAAACCATGAATGTTCATGAGGCCATATTCGTCTGAATGAAGTATTTAATCTGAAAGGCTTTTCCCAGCTCAAAATTAAATTTTGGGAGAAAGGAAGTGAAGTAGTGCTGGGCTCCTTTTATAGCCCTTAGCACAATATGGAAAACATTAATCTGGGTGATGTTTCAAAAAATTCTCCTGTTAATTAGGTAGACTGAGATTTTCCCATATGAGTTACCTTTGCGAGACTTATTGTCTAGTCCGAGATAGACATCTGTCTCTGGTTTTAATAAAAATATCAAACAATATCAGTTTTATCTCATTGTGAAACAAAAAAAAGCAATTAAAACTCAGGATCTTTCATGGCATGGGAAAACTGATTCACATTGAGTTCTATTTCGGGCAGACTAGACAGCACAGTTAATGTTTTGAGATTTAGACTAAAAGGAAAAGTGCTGGTAGCTGGATAGTAAACTGAAGTGTGGATTTTGTAAAGACCAAGAGCTTAAAATACTTCTAAGTTAGGGGAAAAACTGTTGTAGAGACGTTCATAAGAAGAGGAAAAACTAGGTGAAAATGGTCATGGAGCAGATGGGAGTTTACTGAGGAAGCAATGGGCTGAAAATCAGGAAGCCAAGAAAGATGTGTGATGAGAGAAGGGAGGTGAGCTGCAGGTGAGGACTTATTTCAACAAGATCCTATAAGAAGGGAGGTGTGATGGCAGGAGGAGAAGATGCTTGTTCTAGGTACTGAAGATGTGCAGCAGAAGACAATAACTCTGGTTTGAAGACCTGGCAGTCCAAAGGCTTGATCCAAAAGTCATGATAGTAGGAATTTTCAGATAGGCTTTGTCTCAAGCCTTTAAGCTTCTGGGGTTTCATTTAAAATGGAATTTTTTTTGGCGAACGGAATGAAAAGCCCTGTCATCAATTACTTTTCATGGTATTGAAGAGGTTAATATTCTTGCTGCTCCTGCGATGTTGTTGCATTTATTGGACCATATGTCCTTGCTGGGGTGTCTAGCTGACATGAGCATCCTTGGCTTTTCTAAATAACTTGTATTGCTTCAAATGCGTAGACTATGAGTTCAAGTGAAGTTGATGCTTTCTTTCCTGAGCAGACTTATGCCCTAGATTGAGTGAAAATGAGGTATGGTTTGGACTGGTTTCCCAGGCTTGAAGCTCCCTTTGCAAAATTCCCTGCTGATAAGAGTTTGTTTCTAAGCCACTTAAAAAACAAATCCTGTCTTGCTAAACCAGAGTATTATTTTAGCGCCGATAGCAACTCATAACCCAGGAGGATTCTGTTTATCTGGAGGACAGGTGTAGCAACAACCCTGAGCTTCACTTATGCTCCCTCTGATATGCTGGAATAAGTTTGTAGGCTTTTCTCCTAGCGTAAATTGCTTTCATTACCTCTGGCCATGGAGCTGGTTTCTAGATAGAATATGCCTGGAAAACCTGGCTGAGTTAATGCTCATGCTGCATAGACTTAGTTTTTCTCTGTTGCTATCACTACTTGAGCTCTGAAGATTATAATGGCTTGAGGAGGTTTTAGTTGAAAATGCCTACAATTGAGGAAGATCCGAAGATAAGAGGAACATGCAGTCTTCTCAAGAGATTTTTTTTTAGCAGAGGTGCAGCAGCACACAGTTGTCCAAGTTCATGGAATATCAGGCAAGGATTCAACTTTGTTCATTTAACTGATTCAAATATAGAAGATGTAATCTCTGATGCTCTTACCGTAAACACAAATGCCTACAACTTGAGCGCTACCTGAGCAATTATTCTTGGTAATGAAGGTTTCTTCTGAGATTCACTGAAGTCCTGTCATGCTCAAATACCTAAGTCTCTGCTTTTCAAAAAGCTGATTCTGGATCAGGTAACAGCTTTACAGCAGAGCAAAATATATCTTTTCTTGTGTGAACTGAAGCTGGATTGAAGCTTCAGTTTCCAGGAAAAGCCCCGCTTACACTCGGACTCTGAAAATGAGTGATGTCATCATGGGCCTCGCCAATTCTGCCATCAAAAATGTCATAAAAATCAGTAACTTTCTATGGAGCAACATCTTTTGACAGAAATTATGTGGTCAGAACTTCTCTGAGCAGAGCCATTCATTACTGTTTCAGCCTGTGTATTTAATTTTTTAGAGTTTTTGTGGTTTGAATTTTTCCAAATGATTAAGTTTCTCCGTGAAGGAGCATAAATCAGCAATATACAGAACAAAAAGAGGAGGGGAGAGAATGTGAAAATGGGTTGCTGAGAGCAATGAAAAAAATTGTAATTACAATCCAAATTGAAAACCAATGCAAGGTTATATTTTCCTCTTTCTTTAGCTGTCTTCATCTGCGTTACCTTTCCCTTTTCTTTCATGCATGTTGTCTGAGTTTTAGTTATAAAGCATGCCCAAGAGAAGTTAATTTTAGCTTTTGTGAGTTATGGTTGTGCCTTTCATTTTCCTGCAGATGTTCTGCACAGCAAGATGGGCTTGTTGGGTCTGTTGTATTCTGCCCACAGAACATTACTAACATGCAGCTGTGCAGAAACATCTGGATAGCTTGACTTGAAAACATTTTGAATGTGTGCACATGAATTTCTTTCTCTAGCTGTGTAGGCATGATGTGTAGTGCGTTCCATGGGCCACTGCTGCTCTGACGTGAGCAGCGGAGGACTTTGTTGTCTTCTTTCTGTCTTTTTTGCCCTCTGCTGCAATTTTTTTTAATACTTCTAGCTTTTTCCAGTAAGGCTGGAGCACACATGGGCTTTTTTTCTGGTATGGAGGAGTAGTGTGTGAAATGTGAAGCTTCTTGTTCTCAGCTCAGGCATTGGGTGCCTGCTGACCAGCATGTATAGGCTGGCAGAATTGATGGTGTACTGAAATGATACATGGGAAGTTAAATGCATCCAGCTTATTATAGAAATGGCATGCACATTTCTTGCTTTTTATATTGCTGCTGCCTCTAAATATCTCCTTCTTCCCCTCAGGTCTTCCCCATCTTCCCTCATTCTGACCTTTTCCCAGTCTTAGTATTATTTCAGACTTTCTAGGCTTTTTGAAGCTTCTAGGTTTCTTGCCATTCCAATCAGTTCAGTACTGTGGCTCCTATGGTACCTTTAATAGAAACTGCAGTTGATCTGTGTTCTTTAACCCTGTTAGGTGGAGTTGATTTGGATGCCGCATCCAGAATTTTGAGGGCCGATAGAATATTTTTGGCTGGTTGCTTCGAGTGCTTTGTGAAAATCGTCCTTCATGAGTTTCTCGACACTGATCATCATATTTGCTTTGAGGTACTTCTTGGCTTAGGTTAGACACAGCTATGTTTCTTCAGGATCTGGCAGAAGATATGCCAGCAACACCTTTTTTTTTTTTTTTCTACTCTAGTGAAACACAAATCCACTCTTTCTGATAAACTTGATTGGACATCTTCTTAACGTCATAAATATTATATTTTCCTGATCAGATCTGATCCAGCTTCTGCTGAGCTTGAGGGAAAATTTCCTGCTGATCAGGGAGAACTGTGGCTCTTATGGAGTGTGTTTTCTGGTGGGGTTTGTTTTTTGTTGTGTGTCGTGGGGGGGGGGGGGGGGGGGGGGGGGGGGGGGGGGGGGGGGGGGGGGGG
>JAVKLA010000040.1:11700870-11726398 GCA_034782735.1 Sagittarius serpentarius
TTTAATGCTATACTATTGTATAACTACTCATTTCCAGTTTCTTTGAGGTGGTTGAGGCTAATGGGAATCCTCAGGTTAGATTCCTGGCCATGTTTCAATGTGGTATAACATCTTTTGCTTTTTCTGTCTTCTCTTTTCTCGTCTGTTTCCAGGTCTTTAATAATCTCCTAATTATACAGCTTATAGTCGTGCTGGCTTGTGTGCTGGTAGGGAAACTTTTAAAGGTTTCCAATTTAAGCACTTTCAAAGGTTTCTGGTTTTTGTTGCTGTTGTATGGGTGCAAAACCAGAAGTGACTAAAGCCACCGTCTTTCTGTTTAATTGCATCCCGAGCCCTAAAATGGCTAATAATTTAATTAGGTAGGCAGAGGAGGAGCTGTCTTATAGCAAGGTTTACTGGTACACCTATGCAGCAGAGCAGATGACAATATGCTTACTCCGTTTGTGGTTTTATTTGGGCAGATGTGAGGCAGATGTGAACAAGTATGGCTGTCTTAGTAAGATGTTGTGCTAGTAAGCCTTTTCTCTCAACTAATGCCAGTTTATTTTGGCTAGACGGAGACTGGAGATTAAGGGAGCAGAAGATGTGCGGGCTTACCTAGCTGCAGTCAAAGGCAGGAGCTTTCCTGTTGAGGGAGGGTTGAAATTAGCTTTGTCAAGGGATGATATGTAAAATGCAGCAGGCTATGAGTAGCTTCAGGGAGGGCTGTATGTGAAGGTCTGTCTTGAGCTTCTCTGTGGCTTTGCTTATTAACCACCAGTTTCTCCTGTTTTCCATATGTGTGTTTTTAGCAGTAATTGCTCTTTCCACTGGGTTTCAAGATCTGGGGGCTGTATCAAGGGCTGTAAGACAGGTTTATTATTTATTATTGCTCCCCTCTATGGATATATTCTCTGGCTCCATCTACCTCACAAGTCCCCAGCCATTGCTGTTCAGTGGACAAGAGCACTGAGGAAGTTACGTGAATGGGACAACTTCCTACTTTGCTCCTTCTGTTGCTTCCCTTTTATGTTTGTGTGCACTGAACAATGTTAATTGTTAATGTTAACAATGCTTTACAGTAAATGTCATCCTTGCAATACACAGGAAGATACTGTTGGTACAGGATTTCGAATAGTTCAAATGTGAAAAATGCTACCTCAAAAGCCAGTTTAGTCTTGCCTTGAATGGTCAACCTAAGTAATCAGAAGATATTTAATTTCTAAAATTCAGACCTGTGCTTGGCAGTTTGTTTGCTGCCCACTAATATCACCATTAATTTACCATGTAGGTACTCACACAGTTGCACTCATGAAGTGATAGTTTTAATGAGCCATAAGCGCCATAGAAAGGAAAAATCTTGTTCATTTCCTTATGACTCGCAGATTAGTTTTATATAAAAGAGCTGTACTGAATTAGTGGCTTAGATTTTCATCTAATGAGGGAAAGCATAGGCAAGACAGAGAATTATTTCCTTTACTTATGGAAAGGACCAGGAAATTTAAGAAAACTGGGTGTTTTGCTATTTCTGTCAACAAAATACTTTTCTTGCAATTACAGTCCTTTTTTCATACTAACAAAATAGTGCTGTCAGTCCGACCTTTATGAAATACATTCTAAACTGCAGGAGAAATCTTAGAATAAATAAGCAGTTACTGACCTTGTTTTTTTGAAGGTAAGGCTGGTGTTCCATCACTAGCTTGGCTGACCTCAGAATGGTGGCAACAACTGTTTGTTAAGGAATCTTATTTAATCACTGTCTCTGTGTTCATTTTGAATACTTGTGTCTTAGTGTCCAACCTGTTTTGTTTTTTTTTTGTAGGCAGCCTGGTGAATGTTAAGTTATGTAAGCAGGTGGTAGGGTATGGCCTTTCTTCATTGTTTGCAATACAGCTGGTAAAGACGCTCTTTAGATTGAGGTCTTGCGAGCATCTGGGTAAGATGCTGAACTAGATTCTGGCCTTTGGGTTTGGGGTAAACTGTCTTTTGTGAAGTGTTCTCAACTGCAAGAGGAGTGTCTTTTAAGCTCTTTTCATGACAGCTGTAACTAGAGAAAACTTTGGGAATTCAATAGTTCCTGAAGCTGCTCTAGGGAATACCAAAACTGAAAGTATAATTTTTTTTCCTTGGGTTTCCAGCTTGGACCTACAACCAAACCCCAAAGGACTGTGTTTTTGATTGAAACATTTGAATCAACACTCAATCCTCTTGTCTGATATCTTGGAGGGGAAGGTTGATGTTAATGCGAAATTGTAGATCATGATTAATGTAATGCTTATTGTCCTTTGACAGTTGTTTATCAGTTACGGTGAAAGTTTATGTACACGGGCAGGCCCTGGAGAGGCAGTCCTGTGTTAGCAAGGTTATTGTTTTGCAAATGTTTAGAGTAAGATGAGCTTTATCTGTTTAAAGCTATTTGATTGTTGGCAGCCCAATCTACATAAATAATTTCCTTGAGCTCTTGTTGCAGAACAAAACACAGTTAACCCCCTCTGGACTCCTGTGCCTTTTTGGGCAAAGACACTTTAAGATGTCCTAGAAGAGTGTACTTCTGTTTTATTAGTGGAGCAGGGTTTAAGTCCTGCTTGACCTGTGAAAATCTGAAGACAGTCTCACGTGTGTTAGTAGCATCCAGATTGGATTAGCGTAATTCTTTGTTTGTAGTCCTGCCAGCATCATCATTCAGAAATTACTGCCTCAAAACACAGTAACAAGAATGATCTCTAGCACTGCAGAAGCAAGCTAAATGATCCAGACCCCTCTCTTCTGACTCTCCCAGCTCTAACAAAATTGGCTGGAACATCTGTTTTCTGTCTTAAACTCTCTAATGATTAGGTTCCTAATTGTTTGACTGGATGTCTGTGTAAGCCCAGACCCAACCATTTTTGAGTTAATGCTGGACTTCTGGCACTAAAAAGCAATACTGAATAGATAAAATACAATCAATTTATATGAAGTGCTTCTTTAATACCTTCTCTGCTGTGAATTTTCTGTGAAAGGTTTTGTTAATTTGGTTTGTTGTTGGTTGGAACTAGTATAGGTCCTCATCTAATGGTATGTTGCAGATTTTATGATGACTATTTTAAAGAGTTGCAGTCCTACTTGGGGATACCTTCTTAGAGGTATTTGATGTATAGAGACTCGGTCATAGAGGGCACGGTTTGGTGTTCCTTACTGAGACAAGACACACATGAAGACTAAAGTGCCGTATCTATTTCATTGCTTTAGTTCGGGAAAGAACAAAAGCAAATGCTTAACTTTAACCACATGCTTCACTAGTACCTAAGAAAATGTTCAAATGCTTCCCTATGTACTTTCTGGAATCAGATTGTGTCAAAGCTTTTATGCTTTTTGAAGCTAAATGGGATTTCTGCATATTGTTTTCTGCAGCCCCCTCCTAACAGGACCTTGTTCCTGAGGAATGTTTTCTGGACTTTCTCACAGCCATTGCATCTCTGCAGGTGAAGGCTGGGTCTAGAAGGTTCCTTTTCTGAAAATGTGGAGGAGAATATCATAGCGTGTTCTTCTTTTTTTCCTGTTGGTTCCACCCACACTAACTGACTTTCTCTCCATGACTGTTTTTTTTAAACAACCGATGCCAGAGGGTAGATCACTTAGTTTCAATGCTACCCTCTCTGTTTTTGTTGTCAATATAGTTCTACATCTATACCATGCAATAAAATGGGTCAGCAGAAGTTTTTAACCTTCCCAGATTTAGTCGTGGGTGTTTGTTGTGAACAATGCTAATGTACCCTGTTTGCTCTTAGATAAGAGGCAACAGAGGCGCATGACATGGCGAGTTTCCAACAGGTTATTAATTCCCTCTTGTTCAGGGTTTATCAAGCCACTAGCATAGTGGCAGTTACTAGTATAAGTACACTCCTGCTTTCCCATTTCCAAAACACTATTATGGCAGTGAAACTGAGGGAGTGTAAGGACCCCCTTGTGCTGCTACTTTTAATGTTGCTTTTGTAAGAGTCTTTTTGAAGACAGAACTACCAAATACACCTCCTTTGTAGGTCAGTCTTCTACTGCCCAGTTTAGTCTCATACATAAATTAGTACTTAAGTCTTTTCTGTAACTTTTCTGTGTGGGTCAGATAAGCATTTTCGTCAAACGTATTTTTAAAAATAATTCTGATGTTCTAATAATGCATAAGCAGTTTGCACAGAAGGACAAGTAATAATTTATTGGAAATTTGAGTGGAGAATACAAAAGGACATTTCATCACAATAATATGCTTTGCCAATGCCACTCTTTCAGTATCACCATGCTTTTAATTCAGCACACTAGACTGCTGCACAGAAAAGCTAAGAACTTCTGTAAGATGCTTATCCTTAATTTCTGCTTACAGAAGAAGCTTTTTAAAGTGCTTGAAATGTTTTGCCTCTAGGTGTGTTTAGAATATTTCATTTAAAATTTCCAATGACTGGAAAGTATGAATTCATCAAAATAAGAACTTACAGAACAGAGCAACTTCAGAGAAACTTTCCTTGGTTAGTTTTTGTAAGAGCTGGAGAGAGAGTGAGCCACCCCAAAATGTCCTGGTATCTGAGACAAACAAGTTTAGGAATACAGTAATGTCAGGGAAATGACTAGAGTCCTATCATCTTCATAAACTGTGATGGAGTAACAAGTACCTCTGCTAATTTACCTATAAGTCCCTATATGTATGCTTGTAGTGTATGACAGATCTGAGACAATTTGAATTTGCTTAACCCAAAGGTTGAAACCATAGATATTTCTAGTAAGCTAATAGCTGGCTGTTTATGTGGTTTGGGGAAGACTGAGGACATAGACACAAGCAGGTTACTAAGCATACACCAGGCCACAGTAATGGCTTGTAACACATGCCCCAGGACTGAGGTAAGCATGAAAACATTTAATTAAAATAAATTCTAATGGACCAAATTCTGCTTTCCACAAGAGGTTCCTCCAAAGCACTATTTCCAGAAGAAACTCTCCACTTGACATCTGGTCTTGTATCCAGTCCGGGTGCTTGCAATGCATGGATAGGTTGCTGATGTTCACATAACTGAAAAGTTAAATACACTTCTCTGTCGCCGGTGTTGGATACGCTGAGTGGATGAGATGCAAGAAATCAAGACTTAGGACGATCTTATAAGATCTTCTCTGAGAAGGGAACTTGCTGAAGCACAAAACTGAGATAGATTTCCCATGGTGGTACAACATCATTCTGTCTCCCGGCACAGTGAACTATTGTAAGTAAGCTACCATAAAGGGCAGAAGAGAGAGAGGTTAGAAAAAACAGGAGTGTCTGTGTACGGATGCGGCTTTCTCGCACATTTTAAGCTCGCTATTTTGTAGCTGTTTTTCTTTAAACATGTGATGCACGTTGCCAGCCTTTACTTAAAATTCCATTCCCCCAAATGATGTTAAAATGCCGCAACAATTCAGCCGGGAAATGTACAGTACAATTTCTTTCCTTTTAAGGGTTGAGAGGTCCTTATCTAATGTTTCTAATGGTTCATCTGTTAGGTTCTCACTGCCTCAGACTGTGCCTTTTATTTTGAGAGAAATTGCAACAGATTTAATGAAGGGAACATTTTGAAACCAATTTTCAGTATTCTTTTCCTAAAGGGATTAAACTGCTAATGTAAATGTTCACTGTAAAGCAATACTCACACGTATGATCAAGTTTGAGATCCAGTCATTCCCTGGCATTCACACACTTGGAAAGAGCTGATTGAAATTAGTGTACCCTTCATGTGCCCCTGCTTTTTCTCTTGATTTGTCACACAGAGCATCGTATTATAAATTCCATTGGATTATAACTGATTTAACCCCTGCAGTAGACAGGTTATAATAAACCTCAATTTGGGGGTTGTGGTGGGGGTCGTACTGTAGACCTGCATCAAGGTACAGATTCGAATGACAATATGTATTTTTATGGTATTGTGTTCTAGAGACACATGTTAAAAGAAGCATTTCTGCAAGTTAGGGAAGAAAGGGGATGGAATTTTTCTCTTTTATGAGGTATTAGAGACCATAGATTTTCTTCCCATTAGAAGTTTAAATTTATCAAAGTAAGGGAAAAAGAAAATCCGTACTCCTGGCTAGAGTCAGACTACACACCTTTTTGGTGGGGAAAAAGCATTTTATTTTTGGAACTAAAATGTTCTGACCGAAATATTAAATATAGCACTGGATTTTGTTTCTTGCTTTTGGTGTTTAAAAGGGAGTTCTCTCCCACACAAACCACATGGATGTCTGACAGGAACTGGTAAGGAGGCTTGTTAGTCTTCAGTAGCCTATAATTTTTGAATGAATGAACATTTTAAGGGGTGTGATATCTAGCCAATCAACGAGGAAAGTCCTAGGGTTTTGAGATTTAGAATACAAAACTGACTCTGATGGCAAGCATTAATACTGAAGGATGGCAAAGAATTTCCCAAGAGACGTATTGTGTCCCATAAACCAGAGATGGTATGGAAAGAAGTTGATGATGAAAAGGCTGGTTGCTGTTATAGACCCTGAGGGGTGGTTCACAAAAATTATTTGTGAAATGTTTGTACCAATAAGAAAAGCACCTAAAAGAAGCCTTGGAGATTGATCATGAGGGATTTGAATCACTCCAATATTGATTGGAATAATAACCATGCGAAATCCAAGGAAGGCAGGCTTTTAGAGCTACTCTAGTGTAAGGCTGCTTTCATAATGCAATTTGTTGAATGGTCAATATAGCCAGAGGATATTTTGGACCTAATCCTTGGAAATGAATCAAGTGCTTTATGATTTAATAAGGCTGGAAAATGGGTACTACTTGTATTTGAGTAAAACCTTCTAGTGCTATCATCCAATTTGAAATACTTGTTAAGAGAGAGCACTAGATGAAACAACACGAAAGTGACTTTGAGAGACTGTAAAATGCCCTGAGGTATTTTGATTAGAATTCATCAGTTTACAGCACAAGAGTGGGACAGCCATTGGAGGGATTGCAGCTGACATTCATCCCAATTGCACTGAGTAAGTGTGTGGGCAAAAGGGCAGCAGATACCGTTGTGGGAAATCGGCTCAAGGCAGGATGTACACAAGTGTGCAGCTTTCGACGTACAGCTGACTTTATAAACAAATCTGTTTTACAGATAACTGAGAGTAAATATGAATACTGAACATGGAGAGCCACGCAGTACATTCTTACCTAAGGTCAAGGGTTTTCCAAATATACTGACAGTAGCGTGTAGGTATGTGGAGAACCAATTCCCTGGGGAGCTGGGGACAGAGCTGAAGACGGAGAATGAAAAAACAGCTGACATTTGTTTTATTTGAAAAAGCAAAACAAAACTTGCTTATTTGGTTTTGTATTTAGAGAGAAAGAAGAGAAGAAATGTGGCTTTGTCAAGGAGATGGGTGAATTTGCTAAAATTTGAAGGGGCAAGCTAAGGCAAACAGACCAAGTAGCCGAGGACAAGGTCATCAAAGATTACTGTTCAGAGCTGTGTAGGGGAGAGGAGAAATCTTTCGGGATTAAAGGAAGACAAGGCAGGAGATGAAGCATTTAGCTAAGTCAGGTTAGTATGTTTGTATCTCTTAAAATTAGAGAAGCAACAAAAAATGTTGAATTTAAATGCCATACAGAAACTGATTATTGTCCTCAGTGAGGAAGAGGGCATATTACACCACTTCTGAGGAAAGAATTTATATCTTTTCCCTTGAAAAGAATTTAATATTTTTCCCTTGGGAAGTTTCTTAGCCTATGTCCATATTGGGTAAAGGATCTGTGTGTACCTCTGCTTGTAGGGATAAAGTTTTGTCCAATCTTTCTGCTTTTTTCTTACATGATTCAGGAAAGAATAGTGTGTGATGCTCCTTTTATGTGCAGACCCATGGTCCAAGCAGCCTGATTCTGGTCTAAGAGTATTTGTAATCCTTTGTGTGAGTGTATAGCAAACAGTAACCTCCAGAGATGACCTCGTTTAACATATATTATTTAATAAGTGAAAGAAATACCATCAGCTGCAGTGAGAAGGAAGAAGACTCTAACACTGAGTCATGGGTAGCCTGAAATTGAGTTTAGGTGTATCTATCTTGTGTTTAGACTTTAATAAAGCACAGATTTCATGGATGTTATGGCTTAGTCTATGAAAACTAATCTGATTATAACATCTCTGAAGAAATTATGTTTTCTTTCTAATGCCTGTCAAGCTTGCCTCATTCCTTTAGCATGGTTAAAATAGACAGGATTTCCAGTCAGGTAAAATCCTGCTTTATATTAGCTGCCAACAGAATAAAACAAAACAACTCCAGAACAGTTGTTTGACATGCTCAGTATCAAGCAGTGTTTCAGTAGCAATGAGAGATAACTGGTTACACCAGTAATAGTCTCCCTGATGACACCTGTTACCTACACACACTTCTGTACTCAGCAGACATTTGTACAGAGGAAAAAAAACCCAAAACACAACACTTTGAAATTTCAAGCTTAAAATGCTTTTGTTTCAGATGGGAAGATAATGCTCCCAGCACCCACCCTGCTCCTTCTGAAATTCTTAAAACGTTTTCCATTTCAGTGTTTCTTGGAACCTCTTTAATTTGCTTGCGCTAACCCTTTACATTTTATGTACACATTAGAGAAGCGGTATGTTTTATTTGTTGAACATAAAAGGTGGGTTACATAAAGTATATTTTTCCATCAGATCTCATGACTGCTACCTGATTTTTATCTCAGGCTAGTGGAAAAATGTGGTTTCTTGGGTAATGAAGGAAACTAGGGAGTATGTATTGAAGGTCATGCTATACTGACCAAGAACAGCATTTGGTGAGCTTGCTGTAGAAATTTCCCTGAGGGCATCAGCCTAGTTTGACTGTAGTTACAAAGAAATTAACAGGCAAACTGGATACTTGCATCAATTTGTGGAGGCCTGGAATATGGCTAAAAATGTGATCACTTCTGTACCGAGTACAATTTCTGTTGTTGTGTATTATCTTCAGATTGGATCACATTTTGCTGTGAAAAGATGCAACAGTTTTTGAGAGAGGATGACAAAGTAGCAATCAGTATGATACCTAGTCTTGACTGTCTTTTGAGGGTAGATTATACTATGAATTTTTTTTATTTTTATTAACTATAGCAGGAATTTTTTTGTTTTTTTTTTTTTTTTCATATTTGCTGACATTTACTGTAATTTGCTGTTTAAATGTCAGATAACACAGATCGCATTCTTACTTGTTTAAGTGCTCTTTCCTATGCAACTGTGTTCACCAGGAAGGAAAACTGCATTTTGATATTAGTCAGGAAGGTCTTTGCAGTTGCAAAAAAGCAAACAGTACTGATCAGTTAATCAAAAAGATGCTGCAGTGACCTCAGGAAACTGAAGCATATAGAGACCTCATGCATGTCTTAATAATGAAAAATCATGGAGCATTAAAGAAAAGCTCTGGTCCTGCAAGTATTAGTATTTTGACAGCCCCCTATACTTGTGCCAAACCCTGTCAGCTTCAGCTGTATGAGTGCAACAGTTCAGCAATGTGCTTATAGAGCCAGGGTGCGTATAAGCAGAGAGTAATAGATATGTTAGACTGGAAAGGACTTTGAGAAGTAGCTGAGTCCCGTGCTCTGTACTGACACAGTATGGGTGTCCTCTGCAGCTGTTAAAAACCTCCAGGCACATGTAGGGATGGTATAGGAGATTATACTCTTGGTAGCCTTACTCTAGTATGTCACCAGCTTTAGTGGTAGAAAGCTTTTCCTAGACCTCAGACTGAATCTTTTAGATGCAATTAAGCTGATTCTTGTTTACCCTATTAAAACATGAAGATAATTGGATAATTGACCCTCTTTTTAAAAAACCCCAACAAACCTTATTTGTTCCTGGAAGGCTTGGGAAAAGGTTTGAGTTTGGTTAAAGGGCACAAATGAAATATGTCAGAGAGAAAAGCAGTGAAAGTAACTTAGCGACTGGAATTATTTTTCATTCCATAGTTGAAAATAGACATTTTGTCGTGGTATTCCTAATGCTAGCAGTCCATTTCCCTAATGGAGCAAAGTAAAGTGGTCAGCTTGCACACAATTTTGTAATTACATATGGGAATATTATGTTGACAAACAAGAACTTATTGCTCCACCAGCTTTTTGAAGTACCATCTACTCTTCACAATGAAGCATTTATAAAACAGACCATATTTCTGGAGCATTTAATTTTTGCATGAATAATTGCATGTTATAAGTTACAACGGCAATTTCTTTCTCTTGAAAGATGCTGCCCACATCTCTCACCTCATGTATTGATTTGTCTGGAGACAGTTAACGAAGGAAGACCATCTGAGATATATTTTTATTCCAAAGATCATCTGTAAGCATGGTAATAAGAATATAAATAATTGCAAGACAATTAAAAAAAAAAAGGCGAACAAGCCCTGTTTTGTCAAAAGACAACCTGATGAACACTTCCAACTCTGGCTTCTTCCAGGGCAGCTCTTTGCAGACAAATGTGTTTGACATTACCACTATGTTGATTCTTTTGGGGGTCTTGTAAGTACTGATTACCAAAACACTGGTTCCCAGCACCTGGGAACAATGTTCCATGAGGAGAACCATCTGTAGTTGCCTTATTCCATATACTGTCTCCCTAAATATCTGCCAGGGAAACAATACATACACAGATTTTTGGCCTCTCCCAGCATCGCCTCTATAAGCTCTTTTGGTCTTCATAGCATAAACTAACTATGCCCAAACTTCTCTAACTGCCAGATATTCCCTTAAAGGGGATTCATGGGTAACAAGAGCCACATAATTTTCTTATTGTTGAATGGCTGCAAAACATTAAACTGAACTCATGATGAATAGTATATAATAAAAAATGTATTTCTGGAGTTTTCAGAGAAAGAATCTAGCCTACTAAAATTAATCAGCTCTTTGGAGTTTCAAGACTGTTTTTCTTAATAGTAATTGACCACTTGAACCCTCACAAATGTCTTGATAATACAGTCCCACAGAAGAGCAATAGCTGTTTTATAACTATGCACACTCCTAATGACTCCTCTCTTTCTCCTCAAATTTTTTCCTCTTCTGTTAGGTTCTGACCTTTGCATTTGGTGTATTTTCTCTGTTACAAGCATGAAACTCTTTTTTGTTTGATTTGGAGCAGTAATGTGTGATTGACTGGACATCTTGCTTTACTATTGCAGAGATGACTAGCCCTCTCACAAACACATACAAGGATATACAAGCCAAGGAGCAATGTTTTAATGCAAATAGAGGCAATCAAAAATCTGATTAAAAGTTCAATTCCTGTAACAATGTCCTATGGGTTAGTGTTAATTTTAGTGTCTGTTCAATCACAATTGAAGAAGGATTTGCACATCTAATTTCTCAAGAACTCCAGCTGAAAAGTCCAAGTCTGATATATTTTTCTTGGCTGGGCACAGCAGGGATGGTTTCTAAGTGATCTACTGACGGAGGACATACTGTGTTAAGATGTGATGTAGCACAGAGTGTAGAATATCCCTTTTGAGCATGTTTTAAAAAAAAAAAAAGTGGCAAAACAGGACATCAGAAGAGTCCATGGGAATAAACACAAAAAGTAAGAAAACATGGCTGCTGAAAGAAGGCTGAATAATTTTCTTTTATTTCTTTAAGGACAAGACTGAGATGAACTTTAACATGCCATGGTGCACTTTGTTAGACTCTCTAGTTGGGGCAAGGTATGTAGGGGAGTGAATTGAAATCATGTAAGGAGTAGTAAGTGTCAAATAAATATTGCATATAAGTTGCATCCCCTGCACCAAGAAAAAAAAAATTTGGCCTCTTCTCTGATGGGAGTTAGCATAATCTGTCAAAGTAATTTGTTTTTTTACTTTGGGCTGAGACTTTGTTTCTGAGTTTGGGCTGAGAAATGCCCTTTACCTCTTTACTGTTTTGTCCTGAAACTTCATTTTGAACTCCTACCTGGGAGTCAAAGCTGGAATAAAGCCATTATGCTGGTTGTTGCACCTGTATAGGGAAACGTGTCCCAAAGGTGATCCCGAAGACATAAATAAGAGACTGAGGGCAGACAAAAAACCTGAATGACGTATCAGGTCAATGAGAGAAGGTTCCTAAATTTGGAGTTTCTTGTTTTTGCCTTCTGGAGATCGCAGCAATTTTCAAACCAAATGTCAGTTTGGCACACAAACATGTGTATTGTACGTTGGGAGATCAAGAGTGCTGCTGTCTTGGGTGTGTGTTCAGTATGAAGAGAACACCGAAGCCTGGAGGATCTGCTCTTGGTAACACTGGTGTAGGCTTGAGTCATAAGTGAGCTTAATCCCTTTCAAGAACAAACTGTAAATAATTCTCTTTCTGACTTTACCTTGACAGTGCACAGTGTTAATTTATTTCTTTAGCTTGCTGTTTAGTTTTTATGAACTATAAACCAACATGAAAATCACAAGCTGTGAGCTGATTGGATTAATGCACCAAAACGTGAACTCTTGATCTTAGTCATTAATGGAAGTGTTAAATGTGAAAGAGAAAAGAGGTGATGCCTAAAAAATAAGCATGTTGGAAGAGACTGGAAAAAAGCAGCTATTTAAAGAGCTTTCCCTGAGCATCAGGGAGTATGGTGATTCTCATAGGAGCCAATAGTAAGAAAGAACCAAAGATATGCCTGGAGCCATATTATGGTTATCCAGCCTTGTAAGGATTTGCATTTATTTTGTGAGCAGATGATGGGTCTTTTCTATTCAGTTCTAGCAGAAATCTCCAAAGAGATGCAGTGTTAAATATTTTAGGATGATTGTCAGAATTTAGGGCTTTATTTTCAGAGCTTCCATGTGCTGTTCTCTTGAAGGTGGTTTGCTTTACTACTTGAATTCTTGAGTTGTGTCTTGCTCTTGAAATCAGGATTTTTTTACCATGCTGGTTTTAACAATTGAAAAGACCAGTCTTAACCTATCAGTCTTGAGTGAGTATTTGATTTGTTTCTGAGTAACAAGTTATATAAAAGCTGAATTATGAAATAGAAATTAATTCTGGGAAAACAAAGCACACTGTGTTTTGTGGAATGGAGAGGGAGGAAGGGAGAATTATGTGCTCTTCAGTGACCTTCAGTACATCAAATTCAAATGTTTCCAACACTGTTTATAATTCTATATTGGCATATCTTTAGAGGGAAAGAAACAGATAGGAATTGCTGTACTGGATTGGATTAATTGCCCATTTAGTCCAATATCCTGTTTTCAATATTGGACAGTACCAATGGATTTGAAAATACATGAGGAATCTCACAATGCAATGTGCCTAGCTTCTGTCAGTTAATAGGTTAAGCCTTGGAACACGAAGCTTTGTATTTATTATCAGTCTTTAAAAAAAAAAAAAAAAATCATGCTTAATGTGAATGTTTTCTCCAGACTCTTGTCTCAAAGAGGGAAGCAGACTGCAGTAATAGATTTATTCCCTTTAGACCAGGAGGCTGTTTTTCCGCTGAGACAGAGTGGCTCCCAGCTCCCCTGTGGGAAGACAGAACTCTTCCCCCTTTCTTGGTGCACCATCACAGCAGTGTGGGGAGCGGCTGCTGATTGTCTGAGTTCCATAGTTGGTATTTAGACAAAGTCCCATAATGGATGATATATAAAAATCCAAGGCAGGTAGAGAGGATCTGTTATTCATAGTATGTGTGTTGGCCAAAACCTGGAATTTTGAGTAACTTGATGAAAAGCAATGCTGGAGTTTTCTGATAAAAAGCAAAACAATACTCCTAAAATGTGTTTGTGACACAACTATGCACTGTAGAGGGGAAGAGAGCTGAGTCTCCACCTGCATGGTGCTGAGTACCCAAAATTGGCACAAATATTGAGGACTGAAGAACCTTGAACAGGTGGCCTCAGAGGTGTTTTGTTCCATCTACATTAGACAAATGCCGAGTTCTGCTTCACACCTTCTCCAGTTAAATGGGATGCGCTAGCTACCCATCACATCCACCCTTGGTGTATAGAGTTCACTTCCACACTTGCTTTATAGCAGAACTGGACACATTGACCTCAGTACTGTGATCTTTTCAAGGCCAGTACAACTAAAGTGAGTTTTTAAGGGCCATTTGAGAATTGTTCAGTGGAGACAAAAGCAAACTCGAGTCCCATAGAAAAATCTTTTCTTATTATACAGAAGCTGTGGAAAAAAGAAAGGTAACTTTAATTTACTCATTGTTTTTTCAAGATCTCTTCGTGCTTCACTTAAATTCACGTATAACATAGTACACTGGAGTTTTTATGGTAGCAGTATTCATAGTTCAAATCATTAACATCCCTAGAGCAGACATAGTACCTAATTAAGGTTGAGCAATGTCATCTTTGGGGGCCAGACTGACCAGAAATTCCAGTGGGGTGCGGTTGTGCCAGGGCAGGAGCAGAAGGGCAGGACTTTGCTGCTCCCATAGTTTGTAGGGCAATTCACCACTACGTCCTTAGATAATTTCTTAGTCCTTCCATGTTCAGCACTAAGGCCACTTCAGATGAGGGTTGCAGATAGATCTTCCCTCTTTATGGGCACTTCTGAGAGGAACACCCTGTTTTCTGTGATCTAGAAAACCCTTGTGAAGAGCCATGTGTCTTACTTCTGGTTATCTTTGCCGTGCTGCAGAAGGAAGCACTGTGTGCTTTTGTCAGTAGGATTAGTTATGGAGAACTTTGCATGAGAATTCCAAAATGTAAGAGGCAGGTATCATCCAAAATGGCAAACAGTAGCTACAAGCTAGTTATAAAAGAGAAATACTAAGTTAAATTTCTGTTAATGATCTGCTAATAATACTAACAAGGGCAACACAAAAGCACAAAGGACATAAAAAAGCAGATGAGTTATGGTTTGAACAGACTAAAAGAATCAAATTCCTCCATGGGTTTAACTATATGTGTTCAAGAATGAGTAAGTTGTGATGACATTCAATTGAATAACCGCATCCATTTATTTCATGGAGCATCCAGAACACACTTACAATGTAGTGCTAGAAAGCTCTTTTGGATAGGCCCAGATGAGAAGCAACTGCAAATCAATGCTAAAATGTTGGAAGTTCTTACCACAGAGTCTAAGATAGTGCTCCCCATAGTCAAGTTTTCCTGAGACACACCATCAGGAAAGACTTCTGCTCCCTTTTTCTTTGACAAGTGTTAACAACTTTGAAGTGCAGCAGAGGGAAAAGCCTTCTAGCTGTAGACGTTTCTTGACCTTGGTGCAGGAACTGTCGCTGAGGTTTGGTTAGAAATTGTTACGTATATAATACACAAGTGCTGTTTCTCCCCTATGTATTCAGGAATATGATGGTGGCATCGCAAAATCTCCTGCAGAGTATCCTTTGCCCTGCACAGCGTACCAGGAGGGCAGTGTGTTTACAGACACCCTGCAGGATGGTTTTAACAGAAACTGCGGTGGGAACAACTGGGAGATGCCAAAGTGGCTGTATTACAGGGAGCTGTTGAGACAGGTAAACTGAGTTGGCCTGTCTTTTTCCATCTTCATAGCTTAGCATCTAATCTCTGCTGTCCAGCCTTCTTGTTAGCTACGCCATAGTGACTGTTAAACCTGTTAGGTGGCAGTCCAGGTAATTTTCCGATTGAGGTCACATCTTATCCTGGCAATTAGTGTGACTTGTCCTGTGACTCAAGCAAAAGAAGTTTCTCCGAGTGCACATAGGGCAAATGCCTTACAGCTGGACAAGTGTCACTAGAATAACTTTTTAAAGGAAATAGCTGAAAAGGAAAGACTGTAACATATGATTTCAGTGTGCTCTTTTAAGGCGTGCAGACAGTTGCTAAATAGAGTAACTCAAGTTTGTAATACCATTACCAATTCTCTGGTGATTGCTGATATGTCAGATTCTCTGCCTTATTTTGGTAGAGGCCAACGCCCATTTTCTGCAATACTTGTAGGACTGTGGCTGTTCCAGGCATGGAAGTAAGGGCAGGTTATTGGTTTAGCTGGTTGGTATATAGTGCTATAAGAAAAAAAATGAACAGCTGAAGGCAAAAAATTCACAGGATGCTTTTAATCTTTCTTTGTGATAAAACTCAGTCTGATAGGGAGTGTTCTTGTGGCTTTGCTTAATAAGGTTTTTGAGATGATATTTATCTGTCTGGTCATGTAGTACATACTATACTCTTTGGAAGGTCTGCCAAGAAAGACTTATGGTAATATATTGACAGCATGATACAAGCATATGGAGCAATACCTCTGAAGCATCATCTAGAATGATAGGCTGTTTCTCAGGTGTTAGCTGAGCAGTGTTTTAATAGTTGCTTTCATTTGTTGTTATTCTGATGCTTAATAAGGATTCAGTTGTTATTAATTGCAGTAATCCCCAGTTGCTGATTTGACTTCTCTGCTGTGTCACACATTGCTAATGGAACCTACTTGTACTGGAATAACTGAGTCATGACTAAGAAATATATAGAGATGTCACAAGCCTTAAGTTAAACCTAATCTTGCAGAACACTGAAGACTATTCCAAATGTCGTCTTGAAATACATGAGCTAGAGAGTGGAGGCATTAAGCCAGATTAGATAGTGATGACCAGATAAATTTAAAGTGATCTCTAGCAGTTAAAAATGAAATGTGCCCACTGAAACTTTGGAAAAGATATTTCTAACTATGTTCTTATATTCTGTGACCATTAATTGAACAATGAATACAACAAAATAATTAAAAATTCAGGGTTGCCAGCTCCTTTTTTTTTTTCCTATCTGTAAGGCATTACATGTTAACTGTTTGAACTCCTCTTTTCTGTACACTAACAAGTGCCACAGGAGCCATAATTGTTCAAGTATGATTTGCCAGTGTTTGAGTAAAACTGTTGCATCTTTTTTTTTTTTTTTTTTTTTTTTCCTGGAGTGTATTGCATTATTCCTTCTTTGGGTAGCAGAAAATTGATTCTTTTGATTAGGCAGATCAAATGTCTGCTGAGACCATATGAACATAATGCTGACTGCAGGCAGGATTTACCTTGGGAGCTAAGAGGATGAAACACCCCTACTACTATTAATTGGCATAGCCTACCCACTCTGGGCTATATGAAATGATATTCACCACATGGCTCTGTAGTACTTCCCCTTCAAATTGGGGCTGTTCCCAGCCTTGTGCACAAGAGGCTCTTGGCGCAAATGTGTGCGTTTATAATTCTTGTTCTATGACTGCTTTGTAATAACCTGTGCTTCGGTGAACAGTCTTGTCAGTAAAGACTGTAGAGGCAGAACACTCTAAGAAAGTGGACGGAGAAGCTCTGTGAAAATGGTCAAAACAAAATTAACGGAGAAAAACTAAAATCCCATCAGAAATGACTGGAGTTTGAAAGGCAGTGTGGAATATACACTGCAAAAACCTCTCCAAATGCTGGTTTTTTTTTTTTTTATATCTTCAGTCTGCTGCTTCAGCATCAAGACATCTAGTGATGAGGTTGATTTCATATCAATCACCACAGCTTTCTTGCAGTGGGGATAGTATGTGTCATTGCAGCTATAAGAAATTATTTCTACCAGGACAGAAATAATGGTTTACAGTACATCAACTTGGTTTCAGGATCACACAAGACATAATTTACATGAGTTCTCATGACAGATAGAAAATGAATTGTAGGTGCTGCTGTACTCATGGAAGCCAAGACCAGACTAGAATATTTTCTTAGTCTGAAAAAGCTCTGTTAAAGGGTTTCCATGATTTCTAGGGTTTCTTCGCAGCTTAGAGCTGGCATTATTTACTTCAAGAAGCATTTTATGACTGGTCTGTTTGATTAATAAAAAAGGTGTCTCAGATCCTCTGTAAAGACTTAATCTTTCGCTAGCTCCAAGGGAGATTACAGTACATAATAACTTAGGTCTCAGGCTGCCCTAGTACCTCAGCTACCATGCACAGAGATGCAATGGAATTAGATGCATGTACAAGTGTGAAACAACTTTTTATTTCTGGTTCTTTCAGTAAAAGCTATGGATCTGGTTGAGAAGTTTTCAGCAAGACTCTGTAACAGGCTAATGCTGTTTTTTAACTGAAAGTTACTACAAATTAACCTCGCCATGAAAGGAGATGGCAGTGAGTGACAAGATTTTATGAAAAATTTCTTCAAAAGATCTGTACAGTCCAGGGTTACATATGTTCAAGAGCATTGGATCGTAGAGTAAAGACAGAATTGGTAGTTGCACACCATGGGCCTCAACAGAAACCTGCTGAAGTCAGTGTTTTGTAAAATTCAGCTGGTTTTGACTAGGGATCTAGAATCACAGGAAACTGCATTTTTGGTGCTTCCTTCTGAAAATGGTATAGAGAAACTGGGTTTAAAAAGTGCACAAGCAGAGATTCTGGGATAGACACTTAGGAGAGATTTAAAGACCCAATATATTGATGTCTGATCGGCTGGGTTTGAGGTGTGAGGATGATGTGGGGAAGCATGTACCTGTGTATGAAGACTTGAGTGTTTTTGGGAGGAAGAAGCACTCTGCAGCACAGGGAAGTTTCCTGTAACTTGAAGTAATGGAAGAAAAAGAATACTGGAGCAAGTAGCAAGAAAGTCTTCATAGTGAGAAAGACCCAGAAACTGTCCCACAGAGTTTCAGTATCCTCATCCTAGGCAATATTTAAAACCCAGAAGCTGTTGGAATCCACAGTGGAGAAAGTTGCTCTGACACAGAGTGAAGAGCTGAATAAATCCCTTTTATTTACCCTGCTTGGAAAAGACAAGCTGGATTTCTGCATCCCAAGCTGACGGCACAAAGCCAGCAGACCTAGGAAAACACTGTCAGTGAATAAATTTGACTGGCACATTGTGAGATTTACTCAGTGTGAAAACTAATGATATCACATTTCAAAAGGGGATGTTTTAGAATTAAAAGGGGATGTTTTAGAAAGTAATTGTTCCCATAGAAAAGCTCTTTACACAAGTATATGGATCCGCTTCTTTTTTGAAGGCCGTTTCCAAGACTGACCACTTGGACGTGTTGTGGCTCTGACTGCTGGAAATTTTATCTGGTTTTGGAGTACCACAGCAGTGGACACAAGGTCACAGCAAAATCAAATTTGGTCTTAGCACTGTCACTTATTATAAACCTCAGCAACAGATGAGATTCAGATGCAATTTCAGTGAACCTAGAGCTATGGTTTCCAGTAAATTTACTATTTGAAGGCTATTAAGAGTTCAACGAGAGCAGAAGTATAACACAAAATGTGCTATTTGAAAAATCTTATTAGAGAACCCATTTTGTAATTCATGGTGAGAAATGCATTTGTTCAGAAAATGAGGAACTATTTTTAGCACCTGCACAAAATTCAAAAGGAAGAGATTGATACAACGTGTGCAATTAAACAATCAAATCTAGTGCTTAATTAAATTGTTCAGTTATAAGATGCCATGCTTCCTAAAATTTCAGAAATAATTATTGATCATCAAATACTCTGCCACTTCTGGGTTTGTCATCAGCTGAAACTGGTGAATTATTCATGGCTTTCAATTTAATACAGTAAATGCTCTTTCTGGTGATCAGTATCTGTGCAAAAATATCTAAATATAAGTTGTTTTATTTCTTGTTGTTTCAGTACAAGCCGCCCTGGCTTGCTCACACTGTGTGCTTGTCACTCCAGAGTAGGACAAGTCCTGCAGTCTTTTTCCAGACAAAATATACAATAGTTTCTCTGGAAGGTGATGCATGAGAAGAGATGGTTTTAGGGTATAGAAACTATGGGATAAGGTGTGTGGTTTGTTTTTTTTTTTTGTTTTTGTTTTTTTTTTAGTTTAATAAGCTAAACAGGAGAAGGGAAAAATTCTTCACAGTTATGTTTACTTGGAAGAGAAAAGCCAACAACAACTGCTTTAATTTACCACAATATTTGCATATTTTGCATTATAGTTGTGCAAACGGGAGAGATTTAATTCTGCCTGTAAGCATATCTTCATAAATGCATTATAAAGCCTTCCAGAAAGAATAAAATCAGCTGAAAATATACAGCCCTTGGTAGGCATATCAAATTTATTACCTCTACTCTGTTCAGTGAATATTTATAATCAGCACACATTTGCACTTCTTGGTAAGAGTGTTTTCGCAAACTTTACATTTAAAGACCTTTTTTCTTCCTTGTATCAACTGGGACTTTCATGTCTGAGCCTATACACGAGTATATTTGTGTGTCTATATGCATGAAGAATGAACCACCAGTCAGAGAAAGAGCAAACAAAGAGCAGGTTATTGGGTCAAAAATGTTATCAAGTATTTTCAAATTCACTTGGCGTTTTCTCTCAGTGCTTGCAATTGATGTTAAGGTGGGACCTGCTCACATGCAGTGATGGCAACAATAGTTTCTGTGGTGATGTAAAACATGGTTTATTTTAGCTCTATATTAGCCCTTGTATTAAGTGGCAAAGCAACTATACTGGGACAGAAGGGGCCTTTTTTTTGTTTCCCTTTCACTGTTTTCTCTAGTGCTGCAATAACTCTGTGAATGATGTAACTCCTATAAAACTAAACTTCAGGGATAATATCCTTGTTAAGCAAGCCCTTTGATTTCTGGGAAGACCGATGAGGGTTTTGGCACATCCATGCAGCCTGCAGATACTTTACATGCATGTTGAGTTTGCGAAATTCCATCCACCTAGGGACTGTAATTATCTCTGTTAAAAGCTCTTTCTCTTCTCCCTGTGAGGTTTGAATGGGTTCAGACATAGGTGGGATATGTGAACTGTTCCAAAACTGTTATTTTGAAGTGAGAGAGGGCTATCAGGAAAACATGAAAGATGTTGCTATCGTCCCTGACTCCTCTGGGTCTGTATGGACTATTACACAACTGAATAAGGAGGTGAAATGTAAGCATGAAGCTTACATTTAGGACTCCAAAGCAAAGTCTTGGGGTCTGGGCTGAGCGACAGGTGGTTGCTTTTATTTCTGTCAGGGAGATTTATGAGGAGGTATCTTTCTCCTTCAGTTGTACAATCAGTTTTCATAGCTGCTCCCCAGTGGCACCTTCAGATAGCTGCCTGTCCGTTGTGTACCCAGCTGATCTATCTGTCGTCAGTCAAAAGGTTGGATAGAAGATCTGTGAGGGATCAGGTTGAAAACACCACTCCTGAGAAACACCTTATTTTTGTCCAGATCTGTGAATGAAAATATTGCGCTTTGCACAATGGAGCCACTCTGATACTGTTGTCACAGACCTCCTGCAGCTGCTAGGATGGGGGGGTACAGATGGCTTTCTTCACTGTAATCTCTGCAGAAACGTCACTTGTTTGGTCTACTGCATATGTGCTTGATGTCTTTCCAGATATACCACATCTGAGGACTGAGGGGACGGGAATCTCGCAACACTGTTGTGTAAGGAAGCCAGAGCAGAAGGTAACAAAGCCAGCACTTTCTGCTACGCCATTAATGTGGAGCATAAAATACAGCTTTGGGAGATCATGTGCCTGTCATTATATCCTGGAATGTCTGCGATATGCTGGCAGAGCAAGGTTTCTATGGGTAAATCCTTCTTGCTGTTCTAACCTTCAATTACTATCAAGATCTTGTGCAATTTTGTGTTTGGAATAGTGAGTGATAGAGCTTAACTCTTCTCAAAATAGAAAAATGTATCTTAAAGCATCCAGTTGCTTTTTTGCTTTGTTTGAAAACCCTTGTTTTCTTTCTACAAGCCGGAAGTGCGTTCATCACAAGTGAGAATGTGTCTAGGCCAAGTTACAGCATTTGACTTTGAAGTATCATTCCAAAACAGACAGCCACTTACGTCTCCCTGTAAACAAAAAGGCAGAAAACCAAGACTTTTAAAGAAAATCATCACAAAGGAGAAATGGCTTAGACATTGCAGTAATCTAGGGTGCTTTGTCTGCTCTTCCTGTGGAGAACTTTATAGCTTGTTTACTATGCTGAAATCTGTCTCTCACTTTACCAACTGCTTCCCAAGATGTTGACTTTGTCTAACTATGTCCTCTTCATTCTTCACTGTTTTATTTCTTTTCCTGCCAGAATTCTAGAGTTTTGTTTGCATGTTTGCAATATGCCTCCTTTGTAATTTTTTTTCAGTGCAGTTTTCTATTTCTGCCTTCTAGGCTAAGTGGTCATTGCCAAAGATGGTAGGCTGTGCAAAAATTTTGCCTCCCCTCCATAATCAGAGACAGTAGTTACTCCTAGATATTGGTTTAGTGGAGAGTGATGGTGCAGATATACAAGTGGCCTCTTCTTTGTTGTACTGTTTTATATTTAGCATCAAATATTTGAGGCCTAACATGACTTAGAGCTGGTGGATCAACAGCAGCAACGAGTATTGTGACGAGTGGAGTCATGAGATGGACATAAATATGCTGCACCTGAAAGATGCAAAATAACGTGTTAGGGTTATAAACTGGCAACAAACCTCTGGCAAGGTCAGCAATGGCTTTTACTGTCTCCCAGTTACTGTTTTGAAGTTGTCTGTGGTGATGTTGGCCTAGCTGCTTCAGAGAAAGGCAGCTATTCTTATCTTGAATGTAGAGCTAGTGAATGGGTCCATGCAAAACCAGACTTCGAACAGATCTGTGTTGTTTATAAACCCATCTGCCCTGAGATAATAGAGCTGTGCTCGTTTTCAAAGGCACCCGAGGTTATGTTATGAACTGCAATCTTTTGTTCTTTATGATGCTCAGGAAAGTTAACAAATGTCCCTTACATTCATTCTTTTATGCCAAGGTGAACTTTAAATTCTCTTGAGTATTAAACACTAAATTGATTTAATTTTAGAAATTGTTTGCACAATGATTATAGTGAATTTCACTTACCTATTTAAGAATGTGTTCTGATTGAGATCCCAGTGTTGTTGGCTCATCTTTGTTTACAAACCTGGTGTGTGGCAGTGACTGATGTACTAGTTGCTGCTTTCTGGAAATGCACGCATACTTTGATGTGCTGAGTGTTGTAATACTGATTAAGGAATGAAGACTGCTGATGACTACAGAAAGTACAGATAACACATTTAAAAGGTACAAAATGCCTGTGGTAGAATGTGACCAATATATGTCCTCTCTCTTGGGAATATAGTCAGGAGTGCCTCATTTCAGAGGATCATGATTTGAAAAGTGTGCAACCTTGCTGCTAACGGCAGAACAAGTCAGAGTTCAAGGGAGAATTTGAAATATGTATACAATGTGAACTGCAGCCCTGTAAGCTAAAATAGGTAAGAGGTTTTGTTTCTGAAGTCCATTTTTCAGAGCAAATGTCATCTATAAAATAAAAAAATGAGCTTATTTCTACAGCAAATTCAGATTTCCTACTGCTTTTTCATGCAACCCTTTACCCCCCTCCCTGCCGATATGCCAGTAAAATTGCTAACATGACAAAATAGTTGAGGGGTATGAAATTATCCAAAACAAAATGAGGCAAAAAGCTCTGAATTCAATTACAGGCAATCATAATCTGATGCCTGTCCCATTGAGGCAGCATGGCCAAGCCACGTGGCAGCAGCTGGCCCACATCTGGTTTCTGTTGTCCCGCCTGACAATGCAGGTGCTCCTTTACAGCTGCTTCCAGGAGAGCTTTCCTCTGGCATGAATCCAGAATGAAGTGCAAATGTGCATATTTGGCTTTTCAGTGAGATGCCTCAAGTCTTCTGGCCTTGGAATACAAAGATTGCTATTGTGACTTTAGCCCAGTGATGGCTTCAGCTGACTGTTTTCTCTGTATGTCTGGGTTTGGAAGTCAGCTGCTGTTGCTTCTTCCCCACACCTCAGCATCCTTAACTACCCAGGGATGAGTGTTATGAGCATGGGAACAATACAGTTATATTTGCAGTACTCCTTTCCGAGACTAGTGTGCGAGGGAATGGTGGGGGACAGACTGCCCATAACCTGACCCTGTGCACGGAGGCAGAGCTGGCTGAACACTCCAGCAGTCCATGCTGTTTTATTAAGAGCAGAATCTGCTTCCTTTCCTGGGAAAGTGGAGGTTCAGAGGTACTGTGTGTGGCACCCTGTTTCCTCAGTTTACCTCCTAGCATGGCACAGTGAATGCCAAGGCAGGAATGTAAGCAGTGCTCAGTTCTTAGCAATAGTCTTAAAGCGCAGTGGTGCCAACCCTACCTCTTTTTAATTCTTCCTTCTTCTGAATTCTTTTACTGATGTAAACACTGCTTAGTCTACATAGTAGTGTGGTTTTTCCTTTCCTCCTGAAACACCAAATCAAAGCAAAACCAAGCCACTTTTCAGCAGGAATATTGTAAGATTGAAAGTAGAAAGGTTTTCAATTTCCCCAGGTAAATTTGGAAAAAAAAAAAATCTATTTCATATTGGGTTTAATAGAATTAAGATATTTTAAAATCATAGAATATTTTGGGTTGACCTTTAAAGGTCAACCAGTCCAACCCTGCTACAATGAGCAGGGACATCTTCAACTAGACCAGGTTCGTCAGAGCCCCGTCCAACCTGACCTTGAATGTTTCCAGGGTTGGGGTATCTACCACCTCTCCAGGCAAACCTGTTCCAGTGTTTCACCACCCTCATTGCAAAAAATGTCTTCCTTACATCTAGTCTATATCTACCCTGTTTTAGTTTAAAGCCATTACCCCTTGTCCTATCACAACAGACCCTACTACAAAGTCTGTTCCCATCTTTCTTATAGGCCCCCTTTAAGTATTGAAAGGCTGCAATAAGGTCTCCCTGGAGCCTTCTCTTCTCCAGGCTAAACAATCCCAACTCTTTCAGCCTTTCTTCATAGGAAAGGTGTTCCAGCCCTCTGACCATTTTTGTGGCCCTCCTCTGGACCTGTTCCAACAGGTTCATGTCTTTCCTGTCCTGAGGGCTCCAGAGCTGGAAGCAGTACTCCAGGTGGGGTCTCACCAGAGCAGAGTAGAGGGGCAGAATCACCACCTCCCTGAACCTGCTAGCTACTCTTCTTTTGATGCAAACTAGGATATAGTTGGCCTTCTGGGCCAATGTGAGTGCACATTGCTAGCCTATGTCCAGCTTTTCATCTACCAGCACCCCCAAGTCCTTCTCTGCAGGGCTGCTCTCAATCCCTTCATGCCCCAGACTGTATTGATACTGGGGGTTGCCCTGACCCAGGTTCAGGACTGTGTCCTTGGCCTTATGGAACTTCATGAGGTTCACATGGGCTCACTTCTCGAGCTTGTCCCGGTCCCTCTAGATGGCATCCTGTCTCTCAGGCAAGTCAACTGCACCACTCAGCTTGGTGTCATCTGCAAACTTGCTGAGAGTGGACTCGATCCCACTGTCTGTCACTGATGAAGATATTAAACAGTATTGGTCTCAACAAGGACCCCGAGGGACACTACTTGTCACCAGTCTCCATCTGGACATTAAGCTGTTGACAACTACCCTCTGGATGCAACCATCCAACCGATTCCTCATCCACCGCACTGTTCACCCATCAAATCCATATCTTTCCAATTTAGTGACAAGGATGTTGTGGGGGACCATGTCAAAGGCCATACAGAAGTCCAGATAGACGATGTCTGTAGCTCTTCTCTTGTCCACAGGTGTATTCATTCCATCATAGAAAGCCATGCTGGCTGTCTTGAATCACCTACGTGTCCTCCATGTGCCTCAGCATGGCTTCTAGGAGGATCTGTTCCATGATCTTCCCAGGCACAGAGGTGAGGCTGACA
>JAVKLA010000040.1:11726525-11756781 GCA_034782735.1 Sagittarius serpentarius
ATCAGCCAATTCCCTCAGGACTCTGGGATGCATCTCATCAGGTCCCATAGACTTGTGCATGTTCAGGTTCTTCAGGTGGTCACAAACCTGGTCTTCTCTTACAGTGGGAGGGACTTTGCTCCCCCAGTCCGTGTCTTGCAATCCATCTGCTCAACAGGTGTGGGAAAACAGATTGCCAGTGAAGGCTGAGGCAAAAGAGTTGAGTACCTCAGCCTTCTCATCCGTTGTTGCCAGTTTGCCAGTCTTCATCAGGGTGGGTACGCTTTCTTTGACCTTCCTTTTCTGGCTGAGATACCTGTAGAAGCCCTTCAAGAAGCCCTTTTCCTATAGCTGGTCCAATCAGAATGTGTCATATCAGTTCACTGTGCTTTTTCATCTGCTCAGCTTCCATGGTCCCATGTAGGAGTTTGTTTTTTGCATCTCATTTTGCTGTTCTTTCCTGGGGTCCTTTCCTTAGCTGGGTTGTCTCTCCTGTGATGCAGCATGTGGAACTTCTGCCAGCTGTGACTTTGTAGGAATCCTATGGTTGCTGTACATGGTTGGAGGTGGAGATGGGCTGGACACTGTCTTGACAGGGATTAAAGCTGGACATTCTGACATTGTAGTTCCCAGAAGGCAGTTAGGTGGATATAGCTCACCATCAAGATAGACTTCCAAAAAATAAATATGTAGACAGATTTTATTTATTTTGGGAGTGAGGGGAGTGTGCTATTTTCATTCTGTAAACTGTTTTATGTTTTACCTTTTTTTCCCATTTTGGAGAATCTACAAAATTAAAAAATGAATTATTTTAATCTGCTACCTACTAGTAATCTTAGCATGTAAAAATGAGATCACTACTTCAGGTCACAAACTCGATTTTAATTAGCATTCCATTTATTAAAATATTTTTCCTAAGGTGTATCTTTCCATTTAGAGATATTGCAAGGAGTGGGGGAGGGAATTCTCAAAGCACTGATTAGCAGGTAATGTCAAATCATAATTCTGGCATGACTTACTAAAACTATAGAGTCAGGGGTCTATTTGGATTTTCCCTATGTATTTTTCCCATTTATTTCCTGGTGATAAAACTTGGCATGTATAGTTGCAGCCTGGGAGCAATGATGTACCAAATATTGTTTAGCTTTTTTTGGTGAGCCTTTACAGTTATATGACCAAACAGCATGACTACTGCCGCCTTTGTGCTTTTATAAGCTTTCTGGCACTCCTATGGCAAAACATTTGTGGGTAAGTAATTTTTTTTTTTTTTTTTTTTTTTTAGTCAGAGGACAGGATAGTGGTGTTACAGACCTGGGAAGGCCCCTGCTGCTGGGTCTGGACCACATTGCTGTATCTGGGCTCCACATACTCTCCTCTCCCAGGCTTGCTGAAATAAAGCAGGCTCCAGGAAGCTGCATCTCAACTTTGTGGGTGCCACCAGGAGGTGCATGTCCTCTATTTAGGACCTTCTCATACAACTGAGACAATGTCTTCCACAGCTTGGGTTAGTCTTACTTTCTCTATGTTCTCCAGTAGAGTAAGCATGTTTTCCAGAGGACGGTTTGGGTTGCAGCTTATTTATCTAGGACACTAGATATTGAAACAGGACACCTACAAGCTTTACAAAGCCTGTGATACTAGCCCTTCTGCACAGCGTAAGAGACAGCCTGTCTATATTTTGGATACCCAAACTGGCTCTTGCTGTGTTTACTCCTACAAATATGTGAGCAATGTGCTGGAGATACTTGAGCTGGCTGCCCTGCAGTGCAGGACTGGTCTGAGATGGTAAATCTACACTGTAGTGTGCTGTGATGTCTGGACTTACCAGTTCAGGTTGGTTACTGGCTTTTAGGGCTCTTCATCCATTATGAAGTATAGATGCACTTGCAGAGATCAGAGAAACAAGCTGAGTCAGCTTTTTTGGTTACTCTTCAGTGTTTTGGGGTTTATGCCAGAGTCTCTAGAACGGTCTGGTTTTGGCAAGGTTTCTTCAAGTCTCAAAGTCTGCCCTGAACTGTGAATCTAAAACTGTTGGCATGCTTCCCTCTTAGGTGTTCTTCTTTCCTTTCTTGGGGTATGTGATGATGCTGATAAGCCATTGAAGATCCCCAGCAGACATGTATGGTTGCCTCTGTGGAGTGCAGCCTGACAACCTGGCTTGTGGTGGATGGTAACTGCCTTTTTTTCCCTGTAAGCTTTCCAACTAAACTCACCAACCTCAACAGCTAACAGCCTTCCTTTGTTAGCCTTGCCTCAGATGCAAGTCTTGCTAGTCATCTCCTGGGGGTTTTACCTCAATATGGAAGCACAAAATGCATTTGAAATGGAAAAAGATGTTTCCAAAGCTGTTGGTAGTCTAACACAAGGGATTGGGGGTGGGAGGTGGGGAGGAGGGAGAGAGAGAGAGAGAATCCCTGTGAACAGCCGTAAGGCTTAGACATACAGACAGACATAGACAGATTTACCGCATTGGCACTAATACTCTCAATCTTTTTACAAAAAGAAAATATTGCCAAGATGCTAATGTATACACATGGTAGCAATATGTTCATGAAGAAGTGTAGTTAAGTTAATTACTGGAGCTGGGCTGTATGGACTGTGTGTTACACAGATGGACTGCACGATACACAGACACTTTTTAAGTATGCAGATTCCTACTGAAGTGGCACAGTTTAATGACTCACTTGGATTAAAGCTGCTACAACCTATTGTCCCAATAATCCAGGATTTAAGCACGTATCATGGATGAAAGAGCAATTTGTAGCTGTGGAAAGTTTAACACTGTTCCTAGCTACTTGGTTTTCTGCTTTCTTTATGCCCAAGAGCCAAAGTTTGAGTCTCAGCTGTGTTTGTCACACACAAAGGCTGATTCCATTCCTTACTCTCGCTATTGCAAACTAGGAGTAACTCTGCTGAGGTACATGAAAGGGGAGCCAGCTTGGGGCTCTTCAGCAATAAGACACTGCTTGTCAGCGGGGTCTGCTTAGTGTCTTGCACTGCAGGTTGCCACGCATGAGGCTTGCTTGTTTTTATTCTCTGTCATAGAATGATTTGGGATAATAGGCAGACCCCATCTGTTCCCATTTTAGGATGCTTTGCTTTGTTTTTCAAAGTCTGCCCATAAATAAACTCACAGAGAAAAATACTGGGGTGTGAAGCTCTCACACTATGGGGTTAGTGCAGAAGGTCCTGCTTCATGTCTACCAGCACTGACATGCTCACCTCCTGCAGCATATAATCATACCTGACATCCGACGTCACCTATGCAACTCCTTCAGGCCTAAGTTTGAGTGTTACTGGAAGGGCCTGGGTGAATGGAAAATTAACCTTCTCCAGGAACTGCCCACTTCCTCTCAGGTTAAGTCAGGCCATCTCCACAGCTGCACTGTCTTGCTGTGCCAGGTTCATACTGAGAGTCTGTGTGGGTCGTGCGCAGATTATGGAGGTGATGCGAGGGGCGAGAGACTGTGTTAGGTATCTTCTGGCACACACGTGGCTGGGAAAATAGAATTGCTTTCACAGCACTCAGGGAAGACACTACTTCGTCCTCATTTTTGGCTGTGGTAGGGTAGGGAAGTGACTTTCTGGGGTAAGGGCACAGTCCCTCATAGTGCAGCTGTCATTGAAAAGGGTTTTATCAAGGCAGGGAACAGGGCACAACTCAGGAGGATGTATCTGCAGCTGCCTGCATGCCTGTAGCATTTCCTCTATTCCACTGTGAATTCTGGCCTGTGGTGTTTTAGGGTTTTCCTTATCCTGAGGTGTGGCTGATTGTCAGGCAACTTCTTTGCAATACTGTTTCTGTCGCAGCCTGACTTCTCATATCAGATTAGCATTCCCTGTAAGCACCATGGAATGGGAGGCTGTGAACCCAGCTCAGTGTGAGTGATTGTACATTGGTATTACCTAATTCTTATAGTATTAAGGTAATTAGGAAACATGAGACTTCACAAAAATAGACAGCTCGTTGTACTGAGAATATCAAAGGCGTTTCTTCTCCCATGTCAATTTGAATGGTGCTCTTGGCTACTACATTACAGTAATCAGCTTAGCTAAATTTGTTTTGCATGTCTGATGTTAATGAATGACTGGTTGTTATACCTTTAGGTTGAAATCCACTGCATCTGCATCGAGCATGGAAGTTAGCAGTCAGACTCCAGAAGTTGCAAGGCAGAGGTGGGGCAAGGAGTCAAATCCACGCTCACAACAAGTGTGGGCCTGCAGGAGAGCACCCCAGTGCATGTCACTTTGGGCTAGTGCAGCAGCTGCATGTCTATCGCATCCAGGCATGAAGAGCTTTGCGATTTGCACAGTTGTGGATTACGGCCACATTAAACCTTTGAAATAGTTCCTTTCTGGTTACAGCAAACATTGGAGTTGTAACGGTTGTATATTATGATGCCCATGTGAGTGTACCATTCGTTCCTCTCCCCTTTCCCTCTGCTCCAGGGTGGGTCTCACAGTATGTGGGGCTTCTGCTGTCATCATGTATGGGCATTTTCCAAATGTGGTGAAATGATGGAAAAGTGAAGTCTCTGGTTAGGAACACGCTTCAGCTGGATTGAGACAGTTCACACAAGATGGAATTGTAGGCAGGCTTTTTTCAGATGCTTTTCTAGTTGATCCAATTTATAATCTGTCCCTGCAAACATGCCATTTCTAATGGGTTCCATATGCCTCTAAGCCTTCCTGTTATTTCCTGCTTTAAGGATTGCTCTGTTCAGCAAGAAGTCTGCCACCCTGCAGCTTGTCTAAGGGTTGTGTTTTAAAAAAAAAAAAAAACCCAAACAAAAACTGGAAGAGGGCCTAGGATTGGATGCCACTTTTACAGTCATTCTTCACAGCTAACCTCGACCTCCATTCTGATGCTGCTGATGGCAACACAGAGTCTGTTTAAAACACATTTGCTAATGTAAACAAGGGAGGTTGAGGTGTTTTGGCAGCCAGGAGTGGCCACAGTAATAGAGACTGTATGAGGAGCTCAGGGTGTCCACTTGCTTGTGCTACTATAGTGCTTACTGTTTTCCTCATCTATAATGAATATTTTTTTTTTACACTGAGTCCCTAAACTGCTGTCATGCTGAATTATTTCATCCTGCTTCCAAAGAATGGTTCTGTAAATACTCCTCTTGGCCGCTTTTTATGGTCTGTGAGTATGTAGGGGTTTTGAAAGCTCATTGCTACTTTACTGCCCACACATTTCCCCATCTATTCCCTATTTTGCTGCTGTCTCCTCCTCCCTACATTAATCCTCTGTTAACATCATAAGGCACTGATGAAGGATGCCAAGGTCACTCCTGTGCCAGCAAGCTTTTGCAGCTATGGAGAGTCATGTCTTAACACTGAGCATGCCAGTTTTGGTTTTCCTCAAGAGGAGATTACCAGGAAAAATATCACTGCCAGCTGAGCTCCTGAATCCCTATAATTTTCCTACTGAAATGAGGGAATGCTGCAAAGCCAAACACCCTGGCCAAGACTAAAGTCCTCATTCTTCTGTGCCATTTTCAGTGCCTAACCAAAGAAGGTTCCCTAGCTAATAATCTGCTAAATTCCAAGTTAATGTGATTAGTGTTTGAGGTAGCTTGATAAGATGGAAGAAGCAGGGAGCTGAACTGCCTCTGGCAATGTCTTCCCATCTCATGTGACCTCTCTTCCTCAGTTCTCTCATCTGATACTCTTTAAAAGAAACACCTCTGTTTAAGGCACCTATGTAGGCTTATGATGGGAAAAACCAGTTAGTATGTTGACATGAATTGCTATTTTTAATTTGTATTAGACTAGCTGCCACAGCTTGTAAAGTGCCCCACTAGGCATTTTACAAACAAATTGTAAGAGGGAGTCCCTGCCAACACGGAGTTTATGATGCAGACAGACAAGACAGATCAAACATGAGAGAAGGCAAATGTCACCTTTGTTTTGCGTCTGCAGAAACTGAAGCCCCGAGAGACCTGCAGTGACCATGAAATGGTGGAGTTCAAGATCCTGAAGGCAGTGAGGAGGGTGCACAGCAAGCTCTCTACCCTGGATTCAAGGAGTGCAGGCTTTGGCCTCTTCAGGGATCTGCTTGGTAGAGTACCATGGGATAAAGCCCTGGAGGAAAGAGAGGCCCAAGAAAGCTGATTAATATTCAAGGATCGCCTCCTCCAAGCTTAGGAGGGTGCATCCCAACAAAGAGGAAGTCAGGCAAAAACAACAGGAGGCCTGTGTGGATGATCAAGGAGCTCCTGGACAAACTCAGACACAAAAAGGAAGCCTAGAGAGGGTGGAAGCAAGGACAGGTAGCCTGGCAGGAACACAGAGAAATTGTCGGAGCAGCCAGGGATCAGGTTAGGAAAGCTAAAGCCTTGATAAAATAAGGATTCCGTGATAAGGAATTGGCTGGATGGTCGCACTCAAAGAGCTGCAGTCAATGGCTCTGTGTTCAAGTAGAGACCAGTGCTGAGTGGTGTTCCTCAGGGGTTGGTATTGGGACTAGCACTGTTCAACATCTTTAGTGACATGGACAGTGGGATTGAGTGCACCCTTGGCAGGTTTGCTGACAACACCAAGCTGTGTGGTCCGGTTGACATGCTGGATGGAAAGGATGCCATCCAGAGGGACCTTGACAGGTGGGCCCGTGCAAACCTCATCAAGTTCAACAAGGCCAAGTGCAAGGTCCTGCACATGGGTCAGGGCAATCTCAAGCACAAATACAGGCTGGCCAATGACTGGATTGAGAGCAGCCCTGCAGAGAAGGACTTGGGGATATTGGTGGACAAAAAACTGAATATGAGCCAGCAATGTGTTCTCGCAGCCCAGAAAGCCAATTGCATTCTGGGCTGCATCAAAAGAAATGTGGTAACAGGTCGAGGGAGGTGAGTCTGCCCCTCTACTTGGCTCTTGTGAGACCCCACCTGCAGTACTGTGTTCAGCTCTGGGGCTCCCAGCATAAGACAGACATGGACCTGCTTGAGCAGGTCCAGAGGAGGGCCACAAAGATGACTGGGGGCTGGAGCACCTCCCCTATGAGGACAGGCTGAGAGAGCTGAGGCTGTTCAGCCTGGAGAACAGAAGGCTCCAGGAGACCTTATAGCAGCCTTCCAGTACTTAAAGGGGGCCAACAGGAAAGATGGGGAGGAACTCTTTATCAGGCAGTGTAATGATAGGACAAAGGGTAGTATCTTTAAACTAGAAAAGGGTAGGTTTAGATTAGGTATTAGGAAAAAATTCTTTACGGGAGGGTGGTGAGGCACTGGAACAGGTTGCCCAGAGAGGCTGTGGATGCCCCATCCCTGGAAGTGTTCAAGGCCAGGCTGGATGGTGCTTTGAGCAATGTGGTCTAGTGGAAGGTGTCCCTGCCCATGGCAGTGGGGTTGGAACTAGGTGATCTTTAAGGTCCCTTCCAACCCAAACCATTCTATAATTCTATGATAGTTTCTTCAAGGTACAGGCAGCCTCAGTGAGAGATGCATGGATTGAATCCCCACCTCCTGAGTCCTGGGACAATTTTATTCAGTAGACAGGCATTTTTCCTAAAACACTCTAAGTTCCTCAAATTAAATTCCCCACAGAAAGAAGTTTGAATAGGAGTTGGCTTTTTCAGGTCACTTGCAAACTCAGAGGAAGACATCTATTGAGCCATTAAAAAAATCAAGTTAGTCTCCTGAGGAGGATAGTTTTTAATTAACATAGAGCAATCTTTATTGGATTCAGTGGGAGCAGTTCTTTACTGTATTTGCAGTTTGTATATTCTGAAATAACCAAGTTGTGCAAGCTTATTACTGTCTAGAGCTGGATGGGCTTGCTGTCTGTGAAAATTCAGTGTCTAGCAGCTGGGACATAAATGAGAAATGGAAGAAATGCAGTTTTGCACTTTTAAAGAATCTGTTCCCCTGCAAACCCAAGAATATTAGCACGAGATGTGGTTTGGTTTGGCTGAAACGTGACAAAGGGGAATCTAAGCTTCCATGAGCTTCCTGTGAAAGTACTCATTCCCAGGCATGTAGAATACAAGTCTGTTGCTTTTCTTCAGCTGATTGGTATTTAAAGGGGACAGTAAAGGAAAATAATTGTATATTTTGCCACATTAACAGCAGTTAGCTTGTGAGTTAGTGTGGTCTAGCCAGACCACAGAACTGTCCAACTGTTGTGAATTGGGTGGGAGGGGAACAATTCTTGTATAAATGTCCCCAGAGATTCATATTTATAAATTCCATCTAATAGCTATTTAACATCAACAAGAATATGTCAGTATCAACAAGTGACAAATTAGTACTGGAATATAATGTGTTAAATCTTGCATAGCCATCACTGACTAATGAGGGCTGACCTTTGCAGCAATATATACAGTCAGTTTATTAAAGCAGGGACAGAGCAATCTCTAGGCCTTTGGTCAATCTAGGTTGCTCAGGGCTGAGGAATTTCCATTTAAAATATCTGTTCAGGTGATCAAGACTGATTCAATAGAGATCAGCTAATAAAGAAAGTGCTGGAAGCTACTATTAAATTCTAGCTTCTGTCAGCTTAACAGCAAAAACTTTTAATGAGGAAACCATTAAAGTTGACCTAATGAATCAGAAATGCTTTTCCTTGCTGGCTAATTATAGAGTGCCTAGAATATCTTTTGACATATGTAATTTAGAAAATATGGATCTATTGAGTCCTCCTGCTCTTGAAGGAAACCTGTTGCATAGTAGAAAACTGGGAGGATGCAGGATTTGACTTGGATTCACCAAGGAATCTCTGGTCAGGTGGGCTGGCTGTAGAGGACATGCAGATGGATGAAATTAGTGGCTGATATGTATAAATATTGCTTTGTGTAAAGTGCTATGCTTGTGGAGGAACACAGCAGGACACATGATGGATAAGAATGATTGCTGTGTGCGTCTGTTCTGGAAAAAAGCATTATGATACTGTCCTAGTTAGTAAAGTAGAAAATACATCAAGATATGCTGTTTACACTTACAATGTGATGTACGGCATCAAAGGAAGTCATTGGAGATGTTTGCTGTTTGCTTGAAGTTTTTCTTCTATTAGTAACACTTTCTGGCAGCAACATTTTCTTTTTTTGTGACCAAGGGAAAGCTCATTGATATTACAGTAACACCCAGAAATCCAAGTCTTCATCAGACTGGGCACTGAAGAACCCAGCTAAGAAACAGTTTCCACTAGTGTTGTCACTTTGTATTCTCCTCTCCACAAAATCATAATTTCTAAATAGACAAGACAGATAAAAGAAGGAAACTATTGCTGTTTGGCAGACATGATGAAGCACAGAGAAATGAAATAACTTATCAAAAGTTGCAGTGTAAATTTCCATTGGAGCTAGCAACAGAACTCAGATTTTGAAGGTCTTAATTTGGAAATTGAACTGCAGCCCCAGTCTGTGTGTGTGGGATGATTTATGATTATTGTAATCTCTTTCTATTTTCACATAAAACTTCCTGTGTTGCTTGGTCCAGTCTGGGTTTTTCCTTTCAATTGCTAGTCTATGGAGCTCTGACACATAAGACACACTTCCAGGATATTCAAGGTCTTAAAGAACCCTTATAGACAAATGTAAGGTGTTTGGGGTTTTTGTAATGTGTCAAAACGTGGTTCACAGTAAAAATCACAACCCATTTTATGGAATTTGGCAGTTTAAGAGAACCCAGATTTGCAACGTACTATAAATAGAGACCCCTGTGTCTGTGACTTGCATAACTCTAAACTCCTTCCCTCTGCGATTAAGAAACAAAACCTTGAGTTAAAGAGCAGAACATGCACAAGTTGTGGATACAACCCAAGGGCACTACAGCTTTAAACTGTAGCAAAATAGAAGAAACTGTTTAGAACAAAAGCGTCCTGTTTTCAATGCAGTGCTATACTGAGATTTGAAGATCTTTAAAACCTTTATTTAAGAGACTATAAAGTAACTTCTTGCTTGATTTCTGGTAGATTATTGTCATTTTAAAGATTAAAGGGGGCTCCTAGGAGATAGGAACTATTTTTTAATTAAAGTAACAGGCTTACTCTGGTTTTTTTTGTGTGTCATGGTGGTGTTTTTTTGGTTTTTGTTTTGTTGTTGTTTTTTTTTTTTTTTTTTTTTTTTAGAATAAAAGACACATCAGAAGATTTCCTTTCAGATTTCTTCAATGTTAGTATCAAGCCAGCTAAACTGAGCAATGCTGTATGTTCCTGTAAGCTCCTGAGGGGTTGCTGGTGTTGAGGTTGAGGCTTAACCTTGGATGATGGTTGAGTGCTTTAGAGCAACTCTGTCTTCTGTAGGAGTGCGTGGTGCTGTGCCATGCTCTGTTTCCAGTACTCTGGTGCTGGAGTTGCTCTGCAGATGGGAGGTTCTGTGGCATGTCCCCCACAGGGGCTTATTTTATACCACAGGTGTCTCAAGGAGGTCATCTTGCAAGGAAAGTGATGGCTGGAGGTGGAGAGCTGAGAACCAGGTTCACTGCAGAGCCTGGGCTTGTGGTGGGGCAGGCTGCTGCTATGGGCAATGCTATAAGAGGAAGCAACTTTTGTGTAGGTCTAAAGTCAAATGGTTATACTGTAGGCTGGTTTGGTCATACCATGCTGACCATATTTATGTCAGCTGGGGGCTATTAATGCCTAGTGCTGGCTGTAGCACAACTGATCTTGCAGTCTTACTGATTTAGCCATTGACATAGGTGCAAATGTCCGGTCGTCTGCCCTATCATGACAGAACCAGATACTCCTTCATACGCCCAGCCTGCAAACACTTGGACTTAGTCCTGTTGATGCTAAACTGCAGCTAGGGAACTGATGAGCCTCATTAAGACCAGACCTTTTTAAAAGATAATCTTAATGCCTGCAGCACTGCAGCTTCTCTCCTGCTCCAGCAGATGCTTAGATCCTAGGATCTCCAGCTGATGCTATTTGTTTATATCTGTGGCTACCAGACTAGTGAGACAGGCTGCTCTTCTGTGCTGGGCATGCATGAAATATGGCCCTAGCTGTGGGAGGGATGGGAAGCGGAGCCGACTGTGTCTGTCTCGCATCCCGTACGTGAGACTTGACAGACCAGGCTCCGTGCCAGCCTTCTGGAGACCCCCTTGGCAAGTACAGTTGAAGGGAGCTGTGATGGAGGACAAAAAGGCTCCATCTTTACATTTAAAGTAGGAACCAGTGCCAAGTGACCAAGGTGGCTGTCCTGTGTCTTTTACTCAAGAGACTTACCATTACAGTGGTAAAAATTCAGCTGTACTTAATTCGTTAATACTTTCTTCATGCTTGCAAATGCCACATATCCAATACAAATAAATTTCCTTTATCTTCCTCTCAAGAATTTGCACTATTTGAACTTGGGACCCTCTTCCTTTGGTCTCTGCATTCTGAGCCTTGAGGATTATGTGTGTCCTGAGCTGCTTTGTCAGGAACTTTCTTTCCTAACTGCATCATTCTCTACTATTAGCTCTAAATGTCACAAGGATTCAGAATATTATCCCAGATTTTTTTCATGTGGGGTTCAACTCTGAGGCAAATCTGCAGTGCGCTATTTTAGAAGCAACTTCTGTCTAGTCTTTTTGCGTGTTATTTGAATTTCAAGTGAATACATAATTGCACGTAGAACTATTAAGAAGATTTATGGTTCTGTGTATTTCCTGTGTATTTAACATCCCAGAATTTTGCACTGGGCCTTCTGGTACTGTTTATTTACTTCGGGCTGGTTTTAGGCTACAGGCATTAATAATTTTATGACTGAGTGTTCCTAACAGATGGCTTTATGGGCTGTAACAGCCACCAAAGAGCAGCGCCGGGGAGCAAAATGAAACCATATATAATACAAACAGTTGTGTGCAGGCTTGCTGTAGGTCACAGAAATACCTCATTTATTGAATATCCTTCTGTAAAGGAGGGTTAGAAACACCAACTAAGAATGGAGCCAAAGGGACTCCCTCTGGATAATATTAGTGGTATATTATTGTGACTTGGAGAAGTGCTTAATTGGTACCAGTCAAAGGGGCCCTCCTCCCTCTCCCTCCTCCCTTTTTGAGTCCCTCACTAGAAAAGGCCTATAGATTCATGGCTTGTTATAAGTTAGCATGTGTGTTTGCGGACAGTATATGGTCTGTTACCCCTGAAAATAAGTGTAGCTTAGTGACTTTTGGGGAACTGTGCAAAGAGGAATGGAGCACATGTGATAGAAAGTGGTCTGACCTATTTGTTGGGGAAGTCAATGGGGATAGTGATACTAGACTGCTCTGTGCCCTGTAAATCTGCAGGCAGTATATTGTGGTACCTGATAGGGAGTTTTTTCTTCTGTCTGTTCTGTGTTAATGTTCTTCTAGATCCAGGGGAAGAATCCAAGTCTGTAGGCCACTGAAAGCTGTGTGAGACACAGATTCACCAACCTCTTTTGATAATTGCTTTAAAAGAAAGCTTATGCATATTGACGTGAAAGAAGCTTATGTATATCAGCATGAAAGAAGCACGTTATAGGCTTGTAATCTAGAAACCCTTTTGGGTGTATGCCCAACTCTTCTGGTGGAACTTAAAGGTCTTGTGACTCATTGGCAGCTTGTGATACTCGAAATCGGAGACTTATCATTGGTCCTACAGAAGTAGTGCCAAGGCTTACCTTATCTTGACAAGACTAGATTACGTTCAGCTGCATCTCAGTAACTTACAGAAATTACAGACAGATCCTGCATAAATGGAGATGTAACAACCTGTAGCATGATTAGGGGATTTCAGACTATTGCCCGCCCTCTTAATGACCGCAGAGACCATGAGAGGCAGGAAAAAAGAAACCACTGGGTCTCCTAGATAACTTGACTGGTTTAGTAATCTTGGCAGGGATTTTATTATCTGTTTGTGCTTTTCACAATACCACAGACAAAGAGAGAGGAAGAGAGGTAAAGGGAAGAAATAAAGTGCTACGTGCTTTCTTCAGGTTTAACTGCTCTGTTGTTCTATAAGCAATGCAGTGAGGATGACTTGGACTAAAGATGTTGTGCAGCATGATTAGGAAAAATATAAAGGTACATTACACCAGTCTTTAAGGAAAAAGGATTCTTATACTAAAACCGGTGGTAATCTTTACAGTTTTCAAATTGTACAGCCTTTGAAAAATGTGTGGTTCTTGCTTAATCCTTTGGGAACACCTTGGGCCAAAGGAGCATCAATTCACTGAGTAGTTCTTACGGACCAGAGCACCTGTGTAAATTCAGCGTAAGGCATCAGGACACTAACCTCCTCTTTTTTATATATATGACATGACGACAGGGACAGAGAAATCTGGTGTAGTTCAAAATGCTATACATTTGAATGAGCTTGAGTTGTGCTTATGCTGTGTGAAAAAAAAAAAAATTGAAGAATAAAGGGAAAATTCTTTCTTTAAGTGGAGTAAAATAAATTTTGAGCACTGAGAACTAAGCCTTAATAGTAGATGTCAGTGTGTATAGGAATGCACAAGTAAGAAAGTGCTTAATAATCTGCCATCAGTGTAGGGGCTAAATTTAGCTTTTCATATTTCTCTGTAAGCTATACTGTCACTCCTTTATCTGATGGCTTGACCTCTTCTGAACCATTAAAAAAGATGTCTGTTCTCTGCAGTAGCTAGCCTGGTTTAAAAATGTCAGTCATTATGAATCAGGTTTAAAAAAGATTCCTGGATGGTGGGTCTTCAGTGCTGTCTCTGAAACTTTAAGTGGTGATTATGTCAGAAGACTAGAAGCTGATTTCTATGCAGATGTCAACAGAAGCCCCATCATAGCCCTACAGTAGGACTTGAAAGACTGGCACACTTTACGTCGTATACTTTTACGCTTGCTCAGGACCAGAAGAATTAGCAGTTTTGTCTATAATGAAGTCACACTGTGCCCATATGTGCTACTAGAGAAACAAATCCTCAAAATGCTTGTATAGACATCATGAATACAGTGACCGAAAGGAGACCCCGGTGACGACGGGTAGGTGCATGCGAACTTGCGATTTGTAGAGTCATTCTGTTGTGGTGAAGACTCGGAGGTGGGAGTGTTGATCTCTGTGACAAGGGAAGCCGGTTAGTGGCAATGCTATGGAGCAGTTTCTTCTAAAAACCATTCTCGGATTGTCCTGGTAAACATGACATGATCTTGTGCAAAGAGGGGTACTGCACAATCTGCTACCAGATGATTTGCTGCATAAGGCAGACTCTGTCCTTCCCATAATGTCTGATGAGCTAGCGGGAAGACAACAGACTCAGGTTTGCATTTTGCTGTTGCTGGGAGCACTTACTAAGTCCTTTTGCCTGGTGGTAGCCCCCAGTACTTTGTGGTGTCTTAAAGGTGGCCAGCTATTTCATGAGGGGTTTCAGCTTGCCCTGAAAGCAAGCCATGGAAGTTTTAACCTTTTAGTTCCTTTCCTTAAAAGTTTTCAGTGCCCTTCAGGGAAAACATCCAGCACTTGTAAATTAGCAAGTAGCAAATTTATAGGTGCTAATTTATAGTTGAATGCTACTTGCTTTTGAATCCTCTCTGTTTTTTCTTTTGATAGCAAATGATAAGAGAGTTGCCAAATAAAGAACTTTAGCAATCCTAATGTGCCAGCTCTTGTAGATGTTTCTATCAACTAATGCTGTGATCATTTGGGATAAAAGCTAACAGGACTGCTTTCTCTGGAGATCATTTCCACATTGCATATTAGTTTCTGCAGATTTTGATGAACTCTTCTGAGGTATCTGGATGTGTATATTATTTAGCCTCCTTTCCTCCCCTTCCCTGCCCCCATCTCTAACCCACATCTAGCAAGGGTCTTTTCCAGCAGTTGTTAGAGGTAGGTAACTTTCTGCATACTGTGGGTGTTGGATTATAAGGTCTTGTTTGGCTCTTCCCTAGGCTGGATACCCAGAAGCCACTTTTATCTTTTTTTCTTTTTTTGTTCAACCTGCTGCTCTGTGGTCCTTTTAATGACCTTATGTCTGAATTAAAAAGAGCGAGGGTGGGAGGGGAGATGCTTACAAGAAGGAAATGTTTTGCTGACGTTTGCAGGGTAAATGTAAACATGAATAGTAGTGCTATGTGTATGCCTTTCTAGTACAAACAGCTCAACTTGCAGTATGACAGTTAGCATGAATATAAAATATTCATACCCTGTTCAAGTATGCAATAATGAGCTCAAATAACATCACTCTTTCTTGAGCTTGTCAGTGTCTTATTCCTGCTCTGTACAGTTGATATCTTTAGACAGTATTCTTAATGTGCACATTATATACTCAGAAATATGCCTTATTTACACTCAATTTTTGTGAGACTTGCATCAAAAATGGTGCTGATCCTCACCTTGTATGCTGTGCATGAGAATTAAAAAGTCCAGCCCTCTCTTTTGGGATTCTTGTGTCTTGATTTAGATTAAGTTTTTTTAAGCTTCTTCCTGCTAAGGAGTTCTTGAGTGACCTTAATGCAAACCCTTAATGAGGTGGCAACATTGCGGTGGTCGTTACTAGTATTGTTTATTGCTTCTTTTTCTGTTTTCACAAAATTACCTGGGACTTTTCAAGTGTAAAGTGGACCAGAACCTGAGCTAGGGTAAGGCTGTATAGTTCCAGTGTCTTGGTATTGCTCTGACAACTTCTGTTTGGCCACTTGGGGCAAGTAAACCAATATTTATCCAGTTTAACTATGGAAATGAGGTGTCTGAAATCACCCTGTGAATATAAATGTGTATTCCCCAGTTCTCCCATGTTTGAACCTGTTGTATAATTTCAACAAAATACAACAGGATAATAGGAAGCTACAAAATATTGAATTCTTATGAAAATCAAGTGCAATTTTTAACCTCCAAAATTATTAGTTCAGCCTGCCACAAACTAAGCGATGGCAAATAATTTGCTTTGTCCAGTTGCTAACTGCTGGTGTCCAGCTGACCACTTGGGAGACACACAATGCTTAAACTCCTGCTCAGGGAGTGTATGTGTAGTTTGGGGCAGATTGCAGCTCAAACCATCTCTTGCCCAAGGGGGAAGTTAAATAAAAATAAGCTGCTTCTGATAAAATGGAAGTGATGGGGTCTCAGACTGTTACCTTAGTTAAATTAATTTTAAAACCCCCCAGTCAGCCATGAGGAACAAATGAATTTAAAATAAAACATCATTCATCTCGGTGCTCACGGGACTGTTATTGGCACTCTTTTTGCCTTTTCCACATCCTGGCTTTATCTTGCAATGACTTCTTACGTCGTTCTTGGGAATGAGTGTAATCCTAAAAAGTCTGATCCAGGTCAAAGCAAATGCAGACCCCACAATGATTTCTAAAATTCCATAATTCTATCACTTGTCTTTCAGTATGTTTGCACAAAGCTTCACTCAATGGGGTATGATGTTTGACTCAGGCTTGTGCATACATGATTAATGCACATTATTTTTCACTACCGTCATATGGAAAAGAGTTTCAAAGAGGATTTCAAGTTAGTTGCCTCTCTCTAAACAGACATAATTACGAAGAACAGCTTCACTTTCAGAGATGATCAGTACCCTCATGTTCTAGTGGTGTCACAGCTATAAAAACAGAACACCTTTTAGGGGCTAAAATATGTCGGGGTTTTTTTGCTGAGCTGAGATTCCTTCAAGATGTGAGTAAAATTTTGTCCATGATTTTTTTTTCTCCAAATACTTACTATTTTCATGCCCAGTTGAGTTTGCATAATAACCAGACAGAAATATGTCTAACTTTTACTGTTTTCCAAGACGCATTTTATGCATATTCATTCTTTAATCGTTTTTATTCAATGTTAAATCCTCTTTGCAGGTTGCATCCAACAATAAGCAATATTAATGACCTTTCACATATGAACTGCAACAGGATGTTACCGTGATAAAGAAATTGTAATGTGGAACTGTGCAATTTAAATTACTCTCTTGCAGTACTATAGATCAAACTTCTGAGTAAGGCAAGTTTATTTAAAAATAATTAGTACAAAAGACAAAGTGATTCCTTTGTTTTGGCTGTTAGATGAAAACACTATGTGAAAAACTGGATGCCAAAGCAACCTTATGCCCTCAAAACCCCCCTGATCTATAAAATGGCTCTGAAACTAGGTTACTCATCCACTAGTGACATTTCACAACATTACGCCTGGATTCCTTAACATTAGAGAAGTACAAGGTCTAGTCTTCAAGGCATCTGGGTAATGAGAAAGGAAGCCACCTACATTTATGGATCAGAAGTCTGTAACTTCTGATTCCCAGAGGACACTAAGTGGAGGTAGAGGATTATTCCATCAAGAGAAATCAAGAAGCCATCTAAACAAAAAAGAATAAGGAAACGCAGAAGGCGTCTATGCAGTGAGAATGCTGGAGATAAAAGATTTAGAGATGGCCCTAGAATTAAATGTACACATGGCATCATTATTTCGGGAAGGATGACAGTACTGACCATGGACTCAAAGGCAAGTGATCAAGAAAGTGGAAATATCTGCATTGAAGGCAGTTGCAGGGTTTAATAGGCTTAAGTCTGAGGACCCAGATAATCTTTGTCTCAGCTTTTGGGAGAGATTGCTTTCTAAATTGGAACTTTTGGCAGCAAGGATTTCAGTTGAAGCTATCTAAAAGTGAGAAGATAAATAAAAAATCTGATACATATACTGAAGAAATGGTGGCAGATTATACTATACTACAAGTTGAAGGCAAAAATGTTTGAATACCTGAAGGTAAATAGGAAATGGCATAAAATGTATCATTGGCTTATCAAAGATAGATTTTTACCAGATTAACATAATAGCAATTCTTGGCTAGACAGAGAATTTCTAGATAAAGATGATGCAATATTTTTCACTGTAACATTCAGTACAATGCCACATGGGGACCACTAGTTAGACTGGAGATGAAGACATTAAGAACAAAAACAGGGGCAAAGGAGATGAATTCAATCTGGAACAGCTGCCAGGAAGGGCCACTAGGTTGTTCAAGGGGGATGAAGCATTTATTTTACTGAAGGAGCCTTGCTTAGTCTACCACCAAGAAGAATCTGCATTAGTAGATCTTTGCTGTCTATGGTAACATCAGGACATGGCACCTGGAAGGGAGAACAACATTTTACGGTGGAAGGTAGGTCTCTAACGATCAAACCCAGTGTGGTTCTGGATCGCTCTGCTGAACGGAGTAGCAAGTGGAAGGAAAGCGTTTTATCCTTTTAAAAAGGAGACAGATGAGATTATTTCAGTATTATAATCTACTTTCCCCAAGTGGAGTTGCACTCTCCTGCTTGGAGCTAGGAAGAGGTGGAGGGTGTGTTCCAGGGCTTTTGCTCAGTAAGGTAAGAAGCTTCATAAGGCATTTCTTCTGAATTGTAGGAGAACTTGGGTCCTGGTAAGAACCTGAGATCTGCACAAGCCCTGGATGGACATGTTTGATGGTCGTTATCATTTTTTGGCAAATAATAGTACTGTAAAATGTTGTCTTTCTGTAAACCTTTAATTGGGATGGTATCTTGAGTCTAGATTGGCTCCTAGGTCAAACAGAAGTAGAAAAAAATCTTGCAAGAGAATAACAAGCATGAGGGTTTTTCATGATCTAAGTGACCATCTTGGTCCTGGACAGGCAGTTCTACTTTTCTTTTTTTCACGGCATGCAATGTTTTTAAAATAATAAAGCAACAGCAGTTTAATTATTGTTTCTCAATGCGTGAAGATATGCTTGCAAATATTAACATTTTTGTGTCTATTTTTTCAACCCTTTCTTTTTAAAATAAACATGTAAATGTTAAATGGTGTTATGTTTAGCTTAGTACTTTTAATAGTACGGTGTTATATACCACAGTGATACTTGTAAGCTTATTCTCTTGTTTGCACTTTTATTGGCTGGTTTTATGAGAATATCTTTTTTTGTCTTGTGTCTTAAGAACCGTCTATTCCAGTGAAATTTTCAGTTAGTTCTTTTCTTTGTGATCCAGAAAGAAATTCAGCAAAAGTTGGTCAAACCACCTCAAATGAAATATATGATATGGTTGATAGCGATTGAATCACCCCTATTTACTCACCTGCTTATGTCACTGAAAACGACAAAATAAACCACGTCTGTGTTGATTACCATTTAAGTAGGCTTGGATGATGGTAGAAACTTCAGTATTACCTTAGTTCCACGTTAAAGGCCTCTCACGCTTGTCACCATTCAGCACTTTCCTGTAGGTTTATATGAGCTTCTTACTGTAATATCCAATATCTTGCTGCATTTCAAGAAATAATGGTGCACTAAGGCAAAGTTGAGGAGCAAGTATGCAATATAGATCTCTGTCTTGGCCTGGTAGGATGTATGACAGGTTTGACATATGTTCTGCATCTAAGCCTGTTTACCAATAATTAAAATATGAGAGTATACATGTTATTGATGCTATACTTTATATGATTTACTTTATTTAATTTACTTAAAAAGCAGGAAATCTTATTTTTCCTCATAGCCTATGATATATCTCTACAAATGAGATCCCTGACATACACTGAAATTTGTGGCATTCCCTCAATCAGACTGGAATGTTAGAATTGTGATAAATCTGTGAGGCATTATAATTTTGATGTCTGGCTTGTTACCTGTGAAGGCGGGTAGCAGAATAGAAAAATGAACAGGCGATCCTAAATGAGATCAAAACTTGATTTCAAGTGATTTCCTTTCTTTTGTTTTCATATACTAATTTCCCCATCTCCTCCTAGTTCTTTTGTCCTTGTGTGTCAGTGTGATAGCACCAGCGTCCCTGTGGTACTGCCCTTCCATTTCTGGTTATTGCTCCCGGTGTTGCTTCACCCCCTGAAGAAGGTCATTCCTACTTGCCCCACAAGTGCCGAGTTAGGAACAGGGAAAACAGGTTTTGTCATTTGCTGCCAGATTTGCTTTTATCGTTCCAAGTTTTTCTGCATTGGGTTATTAACCGCAAATGCCAGCATTTCAAGAACTTGTAATCCATTTCACAGTGGTTTTGTGCCTTGTGTCAAACCTGCTTCCCTTTCCGCTTCCTTGAGAATGCTTATTGCATTCCTTGTTATTTCCAAGGCCTCAGGGAATCGCACAGGTGGTGTGCACGTGGCATAGACTTGCCAGCGATGTGCTGGCTGTGTGGGGCTGCTGCCGAGGGGTTGCTTCTCCTTGCTATGTGGCAGTGGTGCAGCCCTGCATCCACCTGGGAGCATGCGTGCCATGGGAGGTCGATGCGGTCTTCTCCCAGTAAATCCACACATGGATGCTGTGCACCATCAAATCTCCTCACAGCAGATTCAGCAGGAGAGCAGTTGGATTGAAGTAACTTCAGGAAGCAGTAGCTCCGCAGCAGCAAACTGGATGTGTTTTTTCCCTGGCTCTTGCACACCTCCTTACTTTGTGCTCCGTCACCAAACCAAGTTCTGCGATCACAAGTTTTAGACCGAAGGGATAAAACCATTAAAGTCAGCCTTGAAGAAAGAGGGGCACAGAAAATAACTTACTCCCTTTTTCCTTCTGTAAGTGATAAGGATTTAAAAAAAAAACCCCAAAATTTATTTTTGCATCAGTAATTCTAGTTCTGCCACTGGCAAGCCAGTGAGAAGATAAAGTCCCAGGGTTTGAGGGAGTGAATGCTGAATCCATGAAGGGGAATTCTGACAAAAAAATCCTTGGGGCTTAATCATTAATCTCTGAAGTAGGAAAGCATTTGCTGAAGAGCAGGAATGCTTCCTTCCTCAGCCTGCTCCTCATTAGAGGAAGGCTCCTCAATGATTAGGGCACTGTCTTTGAGAGGCCACTTTTAACTCTGTGTCACTTGGCTTTTGTGGCACCCTGGGCAGGATGTGAGAATAGTGGGAATTCATTGCCTGGTATGACCTAGGGGTGGTATGTTTCTCTACCATGTTACAGGAGTTGTGTCCCAATGTGACATGCCTCAATCTTGGCAAGATAGAGCTCTCATTGCACATCCAGTAAGTCTTTTGGGGAACATCAAACTTGATGTTTAGACAAAATCTGAGTATTTGTTGAGCTTGTTCTTATTAAAACCTTTAGCATGTTTTTTATCAATCAAAAGCGTCTATAGCCACAATTTATGTAGCCTGTTAATATCATCTTTAGAAGGAATTTTTCCTCCACTAAATCTTTGGTGTTCCAAGTTAATGAAATTATTAAGTAGCTTTAGTCATCCTTGAAATATACTTTGGGTTTCAGGAATAAATTCACCTTTCTTTGGGGGAAGATTTGCACATCAGAGGCATTGGAAGGAGCCCATGATTTGCATTTGATTGCTTAGAAATTACTTTCTTAATTGGAGACAATTTCTGTGCAGGAGCCGAGGCTTGGCCCTGCACCTCAGCTCAGCGTTGCATCCGCCGTCTCGCTGATGCATGGTAAATCTGTCCAGCTGATGGAGGAAGTTTTGATGGGGCTGGGGTGAATTCTGAGAAGCAGAGGCACAAGATCCTGTGTTCTTCATTTCTGTTCTCCGAGACTGTTGTGCAGTGAAATGCTTTGTATTCAGAGGTAAAAAGCACATTTCCTATGGCCGGAACACATAATGCTTTCTTTATACAGTGCTCTTAAAACAATTCTTCATGCTGTTGCTTAAGAAGCAAATCTCCCTTGTACACATGAAATCCAGATCACTTAGGGAGATATGCCAACTCTCAATCCCACAGAGATGGACAGACAGGTCTTTCTGAAGTGCTCCCTCAAAGTGAAATAAATAAGGACAATACAGCATTGAAAACCTCCTGCAGTTTCAGAAAATAGATACCCGTATTCTATTTGGTAAAATACTACAGATAAGCATTACAAAGTATAGCAAAGCCAACCTAATTATATTACCTCCGAATTCTAGTCTGATCTATTTCACTAATATTGATTTCACTTTGTGTCCCATTTGAGCTTACAATGGCAACTGAATTAAGCCAATGTACTTAATTTTGATGGCTATCTGTGCGGAGAAAGAAGAATATATGCCTGGTGGAGATCATTACAGGGAACAAATACTCCTGTAGATTTTTCTCGTGCTATGGTGCAGCATTAGTCAACCAATGTATGTGTCTATGCAATTTAGGAAAAGAAAAATCCGAGATGATTCACAAAAAAACCCCACCTCAAAATAAGGTATTAAAGAGCTCATTAATTTTACAGCAACATCCATATATTGATTTCGCACTCTGTAGGTAGAATTTTGATAAAGATGGCATTTTGAAATTGGTCAGAAATTGCAGTCTGTTTCTTAGGATTATCTATTACTGTTGTTATTTTTTTAAACACCACCATGTACATGGGTATAATCCATAAGCATCTACTGTAATTTGTTTAACAGTCTTGTCTTCTGGCAGCAGTGTTCACTGTGTCCGAAGTAGAACAGAATAATGAGAAGTCGATCTGGTAGACAGACAGAAAAATGTATGTTTAGTAGGTAGTGGGAACTTTAAAAAGGAGCTGATTTTGCTGAAACAACAAAAAAACAGTTTATACTTACCACATAAACTTGGAAAACTAAATATCATGGAATCAAGACTCTTTTAGGATTAGAGATAGTCAAAAAAACTTTGAAGAGTGAATTTACTGAGAAAAGCAGTTTGGCAGCTGAAATTCTGGGCCAAATTTAAAGAAATTGCTTCAGCTACAAGAAAAAAGGAGGAGAATAAAAATATCTCATTTCAATACTTCTTTTAAAAGGAAACATTTTGGTTCTGTTTTGAAGGTGTGCTTACATAGAATTCTTCAGGGCTAATAAGTCAAATTTGGGGCTCTATAAAATTTTTGGAGAAAAATGGCTTAAGGTCACCTTGAACCATTGGGGTGTTTTTCCTTTAAGTTCTTGTGCTGAACAAAAATCCATTATTCACACAGTGGCAGCCAGACTTTCAACTGATTGGATATTTATGGGTAACAAGAACATCCAGTGTTTTAACCCTTGGACTCCAGGACCCCTTCTGTAACTTCTAGCTATGGAGCCGTTAAAGGTAGTTACTTCTGGGAGTGGAGTACGTGATTTCTGATTCCAAAGCTTTGAATTGTGGTCTGAGGTAGAGAATAGATTTTGTGCGATAAAGCAGGTGCTGCAGCTCAGTCACACAATTCTGGTTTTCACAGGTACCTCAGACTCCGGTCTAGAGCCCTAGGCATGACTTTGCTGCAGGTAAACTGTGAAGGGTGGTAATGAAGGCAGGATGCTGACAGGCACAAACGGCACCCCCTTGCAGCCAGATCAGTGCTATATAGGCATTATTCGTCATCCGAAAATACAGAGGCATTGCACCTTCTACTTATGCAGACCCAGGTCTATTTAGTGCAGTGCTGAACTGAAAGGAAAGTCGAAGAATCCACTGCAATGTTTAGAATTTACATGTTCATGACTTAATTAACTAGTCACAGGGCAACTAGAGAATAGGTATGCACAGCTTCTGCTCAGGCTTTTTTTATGATTTGAAGGGAACCGTATTCATATTTCATACTTGCCTTTTTATAAAGTAATAAAATTTTGTGCATTGTAATAGAGGTGGGTGACTAATTGATATGAATGTGTTGGGGGGTGGGCAGCCAACCTAGAGACCACCCAGAGTTGTTTGAGTTTGCCTCTACTGTTGACGACCATAGCTATGACTGATTAGTTACTGATTCTGATACTGTTGAATGCTCAGCTTTTGTAGCATAGGTGGAGCTGTGAACATCTGCATATACACAGTATACATGCTGCAACCTCAGTTCTATAGCTTTAATCCTAACCATTTTTTCCCTTTTTTTTTTTTTCCAGTTTTAAGACAGATCAGGAACATTTTGTATACCATTGTCCTCATTATGAATTGAGTTTGCCCTTCAATCTTGATTGATTTTATTCTCTACCTTGTATCTCACAGGCTGTGCATACACAACTTTTTTGTAGGGGACCTTATCCTTTTGTGTTAATTTGATATCTGACATTCAGAAAATGACCCTACTACAACAAAGATGATGATTACTTTTTACCAATTAAAATATACCCTGACATGGAGTATTAGGACAGCTATTTATGTTAGCATTCTAAAAGTATTTGTCAGTCAATGCAAATTGTATGACTGGAAAAGGCAGGAGTTGAATAAACTGGTATGTGAATTCAGGCAATTAATTTTCAATTTTTCAGAGAGAAAATAGGCAGGGAGTCTTTGATCTTTGTCGTTTTCCAAGAGGGAGACCCCAAGCAGTGTGCACTCATTTATTTTATGGTATCCTTAGCCTCTGAAAGTATTAACTTGTGCAAATTAAACAATTCATCTGGATTTCCTGAAAAATCTCTAGATTAAAGTGTTTTCTTCCCCTGCTCATCGAGTTTCTTAATTTCCTAATTTCACACTGCTCATCCTTCCCTGAAAGTCCTCCTCCTCCTGCAACAACTGCCCTGGGTTCTTTACTGCTTGTGAGCAGTGGGCTCCGATGTGTGCTGCTGGTCCTTCTGCACAGTTGTTGCTTGGGATGTTGAGCGATGTCTTGGGTGATGAATATGTAAGATGAGACACATAGCCTTGCTGTCTGGAACTGTCAGCTTTCTCCCTGACAGGTTTCCTACGTGGTGGTCTCAAGCTAATTTAGGCCAGTCAAGGATTACCATTTCTTTTCACCCCAACAAGTGATTTGAGGCTGTTATTTAGGAATTTCTGAGCATGATGATTATATATGGAGAGAAGCTAAGTGCCTCTGCGTTCTTGCCCTTTCTTATCATTACCATGACGGATAGAGACAGACACACACAATATGTTGTCCTAGAATTCATGCTGTTCCAAAGTCTCTCATGTCACTTTGAAACCCAAATCCTTCACATGACATCTGGTATATAATAAACACTTCAAAATCATTGAGAGATGGCACTGACAAAAACACATTTATTATAATTTTATAGGTTTACTGAAGAGGGCAAACCTTGATATCTAAGTTTTCATGCGAACCAGTGCTCCCGGTTTTATGTTCTCGAAAGCCTTACCACAGTCAGTAGGGCAGAACTTTTAGCTGGAAGCACTGGGATGGCCCCTATTCCTTTTTTTTCATGTTTTTTAAATGGCTCATCAGAGAAGCAAGATGTAAACACAGGAGAAGGTCCAACTTTGCCTTCTGGCTCAGTGTCACCCGCAAGCACTTTTTCTTTTTGGAGAGAACATGCACTGAGTCTACATGTTAGCTGAGCTTGCCATGAATCACAGCCTCCCCTTCTTCCTATTGCTGGGTCGGAGACTATTCCGTCTTTGTGTACAGATGCAGCACTTTGGGCTTGCTGCCAGAACTAGCTTTGCTTCTTTTTATGTATATTTGTCAGTTCAAGAAGACATAAGCTTTTGTAATAACTTTCTGTTGTGTTCTTTTAGCCTATGGTGTCTAGGCACAGGATGATTTCCAAATGCCTATTTTCCAGTGTTTCTTTTAATAATATATTTCATGAAAAAAGAATATCTTTATGATAGTCACTGTGAGTAAACACAGACTATGCGATGGGTTTAATGTAATACAAAGCTAGACCAGAGTGTGTGATTAGCAGGTAATATAGTCAAAGGTTTTTAAACGATGGTGTATTTATCTAAGATGGTAATGTTATATTGTGGTGCTGGATTGCAATACACGTTTTAAAACTGACAGCCTGTTTCCTTGGGACTGCTTTCACTGGAAGAGCTTCTTGAGTGGACCTGTGAGAGACTCAGCTCAGCCTATTCACAGAGAGAATTTGTGGCAAGTTTCAGTGCTGGGTGGTAAATTCGTGTTAAAGGCAAAGACCTGGGAAAATGCACATGGGGATTTGTGCACCATCCTATAAATGCAAAGAAGATAAATATAAACAAGGTTCAGTTAGTGGCCTGCCAAACAGTGCCATCAACATGAGAGAATTTGTGCAGTGAGAGAAAAACGTGTAGCGCTTTGCTAGCTGAATGCCAGAAACACATAACTAAGTGGCGTTTTGCAGTGAAATGCACACATGCCACTGAGTTCCCAAAGCAGGTGAGTAGACTTGAGTACTTGTTAAGCATTACAGGACTTTAATCTGCAATAAAAAATAAAAAAAAAGCTGAGTAGGCTAGGCAGTAACATCTACCATCATTGTTAAAGAAAACTAACCGCTAGGTTACTGTCCTTTAGAAGAGAAGTAGAGGGGAACGACCTTGTTCCCTGAATTTATTCGCTCTGTGTAACTTGGTTCAAGAGGGAGATTTCCTCACAACAGCAATTGCTTGAATGGGAGATATACATATTCCAATTTATTCATTGCATGGGCATTATTTTAAAAACAAGTTTATGTCTATATTATGCTTAAAACTTTGTTGCCATTCCAGGCGTTTCAACTTTTTTACTTCTGTGCATAAGCCTGCTTGTGTTTATAGCCTGCAGAACCCCCTTCAAAAAAGAAATCACAAAAATATCTCTGGGAGAATAATTCCTTAGTAAGTTGTAATCTTTTATCAATTTCTTCAAGAAAGTATGCAGGACAAATACAAAAGCAGGGTCAGAACGGGGACTTACCTGCCTATCGGATTCTTATTTTCCGACGAAAGTTTTTTCTTGGATCAGTTAGCTTATGTTTTCCTCCACCAACAAAGTCCTGACTTGTTTTTTTGATAAATGGCAGGGATATCGGTGGAACAATTTTCTGTTATCACCATTTCATGAGGTGATAATTTTTTTAGCCTTGATGATTAATAGTAGATGATTTATCATATTTATATGGGTAGCAGAGGAGAACAGACACCCTAATAGAGTTTTGTCCTTGTTACAGTGGCTACTGTAGAATTATGCAGGGAGAGCCCCCCTTCCAACTTGAATTCTGAGTAGATGAATCAGACAAAGGATATGATAAAAATATCATTAACCTCATTTTACATTCAGGGAGCTGAGTCAAAGAGGAAAGGAATGATTTCCCTAAGGTCTGTGGCAGAGGTGTGAACTGAAATCAAAGTTCCCAAGCCCTCATCTCCGTTTATTACTTATTTGTATTGCAGCAAATAGGCACGTCCTCTCAAAGACCAAGGACTCTCTCTGCTTGATGAATTACATGCTTGTGCAGTAAAAATCTTACAAGGTCCTGTCTGGAGACCCTGTGGTCCAAGTACAGAAAAGTCTCTGTGACAGGGATGTTGCCTTTCTTTTGACTGTCTCATCAGGCCTGCCTCGGGAGATGCTGCTGTCGCAGTTTTATCATGAGGATGTGCTAACTCTCCTAATCTGAAGGGATGTTTTTATTTTGTATATTAGACCAAATGACACAATAAGGTCTCCTTTAGTGTGAGAGAACCTGCATTCACAAATTAGTGGTTCTTATACGTAAAGGCAGGCATCTGCTTCTCTCTAATGGCAAAAGAAAAGGTATCTCCTGAAAAGAGAGTAAGCCAGAGTTTTCTGGGAATTAACTTTTCTTTTGAATGCTGCATATTCCATTGAAATAGAGAGGAACTAGGAAGATAGTCAACATTCAATGACAGTGTTGCATTGGAATCACTAGCTTGGGAATCACCTTACTATTTGCAAGAGGTAGTGTGCTTCCATACGTAGGTATGTAAATTTGAAAAAGCTGTGAGGTTGCTATTCTATAATTTATTTTCTTCCTCAGGCAATTAAATAATTTCCTTGGTATTTATATAGCACTTTTTGTTCATTATCTTGGCTATAAAGAGAATGGATAGGATGAGATGAAACAGCCTCAAGTTGTGCCAGGGGAGGATTAGATTGGATAGTAGGAAAAATTTCTTCACTGAAAGGGTTGTCAAGCGTTGGAACAGGCTGCCCAGGGAAGTGTGTAGTCACCATCCCTGGAGGTATTTAAAAGATGTGTAGATGTGGTGCTTAGGGACGTGGTTTAGTGGTGCACTTGGCAGTGTTAGGTTTACAGTTGGACCCGATGATCTTAAGAGTCTTTTCTAACCTAAACGATTCTGTGAGTCTCTAGGATAGGTCATTGGTCAGATAGACGCAATGAACATTCAAGGTCAAGTGCATATTACATTAAGAATAGTCCTGGTTGGCTAGAAACGCGCATTCCTCATTAAGGCAGACATCATAGCAAATGAAATTATAGTCCTATAAATCTGATTGTGTCTGTGCTAGAGTTGAGGTAGTGTCTCACTGTTGCATTTCCCAACGTACAAACTGCCATACGCTGCAGGAATTCAGGAACTTTTTCTGTGGCAAAGAGAAAGGAAGAGCCTAGGGCAGTCGACATGACACTGAAAGAGAAAGCTGTGAATATGTTGAAGGATGACAGAGGAATTTCTTTTGGCGACAAATCTACTTTTCTAGCCCATTTCTTTAAAAGAAATTGAACAGGGAGCGTCTGCCACCTTTTGCTGTCTATCAGCCTGAGTGTAACATTAATTTAGGAAAAGTCATCTCGGGAGCAGGTTTGGCTAGGAAAGGAAATGAAAGACTAGATCCTCTGAAAAATACCTCTTTATCTGCCCACAGTATCTGAGCAGTTAAAGAATTTCAGTGATGTTTCATCATCTCTCCCTTTGTTAATGCATTTTCCAGAGAGACAAGAAGGATAGTTTAGAAAGATAAATGCAATCGATGATGTAATGAAAAAAAATCAGGAAACAATTATAAAACCTTTTTTATGAAATGTTTTATGAGACTGTATTTGCATCTGGGGAATATTAGAGTAAATATTGTGCAGGGAAATTAGTTTTAATTTCATGCTAACGGAAAAATCAATTCGGTTCTAATTAGGTTATGATTTTTAAAATACAATCAGGCAGTCATTTCAGTGTTTTGATTAGATTGTCCTATCATTTGTTTGGGTTTTGATAAATGCTACTTCAGAAAACGCCTTTCAACACAAAAGCCTATCTGCAGCAGAGCAGGTTTGTTTTGGGAGAGTTAGTCTAAAAGCAATAGTGTAAAAATGCTTTAAGTGGGTCATTGGCTGCAAGCAATTTGAATGTAGTGAGTAGAGCTATAGTACTTTAGTCTGTGGTACAGTGTAATGCAGGTGTGGAGGGGATGAGTAAGAATTGTTGTTGCTTCTTTAATTTCTACCTTTTCGATAAGGTCTTGTAACTTCTCTGGCAGAAACAAACAAACAAACAAACAAATCCCTTTATTAATACTTGTAGGGAAATGAGCTGAGGGCATTATTGCTTCCCGCACTTGCATACCTAAGTGTTTCTTGATCCTACAACACGCGAGCTGGTAAGGCTTTCCACAAGTTTTTATATAAAATATACCCTGAGAGAAGCAGAAAGTAGATCACATCAGCATATTGACTGTGATCTTCAAGCTGCCTTTGAAAATCTCAGCCAAGATCATTATGTGAAGATATCTCAAAGCATAAAATTGACAAATATGGGAAGAGTGTGTGTGTATATATAGTCTATACTACATAAAATACAGTCTGTACAATGTGAAATGTGCTTAACAGAACATTACAGCCTGTTTAAACTGCCATTAATTAAAAAACAAGGCTTAAAGAAAAAGGGCTGGGTACCATTGTCACCACTACATTTCTGTATAATTGTCGTCTTGTGTCTTTGGTTTTTATTTGAACAAATAGGCATTCTTGTTCTCTGAATGGCACTGCATTTGTTTTGCTAGCTCAGTTCCACAGCTTAGCCTCTGTGGTGATCCATACTGGGAGATGAAATGTTGGTACTTTCTTTTCACTTCTCTGTATTCTCGGTATACCTACTCCATCTTTTTTGTGTGTTTTTCTGTCCTTTTGAGTGACATGTACCTTTACTGAACAGTATATTATAATCAAAACGTCTTGTGCAAGAGCTAAAACTGCAAATACTGGCATTAAAAATTAATATGGTTGTCAATCAGATGTCCACTTCTGCATGGGGTATTGCTTGAGGTAAAGTATGGCATTACTCTTAAGAGATCTATGAGTTAGATTATTTCTTGGGATATGCCCAGACTTTTTTCTAGATTAATTGTAAGGAACATTATATGGATTTGAGAAAAGAAAAAAAGAAAAAGGCAGGGGGAGGCAATGTACCTTTGTATCATCAATAAGGAATATAAATCCACTTAAAAAACCACTATAAAGAAAAAGAGAAATGGGGAAGGTGTGAGGTTATGCCATTTCCTCAGGATATTTCTTGGTAAGAAATCTATGCAAACTTTAATGTAAAAATTAGAAATCATACACTGATTAAGGTTTGATGTTTCATAGAAAAAGATCAGTAATTTGCAGGAGTTTTATTTGTATAATAAACTATCTCCTGGGGCTTTTTCTGAGGGATTTATTTTTTTCCCCTAGATATTTTAATTTTTTAAAGCTCTTCAAGGTGTGTTTTTTTATGTTTGTCGTGGTTTAACCCCAGCCAGCAACTCAGCACCACGCAGCTGCTCGCTCGCTTCCCCCCCACCCAGTGGGATGGGGGAGAGAATCGGAAAATAAAGTAAAGCTCGTGGGTTGAGATAAGAACA
>JAVKLA010000040.1:11756881-11802383 GCA_034782735.1 Sagittarius serpentarius
ATACCACACTGAAAACACAGCGCTGTACCAGCTGCTAGGAAGACAATTAACTCTATCCCAGCCGAAACCAGGACAATGTTATATGATTTATACTATGGGCAGCGATGGGAATGGGTGCTTGAATAATATATTCAGGTTGTATCATATGCTCAGAATTTTTAATTGTACTTCCTGCAACTTCTGGATTAATGGGCATAAATTCATCATGGGTTATTAATAAGATTATTAAAATCACAGCAGTTAAATCCTTCCGAGACTTGAAGTTTGCGGACTTAGGCAGATCAGAATTTGTAGCCCCTTTTCAGATTGCTTGGAGGGCTTCCAAACAGGGCAGTAAGCTAATCAATAATGGCACATCAAGCCAATGCACTAAGAATGTATGTTGGACAACAGGTTGAGAAAATGTTTTTTGGACATATTTCTAAACCTATATGGGAAGTAATGGGAATTTCAAAACTCCTGTTTCTGTGGAATTGTTAATATATTCATAAAAGACAATGTTGTCTGGGAGAGCTTCTTGTCATAGGCTCCCTTCTACAGTCAGTAGAGAAAAGGAAATGCTTCTTGGAGACCTTTCCAAGAAGAAAACGAATCAGTCTGCGAGAGTCTTCCTTGGCTTGAATTAGTGTTTTTGAATATCTGCCTTGAGGTCTAATTTTTCTCGTAACAAAAGAGAATTCTGGCTTCAGTATGAACTAGGATCCACTTTAGTCTCCTGAAAGGTTGCAATGGATAGGGTGGAGTACACCTTCCAGCAGAGGAAGCCTAAGGTGAAGGCCTGCTCGTGAAACTGCTTTATAATACATGATCTCCTGTTAAGATGCTGTGCGTTTCATGATCAGCATTGTAGTCATGCAACAAAATACAGAAGAGTGCAATTCTTTGACTCCCTTGCAGGAAAAGCTATCTTTTGCACTAACTGTGGCTGTGTGGTCCTTGTCTCATCTCAACTGTTAAGTAAAAGATGAACTGAACAAACATTTTGTTTTCTAGTCCTATTCTCAAGGTAAAAATAGATATAGATTTAGTCTTTTCACTTTTTAGAAAGAAGAGACAGTTTATAATATATTTTTCATTAGATAAGAAACCTGTTAATATTTGTGTGATTGACACATGTACTGGTTTGATTGGCACAGATGCAATGTCTAATATGCTCAGAGTGAAAGGGACTATGTATGTGCAAGAACAATTAGAGGTGTTTAATGTCATAAGGAGGTTTTTCAACTGAGATTCAAGCTCCAGTTATTTCTCCAATGACAAATTCAGGCTCAAACCCGTTCACAGCTTTGACTTGTGCCATGCTGGTATAAAACCTTGAGGAGCAACCCTTTTTTTCCGAGTCTGACTTACTATTTGGGCTTTGTGAGTCCGTCCAAGGCAGCACATTGAGTGTCTGGATGCTCTGCTCTGGCTGACCCGTGCTTGACTCAAGGCTGGTTATAAGTGGGTTACACAGTCCTCAGACATCCCAGATCTGAAAATGGCACTGGTATGAGTTAGGGTTTACTTCAGGTGGCTATTTTAGAGCCTACATCTAAATTTTGCAGTGCTGTAGCACTACATGGTTAAACTCTGGAAGAGTTATCTCAAGTCTTAATGAGAAAGCACATTGCTCTGTGGGCTTATTTACCCTTCTGCTTGCAGCTGCACCCAGTGTTGGATATTTCAGGCAGCCTGAACATCTCTAGAGCAGAGTGGTGACTGAACTTTATACTCTGAATGCAGTGTAACCTTCTCTCAGCTTGTGCCGCTCAGAGGTGAAGCATTACAAGTCTGTGAGATCAATATTCTGCTGCCTTGGGATTCCTCTGGTGCAGGGCTTCTTGCTCTCATTTTTGCCACTGAACGCCTGCAAATGTTTGGGACTTGGGGGAAAACTGGTCAAGAAAGACTTATTTTCTGCTTTGTTACAGTGGGGTTATAACTGGTGTTACTGTCTTTAAGGATCAAAAAGTTACAGAGGGTGCAAAATCATGAAGGAGCAAGGAAACTTCCTAGATAGGCTTCTGCAGGCCAATCTGTACAACTGATTTCCTCAATATTTTTGGCAAGAAAACAAAGTAGAAGTGCCGTATGAGTCAAGGCACACCTGTATTCCTGCTTCCCCACAGACTCAGAGCTGCAGAAGAGATCTCCAGCATGCCAGATTGGCAGGGCGCTAGAAAGGATGCACCTAGGGGCACGGCAGCAGATGAGAGGGGAGGCGGAGGGCCTCCTGAGCTAGCTGAGCTTTGCTCTTTCCAAAATAAGCATAAATACTAGAATGATTTTAGTTCCAAAATATACTGTGCCCCCCCTGCCCCCCTTCAGGTTTATTCTGTGTTGTTTAGATGATGCTAACAGCTTCAGATAAGATAAAGAATAAACTTTGTGGTTTCCCAGCTGATTTAGTGTGACTGAATTCTTGAGCTAAATTTGGCAAATGTTAATGTATCTGTAGCCTACCCCTTCTTTTCTGTTCAATGCCACTAAAAAGAAATGGACATATTTCTAGGAAATTTGGCTTTGGACCTGGCATGAATCAATAAAAGTATAAATTCAGGGATGAATTTTAACTTCAGTTTCCCATCACTTTAATTTTGTCACTTCTTGATGCAACTCTATGGCAAGTAACAGAGGTGTGAATTGATTTTTGTGGAGTGGCTTGGAGTGTAATCTCATGTAAATGAGTGTATGCTTTGGCTGATAGAATTACCTTGCCTGGAGTTTGCACCTTTCCTCAACCAGTGGCCCGCAGGGCTCTACTTACAGGGTAGGAAACTAGTCAGCATGAGAAAAGGCTGCTTTAAATGGACTGACAGTACTCCCAGTCAGGAGGATGCTGGGAATAAACAAAGAAAACTAGCTGAAGACATAACATAGGGTTTACTAGAGGTATTATCTGTGTCATATCACCTGCATAGCAAGACCTGTGCTTAATTGATTTGTACTTCTAAATGTCGTATACCTGCATTAATCCCATATTGGATTGCTACAAATGGCAAGGAATTTTGAGCTAAGAAATGAATGTTAAAAGGGATTGCATGTTAAAAGTAAACGTTAAAAGCAGATGATATCCATAAGGCTCAGAGTGTGGAACAGAAGATTCACAAGCCTTGCAGGAAGTTGCTTTATTATTCTAACCTATAATCCCTGCTGTGAGGAACGCTTCCTTTCAAGCCCACGTATGGGATGTTTCTCTGTGATAAGAGGAAACTTTAACAGGTTAACTGTAAACATTTCCAAAGTACATTAAATAGCAGAGTCTTACATAAATTCTGGTGCAAAGACAGCAGTATGCCTCCCAAACTGGTTTCTAGACTGTAGGGTTTCCATCTTTTATTATGTCTCCATGTCTTTATGTTCTGTAATCTGTTGCACAAATTGATGTTAATATGACATTTCAAAAACTGCACTCGGTGTTTTCAGCCTGAACCAAAGATTTAATGGAAAAAAAAAATCAGTAACCTGTTGAATCCTTAGGTCAAGCAAATTGTTACTTTGTTGGAATGCTATTGAAGGACGTCAGTTTTCTTCATGACAGTCTTTAGCCCTGGATCCAATGGAAAGTGCAATGAGTCTAATGAATATCAATGGTGTGTGACCCACGAAATTACACGCACACGTATGATCTGTCTATCAGTGCTGTCTGCTATAGATTAAAAAGGAAAAAGATTTTTAAAAAAGCAGCAAAAAGGCAACCTCTCTGTAATTCAGTAAACCAGTCACAGTGGGAATTCAATTCTGTTTGAACCTGGTGCTTCCTTCTTAGAGGTTACCTTTCCACCAGCTGTCAGTCTGCATTGTTTTTCTTCGCTGTTTCATGAGCGTAGAGGTGTGTATCACTTGTGGTACCACCTGAGAGGATCTAACCACTTCAGGCAGAGGTTGGGTGTTCAGTTTCTGCCCTGTGCCTCTGTCTCTATAAAAAAGAAATTGAAGAGCCTTGCATTGTTAATAGGGACTAATTGGACGTTTTTCTGCTTTACAATGGCACATGTATAATTGCTTGCCATGATGAGCCGTTTTATTCACGTGCGCTAATGGAGGACAGTGTAAGAGAATCCATGTAGGTGCAGAAGCACTGTGCAGTGTCAGTGGGAGAGGAGATTTCCCAGTATACTGGGGAGAAGGGGACAAAGTTGTGACCCCAGGCTATCTTTTTTTGGACACTCCAGTGACAAAAAGCCTTCATTAGGAAAGTCTGAGATGAGATTTTTTTTAGTTCCTGGCTGAGGGGGGAAATATTTTACACAGCAAAATGAAAGATACACACTACATTCACACTGACTCAATTATGCTTTCTTTTAAAAAAACACAAATAATTTTGCGTGGCTGGTTTTGCACAGTAAGATTGCTCTTTAAATAGATTTTACAAGTTGCTTTTATAGCACAGCTCTGACAGCTGCAAGTCCATGTACAAGGTTGTGTAAAGATTTAATTTACAAATTTTTTTCATGAAATGTATACTTTTTTATTCATTTTGTCTCTAGCCATTATAGCTGTTGATGGCAAAGTGGAAAATATTCTAGCGTAAAGAGAAAAGGAAAAATGAGAAATGTGTGACTTCACCCAGAAAATTAAGATTTTTGTATTTTTTAGTATTCTGTTGCCTCTAAAAACCTTATTAAATATATTGCAAGAGTCCTTTAAGGATCACTTGTCAATTTAAAAAAAGAACTTTAAAAACCAAACACTCATTACTAAATTATCTTTTATGGGAACAGAAGGATCTCTGGATAATAGGCATTTGTTCCAAAACAAAACAGTTATTTGTTCAGGGTATGGAAGTTATTAATTATTTACACCTATTCCTACCTCAGTTCTACCTCTAGTTAAAATTCATGGCCTAGGCACTCATCAAATATTGATTTTTACCAAAGTTGATGCTTTCCCTTTAACATTATTATAATGAAGGATAAAAATCAAATTGCCTTCACTGAAACTCAATCATTCTCACAAGCCATCTGCATTGATCTTTTTTCTAGGTTTTACCATAAATTATTCTATTCAATTAAGTAAACCCCACACATAATGACATTTTGTGAACTAAATAATTTATTGACTATTTTCAGCTAAACTTATCAGGCTCTGATGCACAGTTATTTTCATAACATTAATAGTAATATATATAACCCCCCCTGCAAATGAATGCATGTCAGATTCTTTGTTTGGAAAGGCAGATCACCTGGGAGGTGGAAGTCGTCTCATTTACAAAAGAAACAAATTCTGTCATTGTCATATACGGAGTGACTCGGTGCTTTCTCATTAGCAAAACGAGGGGGCTTGCATGCAATGCTTTCTAGTGATAAAATAATTGCAAAATAATTTTCAGCTGAAAATGGTGCTATTAGCAACAAGGATTGTAATTAAATTGGTAACAATTGGTCTGTTTTACAGTCGACTGGTAAGATCTGATGAATATAGTAGCTCCTTGGCGGGGTTCAGAGAGTTTTCTTCTCTGTGGTGCGATGGTTGTGCTTCTGTGTGACACGCATTCTTGTCATCTCCTGACAGTTCCTCTGCAAATCTGCCCATTTCCTAAATTAGTTTTGTTTCACATTTGAAAAGTCATTCAGCTCCTGTAGACCAAGATTTTCAAGTGGAAAGGACAGGTTGTAATGCTGAACTCTGCTCGTTCAAGCAAGGAGGATTGTTCCCCCACGTGGTAAGTTCGCCATTTGTGTGTGGTTGCTTTGGGCAGTAACTGGTTCACAAAGTTTATGTGCAAAGTTTGATCACAAACCAGTTTTTTTGAAATGTATGAATTTTAGGAGAACCTTGTCATAGCTGTGAAGGCATAGTTGGGTTACATTTAATCATATATGGAAAATTTCTGTTGGGTGTACCTACGGAATGCCTGCTGTGTGGTGTAGTTAGCAAACAGACCAGATGCAACAAAATTGTCTTTTGAAAACGATAACAAAGCACACTTAGGAACTGCGGAGTATATATAGATCCACATCTTCATTGAAAACTCTACTGAATACAGAAGTGCTTGTAAATAAGGAGTGCCAACATGGTGGCCTAGGGAGAGTTTGGAACGTGTTGTCACTTTGATTTTAGCATAAGTTGTGCACTATGGGTCCTTGTTTGCTTGAAAATCATGGTGATCATTTTGAGAAGTAAGGTTCTAAGCAGTATGTTCTGCTAAATCGAGAGAAATCCAATATATGGTAACAATATAGCTCAAAAGCTAGAAAAACAAACAAAAAAAGCTGTGCAAAATAGCATGGAACTGGAAACTCACCTGAGAGATCTTAATTGTTTTGTTTGGGGAAGATCAGTGGGTCCAAAACACAAATCAGACTGTGGAGCAGGAGTAAGCACCTGGAAAACTGTGTAGTTTTTAAGTATTCTGGTGCCAGCATAGGAAAAGGTAGTTGTTCTTCATTCCTTCTTTCAGCAGAATCCATTTTATTTGATGGAACAAGGAGTCAAGCATTTAATTCCATCTGGGAAGAGGGTTTCTGTTTATTTCTTTCACTGCTTTTCAGCCTCTTAAAAACTAAACGCTTTGGTGTCATCATTTGAAGGGTTGCTACTGCTGTTCACACTGTGTCTTGCAAAGGCTAAGTAAATAATGGATCTGCAAGTAATAGTAAACTTAAAAGTTTAAATGCAAAATCTTGTATTGATTTAATTCCCCAATAAATCGGGTCATTTTGTGGTTCAGTACCCATGTAATAAAACATGTAGCCCAAACAGAGAATATCACTTTGCCTTGTGCAGTGCTTGGAGTAACTCTTGGAAGAAAATAAAGCTCACTGTTGCTCTGCCTATGTGTGCTTATCTGTGCTGTTGTCTTTATGTTTGGATACTGCTTAGGGAATATAAAGCATCCAAATCTGCTGCCCTGACTACTTGCAAATTCAGGCTTTTCCTGCTGCATTTTGCTGGTGAGCTGGTGTTCGTGAAATCTGACCTTGATTCTTTTAGTTTTGAGACTGCTGAATGAGAATCCTGCTTTTAGTGTCCTGTGTTACTCTGTATTGCGCTTTTTGAGCAATAATGTCACACCTTTCACAATGAAAAAGATGAATACAGTACAGGATAGGTTCTCTCTCCCGCCTCCCACCCTGTGTTTTCATCTGTGAGAGGCAAGAGTCAAAGGCTTTGCTGGAATCCTCCTCTGTGTTTTGTAGCATGGTGTGCTCTTCGTAGAGATTTGAGCGAAGGGGAATTAACCTGAGCATGAACTGATATGTTAAATGAGCATCTGAGATTCTGCTGATGTCCAGTCCTCATTTAGCTGTGAAGTTAAGTAAATGTCCAGTTGGATGGTTGTGAACGGGAACCTATAGCATTTGGATCAAGCCCTTGTTACTTTAACTTTTTTCACTCCGTGACGGTGGTTGGCCATATAGGTAATGCAGGGTTTGCTTCCTTGTGCTTTGGCTTTATTAGCACCAGTGGGATTTTAGGCTTTTTAGTTTTCATTCCATTTGTGATTCTTTCCTCTGAATTAATGGTTATTTTGAATAAATCATTGTGAGGCGGGGCAATGCATGCTGTAGGAAAAAAAAAAAATCATTGCGCCAGCATATCTGAACAGGTTTCATGTCTATTACTCATGTACCTTGCGAGGCCATTACACATGTAACTTAATGAGGATTTTTTTTCTTTGAACCACAGAGGGCACATGTGCCTGAGTCACATACCCAAGTGCTATATGAAGAGAAAGCAACTCAAGCACGCTAAGTTTTTCTTTATAGATTTGTTATCCATAAAGCACATAATATTAGTGCTGCCAGCATCGTACTGGAATGCTCTATCTGGACCAATATCCTTTTGTGCTGGGAAAAATTATCAGCAAAGAAACTGATGTCATTGCTGCCTGTATTCTAGCTAATATGAAGTGTGTTACAGTTGACACTGAACAAGATGAATTCGTGCTGGGACATATTGTGAAATATTAATTATAAGGAAAAACACCATTGGATTGGCTCCCACTGCTCCTGATTCATGATAAGGAAATTCCTAGAGGGAAAAGAATAAAAATATCAACTGTGCTCTCCCTTTGTGATTTTTCTGGGGACTCAGTGCAAAGGTAATGTAGTGTTGGATTTTTCTATATACTGATATATACTTACTCATCTCGCCTACCTTGCAAGGTGAAGGCATCACCAGAGGATGTCTCATTCCCTCTGTTTTAGGCTTTGTCTATACTGTCTCATGCAGAAACATTTCGAAGTCCTGAGGCACCTCACCCACATCTTGATGCACACTGGGGTAGGACCTGAGCAAGCACTAGCCCTTTCTTGGTTCCACCTAAGGGATGGCAAACACATATACCCGGCAGGAGCCTTTGTGTGCTCTGAGCAGATGCAGATCTGAGTGGACAGAGGGGTGAGGAATGCGTGTGCAAGAAATCAAAGCCTTAAACTTATTTCAGGCTGAGATGAATCACTATGGGAATAGACTCTCACCTCTTATAGAGGCAACTGCCTTTCAGGTGTCTAAATTGGAACAGATGAGCTCCTCCCAGGTGAACCTTGTTTTGTAGTAAGCAGTGACTGGAGAGAGGACAGGAAAAGGATTGCAATGTCTCAGGTGATCAGGGTACGTGTAGCTCTGCCTCTTCTTATGTCGAAGCATGGGGAGTTGCTGGCGGGGATCTTCCTTTTCACCTAACTGGGGTACGCTGTTGTGGCCATGGCTAGTCAATTCAAGTGCCTTGGGCACTATCCTCCTTCCAGCCTAACTTTGGGAGTACTTGAAACCAGCCTGGGAAAAGGCACTGCCCAGGTGTGAACAGCTGTGATGTGGAAAGGCTTCAGCTGTGCTAATTGCGCAGGTTTGAATTTGCATAGGTGCTGACACACCAAAGCCTATGTGGTTGGGTCATTATTATCTTCCCACAAATCATGTACTGATATGACTGATATTCTGCAAGCCACATGCTTTGATTTCACCAACCAGTGTTTAGACTCAGCTGACTCTGTTTTAACTGTAAAGACTAGATTGAGTGGGAAATAAGAAAACAGTCCCTGTGAACCTGCAGCTACTGGAAACACAGTTGATTATTGCAGAGGAACAGCAAGCAGATAATTCTGTAAATAACATGGCGTAGCTGGTTTTGATTTGCTCTGTCTTTAGTGTCTCATTTTACTTTGAAGTAGTATGGATAAAGGCTAAATCCATAGGCTCATTGGCACTAACCCTGGTAAGTTACTCGTGCACATTCCCTGGAGAAGATGAACTCTGATACAATTCATTGTCTTGATTTTCAAGTGGGAAGAGTCTGATGAAAGTCTAGGCATCGGCTGAGAAGCCTTACCTACTAAATTGCATGTTGGGCTTTAGTAGCCAAAGAAGTGACTTGTTTTGATTTTAGAAGTCATACCCATCTTCTGCTTGGATTTACTTTTAATTTTACTGTGTACATTAAAATTTATTGCTTCCTTTTCTAGGAATGGCATGGATTATTTCTGGTTTAAAAACAAAAAAGGAGAGAGTTGCCTAACATCTCTCTATTTAAAAAAGAAAAAATCTGCTGTATACTCTGCCCATTCTTTAAATGTCCTCAGACAGACAGCTGGGCTAAAATTAAAACGATTTAAGGAGATGACATATGCCAGGGAGTTAGTGAGAACGGTCTGGAGTAAGGCTAGGCTCATTACTTGCTGACGTTCATAGCAATTCTATGAGCAGTAAACTTGCATTCCCAGCAAATTTCCAGTGGTAACAAGACTTGTTCAGAAAGAGTTTGACCGATGTGCCCTAGTCTTCTCTTAATTTCCAGAAAAGACTTTTGATCTTTCATGAGGGGGAAGGAATGCGCAAGGGTTCAAATACGGAGCTTGCCTCTGTCCCATGGGGAGAAGGAAGGGAAACGACCTGCAGCTCCAAGCAGAAAACTGAAACTCTCATACATGTGTGGAGGGGGCAGTTTTTGTTAAAAAGAGACTTACTCTTTGATTACATTGCTGCCTACTAAATTCTTTGCAGAAAAGAAAAGCAGAATGCTTGGTGTATGTAACTCTTATTTTACACGTTTTTGACTCCAAAATGTCTTGCCTTAACCAAATACAAGTAATAAAAGTGAAAGAGTTCTGACTAATAAAAAGGTGACCTGCTTGCTGCTAGTAACTAAAGATTTAGTACTTGAGTTACTCTATTCACTTCAAAGCAGCCGTTTTCCATTTACAGCCCTGAGATCTCAAAACGTTATGTTTATGGGCACCTACATACTTTCATAGAGAGATAACAGTATTACACACACATGCTCATATACATTGCACTGAGACAGCTTACGTTACATGACATACTATTCCAGAGCTGTCAAAGAGTCGGATTCTGCTGTCCTTTATCATTTTGTATACACCTCAGTTTCTGCAGGTGACTGGAGGTGTCATTCCACTGAAAATCAGACAGCTGAGCCAGGAGTAAAATGTTACTCCTAGAGAATAAGATTGCTGTAACCTTCTAGACAGGGGCATACGATTGTCTTCGGTCTTTGAAAGCCAGCTTGCTGCAGGTTAACCTGTTGCTTGCTGTGCTTCAGGTGGCTCTGCATGTACTGCTGCTTGGGACTGGCAGTCACATAGCAAAAGAAAAAGTTCTGTCAAACCATTGACCGCAGTGAGAAATATGTGTGAGTCACTCCACGCTGGTGCTGACAGCATCCTTTATTTTCTTCCCCCATGCTGTAATGTTATGTGCTGTAGATGTCACAGGAAATACTGAAATCACATCTTTTCATCTGGGCCTTTCTTCAGTCTTTCCTATATGAAAAGCCATATGTCTCTGTCCATGGAAGTGTCACAATTTCACCCTGCTGATCCAATTTATTCAGTCTGAACATTTGGCCTACTGCTTTTATACAAATACATGTTCTCTGCCCAGATTCTTACTTGTGTCATGGTCTGTTCTTGTTAAAGATGAATGAAGACTTGTCAACAAATAATCTATCCAGTATATTAGAATCTGATCCAAAACCTCATTGACGTCAACAGAAAGACTCTTACTGACTTCAGTGGTCCTACAGTGTCCTTTTCATGCTTCATTAATGCCTGTAAATATAGCCTTTTTAGAATGAAAATATTTTCCCCCACAGTATTTTTTTTAAGTCTGTGTAACGATGGGGAAATATCGAGCAAACAAAACTAGAATTGTGCAGTTTAGATGTAATTTGGCAGATGGGTGCTGTCCCGGAAAAGCAACTGTGTGCCTATTATTGTGAATACCTAGGGGTGTAGCTTTAAATATCCTGAAATCAGAGCAGCGGCACTTTGAAAACCCCCTTGCTCTCCCGGCATGGTTGTGTTGGCGAGGCTGCAGCGCTGCTCTTCGTACTACGTGCCTGGAGCCACGCGTGGCGGAGCTGCGCTCCTTGCCGGCAGGCAGACTGGTCCACCCAGGATCCTGCCTGGGAACTCCAGAGCGGGAGAGATGGCGGAGGGCGAATGTTTAAAAACAGACCAGCCCTTTTTTCTTTCCCAGAACGTAGCTATCCCTGGTAGCTCTTGTGCATCTCTGTCAGCAAAGTGACGTTTATAGTACTTCCTCAAGAGAAAGTTTATCTTATAGAATATTAAATAATAAAGGGGGCAAAAAAGGTTGCAAGTGGTATGGTTCAGCAGAATAAGCAAGCAGGCAAATTCTGGCATGTAATTTCAGGACTTAGTCTGATCGCATGTACACAAATTAAAAATAAGTGCTTTGCCTTGAAATGGAGAGGAAGACTAGGACAATGAGTGCTCAGCTGACGTCTCACAGGCGAAAGGTTTGACTTGGAGCAGAATCTACATGAACCAAGCAACTGAGCAATGGGAGAAGCACCATCTCTCCTCCGCTCAGTGCAAGTGTAAAATTAATGCTCCGGGAGGGGATAGCTGCCCCAGAAAGAGCTAAGGAAATCTTGCTGCCAGAACCGCACAGATGGTGAAGGGAAAACAAATCTTTTTGGGGAAGGTAGAAAGAGAGTTTTAGAAATCCACACAAGCTTGATGAGCCTGGAACTGCTCAAATTGATGCTCTCTGTATTTTCACTTGCTGAAAGGGAGAAGAGATGAATGAACGTCCCCCTCCCCCCCGAAAGAGGTATTGCACTTGAAGTTGTGTAGGTTTTTTTAGAAAGATTCAAGTGACATGTAGAAACCTTATGTCCTTGAAAGCCTGATGTTATTTAATAAGGATGGAAGGAGGTTATGGTAACAATTTGAGGCTGTAGGATTTCAAAACCCAGTACAAAGCAATTTATTCATTACTCCAGAATCTCTTACATGTTTTTGTCAGCCTCCTTTCTGAATGATCATTGCATGTTATTGTCTCACACGATGAGACTCAATGTAAGTCTCATGTTTGGGACGGATCTTTGTCTGCTGTAGAGAAAGCATGGTTCTTAAGACCTGTATGGGGTTAAGGTCAGTTATAACAGGTAGGGATGAGGCCCTGCACTTATTTTTCTGTACATACATATGTTACAATCAATTAATAGGAAGTAGAGCTATGACTCTGCTAAGCTTTCAGTTTCTTGTTGTTGTTTTTTGTTTGTTTTTGAGTGCATAACTGCTTCCTCACCCTGAGCTGAAACGCTGAAACGCTGAAACCTTTTCTCACATACTGCCTGCTGTATTTTTATTAGGTGAAGGGTTTTTTTTATTAATAGGTTGGCATACAGCCTGCTATGAGACAATGACTTTAAATTAGGAGCATTAGGAAATGAATGTGAGGAAAAGCTCAATGAAGGGTCAAAAAAAAAAAAAAAAGAAATGATCAAATTACGTTTTTCCTCTGTTAGGGAAAGCAATAGATCCATCCCATCAAGCAAATAACAGTTAAGCAAATGATGAGACTGATATTTGCTTTTCCTAGCAGTGTTTTAAATGTCACTGTTCTTTATACTTTTTTTTCCTCTTTTTTTCCCTCACATATTAACCCAGAAATGCTGATGCACCAGCACGTCTCGTTATGACAGCAAAAGATATTTCGCTTTGCTGAAGTGAATTTAGATGAAAACAAATCCCGAGGGCAGTGCACATCGGCTGTAGAGAAAAGCATGGTCTGAGGTGGCTGTTGGAGGCTGCCCCTGGCAATTTGTGGGTTTCTGGGCAGACAGGCAGAGCTGATGAGAGCACCTGAGTTGCTGGTAGGAACAGGCAGTGACAGCCAAATCTGGTTATTCTCAGGGAAGAAAAGAGAAGAAATTAGGGAAGTGGAAATAAAAAGAAGCACGCTATTACTATTTAAAACAAATACCCTGTGGCCACAGCATGAAGCATGCCACTGCTGCCCGGTATTGATGCAAAATAATCACGACTGAGACTCAAGGTAGAGGGAACCGAGACTAGCTGCAACAGTAAGTACAAGCTTCAGAAAACTCAGATTTCATCAGTTAGGAAAAGCAGCTTTCCTCCCCTTCCCTGCTTGGAAAGGAAGCGGAGCAACCCCTTTAATTCAGGGGAAACTGTATTTCCCTGACACCCTAGAATTCAAGTCTCGTTGGCCTCAACTGATAAAAGAGGTTTCATTGCAGGCTAAGAACTTATATTGCATGTCTACTGTATAATACCATTCACTCAGGTGAATTCATACTCTGACTCATTAATATCCAGTGAAAATACTGGGAAGAGAGGGGGAAGCACTGGTAAAGAGAGGTCTAGAAACACTGTCACATTTCTGACACTTTTCTTGGGTTTGCTCTTTCTCTAACAGAAGGCAAGATGAACTGGCTAAAAAGATGTCCCTAAAACAACATGATAGTCACCCCTGGAAAATGTCTGAACTAATTAAAAGGTAGGAATGAAATGAGCTCGAGGCCCCAGAGCATCTTCTGTTACGGAGAAGATGCAGAGGTGGCTGCAGCAGCAGCGGCAGCGGTATTACCCTACTCTCCTTGACAAGGAATTTAATGCGTCCTGCACAGCCTCAGTAATTGCCCTGGTGTGGAGCAGTGCCACAAAGGCAGCAGTCGAGAATGAGCAGGAACAGAGCCTGAAATCAAACAGTGCGAGGGGAATTTATTGGCACTGCCAAAACTGAAAACTCAAAGCGAGCTCCTGTCAGGTTGATTGAGGAGTTGAAAGGAAAACAAGTCACAGCCCCCCAAGGTGTCAGGCATTTCACAAGCCTCCACTGCACAGGTGTCAGCTCCGGGGTGGCGTTTGCCCGTCACCTGCCTACAATTTTGCAAGCCACTCAGGGCTCTGCAGCGCTCAAAGGGTCGCTCAAGCATACCGAGGGCTGCAAATCCACCTGCACGGAGATGGTACCTCTTGCTTGAGCTGGCAAGAGGGGCAGGCGGCTTGGAAATTAAGCACCTCACAGAGAGAGATGAGCGCTGGGGCTGATCGCCCCACAGCTTGGTGTATCTGGTTTTGGTAGCCCTGGGATGTCCTTCTTTACTGTAATTTATAATGGTGCAGCACATAGCTTCACACCTCAGAATGGAGCTCCATTTTGGCACGTGTGTAAATGCAAGGCAAATGAGGGATTGCCATCCAAAGAGGGTGAGAACTCTGAAAAGTTTCTAGTTCTAACAATATCTATAGGACACTTTAGAAGATGTGAATTATAAGAATGCCATGGGCTGGCTTGGTTGTACATTTTAGGCAATGGGCTCAACTTGGTAAAGATGTGGAAGCTCTTAGCAGGAGGTGTATTTTGGTAGGCAGTGAGAGAGTTCATTCTGGCTACAAATGGACAAACTTATTCAGGTCAGGGATGTCTAGCTGGTGCTCCAGGGGCTGGATCCAGCTGGAGAACATTTGTGCCTGGTCCCAAAGTACTGTGATGGTTGTTTACAGTTTTTATGCATATGGAGTTGTCTAGCTTCACGTATGGCTATCAAGCCACCACCATACCTAAATGGCTGTAGATGATGCTCAGCATCTCCATGCATTTGTCCTGCTTGACTAATAGGGAGTTATGTGTGCATAGCGACTGTGTTACCGGGAATTGTCCCCTACCCTGTGTTCTAGGTGGCATTGAAACACAACAAAAATAAGAGTTCATGTACAGGTGCTAGTCATGCAGAACATTTTATTCCTTGTGCTTGAAATGTAAAGGCACTTGGCAGTTGGTTTTTAAAGCACAGATATTTTAATAGGATCTTATAGTTAAGAAAAATATTATTTCTGATAGAGACTTTGATTAATATTTATGATTAATTTCCAGAGTTTAGAAGCTGGATTTTTAAATATAAGCCTCAAAAGTTTTCCATGTGATTGTTGCTTGGCCATTGCTTACGTGTGGAAAACTGGTAAGAACCATCAGAAGATGGGATTTGGGGAAGGGAGCAAAGTTTGATGGCTGTGTGCTGGATTTGCATTATTAAATGAAGCCAATATAGTTCCTAGTTTGACTATAGGTGACAGGCTGTCTGCCCTTTCACAGAGGTAAATAACGTGAACAAAGAAGGAACCCTAATTCTAAAACAAAATTATACAGCTGGCATTAAAGAGGCAGTCAATATTCAGCTTTTGAATGGTTGTAGCTCACCTCAGGAAGTATAAATTAAGGAGCTCCCTTTGGTGTGAAGTAGCAAGCCCACACAAAGCTTAAGGATAAGACACTATGAGCCAAAAAAAAGGGTTTTAAGTGCAAGAGCTGGGAAAGTCTATCTGCAGTAAGCTTTCTGATGCTTGAGATTGCAGAATCTGCAGTTGCTAGAGGGAAGTGGCTGGGAGTTTCATAAATAATAAATTGCTGTAATCCCATGAGGTCATCATAAAAATATGCAAAAGAATCATAGAATATAATAGGTCACAACCTCAATAGATTCTAGAGCTGATAACAAACAGTGAGCTTGATAAAAATGTATTACAGACGGAAACCTCAGTCAGAGAGATCGATCTTCAAATTTATATTATAGAAAATTATTACTTTGGGAAAGAGACAAATGTTGTTACCAAAAAGCCCCAAATAAGTACACGTGGGAAACTGCAATCCATGCAGAAAAGGACTAAATCAACGTCATTTAGCCTTTTCAATTCAGAAAGAGCCAGGGCCTCCAAAATTTGTCTCTCACGGAAACATTCTTGTAAACTAAACATTGTTATTGATGTTCTTCAGGTAACAGTTACTAGGTTTAGTTATTATATTTCCCCTTAAAAAAAAAGCTAGATATGAGTTATAAAGAAAACTTGATAGATGCGCCACCTGAAGGCAAACACTGAAAGTACGAAGATCCAGAATAACACCTGGCTTGCCAGAAAAATAAGAAGATAGATCATTTTGAGTACTCCGTTGATCTAAAGAAGCATCATCAATAATATAAAGATCATTTGAACGCATGATACAGACTAAAGGAAAATGGTTTGACATACACCTGCAGGGATATATATGGCATCTGAATGCCAAAACCTAATATGAAGCTTGATTGAAATGTACCACATAAGCTGTAAACTGGAAATATCATATAGAGTGTGACAATTTCTTTCCAATTACTTTTGGTAAAAGTGGAAATCGAGGTCTTTAAAGGAACCGAAGTATCTCCACTGTCAGAAAGCTTCTTTGAGAGAGAAGTTAATGATGCTGTTGATAGCTAGAAGTAGCATGCGTTAAGTAGCTTTGTAGGCTGGCGGTTTAAGCTGCAACTCAGAAAAATGCCTCTTTCATTTAAAGCTTATAGATATTCCCACTGGAAGTAATGGGGCTGTTCGTGCTGGATCAGGGACCTAGTGCATAGCAGGTTTGAAGCAAAGCCACTTGATTACTAACGGAAATCTGAGAGACCATCTGACAGTCCAACATAATCTGTGGTGGTCGAAACAGCATCTTGTAGTAAAATCGGAGTCTCCAATACAGAGGGGATGGTACAAATACAGTTTTTTTATTACATCAGGGTGCAAAAGGTTGGTTTTGGAGAAGGACCCTATGGTGCCAGGCTTGATATAAGTATATATGTGTAATTTCTGTTTCTATATCAGCTGAGCTTTAGATAGGCTAGCTGGGATCCCCACTGCAGTCCAGCTGCTGTGGCTTGGACCTTTCCACACATTAGTGTTGAACATTAGCTAAAACTGAGAAGCATCCCTGAGCTCTGGCTAGAAGGCTGCTGGCCTTGGGTTCAGGTGTATCTGCTTTGTCCGGGACCTTGGTGTGTCAATCACTTGCCTTCAGAGCACAGGTGAGCTCCTGGTCCTCCTGCCAGACAAATGCTACAGAACAGCAAGAAAAACAGTGTGTTGTGAAGAGCGTAGTTCCCTTCAGTCTTGCCTCTGAGAGGTTTTTGGTTGAATCCCTGCCTCTTTGGGAGTCCTACTGAAATCAACGTGGTTTTGCCACTTCGTGGCTGTTTTTCCTGTGGGACCGAAGGCCACTTTAAAGGCACGAGGAAACTGTGTGGTGGAAGGAGGGAGGTCTAACAAATACATGATTGTGTAGAGTGCCTAGATAATTTTAAGTTGATGGATTTGATCTTTTAAAACAAATTACAGGGAATAAATAAGCAGCAAAATACACTTGGTTAACTGCAGTTTCCACCAGGGTGGTACCTAGCTGTTTTCAGCAATACCCCCTAGGCAAGATGGTAGAAATGGGTCAGTGTATACCTTTCCTCTATTAGCATTGCAGCAAATTCTGTGCTGCTTCTGCCCCCATTTTCAGGAGCTACTTTCCTGGCTGCTCCAGCCTTTTGCTCTGCCGCTGGTAGCTTGGGATCTATTGTTCAGCAAAGATGGCTTGAGATGAATGGAGACTATCACTGGAGAAAACAAAACTGCCATGGCTACAGGCTGGGGAAAAGAGGATGTCAGATGGGAAAAAAGCACTGGGAGGGGGGAGGGGAGACAGAAGAAAAGGGGGTTTCTGCTTGTGTCGGCACGTGGCAGGCAGCTTGCATGCTTGTGCGATATTATCTTCCTTCTCGTTACAGCATGGAAGCCTCTGGCATCCTGACCCTCGCAAATACAAACAGATGTCCCCAGGCAGATCCAGCCCACTGCTGCTCCCTACAGCATCAACATCTTTTACACAGAGGGTTCTTTATCACAAATGGCTTTTTTTTATCATTTATGTATTTCAATTATCTTAAACTCTCTTCCCTCCCCCCGCCCCCTTCAACTCAATCTCAGAGGAAGACAGAGAATGGATTTAATGCACTTACCAGTTGAGCTTGGTGCTACAGATAACCGCCTAAGGCCAAGTTTTGCAGATTTTTGTTTACAGCTTTGGAGTAGTTGGAGTGATATGCCAAAGTGCTGGGCTTCCAGGAGCCGCTTTGGAAATGAATGGTAGCTGTTCTGGTGCTTTTGGCTTTTGAAAAGGAAAGCACTTATTCAGGTAGTCACATATGGATTTAGGAAGTGTAACTGTTGGCTCTGGTTTCTGAAATGGTTGGCCCAAATTCCCCAAACCAATACAAGTATGACAATGTACAGCCATACTAACAGCACTGAGGAAAATAGTCAATTATAGGCTCAGTAGCAGAAAGGGAATTTAAAAGCCCTAAGCTATTTAGAAGCCTTGGTAAAAAACGAAACTGGAATTTTAGTGCCTAAATCAAATTGGAAACTCGTACGAATAAGGCCTTTCTGAAAATGTTACACAGTAATCTCTGTGTTAGTAAAAAATCTTACCACTTTTTCACTACTCTATGTCAAGAAGAATATTAAAATGCTTGTCAAGCTCCTTCAGCAAATAGTTTTCTAAACTACAGATGTATTTGACTGATGGCTACCAGCTCTAACTTGGAAAACAGGAGCCAAATCACAGGGAATTTCTTTTGGCAAGTGTTAGAGTCACCTGAAAATGTTGTTTGAGAGAATCCCAAACCATGATATAAATTGGCTCAAATTCACAAATGCTTTTAGCTGCTAGAAAAGATCCTTTTTTTCCTATAAAAGTCTATTTTTTTTTCCTTCAAGAGCCATAAATAAATAAAATACACAGATCTCTCTCTGTTTTACCCTCTTGTCAGCAGAAAGAGGAAGAGAGTAATGAGGAACTGAGTACCTTAGGAGGTCTCTCGAGGATCGTGAGACCACGCTCCTTAAGGTTCCAGGAATGGTATTTGGAAGCTGTAATGGTCTGAAAACAAGACATTCCTCTTTCCAAGTATTTGAAGGGAAAAGAGCAGGCATTGACTGAAGGGGAAATGGGAGAGGTGGCAATCCTGTTGAGCAATCCAGGAATACTCCCTTTCCTCGCATTTCCTTTCTACTTGGGTGAGATAAGTAACGCTGGAAGTTATCGGCTAAGACCAACAAAATAAGGTGGTATCTTTATCTAAGAAAGGTGGGTGTCCCCATCTTGAGATTAATGTTTAATCTGTTTGGAACATTTGTATATTTTGTCTCAGCATGTTCCCAAGCATATTCATGGACTTTTGGAGCTTAGAAACAAAGTCATTTCCATAGCCAGTCAGCGGGCAGCATATATAAGCCTCCTTACTCGGAGAGGAGCAGGGAGACGGGCACTCGTGGCATTCCCATGGGTCTTCTTCTAGTGAGCAGAGAACTGGAGATATTTTTAAGTGCCTTCCTCAACAGTAACATACAGCTTTGTAAGTCCTTGTCTTCTGTGTGGTACAGTAGCTTTTCTGTTTTGATGGCAGAGGTTCACTTGCACAGACTTCAAACACAGTTATGGTCTTTGGTACCCATTGTTTAATACATGCAAAGATCAATATTCTTGCTGTTGGTGATAGCACAGTATTTCTGCTTCCCTTTCACTTTGGTGGTTATGTGTGAGGGGACAGGGGAACTATTCCAGCCTGACTGTGCATCTTTATACTACAAAAGGTGAAAGTGCTCTTTTCCCCCAATAGTCTATTACTATGCATTGTCTGCCGAGTTGATGTAATCAGGTATTTATAATTTATTCTCTTCTACAAGGAAGAACGTATGACCTAGTGGATAATCTGAAAATCTACTTGTAGTGCTAGATTTTACCATGCTGCCTTTTGTTGAGTAATACTTTTAAGCACGTATTTTTTCCAACTGGTTTTGATTTGTAGGTACCTAACTTTCTTCCAGGGAAGGTTTAGTATTTTCCTGTACATGGATTGCTCTCGCACAAGCTTGAACTCGCTTTCTCTGGGCACCTTTCACAAGACTTCTTAGAAATAGCCCACAGGCTAGTTCCCAAAGGCCCGCAGAGGAGAGGTTGAAAATCACTTTATTAACAGTACCTCATTTTGTGTGGAGCACAATGTGAGTGCAGAGAGAAGGGGCTGGTCATTAATATACATTAGTATCCAAGAAAACTAGTATTTTATAGTTTCTGTACACTGGAAAAGACTTAATTCAGTTTGTATTGCTTAAATAATTAGAATGAATAAAATAGAGGGACCACTCAGGAATAAGGAAAGCTGGTTTTAGTCAAGTCAAGGTTAATCAGTGTACTTATATATGGAACTGAAAGGAATTTTACTCTTTTATTAAACAACTTTGAAAAATCAACATTTAACTTGTTGCAGGCTGCAAGGAGGTAACATTAATAGTGATAGAAAACAGCAGATTTTTAATCTTTCCATTAGCATTTTTCAATAGAAGAAGAAAATTTTGTGCTAGATATAGGTAATTTTCCTAAAACCTTAGCGTCAGTCCTGATAAACAGAGATACTGAAAAGTTGTTTTATTATACATGCTATTAACACAAGAGTCATTAAGAACATTCTCATTAATACAGCTTGCTCTGCGTTTGCTTCAAGAAAACTGCCCTTAGAGCTGACCAGAAAGCAGGAAAAGTGGATCTCTTTTATATTGCAAGAATATTCCCAAAAATATTTTTCTCTTTTGGCCTAGGTTTGGGAAATTCCCTAGGAACTCTAATGAAATCTGTGAGTAATAAGTAGTCCATCAGTGGTAAATGTGGTGGAGTGAATAATAAACGGTCAGTCTTCCATCATCTGCCAGATCTTTGCAAGACCAGATTTATTCAGTCACCGTGATTATGTTGTGATTGTACATGTCATGAAATCCCACTTAGGGCTGCAAAATTTCGTGAGAACTAAGCCAGCACTGAATATGGCCTCTTCTTCTTGTGGAATGGCTGTTGCGAAATCGCCCTCTCCCAAGCAGTTTTTGAACTTCAAGTGATAATGCGGTTGATGGTTAATGTCGCATACCTCCATAAGCAGATGGACTGAAAGAATTTTAATAACTCTCTGGATCTAAATGATCATTCCTTTCACATTCTTTGTGGCTTCATAGTGTTTATGATAATTCTTGCTCGGGATCCAATCTATACAGTTTATCCAGCTGTGCCTTTGATGTCTGTACTGTGGTCTCAAGGGAAGAGAAGTCGTGAACGAACAGTTAGTGAGCGACACCCAAGGGGTTATGACATCTTTAACATAAACTCATCAGCATAAGGTTTTTCCTCTGAAATGGATTAAGCAATTTTATTTAGCCATAAAAGCCAGAAAACTAGTTAAGTGAATTTTACTGGGAAATCAATACAGTAATAATTGTGTGGTAATATAACTGGGACTGAGGTAACCAGCTTTGGTCTTCTTTTCTCTGTTAATCCATTTCCCCTGTCCTTTTTATCCCAGTATTTTTTGAATAGCCACAAGTTGTTCTGATGTGAGAATTGAAAAAAAGCATATTGAGAAATTTTTGAGCACATTAACTTTTGTACTGTGAAATCTTTCTTTCTTGCCTTTGCAATAGATGCAAAAAAGAACCCGTCCAGAATTCATTAACTAAAATTTTATCTCAAACCCATATTTTTGTATTCTGTTAAATTTTCTCCACTTATATTTCATAGAATGGCTTCCTAATCCTGTCTGAGACATGCCTGTAAGCTAAAGATAAATATGTAAAACTTACCTTTGAATTGAATGGTGTGTAACTATTGCTGCTTTTAAAAAAAAATAATGGCAAGCCCCTTGACATTATCCTTGGCAGTGCTTCAGAATTTGCGCTTATGCTGCAATTATTACAGTTACATAGGAAGGTTTTCCTTCTGATAATTAGAAACAAATTAATTTAAAAGAAACTTCATTTGTTAGGTTGTTATAAATATTAAGAGATGATAAACTGTTGGAACAAACCAGGCCTTCATACACCAGTTATTTCACACTTGTGCTTTAGAGTAGATTAGCTAGATTTAGCAATGTGCATGTTTAAGGACTTAAATGGTTTTCAAAGGTCTTTTTCTGTAAAAAATTATGACCCCCCCCCCATCTGTTATGTGCTGCAAGTTATTTCTCGCAGAAGAGTCCTCTTTTTACAACATTAAAAAAAATGCCAGATTGTATCGTATTATCAATGTATTTGCATTTAGGAATTTTGTTCATGTGCGCGAACAGAACACGCACATCTGAAATACAGGAAAGTTAAAAAGGGTAGAACTGAAGGTCTTTTTAAAGATAGACTTCCTTTTTCTGCAGTCTTAGATGTTGTCAGGAATCAAGTCTGTAGTCAGCAGGAATGAAACTGAAATTATTTGTTGAATAATAAAAATGACCACAGTAGTAGTAACATGAACTGGAGTGAGCCCATGCCCTTTGTGGAAAGTAAGCTAGCTGGCGGTATCCAGGCAGACTAACTAGATGGTGGCTAACAGGAATACTGGGCTAGTATTTCTGAATGGACCTGCTTATTTTGAGAGTGGTCTGTGCTTCACACCAAGGTAGTTTTGAGCTGTAGAAATTTAATAAGGGGGGAAAAAAAAGCAGTGTGCATCCTGAAGAAACTGGCCATATGGGAAAAATTAGAGCTTGTTGGAGAAAGTGGGTGTATATTTCCATCAAAAGCATCAATGATAATGAAATATAACTATGATTTTTTTCTATAGAGAATTTCAGTTTACTGTCAGAAAGTTTAAAAAACAACCACGCAACCAAAAAAATACCTAAACCCAAGAACAACCACCCTCAGATCTCTGAATAACTTTTATGAAACTGAAATATTTCGGCTGAAACAGAGTATCTGTTTTCAGAACAGAAAAGTTGTTTTACTGTTCTGTTGTGGCTGTAGCTTTCAGTTCCTTGTACTTTTCTCCATTACTGGTGTTTGTGGACTACATCTGAGTGGCTTTTGGGAGCTGAGGAGGCAGCTGCTCAGCAGGGTCATTTCAGGGGCTCAGGAGTTCTTATCAGACCTTGCTTAGATCTTGGCTGGACATGGACTGGTACTTGTGGTATAGCAAAGCAGTGGGGGACCTGGATTGACTGAATTTATTAGGAAGGATCAAGAAACACACAGCTCTGAGATGTTATTTTTGTATGTATTAGGAGACATTTTTTATTTTCCAGCACTCAGATAAGTCCTTGCCCGTGGAAGCTTGCATGGCATATCTCTGTGATAGTTAAGACAGGACTTTGGATAGTATCACCTTGACTATTTAACTTTCTGCATGTGAAAAAGAACCTCATTTACACAGGGCCAAACACAGCATAATAACCTATATACCAGCTAAAGCAGTAGAAGATATAACTTGGCTCTTGTATTTCTTTCTTGCCCGGAAGTGTAAGATGCTGTCTAGGGCCAAATCTCCATTTATTTACTTACAAAACTTTGTTTCCCTTTGGAGAAATGCAGAAAGGAGGTGGAAGCAGTTTTGCATGGCTCAAAGCAAGGAAGCGAACCTCAGACCCAGCAAATTATAGCACCAGTGTTAGCAAGTTGCCAGCTGGAGCCTTTCAATGGAGCATGCTCCCAGGGGAAATGCTGGCCACCTAATGTGCCAAGAGCCCCTGTGTATGTAAATACGTAAGGCTGGGTTCTGCATGCATTTATCCTTGAAAAGGCGAGCAGCTTGTACATAGCTTCATCAGCTCTGAAAGCCATGGCTGGATCCAAGGGTCTAATGTATCTCTTGTTCAGATATCCTGAAAGGACTTGCTTTCTATCAAGGTGGAAGCTTTCTGTCCTGCGTGTCAGTAGTGCGTGGAAGTGCCACTGCAGACAAGTGTTGCTGTGACCTGTTTTATGAGTGCAAGACGCTCCACACCCTTGTTGGAATAAACAAGGCAGAGGAGCCTCCTCAGAGGTGTGGTCCCTCGGGAGCTGGCTGCCGAGCTGTGATTTTACACATCCAGCCAGCTCGGAGATCTGAATGTAAAATTCCACTCTTGGGGACGTCACGCGGATTTCCTGCTCTTCTCTGGGGAATTCCAGATCTATAAAACAATGAATGGATTATACAGTACTCATCCATATATGTAATTTTTCATCTGTGACAGATGTGATATTGATAATATCCTCCATTCAATAAGTCCTCCAAGTATAATTTAATTGCCAGGTTACTAATCTGTGATTTATTTAACTGTTTCAGAGCCCACTATGTGAAAAGCTGGCAGTAAAGCTCAATGGGGAGGAAGACCACGCTCATGGATCAGACACAAGGCTGGGAGTTAGGAGCCTGTGTCTGTATGTAGCTCTGCTGCAGACTTTGGGCCTAATTCTTCCCAAACTCCTTTCATTTGAGTGTAAATCCACTAGTTCTCATTTTCCAGTTGATTCTGTGAGTTTTTTATGTGGCTGGTTAGCTCAGAAACCTCACATCCCATCCCGCCGCAGGGATACTGCATGGATTTTATGCTGTTATCTGAGTCTGAAAAACGATGAGCTGAAAGGCAGCTTAAACTCTTTGTGTATAACTGTGGAAGATTTGTCTGAATCTCCCATTTCTCTTGTCTACTGTGCAAGTTGTGCTTTCCCGCTGCTTTGAAGGTTCATTGGTCTGAGAAGCCCATCCTAGTTTGGACTTGTACAGCAAAGCTCTATACAGATAGAAAAAAAAAATGCTGTGAAGGCGCTTGATATGAACGATCTTGGCCGTAGCCTTGTGACCAAGGGAAACATGTATGGCCTTGACATGACTGATCATGGGGGAAGGATGCCTGTGCAGTTAGGAGAGGCCTGTGACACTGAACAAACAAGAGTCCCATCTCTCTCTCACTGGTGCGCCCATTGTTGATGCTTAGTATGTAATAACCAAATACACAGTAGGAAAATAGAGGGGAACGTTGGATTTGCAAATGCTGGTTATCTGTTTCGAAGTTACCTCTCACATGACTTAACCTAAGAGCAGGTAAAGAGTGGCCCAAGGAGGGGAGAGTGTAAGAGGCGTGAATGGAAACAGCCTTGCCTGAACCATTCATTTTGTTGTTTTTCCTTTTTTATCCTTATGGTTTAAGATTTTTTTAAAATCTCTTAGCATAACTCCAGTATTTTAAAAGTGCCTGAAACTTTGTCATGTCTCTATAAATTATGCACCTTATTTGGGTAAGGTTCATTCCTTTATTGGCTGGAGGATGCTCAAATGAGATGGCAGCAGAATTGAGACTGTCAAAACAATAAAAGGAAGTGTTAACACTGATAGTTATATTATTCAAACAATTTGAAATCCTTGGAGGGTGCATTTTTAATGATTCATTGTAAAACAAATTGTGTTTCATAGCTTGGGAGAGTCGTAAAAACAATAAACTAATTAAGACACCTTTTGTCTGTCTGCTCCTGTCTGCCTATGTGTGTGGTCAGGGGAGTTTTGTGACTATTAACAGGGTACTCTCACATCCTGTTTTCAGTAGTTGTTGCCACTGTCGGTGTATTTTAAAGACTGAATATTCCCAATCTAATTAAAAAAAAAAAAATTGGTCTGAACCACAGTGTAGTTAGTTGCGCTGCTGCTCCAACAGCTTGGTAGACCTCATCCCTTCAGACTTGCTCTTCTGTCCTCCAAACGAGGCTGCAACACCGTCCTAAACTGGGTTGCAGCTGGATTTGAGACTTCTGGTGAGGGAGAGTCCCAGCGAGTGTAAGCTGGCTTTGAGGTTTGGATGCATTTTGTCTCTGTGCATAGAAAGCGGTCGAAAGCAAGAACTGCAGGTGGTAACTATTTTGATGATTGTCTCTTTCAGTTGCCTACTAAATGTGGCTACAGTATAAAATATTAGACTGGGCTACGAGGTGACTACTTTGTGCACAAGAAGCATTAAAAGTCTGTGCCTCTTTACAGGGAGGCTTTTGTACTAGTTCTGAGAGGTTTTGTTCTGCCAAAAAGTGAATCTGATTTTGCTGGTTCTCTGGATTTTTATGCAAAATAAAGTTTCGTTCCGAGGGCTGGATTCTCTTCTCTTTCTTACTGCAGCTTTTCCCCTCTCCTAGCTGTGCCTCTGTTTTTTTCAATGGGATTGCTCCCATGTAAATGCAGTGTAAACGGGAGCTCTGTGTTAGACTTGCCCAACGCTGTGAGGAAGGTGGCGGCTGTGTTTCTAGAATTACTGGAAATAGTACAGGCAGATAACATCAGGGAATAAATTCTGGCAACCATCCTCATGTACAGTGGATCTGTTTAAGAGAATACATAGCAAGTAGAGTGTGGTCCCAGATTATAGCAGTATGTGGCTGCTGATACAGAGAGAGTATCAGTTCAGCCTTCAGACAAATCCCGTTTTCTGAAATTAACCTTACAGCTACTCTTTGAGCCAAATAACCTCCATCTTTTTCCCACTGGAAAACTGGGAAAGAGGTCATTTTCCTACTATGCTGCTGTGTTTGTCTGCAGTCTGCCTGGGTCTTATCAATTAAAGCTTCTTTAAAAAGATGGGGACCTTCACTTTTTATGAGCACCTGTGTACCCGCTAGGGACAGAACTGTATGGATTAGGGGTTATGGGAATCTCTAGGAACGTATCTTTGTTCTGGGATCAACCAGTAATAGGGTTTTATGTAGAAGGAATAGTAAAATTCCTAGGGGATTCATTCCAATTATATCCCCAATTAGGACAAAAGAGTTTTAGTTTAGTTTGGTAGGTTTTCTGCATCCTTAGCAGTTATAAACATTTGTTCTTTTATATAGCAATGTTAATTAACTTTGTTAAAATTTACTGTAGGCTCTTAGATTCTCAGACAAACAAAGAGTGGTCATTAGCCTCTTGCAATTAACAAAGGGGAAAAAGTATTTTACAAAACTTATTTGAATTTTTAAAGAATCAATCTTAATATTGGAATTGGATAAGCAATGTGGGTTGATTCCTACCCATTTACTTTTTACAAAATTAGTTATCATTTACATTTTACTTTAAATATTGTGTGTCCCTTCTGTCATTATTTTGAGCTAAAACACACTGCTGAGTTAGCTATGGAGATACTGTATTGGTCTTTTTTAACTCTTCTCTGAAGAAGAGCCTGTTACTGCTGCTTAGAGCTAGGAAATTCTCTCATAAGAGAGATCTTTTTTTATCACTGTTCAAAATAATACGGTGCTCTGTTGCCCTTGTAACTTTGACAGATGATTAATTATAAATTTGAGGTACTGTGGTTCAGCTAGAAACCTAATTGGGTATTTGTGAACCAAATGTGAAAGTGTTGAATGCAGGTCCATGCTTTGGTGCCACTTTGATATCTCTTTTCAGAGGTTAAATCCTCTGTTTTGAAATATATGAATACACACTGTCTGTTTCTCTCTAGTGGATGTATATGTTTCCGGGCAAAAACATAATTCAGCTTCGCATGAAGTGATAAAGCTTTATCAGTAACTGCGGGGTAAAAAATATTTTAAAGAACATGTACTTTTTCTTCAAAGAAGCTGTATATGAAAAATCCTGGTTTCTTAGGGAAGACCTTTCTTAAACTTTACAAAATATGGAAATTCACAGGTAGAATGCCCTAAACAATGGCAGCTCTGCTTTGCGTTTCTGACCTTCCTTTCTGTGTTGCTATGAATAACACACTGATAGAAGAGAGGGTGTCTGAGGCACTTTGGTGTTGATAAGTGCCTTGTGGGTTTTGCAGCCTGGTACCAGCTCTTTGGTTGCAGATTGCCTGAGCTAGCCTCTGGTCCTCGTTTCATTATGCCAGAATGTGTGAATGAATCCGGTAGCTTAGTTGTATTAATTCGATTTTATTTGCGGAGTTTGCCCACAGACCAAAAATTAAGCACATGCTTGAAGGTTTTGTTAAGGCAGACCCTGACTTGTGAAGCTGCGGAGGTGTTCCTGTAAATCTCACTGGGGGTTCTGACACCAAATTGTTCACTTCAAACCATGTCTTAGCGATGGTGACTGCTGTGAAAGATGAATGTTAAAATGTCTACTGAGGTGGGATCGAAACCGAAGTGATATTAAATCCATCATCCAAGAGAAATGCAGAGTTGAAAATAATCCTACGCAGAGGAAACACAGAACTTCATTTTTAGATGAAGAATTGTGGGATATTGAAAGCCAAGAAGCTGCTGGTCTTTTAGAGGATGAGAGCAAACAATTAAGGTCTTTTCCTGCTTTTATTGCTGTCTGCAGGTTTGTGTGAAGCATGTCCCTGACTCAAGGTCTGACGGGTGTGGTTGATAACAGCACTGAGACTGGGTACTTTTTGTAAGATTCCTCTACATCTGACCAAGAACCAAGTCTGTAGAAACTATTTAATGCCAGTGAGTTTAGTAAAAGGTGGGTCTTTGTGCTTCCCTGCAGAGAAATGGATAATCTGATCCCAATCAATTATTCACTGCCTCATTCCTTTCTCCCTGCCCCCCCACCTTTTTTTTTGTACATAGCTCAGAGGATCACGAGTTACAAGTGGGGCAATGAACGTGAATCTCTTTGACAGCCAGATTTATTTCTGCCTTCTCATCCTCATGCCCCGAGTCCATCTTCCCTTTGCTTGTGGTGGTGGGGAAAGTCTCAGGAGTCAGATATCTCTGTCCTTTAAGGAGTATCATGGCCTAAAGAATAATATAGAACACATAATGCTGTGTTCAGTTCATTATATTCATACTATTTCTGTATTTAGAGGATGGTGGGGTGAAGTTTGCTGTGACTTCACAAATACATTGTCAAATGGTGTCCCATGATTCACTTGCTGAAGAAAACGAGTCAGGACTCAAACTCTACAAAACCTGTGCCTCCATTTTGTTCGTTAGGTGTTACTGATTTCTTTCTTTCCTCTGCGGGAAAGCAGTAAAACAGCTGTTATGTAGGGTTATTCCGGAAACCTGTCTCTAGTTTTCTAGAAGAAATCTGAACTTTCCTTTGTATTGAAATATTTGTTTAAATATTCAAAGGAGAAGAAAAAGAAAATGTGGTTCTGAGATGTCAATCCTTCAGAGATCTTCCACCATGTCAGTGTTTAGCTTGCATTTTCTGAAGTCCCATTGTAAGGAGAGAATATCGGAGCCAAATCTGAGGCAATGATGACTTTCAGTCATCGATGCCTCTGAGCGTGTCAGTCATGCACTGAAGCTGCTGGCACAGCTGGTACTCTGTACGCGACAGGGAGTATTTTTAACACTAAAAATATGAGTGTGACAGGTGCACATTTTGTTAGAACTTTTTTAATTGTGCATTAGTGGAGAAAAGAGCTAGCAGCACTTCTTAACAAGTCTTCAAGTAAGTGGGAAAGCAAAGGAAGGTCTGTGGTACATGCTGACATTTGTTAGCCAGGTATGGGTAGTTCATAGCAGCCTATTCTTTTCTCTATTTCAAAAAAAAAACTAGATGAATTTTGAGCAGCTTGCACAGCCAGAACCACTCATTCTTTTTTATGAGCTTCATTTGCATTTATACTCTTCCCTGCTGTTGTTGAGTACACCCCTTTCACTTGTCCTAAATCTACAACTACACTGGGTGCACTTAAGTAGCTGTTTCCTACTGTTATATTGATTATCACACTAATTACATCCGGGGTCTGTATATGGGCTAACAGAACCAATTTATATGAATTTTTTATAGGGGGAAAACTCTCCACAACTAATTAATTCTACAGGGATGCGTCTAACTCTTTCTTTTCTCTCTTTTCTCTTCCTCCATCAAAGTTTTTGATAGGAAAAGCTTGCTCTAAAACCACAAAATGTGTGGGGACAAAATGCACAATCATTTTCTCTAGTAAAGTTTCATATCCTTCTCTTCTGATAGTTTTTTTTTTTTGTTGTTTTTTTTTTTTTAAATCTGCTTTCTGCTTGACAGGATGCTGCTTTTTTTCTGATATGGTGTCATACAGTGGGTCCTGGTTCTGCAATCAACTCCGTGTGTGCAGCCTGCTGTGCCTATTGAGGTCAGAGAGCCTGGCTACTTACCTGGAGCACACTGCACAAATGGGCCATGGATATTAACTCATCAGTTTATAGCTGGAGCAAGAATCTTTTTTTACAGCCTTCTCTGCAGGATTATATGCCTGTGTTTCATTCAATTTCACAGAGAATTTAACGCCTTCAATAATTTTAAATATGTAACACAGCTGAACCTTTCAATAAGGCTGTCTTTAAGTTGTGAAAAATTCCAAATGCTCTTCTGACTAACTTTGTCTGAAATTATCTAATATCAAGTCTCAAGCATCTGTATGATGCAACTCTTCTGACAAGTACTTCACAGACTTTTTGCAGTGGATTAAAAGATGTTTTAAAATGGCAATGAAATGGAGGCTTGAGTACAAGCTATCATGGGAAACTGGATAGTGCCTGGTGATAGATTTGCAGAGTAATGAGACTTTTAGCCTTTTACATCTAGACCTTCTCTGTGAATCCAGGGTGTGGAGAGTTTGAAAGCTATTACCACTGGTTGGTGACTCTTTTGTGGTTTCTCTAAATTGATCTCTTGGTCTCAGTTCTCATGAAAATGTCCATTGCCAATGGATTTCGGTAACGTCTGCAATGGTAACTGTAGTACAGAAGTCAAAGGACTGCATATTACCATCATAGCCTTAACGAGGACCATAGCTCTCACACTAAGATAGTCCTAGGAGAAGTATTGATCCGGGGAATGTCCATTTTCTTTTTCTGGTGTTTTTAATAGTGTGCCTTTGCCAGGATGCTAGCTTTCCCATTTTTCAAGACTGTTGCTTCTGTGACTTAAAAAAAAGATGTCAGGTGTGGCTCTACTCATTTACCTTGAATTTTTTTTCAGTAGTGTCTTAGAACAGGTAAACTTGCTTCACAAAACATTTGAGTGAACAGGGCAAACACAGAGCCTTTCTTGTCCTGCAGATCAAATTTGTCAGGAAAATGGAAGTTATAAATTCTCTTTGTGATAATTAAACATCTTTAAAAATGGACACAATAACAAAGGCAACATGAAAAAAAGCATTCAGTGAACTTGAGTCCAGCTCAGTGAGAAGTTTTGCAGCAGCATGCTGGATACTGTGATCCATAATTTAAACCTGGGCATTTTAGAAAGAATTACGTTAGTTTAGACTGGACGACGTTAGAGTATAAATCAGAGAGTCTCCATCTCAGAAAAGCTTAAACAGCTCCAAAGGTTAAGTAGAAGATATAAAACTGTTATGATATGTTTGTTATGGGCCTTCAAATAAAGTGGTGAAGCAAGCAGGATGGCAAGGTTACTTCAATATCGGGAGAAAAGATCCCACGCTGTCTGGGCACAACTCATGGGACTTGCGGCTGGGGAGCATGGGTGCGAGCATCCCAGACGCATTTGGAAAATTATCCTGAGATCTATGCATGGAAGTAAAGCAGTTTTATAGTGCTCTGTTCAGTGTATACCTATTGCTGATATAGTGAACAAAGATGTCTGCAGGAATTTTGAAAAAGAAAGAACTTGTGAAACTTGCTTTAACTGTGATCTGGGTGGTTGGCTGTGATGTTGGAAAAGGACAAATGTGGTGGCTTTTAGCTTTTGTAAGGAAAAATCCAGTAAGATTAGTACAGACAGACTAGGAAGGCTGTTTTTCTGAGGAGACTGCTGCAGATGTGAGTCTTGACTTCTTCCCACAGGGAGGTACAATTCACAAAAACTGGAATTTAATTTCCAGCCTTGCTGTCTAATTCCTGTGTAACTTTGAACAACGCATTTAGTCTTTGATTTTCAAATGCAGCTAGTGAAGGGAGGAGTTTGTGTGGACTCCTTTGAAAATCCCACATTTAATCTCTTTGTACCTCACTTCTCACAAGCAGAATGGCAGAATACATCTGTCCTCTGCTGTCTATGTGCTGGCTGTAAGCTCTTCAGAACAGGACCCACCTCACTTCATGGATGTGGACAATATATTGTATAATGGTCCAGGAATGAGCTGGAGCCAATAACAAATGTGGTGGTGGTTAGGTAACAGTTGTCACTGATAAGGGCTCCTTTGCTTTTCAATGATGACTTCTCAAGATGCGACCACATCCCTGTCCGTCCAGAATACGCACTGCTCCAGCTACACCTGAAGCAAATTGGAGGCATCCAGAATTATGGAGCAGTGTGTATTCTGGATGGACAGGACTGCGGTCACACAAGTTTCACTGAGGTCTTGGGAATCGTGGTCAAATCTTGAGGTGGTGTTATTAATCAATCTGTGCAAGCTCCTCCTTTAGGGACAGATTCTACCATCTCACACTAAATTAAGTTTTAACAGATTTACAGCAGCCCTCTGTATCTTATCCTGAACTCATTATAGTTGCCCCTTTTACTCCTCCAAGCTATGTTTTTTACTTCCTGCATAGTTTTAGAGTTTCTCAGTTTAGAAGCACTGACAGTTCTTCACAAATATCTCTCCCAGCACTAAGTCCCCTTTTGCTCTTGGGGTTGAAACAGGCTTTTAAAAAACATTCATCTCCTTTTGGAGTAAGAAATTACACTCTGAGGAACAATCCCATGAGGAAGGAGAGAAACAGGAATAGTCAGCAAATATATGGTCAGAAAAGTCAAAGCTGGAGGGTGGTGGTGTGATTTATGATGTTACCAAAGCAGAACTGGAGGGAAAAAAGGAGCCAAGAAAGATGTTGAAGTAGAGAGAAAAAAGAGAATGTGGGATAGATGGAGGGAAAGAAGGGAAGGAAGAAGCTATAAAACCTATTTTTTAAAAAGAAAGAAGGTGAAAATTGTTTATTCTTGTGTATTTAGACAGCAATTCCTGTGGTTCCTTGAGGGTAGTTTGAGGACTGTGTTCAGTTGAGCATCCGGTACAAACAATAAGATGATTCTTATTGGCTGACGGACCTTGCGATTGGAGATTATACTCCTAAATCTTGAATTACCTTTTTCTAGTTAAAGGAACTGTCATGACCACAGATAATGGCAAAATGGGAACTTACTTTGTAGCGGACTTCGAAATGGTGAAACCTGCCTTTATGATTAGTTGTAGTGAAGACCAAAAAACAAAATTAATCAACATTTTCCACTGAAGAACATTTGGGGAAAAAATGCCCCTCTCAGATAATTTTCCTTTCATAAGGATGATATTTCATTTCATTTTCACTATATATAAAGATGCATAATTTTAAAAGTGTAAATAATAATGATATATAATGCATCCTTCCATAGGCAATGATGTGAAAACATTAAATGTGTCTTTCCAATACATTGTGTCTTTTACCTCAGTAGCAATCTTTTTTCATCCGTCTTTCAAAGTAAAACTCTAGTATTTCATTTTTGCTGGAGCTGCATAGTCTGAGTAAAACGCAGTTCTCTGACCAGCTCCCTCTGGGATGATGTGATCACTGCAGTTCATAGAGTATGGAATAAAAAGAGCTTCCCTCATAAAATCAGAGGGACAGAGAAAAAGCATTGATGATTTATGTTGGCTGAGATTTTGACCCAGAAGCTTTGAACATGCAGTAGCTGTTATTTACTCTATGTCACCATCAATCCTAGGCAGGAAAGGCTACTAAGAGCCTTCTCTTTGCGGGGATGACATTCTTTCACACAGTTCCCACCGCCCCGTCTTGACTCCCTGCCTTAGCTGCTTTAAACAAAAATGCTCTCCTGTGCTGAAATGGATGCCCTGTGTAGCAGGGCTTTTTAAATTACCTTGAGTGCATGCGGATTCTGGGAAATTTATGAGTTAGGTCCTACTGCAGTTTTATGACAAGATGAGTTTAACAGTAAAATATTCTTTGGATCGTCTTTACACATCACTATTTTTTATTCTAATGGCTTAACAGGTTTCTGGTATGTATTGCTTTTTCTACAGCCTGAGAAACTGGTGTTCAATAGCTGTCTGTGCAGGCTGGTCTATAAGACAGGCTGCTTTGGCAAACTCCAAGCTCAGGGAGTCATGCTGGCATCTGATTTTTTGAGGGAAGGAAAGGCTAAAGCAAAAATACTTTTGGATGACTTTGTGGGGCTGTTACCGTGCAAACTGTGCTGGTGTTGCTTGTGTTACACATTTGCACCAGGAGAGTGACCGGTGGCTGCTGTGGGAAGCGAGGCCTTTTTCTGTGGGGAAAGGTGGGTACATGCAGCTGCCTGAAAGAGGTCCTGGGTTGGAGGTAGTCAGGTGTCCAGAAATCCCAGACAGTTGTGCTATACTGAGTGGATGGAGCCAAAGGGAGTTTTAAAGCTTTCTTGCCTCCCACCATCTCCTAAGAAATGCCTGCCTGGTGATATGAGGTGTAAAAGGGAATAAGGAGCTATAGGTGCGATTTGGATAGCAAGGCAGCATGAGGCATAGCTGGTTTTTGAAGGTCCAATGTGGTTTGTGCATTTTTAGGGTGATACCTTAGGCTTTCACACCTTGACATTTGCTGAAAGGGAGTGGCTCCTGCCCAAGTAAAGAGAACAGAAACAGCTTGTTATCCTGGTCAAATTCTTCCCTGTTCAATGTGGCAGGTTAAGGAAATAAACCCCCTGCGTTTTAGGGAAACAGTCTTTGCCTTTGGTTTTATGGTGATTGAGGGTCTCTTCTGGAGAGCAATTGATTTCTGAAACATTTGTTACAATAAAAAATGAATAATGTTTCAACTAACAAAGACAGAAATCTTATGAAAGGAGCATTCCCAGATTACAGCAAAGAAGCAAACAAAGGACTTCTATTTCCAGTATCTTTTGCTTGTAGTTTCTGCTAATTATTGAAGGAATTTTATGTTTAAACAGGGACCTTTTCCCTGAAACTACCTCTCCTGTTATTGTAGACAGCTGAATCCCAGTTCAGGGAGCATCAGTACTGAAATCTCAAGGACTGAGCTTTGCCATTCAGTTAAGGGAAAGAAAAATTCCTTTTCCTTTTGCAAATGATGGTAAAAATGAATAACGCTTAGATTTCCTGCACCAACCACTCTTTTTTTTTTTTTTTCCTAATTTTGGCAACACAAGTGATGTCTCGTCACTGAAGGCTACTGAAAGACAAAGACATCTGCCTGCTCTTAAAACCTAGGTACAGCTGTTGCTGTAAAATTAGTACTGTAACTTCTTAGGGATTCACTGAACTCTGGAGATTCCTTTCCTGATCAGAGAGAAAGAAGATCTAGGGTGGCATTGTTAGCTCTTGAACTATCACTCACCATTAACGTCCTTTTGATTTCTTAAAAGGGATTTGCTGCCTGCAGAGATCGTCCAATAAAAGTATGACTTAATGGGAAAGAGATCAACTGTGGTTTGGTACCAAGGGGTTGTTGAAGAATTAGCAATGAACTGAAAGTAGGAATAGGTTTTACGACATTAAGCGTATCCCTGAGACCACTTTTTTTCGATCTTGGATGCCCGAGTTGGCCGTAACATCAGATCTCTCAGAGAAAGAAGCGGATTACAGCTGCACAGAGGGGCCCAAAGCAGAGCAATCTGGCAAACCTCTCTTTCTGCTTATTCACCAGAAGTAAAACTGCTTGGTTTGATTCTGCTCTTGATAGTCACTGAAATTTTTACTCAGTGTCTCCCTGTCCTTTAGTGGAGGACTTCTAGGGAAAGACAGCTTCAAAGGACCAGCCTGTCCTTGTCAGTTCTCCCATCCAGTCTTATGAAGGAATGACATTACTTGCCCTTAACACGGAACCTGCTAGAAACAGTCGTCTTTGCTTCAATGGCCTTTCAAACGATGTATCATATTTCAGCACAGAGGCCAATACTGTTTTTTTGCTGTTTTCCAGTAGCATGTAAGGGCCATAAATGCAGTACAGATTAGCTGAGGAAAAGATGGGAGATGCATAATATTGTACACAGGAAATAGTGTAATTCCAGTATTTTAGGCTTCCTGGTATGGAGAAGCGATGAATGGGACTGGAGAGCCAGGGGAGACTACAGTTACAGAGATTTCCAGAGAACTCTGGGGAGAAATAGTCATCTGCCCTGGACCGAGCCTTTCTGAAACACAGAATCAGTCCCATCTGCAAAGATAATTTTTGCTTTGTTATTTTGTTGTATACTGCTTGGGAATTGAAAACTATGTTTGTGCATAGCAGTTCAGCAGTGTGGTTTTTTTGGTGCACAATCACAGCCTTATGGCGAGCTTGAAGGGGTCCAGGGTGTTATTACAGTATTTGAGGCAAATTCATTTGCTGCTATAATCCTTGTGCAAACCACAGGCCAAGAGCCAAGACCATTTGGCACTGCCTGTAAAAGGACAATGGAAATAGTACTTATCATTATAACACAAATGCTGTATGTGATGATAAATCTTTTGCAAAAGTTAAGTAAAAGTAAGAAATGATATTTCATGCCTATTTCTGAGGGATTTAAACCTTGAAAATCTGGTCATGAAATTACTTCATTCTTCTTGGGACATACATTTAGGAGACTACTGATGTGCCAGGTTACAACACATTCTTCTTCAGTCATATTTCTTGTGCCAGGTTTCAACACATTCTTCTAGAGTCATATTTCTATTAACTACTAATCAGAAATGATAGGATTGCCATCTCTGTAACTTGAAGCAAATGTGTATCTGCTTGTATGTATTTGGAAATAAATATTTGTATGACTGTACACAGACTGATGAAAGCTCTGCAACTGGCTTCAGTGGATTAAACCTGTTTTTGACACATGTCTGCTTTGATAATCTTTCAAGCTTTAGGCAGCAGCTCAGGTAGAAATAGTCAAACTTTTCTGCAAGGTTTTTTTGTTGTTGTTGTTGGCACTTTTTATCAACATTTCAAACTCGCACAAATGGAATGAGGAATGTGGACAAACCATGAAACCCGTGAAATATTGCCAACTGGTTTTGGTGAGTGATGACGAAAACCCTGGACTGAGATGCAGGAGATTGCACTGTTTGCTTTCCTTCCTGTATCTAATTTGGTTGCAGTTCAGAGGACCAGAGTTAGGAGCTTACAGCCGTGGTTAAAGATTAGACAGCAGTGCTGTGTAAGCTGGTTTTAGCGGTCTTTGCCCAGTGCCTTTCCACTCTATTGTGCCAGCACAGCGTTTGCGTGGCTGTGCAGTGAAATGCATCAAGGCACTGATTCAGTTGAAAGATAACTTTGCAAAAAATAAAAGGAAAAATGATGAAAGAATATTTCAGCTGGATCAGTTCCTGATGCAGTTCACAGTGTTACCCTGTAGGAAGCTGAGCTGGCACAACCGAGAGAGCAATCTAGGGTCAGGAGATAGGTGGTACTGCAACTGGGAGAAAAAGGGTTGTGTGCTGAGGTCTCGGTATAGTCCCTAGGAGAAGAGGTATGTCTGGAGAGGGCCAGCCAGTGCTCCTAAATGAGGGGTTTATTGGAATACCTCTGCTCCCCTGAGGGTGCTAAGCCAGCCACGTGTGCAAGTCTCTTCAGGACACGAAGCAAAATTTCTCTCATTTCCATTCTTGAGCTAAAATACTGTAGGAATATCTGATGTACCGCAAAGGGCAGAAGGATGTATGCTTGCTTTGGTGAGATTCCCAGCCCATTTTTACAGATTCAGCTTTCTTAGATAGCTTTGATAAGATTCTGTAAAACTCTTAATGTTTTCAGTGCTTCTGACTTAAGTGAATCTGACCCCTTTCTATCTGTGTGGGTAAAAAAGAAAATAACTCAGGGCAGGAAGAAGGGCTTTGGAAGAAGGTGGTGTCGGGAGAATAAAAAAACTTTTTTGGCATGTCTTTTAATACTTGAGAATCTGTACGTGATTTCTGTTGTGCTTATGTTTCTGGAATTAAATTTGAATGTTCTTAAACACTGACAAATAATATTCAAGTTAAATTTCAGGTGTTAATGAGTAACTTAAAAGCAGAAGCATCATCTATATTTTCCTAGTCTAAGCTGCATGGCTCCGGTGATTTTATGCTGGGTTTCCTGTTGTGGAGAGAATTATTGTCCCAAATGATGACAGCACTTCCGCCCCACATCGGGGCATCTTAAGGAGAAATGCATTTAAGCTGCGAGGCTCTAAAATGCTGTGGTAATGGGAACCATGGAAGTACAATAGACAGACAAAGCTTGGTCCTTGCATACATCCGTCTCCTGCTGCCTTCTTCAGAGAGGGGAATGTTTGCTCTCATTAAGAGTTGCCTGTCTCGGAGGAAGTGCTGCTTTGTGTTTTCAGCAGTCTCAGTGACTCCCGTACTTGGAACGGTTTGAGTTTCTCTAGGACAGACCTCAAAAAAGTTTTTGGGTTTGTTACGCACCAGGGCCCTGGTGACTGTGTGAATGGCATCTTTATAGACTCCTTTACAGCAGGAGTTTCCTGGGTGGATGGCAGTCAGGCTGCAAGTTTCCCAGAGTTCAGACTTCTGCATGGCTTGGAGTCTGGTCATTAAATCACAGATGTTTCTTTGAAAAAGCTGAGTGTGCACAAAGTCACTCCTTTCAACATAGCATGTCTAACGACTTGTGGAAAGCATAGACTGAATGGAACAGCTATTTGATTTAAGTGTGTGTTTGGTCATTTAATACACAAAAGACCTGGCATGTGGCTGTGTTCCTGAAGACAAAGAGAATGATGCATGGTGTTTGCAGATATTTATGTAAATATTTTTTCATTTGCATCTCTACCTTTAATAAATAACTGCTGAAACCACATGCTAACTAGTAAGTATAGATCTGAACATCAAAACAATTAAAAGTGCTAAATTTACAAAAATGCCATGTTTTTGTCTTTGTATGTACATCTGTGTGTACATAAAGATCATTATATTGTGAAAATGGGCGCACAGTGTGATCTGCCCAATCTCAAACTGGGGATAGGAGGGAACAATCTGCTCTCAATCAAAACAAAATACTTTCTGTACAAGCAGTATATATGGAAGACTGTTTTTTATACATGCAGGAAGATACTTTTTTTATACATGTAAGAAGATTTTTTTTTTTTATACACATGCTTTTTTTTTTTTTTCCATTTTAAGCTCTTAAATGCTAATTTCTAGGCATTTTAGAGCTAGCTCAGGAAGAGTGAGAAACTGTATTCGTGCTGGAACTAAAACAATTTCCCTGCCACCAAAAATATATAAAATTGCTTTTCAGGTAAAATCTTCACCAAAGCAACGTGAACTTTTCCTTGTTTTCTTCCTTCCTGCACTATTGCAGTGAAAACTAAACTGGCTTCTTGTGTAGGTTATCATTTCCAGACCTCTGCAATGCTTATCTAGCAGGGCAGCCAGACAAATAACATAGCACTCAGCAGGATGAGGCTCTATATTTTAATATGGTGAAGGCAACCATTCGAAAGAAGAGCAAAGTCAAATAACTTATAAACTATAGAGACAGCTTGTGGATCATTGAAAAGCAACACATTTGGAACACAGATGGCTGGTTTTTCTCCCCAAAAATAACAAATGAAGAAAAAACCCTCTCTTTGTTACTTTTATTTTTTTATGCAGTATTTATACTGACTAGCTATTCAGAGCTCCTTATGGACAAACATAAATGAGGTCTTTTCACTGATGAGCACATGGTCTTAATTATTTTTAACAGAACAAGAGATGATGGTCAGGAAACTTTTGGAAAGGAGTTGTGTTTTTATTTCCTCTACTCTGATGAAATTTGTTCTTGTTAACAAAAATAATTAACTTAAATTTTGAAATATGAAAAATGGTGTGCGGCCCAGTTAGGAACCCTCTGGTATCAGCTAATGCTGAGAGCAATAGGCTGCCTTCCTAATTAAGTCCCTGGCCAGCCAGGGGAACAGACCAAGGATTTGCAACTGCACATGCTTGGATAAGAGCAATCACTTCTTCAACACATACGTCAGCCACTGACTACATTAGGTCTGTCCCATTCCCGAAGCCTGGCATCAATAACAAGCCCACGACTTGAGCAGATCTCTCAGCCTACAGTTGTCTTAATGCATAAGACTTCCACTTTTCATGCCATGAAAACATGTCAGGGAGTGGCTTACATTACAGCCACAGGATCCCTTTGCCTGGGATTGTGTCTTGAGCAGGGGCCACGGTATGAGCCTGTGACTGTGGAACGAGACCTCCTTGGATGTGAGGCACTCAATTAGGAAGGATTTAATCCAGCATAATAGTCTCTACCCTCCTAGGACTTCTTAGGAGTGAGGTCATGCCACTGCCCTGCAAATAGCCCTTGTCTTGGGCTTGGTACGTCGGACTGGCAGGGTTGGATTAAGAGTGGATGTGGGCTAGTGGTTGCATGCCGGCCTTACGTACACTTAGGAGGTCAAGTACGAATTTCACCAGTCATCTTCTGCTGTGCACAACGGCCTACAATGAACTCCTTTAAAACATCAAATAGTAATCCCTGTTAGGAGCAGGATGCCTGAGATAACTAACATTGGAGAGTCTCCGGGAAACAAGTTATTTTACAAATGAGGAAATAATTAAGTCTGCGTAGGATTGTCTGCCCCAAAATCAAATAAGGGTGTAAAACTTCCACCCACACCCCAGCCCATCCCAAGCGGTATCAGCAAACAGTGTCTGCTTCAGCTGCTGGGCTTGTTTTATGGTGCGTCATTGCCTCTGACGGCCGTGTGTGTGCTACGTGGCACGGGAGCTCAGCACCAGGGGAGATGCTGTTAGCAGTCATCACTCCAGCAGAAGCTAGAAAAAAAGATTCAGCTTTTTTCTCTCCCTTTCTTTTCTCTACACCAGAGCGACTGCTTTAAAGAGTATTTAAATGAGGAATAAAAAAGGAAAGATAAGGACTTTTAGAAAATGAGTTATTCTTGGCTTTCTTATGTTCCAGCATATTTTCTATTACACTATAATGAAGGATTTTCTTTTTCCAAATGGCAGTTTTGGAGCCATACACCTAATCAGTACGTGCTCCACAGTCTTCCCATCTTGTACCCAGTGAAAAGGTCATGCAGCATCTGACAGCAAACAGCATTTGCTCAGCAGTACCTTTTTTCCTCCAATGCTGCCTGCAGTTTGTGTAGCCGTGTTTCCTGCGCCCCTCTGGTGTGCGTACCTATTTCACTGGCAGTTGTGCTATTGAGCTTCTGTGGCTCAACATGGAATCCACAACTGTGTCATTTTTTTTCAGAAAAAAGAGCCTGTTTTCAGAAGGCTCATAGCACAGGGTGAGTTGGAAGAGTAGTTAAGGCTGATGTCCTGCTCATGAAAAGCCCCATCAGTCTCCAACAGACCGGACTGCCCATCTCCCAGCACTGTGTCGCTACTACAGCGCGTGGGAAGCTCGACACCTATTTTCATTTACAAGTTCTCCCACACAGAAGCTGAGAGAGTTTGAAAGGGGAATGGGTTGATTTGCAATTAGAACCACGCAAATAGATGCTTTATGTTCAGAAATGCTACATAAAATGAAGGTGAGGAGAACATCAAATAAAAAAGTATTAATAGCACAGTGTTAAGTTGTGGGAACGTGTTTCCAGGTAAAGAGGCCAGAAGCAGGATGTGCAGTGCTGTGGTAAAATAGCTACGTGAGATGATGTGAAGCAACCGTGTCTTAGAGAGATGTGTAAAGTAGCTTTTTTGAGATTGCTCAATCAGATAAAAAACATCTGAAGGGAGGCACAACACCATGGCTTCCAGCTCCTTTTAGAAGAAGCCTTTAATTACATTTTATGTATATTTAAGTTTATGTGAAGCTATTATGAGTAAGACAAGTATTTCTTTCTTTCTTTGCTTTTAAATTTTTTTATTAGCAGTTGTCAAGACAGTCCCAAACCAAACCCCTGCATCTGACAACTTTGATCTTTAGAAAAGTTCATACTGGCTTTAAGTTTTGTCTTATCCTTCATCAGTTTGATGGGTCTAGAACTCCCACTTTTATAGTATTAAAGGAAAAGTAGATATTATGACTGGGTGAATTTATTCAGATAAAACAGGAGCCTGTGGAAAACTTGAATCAAATCTGAGCGCTTTTGCAGGTTGCAAAATGTTTTGATGAACTCACTGATGATGAGGAAAAAAAAGTTAAGTTTGCCAACAGCTTAGCACTTCCTCGCTTCATCTGGAGCTGGAAGCAGAGACACTGGAATACTGTGAAGAAAGAAAATTTTTTTATGTCCTCCAGGTATGGAGAACATTGTAAAATGAACAAAAAAAATATAATCTCTCTTTAAAAGAAATATTTGGATGGCTCAAGTTGGGGTAATGTTTCTGTTTGGTTGACTAATTTTGCAGCTTCTTATTCCTTCTTAAAGTTATTTTCTCAATAAACAGTGGATAGGACATTTTTTTCTGTAGGGTCTGTGGGAGCCTGGAGGTGACCACTGAGGGCAATAATGGTTAAGATCCAAATGGGCAAGGTTAAAGTGCTGATTTTTCCAGTCCCACTTCAATCAGTAGAAGTGACTAGCACTACTGTAATGATGAGATGAGTAGATGCTCCCAAAGATAGACGAATATTAAAGGTTGAAAATCCTCAGGGAATCACATGCCCTTCTTGTGAACTTCTGGAAATATGCTTCATCATCAACTGCATTCTGTGGGTAGATGCCAATTATATGAAAGCCCGTCTCTCTAGATCTGTTAGTGTTATTTCAGTGCTTGGGGGCTGGAGCTTAATACAATATGCTCTTTTCTTCTCTGACTAGTAAAGCAGCACAAAACAGAATTATTAGTATAAATACACGTTGCCTACAAAATGTAAATCCAGCAATTAGACTTTTCCCTGGTGGTGCGCTCTAATGAGTGTTACCATATTCTTTGTGTTGCTGTAGGGAAGCAGTGGGTGTAGTGGTGGGGCTTGGCTAATTTACAGGGGAATCCTCAGGATACAAAATTTTTCCTTGATAAGAGGAGAAACGGCTTGTATTCCAAGCAATATTTATCTCAGGCAAGCTTGCCTCCCAAAAGTACAGCACTGGGAGCATCACCATTTACAGCTTATGATATGATTTCTGAGGCCTTCTGACATGTGTGAGCTGGTGAAAATGTTTATGGAAGGAGTTACTTAATCCTCTTTAATCCTGAGAAACACTGTGTAGGTGTAGGGAAAGCTCTGACAAACAAGAGGTGGCTGTGGAGTGTTACTGGGCCCTTTGAGAAGTTTGCTCTTCCTCTTTTGGGTTGAAAAATACATTTGCTATTTCTCCTTTATGTGCTGAGTTGGGTGTGTAAGACTGTTGATATTTTATGCCTTCATTTTTGTAATTTATGGCCCTGTGTTGTGTGCCCTGGTTTGTATGTGGTGTAGTGACTGTATTGTAATTATAGACGGTGAAACTTTAGGTAAAGTTGCAGTGGAAAATGCTTCTAATCTGAAAGGAAAATGCTGGTATTGTCTTGTCAAGACGGCGTTTTATACTGTTGCGTGACCTCTCTAGAAAAATCTGACCCATGGTAATCTAATTATTGTTGTGATGGGCAGATAACAAAGTAAATATTGGAGTGGATTGATTGTCATCTCCACTTTAGGAGAGGGATCTCGGCAGCGTTATTTCACTGAGTCCAGCTGCTACCATTTTTTTTTCTTCTGTCTGTTAAGTTAGTACTTTGTGGTGTTGGAGGAACTCTAAGGCAGCTGATAGTAACCCTGAATCAGATCTTGGGAGTGCTGAGTGATAACTGTTCCCTGTCTGCTTGATCTTTTTTTCACTCTCAAAGCTCTCTCTATTGGTGGGAGACTGGCAAAAGAGAAACTAATGGGGAATGTGGGTGCTTAGTGCCCCTGAAAATCAGGCTTGATACTGAGGGTTTGAGGTTAGGGTCCACAAATGTAAGCAACCTCAAATATGAACACTTATGAATAAATTTATATGGTACTTAAGCAATGACAGAAGATGTAAATGATGTCAGAGAGAATATATGTGCTAAATAAGCTTGAATGCTTTGGTTCATTATCAAATTTCTCTGTGGTTTTCATTATATATCCCTGAGGGTGCATGAAAGGAGTTTTCTGCAGGCAGGCAGGCAGAAACTAATTTTTCTTCTACTTTAAGCTGACCAAAAGTTGCGTAACCACGTGAGATCTAAACCCAGCTTTATAGAAGGATACACCCTTAGTGGTGATACAATGTACCCTGGTGATTAAACCTATCAGGATGGGACATTTTCTTTGTGTGTCAGGAGACAGCCATGTAGTACAAAGTATGGTTGCTGAGATAGATCCGTTCATTACGATAATATTATAAAATTCAGCTCATCTTTCAGAAAAGAGCACAGCAATGGCGAACCTGAGCTTTAAGCAAGTTTTGAAGCAGCTCAAGAAAATTAATTAAAAAATTAAGTTAAAAACTTTTGGGAGCCTCAGTCAAATGCTTGTCACACATGAGTCTAGGTTGGAGTGAAGTCAGGAGGTCTCAAGTGCAGGAAATCTGAGAAGTTTTTTCCATGGTAATTTTGGATTCCTTCAGACTTAATGCGGTAAGACTAAAGGAGTCTGTGATAAGGTCTAGTCCTGCCCCGATGAAGTCAGGGGCAACTTTAGTCTTAATATCAGGGGATATGATTGCCTTTTAAGGCTTGTATCTGAGGTGGAACAGATGGTAATTTCTTCACAGAATAGTGTTTCTGATGCACTAAAGTCAAGGATGTACTAAAATAGGATTTTCTTCTAACTGGAAAAAGTTTTTTTCCCCCAATGTGTTTGTTCATTTGAGAAAATGTTGGGACGTTTTCAGCATTAAAAAGCCCTGCATGTTTCTTTGCTTAAAGAACATTTTTATTGTTAAATATAAGCTAATTATACACAACTGAAAAACAAGTCAAAATAAAACTTAAACATTACAGCATTAACAGACGAAAATGCTTTAACTGACCCAAACTGATTTTTTCTCCTCTGGACATTTACTTATTAAAATAACTTTTGTTTTTACATTTTAACTTCATTTGAACAAAAAATATGGTATCTCATAAATTTTTGCAAGTTAGAAAGCCATTTTCTGCCTGTTTCAGCTTTAGGTCTGGTGTCTTATCTGGACTGCCAGCTGAAAACCTCTTTGAGCCAAATTTAATCAGTAACTCCAAACAGTCCTAACTTTAGTGATACTTAGATTGGAGCGTGATTTTGGTATCTATTCTGATTCCAAAATTGCCTTTGAGATCCGAACCATGTGGTACACTTTTGTCTATTACAAAGCTACGAAGAGATTAAGGTATCTTGTTCCAGAGCATTAATCTAGACTTTTGTTTGGGCATCTCCGAGACCAAAACCAAAGGGTTTGCATCACCTCTTTTAAAACCTCTCAGTATTCTCCTGAAGCTTTTTCTTTTCCACGTTTTTCTCTCTAACCTCCTATAGATACTCAGGTAATAGCAAAGATCCCCTACATCTTTCAATGGCTATGTGATCAAGAACTGTAGATGCACAGGTGTATTGGGTTTGCGTGGCAGGGTTTTGGTAGCAGTGGGGCTACAGAGGTGGCTTCTGTGAGAAGCTGCTAGAAACTTCCCCCATGTCCGACAAAGCCAATGCCAGCCGGCTCCAGGATGGACCCGCTGCTGGCCAAGGCCGAGCCCGAGCCCATCAGCAATGGTAGTAGCACCTCTGTGATAACAGATTTAAGAAGGGGAAAAAAAAACCCTGGGCAACTTCAGCTGGAGAGAGGAGTGAGAACATGTAAGAGAAACATCTCCGCAGACCCCCAGGTCAGCGCAGAAGGAGGGACAGGAGGTGCTCCAGGCGCCGGAGCAGAGATTCCCCCGCGGCCCGTGGGGAAGACCCCGGTGAGGCAGGCTGTGCCC
>JAVKLA010000040.1:11802560-11847861 GCA_034782735.1 Sagittarius serpentarius
TTGTGACCCCGCGGGGGACCCACACTGGAGCAGTCTGTGCCTGAGGGACTGCAGCCCGTGGGAGGGACCCACGCTGGCACAGTGGGAAGAGTGTGAGGAGTCCTGCCCCTGAGGAGGAAGGAGCAGCAGAGGCAACATGTGATGAACTGACTGCAACCCCGTTCCCTGTCCCCTTGTGCCGCTTGGGGGGAGGAGGTAGAGAAGATCAGGTGTGGAGTTGAGTCGGGAAGAAGAGAGGGATGGGGAGGAAGGTGTTTTAAGATTTAGTATTATTTCTTATTATCCTACTCTGATTTCATTGGTAATAAATTAAACTAATTTCCCCAAGTCAAGTCTGTTTTGCCCCTGATGGTAATTGCTGAGTGATCTCTCCCTGTCCTTATCTCGATCCATGAGCCTTTCGTTATATTTTCTCTCCCCTGTCCAGCTGAGGAGGGGAGTGATAGAATGGCTTTGGTGGGGGCACCTGGCATCCAGCCAGGGTAAACCCACCACAACAGGCATGTTAACAGCGTTCAAAGACCTAATTTGCAGGAGCTACAGAGGAAGGGAAGAAAGTAAAAATAAATAGCAAACATTAATGAGGTAGGACAGGCTGCAATTGAGATGGCACTGGCGCTCTGCTCATTTGGGCTCTGATTTTGAATGAGTGGGTGTCTGAACTTTGCTGGATGGCAGGCAAATTCTGGAGATGATGCATTCCCCAATTAAAAATTGCATTGTGCATTTGAGCTGTAAAGAGCAAACACCAGGAGTATTTGGACCCTTTCTCTATCTTTCCACCTTCTCTCTCGATTTCTGGAGCCCTGCAAGGAGCAGGAATGTAGCAGGCAAATTAGAGCTAGTGCTTTGCTTTTAGAGAAAGGTACCCTGGTGAGAACAGAAGCTGCTCAACTATCTTGGGTTGCCTCCCACAGTAGTTGCAGTCTTTTGCCTACCTTGTGGCACCTACCCACCCTGATGATACTTTTAATCAGTAAAAATAAAATGGAGTTGATCTGCATTTGCCTTGCAGTGAATACCTACTGGGTTGGGAGACTGGGAGAGACATGAGAGGGATAGTATTCATTATTTATAGCTGTTCCTATAGTGCTTATCACCACAGTGTCTGTAAGTGAGCACCATTGACAAGGCTCTAAATGTGAGATAAAATTTAATAGTGCATTAATAATAATGTGCACTTGTCTGTGGTGGCAGCAGTTGTGACTGAGATAACTTAAAACAGGAAGAGTAGAGAACTGCCATAGCTCAGTGACGGTGGAAATCTGCTGCTGCTGCTGCAGAGGAGGAGGAGGAGGAGGAGGAGGCAGGGGAGCCGGGGAGAGCCAGTGGGCCCGGCAAGCGGGGAAGCCAGCCCAGAGGCACTGGGGTCTGCCATGGAGTCAGGGCAGCAAAAGACAATGGTGGGGGTTCAGCAGCTTTGCAAAAGTGAATGCATTTAAAGAGCGTATTCAGGAATAAACAGGAATGTACTTGAACTTAATTATTAAAGGCTTCCCACACCGCCCTGCCATATACATATGAACACATGCAGAGGCCTGTGTGGCTCCTGCTCTGAGGTAATGACAGAAGATGACCAAGCCTGGAGTCTGCCTTGTTAAAAGGCTACAGTACAAAACTGGCACCCTGGCTACTGAAAACTCTCTCCCCCGACACTTGTTTTATTGTGCTATCCTTCTCTCTTGCTCAGCTCTGTTCCCTTTTCCTGCCTCTAACGTGGAAAAAGGCAGTTCATACCCCTCTGTGTTAGCACTGGGGAGAAGAGCTGTGGAAAGCGGCTTTCACCTCCTGCTGATGAGGCAGGGTGAAGAAAGGAGGACAGTCACAAGCAGAGCCAGGAGCAGATGCAGCTGAAGCAGTGCTCCTTTCAGCCAGTCCTGCATCCAGATGAATTCATTTCTCATTAATCACTTCAGGAAGAGAGAAATATGGAATCATAGAATGGTTTGGGTTGGAAGGGACCTTTAAGATCGTGTAGTTCCACCCTCACTGCCATGGGCAGGGACACCTTCCACCAGACCAGGTTGCTCAAAGCCCCATCCAACCTGGGGTGGAACACTTCCAGGGATGGGGCAACCACAGCTTCCCTGGGCAACCTGTTCCAGTGCCTCACCACCCTCACAGTGAAGAATTTTTTCCTAATATCTGATGTAAATCTACCCTCTTTCAGTTTAAAACTGTTACCCCTTGTCCTATCACTACGCTCCCTGATAAAGAGTCCCTCCCCATCTTTTCTGTAGGCCCCCTTTAAGTAATGGAAGGATATCTTCCATTGTTGCTACCTGCCCTGCAGCTTATCACTTTGTTGTGTGACCTCCTGTTGAAAAACGCTGCAGTAGCGGGCACAGGTTTGGCAATGCAGGTTGAAAGGAATGAAAGGAGCTAAGAAACAAGAGAGAAGTTTCTTTGCGTCAAGAGGTCTTTTTTTCAGAGGCAAAACTGCAGTTTGTAGAGGTGGGTGGTATCCCTGTGGCAGGGCAGATTGTGTGTTACTGACCACCACGCTCCAGTCATCTCCCTCCCCCATGTGCAGACAGAGTTGATTAGGTGTTTTGCATAAAGAATCCATGTTTAAATCCATTTTCTAGCTGGAGTACTTTACTTCATAAGCACCTTCAGCAGTTTCAGTTCAAATATTCATGAAAGAGTTCAAATAGTCATTTGTTGTAGTCACTACATAAGAAATGCTTCTATGCAAACTTAGCTTCTGTTTCTTTCCTCCAGTGCTTTGCTGTCGCCTTTAGATGACATCTGCTTCCTAATCCTCTCTGCTTGACCTGCTCACCAGGTCCTCCTCTACATGCTCATTTTCCTTGATGACACCAGAACACCTGACAGCCCTATCATTTAAAAAAAGGTCCTGAAGTCAATACAGTGATGCTTAGTTACTGAGGGTGTTTAAGAGGAACAACGGACACACTCAGTTGTCCCACCCAGAGGAAATCACTGCTAGACTTGTAAATCAAGATGACCTGAGTAAACACAGAAAAATCAGGTGTCAGGAACTGAGAATCCCGTCAGTTAAGTTGCCTATTTCTCTTCCGTGCCAATTGCTGTTATTCAAGTTGTACTGATTCTTTCCTCTAGAAAGGACCATGGTTGGGAGAATCCAGCATCTTCCTAGAGCAGGTGATAATCTTTAGAGAGGAGTTGCGTGACATTATGAATCTCACTAGTCAGGTACTGCGTATTTGTTATCTTCCCACTTCTGCACAGATATTATGGGACTTCATTTCACCAAATGTGTCCAGGATATGACAAATCAGTAGCAGGGAAATCCTAGGGTGTTGAAAGCAAAATTTATTGTGAAAAATTCACACTCAAATTGCTGTAGGTTTTACAAATAGACTTTGCAGTCCATAAATCCCCACGCTTTAAGGGAACAGATAAGCTGGTGCAATACATCCATAGTAGCTTTAGAGTGACAGTATGGTGGTCAGAGCAGACAAGGTTTAGTTAGCGTGATGGTGTGTTGCAGCTACAGATGTTTTTTAAAACTATTAAGGCTGGAGTTTTCTTTCACTGAATGTCTCAGTTTAATGTTAGAGTGGTACGTGATGAAGTCCATGTTAAAGGTGTCAGGATCCGTAATTCCATTAGAGGATGAATGTATTTGTTTATAGCGGAGATTATTGAATTATATTCTATTGCCCCAATTTCTGATATTTTAACCTAAAAAAAAAAAAAAGAAAATTGTGCTGCCCCTAATTGTAAGAATGACCTTCTCAATGGCTTCATGTGAGCGTGTGTGTTTTTATTTCTTTGTTTGCCTCAGGAAGCACAAGGAGTCTAGCATCTGGCTGTAAGGAACTAGCAATGAATTCCTCTAGAGTAGGTGGCTCTGAGTTGATACAGAGCCATTAGAGCCAGCTCTTACGCCAGTCATCACATGTTGGCATAGGCTCTATGGGGAAGGGTGATGTGGGAACAAAAGAGCAACAGCTATAGCATCATGCGCTCACCAGTTTGCTGAGTTTCAAGTAGAGGTTTGTTTTTTGTTTGGGTTTGTTTGTTTGTTTGTTTCAAGTCTAGGCAGACTCATAGGAGGTTATAGCTTCCCTGTGAATATGAAGTTTCATGCAAAATTCTGCAGGGTCAGTCCCAGATGTGAGCACAGAGGAGGGAATGTATGAACCTTTTCTTCATGCTCAACTTCCTTTTTTTCTCCTAGTCTGAGCAGTCCTTGCAGCGTGCTGATACAGGGCAGAAAGCTTTTTTTTTTCAAAAGTCCTTGCTTCCATCGCCACAGATTATTGGCCGGTGACCAGGCACAGAGCACAGGAGGTGTTGCAGTGGGAGAAGTACAAGAATTTCAGGGCTGCCCCCTGGGAAAAGAGAAAAAAAGAAAAAGAATGAATAAGAGCTACAGTAACACAGGCAGGGCAATGTCCACTGTGCATTTTGGTAGCTGGTATGGGAGGGAAGTGCACAATTTATGATTCCAAGCAACTGGCTCAGCTTTTAGGTATTTTATAAGATGAGCTCAGTAGGATGATGCAAGCATTGGCAGTAGAAGATAATGTTTCATTTTTGTTGGCTCCATCCTATTGTCTGATTTTTCTAATTGCAATAGCTTTGGCCATCAGAGACAAATTGCAGAGACTACCCGCAAATGCTGGAGAGGGAGCTTGAGTATTTTTCACACACAAATGCTTTAGAAGTGGAATTTCATAAATAAAGCTTTTACTTCTGTATACATACCGAGAAGGACATAAAGATCAGATGTCTGCTTTTTGGATTAAATTCCAAAAGGCATTAAACTTTAGAATTGAGATCATTAGAGCTGTTTTTTGAACTCTCTGTCTATATGACCCAATAGAGGGCAAAAGTCAGAGATGGGCAGAAAGGCTAAATGGCTTTGGCTTGAGCCCTGTGTGCTTTAGCAAGGAAGAGAAGTGCCAATACTAGTGGCAGAGATTTTTGGCAGCTTCTCTTTTCTTACAGCCGTGCCTACCCTTTCCAAAAAATGTTAAAGGTTTCTGGCTAGCTTGGTAGCAAAGACAGCATTAAGCACCTGTGTTCCAAACAGGCACGTGTGTGTGTGCTGCTGCTGATCCATCTGTCAAACATGGCAAACACCAGTGGGGGCGTGCACAGGAGGTTTGCAAAGCACATGGCACATGCCCAGTCATAAAAAGCTTGAGCAAACAGTGCTACATGCCGTGAAGTGGCAAGAAGAGATTCAAGAGCTGGCTTTTATCCTCTCAGGTTTTCCAAGAGTAAACAACATTGAGAAGCATATGCCTGACCTGGGGCAAATCCTTCCTTCTCCCAGGTGTTACAACTGCTTATCCAGGTCCTTCTCTTCTCTGTCTGGAGTCAAGCATGGCAATGAAGGAACTCCGATTCCCTTGGTTTAAAACAGAGTTGGTACTTTACCAACTATGAAGACAGGAGTTCTCCTAAGATAACACTGTGCAGAAAGATAGGAAAATATGTTAGAGGGTCATTGGAAGATGATGGTAAGAAAAAGTGGGAATGTGTCTGAAATAGGCATGACATAGTGGTTAATTCCCCTTTGATGTGAGATATCAAAAGCAAAGCGGCAGCAAAGCTCAGACGGGACAATTAAATGGAGTTGTCAGCAGCCAGGGCATTTAGGGTTCCAAGACCAAACCTGGCCATCACTTGGCTGTTACCTCAGCATTGTTTCATCTATTAGGGCAGGTTAATAGGGTCTCCTAAATGGCTTGCAAGAATTAACTGTGCTGCTATACTCCCCCAAACCAGTATGGTCGTGTCACTGCATGGTAGTGCAGTGCTGGTCAAATATATTTCACTGCCGTTCCCTCGTGCTTGGGGGAAGCATTGGCTGGGTGCAGGTCTTTCAGGCTACCCCCCACCTTCAGGCCTGGGGGCTGTCCCACACGCCTCTGTTGTGCAAAAGGTGTGGGTGGCAACTTTCCTATCCAAAAGATGCAGAAGACCAAGCACAGCACCCTGATTACAGCTATGGAAGGCAGTACGGGCTCATCCATGGGATGGTGGGAGATATCACATCTGGGATTTTGGAAAGGTTTGAGTTTTGTTTGCCGTGCCAAAACCCATAATCTAGTTTGAGACAGGAGTGTGCCATTTCAGTAACCTTACTCAAATGATTAGGTTAACAGTCTAGGATTTAGAGACACGGATTCACTTTTCTTCTCTTTCACAGATCTCGAGCATGTGACTCAGCCTCTCCATATTCAAGTACTCATCTGGCCAGGACTGGTCCTGGGTGTGCTGGAAAGATAAATAAGTTGAAAGATGAGATGTTCAGATTTATACTGAGGAAGTCACTGGTGGTGTAATATCATCATTAGATAGTCTTTAAGTGCAGTTTTAAGTAGGGTGCACTACAGAATATGTATTAATAAAATATGAGATGGTAAAAGTCTGTTTTCACTGATCCTGGGTGGTTTTCTTTCCTGGAAACCCTTTGAAATAGCAAGAATGCAGTCATTTTAGCCTCTTCATTAAGTGTATTATTTAATCCCCCACACTGTAGTTCCTTAAGCATAGAAACAATCTACTTTACACTCAGTGGGAACAATGAGATGCCCCAGAGCATATTTAAAAGAGAACTCCCAGACACAATTACTTGGCTTAAAAGGGTCCGAGCTACATTTATTATTATGGAAAAGCTCACCAAAATATGTAAACAAATCCTAGTCATTTCTATTCCATTTCCCTTCCTTTCTTAGAACCTGAATAAATATGACTAAACACTAGAAAAACTCAAATTCTTTTTATGATGACTAAAATCTGTCTCTCTTCCTCATGTATAACAAGTCAGCTCTAAGCCTGTTTTTTCTTTTAACTCCCCCCCCCCCCTTTTCCCAATTATCTATTCAGCAGTGTTTGCTGACTGGCTTTGGCTGTCCATTTTCTCAACATTGTTATTTGAAATTATGTACATTATATTTAGGACCAGAGTGACATCACACACACATATGAATACACAGTATATATTGTATATAGTTTGCTTTGTGCTATGTCTTGCACTGACACAAATACATGCATCTTATGTGCCCACATCTGCAGATATGCTAGAGCTGTTTATATTGCATATATACTATATGTACACTATTTAAAATATCACATTTTTAAAGAAAATTCATTGTTGGGAGCAGCAGTTTCAGTAATGTTTGCTGAGTGGAAAGCAATAGACACTGTTAAAATGTAAAAGACTTGCAAATGAAATGCTGTCTCACTGCATTTCTCTTTTCTAAAATCTCTGTGTCTGGACTCAGAATGTATTTTTCATGCCTGGATTTAAAGAAAGACCTCTCAGGAGAGTTAAATAGAAACCAAATAAAACCACAGCATCTTTGTTTGAAAAAGTCTATGGGAAAGATTATGCAGTGCTTAAATGCTGCTCTGCTTGTAGCAGGTTTTGTGGATGTCAGGTTGATGTATTTAAATTTTTTTTTTTCCTAAAAAAGACCCAACAGTGAAATATTATTTTACCTGTAATAAAGTACAAAAATTTTAAAGTAGGAAAGATAATTCTGCTACTTTTCTTTCTGATCCCCCTCCCCCCACCCCAGTGTCTGGTGTTAAAGTGTTGTCATAAAATATATGAAGCTAATACAGTTAGAGAGGTTCCATATCTGCTCTGTGTGGAGAGAAGGTGCAGGGGCTGGCAGATGAGTTTGAAAAACCCTGAGACCCTTTGGTTAGAGGTAGAAGACGGCTGTGGTAGCCACAAGGACCTGCCAACATGGAGGTGTGCTCACGGTGGAGAGGCAGCAGCAAGAGAAAAGTTGCCTTGTACAGTGTCTTGTCAAGTCTGTGGATTTTCAGCGTAGAAGGACAACCTCTCGTCTTCTGAGCAATCTGGTTTTAAAAATTGTTTTGGGGGCTGTCCTGTAATTTAACACTGTCAGGAGGTTATCCTTAGAGAAAAAGGGGATGAGTTGCTGAGCGTGGGGAGAGCTTTCTGGTAGTGACGCGGCCTGGGGTCACGCGATGGGGAAGTGGCTCTCACCCCTCATCACACCCGTGACTGCGCTCAGCCTTCTTTCCTGCTGTTTAACCTAAATTTCCCTGTTCTTAACGTCACGCTGTTGCTACTAATGATACCTCTGAGCTATGTACTAAATTATTCTTTCTCTGACTTTCAGTTCTTTCTTTCAAATACATGAGGAGTTTCTAGCAATGCTTTTAGCAGAGATAGGCTAGACTTGCAAGCAATTACTGTATTTAACTGAATCTCAAATGATCTTAAATCTGAGAGAACTTCTCAAGTTCTCAGGGCTAGCTGAAGGAAAATGTTTTAAATTAGTTTTATCAATAATTTCAATGCTTTTCCTCATTTTAACAGTTATATTCTATTGTAATTTGGAGAAAAGAAAGCCTTGGTTTTTTTGTTAGAAATTTTTGATAATATGGTCACAAAGAAAGCTTTTTGTACTGAGGGAAAAACAAGACTAGGAAAAAATATAAAAAGAGAATGACAATGTGTTTTTCCTTAGTAAAAACTAAATGAGATATTGGAAAAAAAGTTGCAAAAAGAAATTCCACAGATAACATACCTTCTCACTGGAAAAAAAGCCTTGCTGGGTGAAAAGTCAGTTTGCATTAAAAGAATACGGAAAAGAAAAACATCAGCCCATTGTACCATAAGCAGTGATTGCTCACACGTACTTGAGGAATCTGGTCAATAAGCTCAGCATCAACTGAGAGCACTCTGCTGTCCTTGATGAAGGCAGTGTGCATGACTGAGGTTTCTGAGGAAGAAGTTACCACTGGAATCGCTTGCATGAAGGATCCTGCCCCTTGCAGGCAGGACTGCCTCTGAAACTCACTTTTCTGCCACCCGACGAAGGCTGGAGCTATGCTGAGGCTCAGTGACTCCCAGTATTCATGACTAGTCATGAGTATCCACAAGTAATGTAGTTTTTGTCTAAAAAGAGATCAGCAAGCAGAGGGATTATATGTCTCCTTCACTAACCAGCAGTATTGTGTTTTTACTGCTACTTCGCCAGAACTGTAAGGTCAACCAAACCTACGTCTGTAATATATAGCATTGCGTTCGTACTAGTAAGAATTGTCCCATAATTGTTTCGTTACTTTGCAAGGGACAGAACTTGGATTTGGGGCTATTTCGATATCTCCGAGAGTTACAGATTCATCCCTCCAGCACTGTACGGGGGTTGGAGAGCCCACCAGCGTTTCTAACAGCCAGAGGCTGGTCCTTGCCAGACTCTCCCTTTAGACTGAGACTTTAACACGTAGTGCATTCCCTTGCGCTTTTGTGGATACTTCATAGCAGATGTCCATGACTTTTCACACATAAATCAAGAGCTGAGTCTCTTATCTCCCTCTGGTCTAGCAGATTTCTCTTTCTGCTATTCAGTTTGTGTCTTAAAGCCTCCCTTGTTCACCTTAATCCTTTCTACTAGCAGTAACAGGTCAGCTTGTCCCTGGGAGCTTTAGCAGTGTGCACGCAGTTCTGCTTGACTAACACTTTTCTAATCGAGGTTTTCTTGTCCCTTCCGGTCCTTCAGCAGCAGGAGCCGTGTTTCTCTTGCTTGCTTGCATTCTCCTATTCCAGTCCTAAAGGTAATAACATCTTGTAGGATTCTTATTTCTTTTACAATGGTTGGTTTCATTGTGCCTTATTTTATAGGCCAGACTATGGTCCTCAGGTTACTCCTTCCAGAGATGTAAGGGGGTATTTAACACCAACATGTTGAGGAATTTAGCTGTTTCTTTCGGAGTAAGTGGATGGAGGTTGTAAGTTTGAGAAGAAAGACACATTTGACTTCCATGGCGGTCACCGAATCCAGCGGTGTTAGATGGCAGCCCAGTTCCTCGCTGCTGTGGTATGATCCGAGGAGAGGTTTGGGGAGGGGAGGAGGGTTGTGTGCAAACTACAGAGAGCATATGCAGCTGAGTAACGTATTACTGCATGCACCACTTCTTTCCTTCTGCTTCTGCCACAGCAAGATCATAAGACAGCTGGGTTTTACTGTCTGTGGGTGCTTCGGTAAGTCAAGCACTGGTCAGAATGGAAGAAAGGACTGATAGTTGGGAAAGGGAATAACTGCTCTGGGATGTAGCCTGTTCCTCAGGTGTATGGATGAAAAGAAAATGCTCTGCTCTGCAAAATGGATCATTGGTATATTTGCCCTTCCTCTTTCAGTTTTGGAAAGTGGTTTTGAACAACAAAAATGTAAGTGTGTGAGGCATACACACACAGCTTGTAAGTCAGAGCCAGAGGGTGCACACCTATCGCTGAAGGTATAGTGTTGTGTGTACGTTATTGTTGACCTGCTTCATTCATGGTTTTTTTGGAACTGCATTATTCTTTCTCACTTGTGGTGCTCTATAGTCGTGAACACTATAGAACAAACAAATGGTCCTTTCCTCTTGAATGCAGCTATATTCCCCTTATAAGATTTTTAATAAGTCACCAGATTTTATTGCTAGTACTGAATAATATAAAATAGAAAAAATAATTGCTGGGACAGACTGTGAGTGGATGCTAGCTCTTTTGCTAGTTTAAGCTCTGAATATACTTTCAAATAAGTCTGAAGGTAAATTTTACTACCTCATCTTATTAGGATGAATCTGTTGCTTTTAAGATTTGTGTTTTCCTTCTGTTTTTACCTTCTCTGTTCTGTTCTTCCAGTTTTAGAAGTCCCTGAACTGACTCTTAGGAAGAAGTCTCCCATCTGCTTGCCTTGTTCTTATTCTTACTTGGGCATCTGCTTATGCCTACTGCTGGAAACAGGCATACCTTTGGTGTGACCCAGTGTAGCCACTCTTATGTTCATATTTCATTTAACAGTGGTTTGAATTTACAGGAAATAATCCTATAATAATTTCCTCTTTTCAGCGACAGACATATTTGGCAACAACTTAAAGTGGTATAAGCTTGTAAGTCCTTCACTTCTCATTTCCTGTGAGCTCTCCAAATGATGGGAAGGAGAAAACTCAAGTGGTTTATCCAAAATATACTCATAGGCTGCTCACATGGCTTGAGTTCACAAAGTACAGGGATGCTTTGTGGACTCGAATGTTTAAGGCAGTAAGAGAGCAAGGCTCCATTTCTATGAAGGAAAAATAGGAAAGGAACATATGTCCAAGCAGTCTGTGGAAATAGTGCTGCAGCTCCTGAAAGCTGGAGAGCACTGAGCTCTGTGGGCAAAGTGGATGGGCACTGGAGGGACCAGGCGCAGCAGCTCTGTGAGTGTTCACGTGGGAACTGCTCTACCAGATTTCCGACTACAGGGTACTGAGCTGAGAGGCAAGAGACTTGATACTCAGCATGCTCGATGTCTCACTACTCTGGTGCTATTTCTTATTCTTCCTTTACCTTTGGTGAGCATCCCAGGGTAGGGAGGGTAATTTGTCCATAGGAAGTCCCTGTCATTTCTGCTTGTGAGGGAGGAGGCGAAACGACTTGCCAATAGTCTGCCGAGTGACTTGGGAGACCAGTAGTGAAATTAGAAAAGAAACCTCAGCGTCTTCAGTCTCAGGGCACTTCTCCACAGCCAGGCATGGAAAGGTAAACTCTGTTGCCCTTTCTTCTCCCCTCCCACTAGCTGAGGGTGAGCCAGCTCTGATTGTGCAGCCCTGCCGCTATCGCTGAGCCCAGGCTAATGGGCAAGTCTGGGAAAGCGGGATATTTTAGTATGGGAATTGAAGTGCCTGCATAGCTTCAGGACCTGACCTGGGTTATGCCCTAGCAATCAGGCAGAGCTAGGCTGCAACTGCTGAATGTGCCCGTGTCAACGTGCCTTCAGCCCAGTGTGATACTTGGGACGTCACTGAGCCTCTTGCATCCCCAACCTCCACTAAAGCCTCCGGGCACTATTGTAATACAGATAACAACCAGGCAATTTGGTCACACGGAGGATTCATTGGCTCAGTCCCTGTGTTTATGCGCAAATAAAGTATTACACTACAATGAAAAGGCCTTTCACAGCTTTTCAGTTCCTAAGATAGGTGCCAGAGTGTATAGTGTCCTACTGACCAGAGGACGGAGTCAAACTTTAGTACAGGACTTCTAACCTGATTTTTTTTGTGTGTCTTCCATTTCCATCCCTATCTTACTTGATAGTCTTTTAATGGCTTGGAGTCAGTGATGAGGACGTAGTCAGTTAAGTGGTTACCTTGTGGCCGTGTCCAGCACTCCTGTGTGGCTGGTCAGTAAGGACTAGTCTGCACGAGGTCTGCAAGTGTCTGCTACCTCATGAGGAATGTGGTGCTGATGTAGGTACTAAGAAAGCAAGAAAATATGTTTCCTGGAGACCTGTGGTGACGTGACGTCTCACCTGTCATCTAATCAACTCCACTACATGTCAGCTGATTCTTCTGAACTCCTATTTGGTATTTAAGGTTGCCTTTGACAAAATCATGTAAGAGTATTCCTCTTTTCCAGGGCTGGGTAAGAATTCTAATATTTGTGACTAAGAATGAGAAAACCAAAAACTTCCGAAACGACACACATTTAAATCTTGTTTAATTCTTTCCATTAGCTTCAACAGGTGAAAATTTTCCTCTGCCTTCTCAGAGAGAAACTTTGGACAAAATTCTGTTTTCCATCAGTTGAGCTCTCTCCCTACAACCACTCTGACTGGATCCATAGATGACTAGAATCACCGTGAATCTTTCATAGATTCCTGTTTAGGAGACTGGCACAAGCTAAAACCAAACTATGATGCTCCTTGTTTTTCATGCAATCTCCATTACACCTGAGAGATGAGATTAAAGGACTTAAAATTGTGATAGGACATGAATTTGGATAATTCATTTTAATGATGTGATATCCTTCCAACATCATTCTGTGGCACATGCTGGTGCTGGAAGCAGCTCTGGCTTTGTTTTGAGTAGTGTTATGAGGACTCTGAACCTCTGACCTTCTTTTTCCTTTCAGCATGTAGAAAGTCCTGGAAAATTCCCTAATGACACAAATTACAGGAGGCACCAGACTTGACTCTGGGAACTCTTGCACGCACTCCCTCTCTCCCTCTGCTTTTTTTCCCTACTGCACTTGTCAGATTGTGAGGAGAAGATAATCTTCATTTTACACAGGGGAAATTGGAGGCAGTGTAAATGTATCACAGCAGTGAAAAAAGCATCGACAAATAACCCCCCTCAACATGGTGTTCAGATGTAAGGATTTTTTATTCCCTCCACTCCCAGTCCTTGCTGTTCTTGTGTCTGAACTATGACGAGAGGAATAACAGTACCTCTTCTATCTCAGAGCAGGAAATCAGCAAGTATAATACATGCATATGCATAAAATTCAGCAACAGGAGCTATTGCCAATTTAAACCATTGTTCCCCTAATTTGGAGAAAAAAGCCTGTCTTACTGTCTTTATAGTAAAAGCCTCAAACAGATTAGGTCAAGTCTCTGCAGGCAAAGTAATTCTGTGGTGCTTAAAATGATAGGAACTAATCTCCATGAAAGCTGAGTCCAGGGGTATAGGCTATTAAAGATATCTATATGCTATAGGCAGAGGAGAAGATAAGAGGTCCAGCTCATAATGAGAAACGATAACTCTACACACTTTGTTTACAGTTTACCCCAAAGACCACAGATTAACACAAATCTCAGAGCATCTTTATTACGGCACTGCATTGGAGAGGGGGCTGCCAACAGAGGATGGAATTGCTAAGTAGGCTGGGACCATCTGTCCTCTCAGGGAGGTGAAAACGTGCATGATTGAGTGACACCTGCTTGTCAAGTATGGCCTGCTGGGAAATTTTCTCTTGGATCACTGAGCTCAGAGTACATTACCTGCATTAAAATCAGACAAACAATCTCATCAGCATTTTGCATTTAAGCAACTCATGGCAATATCAAAATAAAACATATATTCAAGATCTCTAGATCTTGCAAGATTAGCTCGTGTTTTGTTTTCCATGTTGGCAAGCTTAGTTTTTGATAGAAATCGAGCATTTATAAAAGACATTTTCTGTTGTTTTAAGGGTCACTGGAGATAAACCAACAGGCAATACAAGCTGTCTTTTTCTTTTTTTTTTTCTTTAAAAGCATTTTCTCACTATAAAACAAGTCTTTGCAGACTTGTATGGATAAAAGCATTGTCCTTATGAAATGGAACCATTTTGATTGCACTCTGCCTTTTGATTGCACTCTGCCTAATGCAAGGAATTGCCCCTTTTTAAATATTTAACCACTTTGGAACATATTTAAGCAATGTTTAATAAAACTATGTAAAGAAGGACAGGAAAATACGAGATGACACTTCTGTCTGAACTCATGCTATTGGGAAGAAAGCTACTCCTTCCCCTCCCTTTCAAAAAGCACCACAGCATCAGTTAAGGTCAGAGTGTCAGCTTGAATTTCGAGTACAGGTCCTGATTTTCCTCTCTTGTGTGGTTATCATCTTGATCATTAGACCTAAATCTGGATGCCACTGAAAATCACGGGTGGTTTTATCAGTGGCTGTAATAAAGGGGAATGTTTGTGTCAGGATTTGACCTTTAATGTGATTTTTTTTTCCAATTAAGGCTTATCTGCTTTTTATTAAATAGGAAATATACTTATTATAAAAATCTCAGTATCTGATTCTAATTAGTGTTTTTACTTGTTGAATTCCAGAGGTATGGGCACAAAAAAAATCTGTTGAAAACAAATATAAAAATAACAGAAGAGGAGGAAGAGAGAAAAAGAAAGCGGTTAGCCATAAACGTGCATCCTGAGTAAATAGCACTACCGGTCCTGTTGCAAAATAACTTGTAGTTCTGTCATTAATTTAATAAAGAAGAAATTCTATGAACCTGGATTATTAAAGCTTATTAAAGACAATGAAAAAAACTTCAGTGGATACTGAACTGGGTCCTTGCAGTATTAAGAGGGCTGGTATGCTTCAGTTTTCCATTTTCCAGTCAATAAATAACGTATGTTTCTTCTGGACAGTACAATGTAGACTGTGCACATCACTTTCATTGTTGTGGGTGCTGAAACAGCCTGCTAGCACCGTAATCCAAGTACGAAGAGTGCGGTCCAACATTTTCCTGCGGAGTCCCTGAGTCCTTCACCTGTTGGTGTCAGTGAGAGTTGTACCGGTCTACAAACAGATCAAGTTTAGCTCAGAGAGCTCTGGGATCTCATGCCTTGCTGCTCCCGGGAGGTCCCACCCGAATCAGTTCCTCTGTCCTACAAAGATCTCTTCCAATTCCCCGTGCCGCTGGTCCTGCTGGCTGTGGGGCGGTGGAGTGTCTGCAGGCAGGAGGGTGCCCCGGGAGCAGTGGGTGCTACCCTGGCACTGCTGAGGTGTAAAGCTCTGTCTGGCCGTGCTGCGGTAGTGTCTCCCAGGGCAGTGTGGGTGCTGGAGACCAAGGCAGGAAGGGGCAACCCTACCTTTGTGACTATGGATGGGATAATCAGGGACATAGGTAATAACTGATGCTGATCTGGAGCTCTTGGAGGCCAAGGATTGGATCAGCTAGGTGCTCCTTCCTCTTGGCAGCTGTGGCTGGGGAAGGTGACTTCTTCAGTCACCAGTAATGATGGTACAGATTTTATTGGATCTTGGCATCACTGGGGTCCTGTCCGTCTTCAGAAATTTCCTTCAAACAATGCCAGAGAAATCAGCTGAGCTACGTTAACGCAAAACAAGCAGAAATGAAGAGAAGAGCGAGGTCCCTTGCTCTTAGACAAATATCTTGCCTCTCTGGTGTGCGGCCTTGCTGGCAAAACATGCTGTATTTCAAAGGGATGAAATGATTGCATTAACCTAAATGTTTCTTCAGTGACCTCACTCTGGCTGTTGCCATGCTTACCTGCAAATGCAAAAACAAACAGATGGGCTGGTGCTCAGCCAGGGAGTCAAGAAAGGTCTCTTTCTGGGGAGGAATATTCATACAGTAACTCTTTCCTTCTTTCCTTCTTTCCTTCTTTCCTTCTTTCCTTCTTTCCTTCTTTCCTTCTTTCTTTTTCTTCTAAGTTGTTTAGACTGGAGTGCTGAAAAACCAACTGTGAAGCATCTTCTGCTTTTGGGGGGCTAACGCGTGACACCCTGGATCCTGTGCTGTGGCTTCTGACATCCTTGTTGGTAACCCAAACACAGCCTGCAGATATGGGTTGACACGGATAATGTTCCTTTTTGGCTGCTAGGGTGAGATGAGAAAATGTTTGATGCAGAAGTGCTGTCTGCTACTAAAGGTGATGCTGGCTATCTTCTGCTCTGTCCTCAAGAGCTTTAACTGTGGGCTTCGGGTAATTTTTCGAGCAGGTTGCAGATGTGTTGTTGCTGCTCTTCATTGAGCAGCATTTTGTTATTCCTGAACATACCTTTATTTTTTCTTTCCAAATGACTGACTGCAGAATATTAACTTATAATTCATTGATGAAAGAATGGCTAATAATTATTTAAAAAATGAGGGATACATGCTAGAAGGTTTTCTTGTGTGAAAAACACAGTTGAAAACAATTAATTTTATTCTGTATCAATTCTTCTGCCATCTCATCTCCAGCACACCTGGTGCTTGTGTATTAAGTGATGTGATTAATATCTGTCAGATATGGTTTGTTTTCTCACTAATTCTCTAGCAGTGTGGGAATCCTGTGAAAGAAATGCCTTTTCAGTAGCATTTCTTTCTGGTTTCAGGTGTATCTGATGCTGTGCGTTTGCTGGAGATAGCTGCATTGTCTTAAGGGGAGTGGAATTTGGGCTCAGTTTGGTGCTCTCCAAGAGAATCCTTTCCTCCCAGTAAATTCCTGTTTGTCAAATCCAAAATAATCTATGGACATTTAGGAGCACAGGAAGAGTTTTGATGACTTTTTTTTTCCTGCTAGTTTGCCTGCCCAGCAGGTGCCAAGGAGACTGGGAGCCAGCTCCTTAGCTCCCATATTTAACTGGTAGCGGATCACGTCCATCTCAGAGACAGGCTCCTAAAAGATTTGGGAGCCTGAAAGCCCAGACTGTTAGCTACCGATCCTGCAGCTTCTGGTGAAGCTGGGCGTTGAGCCTCCTTTCAGGCTGTCTTATTTCTAGTTAAGAAATCGTCAAAGGTCTGGGAAGCTCCCAAGTTCGTAGATCTTATCAGCTTTTTAGACAGATTGCTGTCAGGTGTGTTTCCTAGGATTCACAGGGCTCCTAGTTTTGAATTGGCTTCCCTGAGAGATCATCTCAGAGTAGAGGTTCCCAGTGGTTGCAGGACCTCTGGTGCTGGTGCAGGGCTCTCAGTGTGCGACTGCCAACCACGCAGATAGTCTGGGGTCCTCTGGGTCTGCGGCTCTGGCATAGCCAGAGAAGTGCTCGCGCCACTGCTGGAGTTGGTGGTACTTGGGCAGCTGGTGGGACTGGCAACTTGGATTACGCATTTGGAGCTGCTTTATTTTCTAGAAGGTTTGACGGATTTGTTCCAAAGTGGGATGAAATCCCCTTTTTAGTGGAGTCACCTCTGCTCAAATAGATATAGAAGTGAAGGAAGTGAGGTTGGTGTGCTCCTTAATTCCTGTAGAGCCTGTTGCATGATGTATGACCATCACCTGAAAAACCTAAACCTCCCATAAAGCTAAACTACAAACTAGAAGATTGTCTGGAAGATTTTATTTAAAACCATCTGGTTTTACAAATTGGTCATTACCTCATGCCCCTCTCACTGGTCAAAATGGTCATTGAGTAGATGCAAATATAGTTTGCTCATATCTGGAGGTCTCTTTGCATCACCAGAAATGTTTACAATGGCCTTTGTTTAAATGGGAGTCAGGGTTTTGAACTGCAAATACATTTGGTATGGTAAAGAAACACAAAGATACCTTGGGCTTATTCTGGGTTCATTAACAGATGAACATACCATGAGTTCAGTGGCTTTATTCTCAGTCTACAGAAGTGTAACTAAGAGGTCCTTTGTATGTGTTTTCAGTTCTGATACAGCCAATAGAGGAAAAAAAAGAAAAATGATTGCCTTGGTCACATTTAACAGCTTCCTCCTATTGTCTCCCACTTGCATTTAGCTTTTTTTCTTGTTTTCCTATGCTTTCATTTCTTTGAATAAATGGACTTCAAAAAAAAATGCAAGCAGTGTTCAAGCAAATGACTGTTGTTTGAAACATAGAAAATGAATAGGGCGATGCAACTAAACAGGCTGTAACATGCTTTCAAAGCTGATTGTCTGAAATACTGGGGCTCTACTCCACCCCCTCTGTTCTGCAGTTGTGGGCTTGAAAGCACCTCGGGCAAGAGACTGTTGGAGCAGTGAGAGCTCTGAAATTTTTGTTTGCATAAATTCATAATTAAATACTCTGGTGTGAAAGAGATGGGGAAAAAATGTTTTCCCTGCTGCTTAGCAATTTTAAATTGGTTGGTTCTTTCTGGTGGTGGGGGCAGCGAAATACTGTCAAATCTAAAAATGCTTCTGTTTATCTGGGAATGCAGCGATGCTTTTGCTCTTGCTTTACATGTACAGAAAGAATATACATTCAGAGAAGCACTGAGGGAGTGTATCATTCAGAGAATGGGAATCATAGAGCAATTAATAATTCAGGTCTGTTGTAGCCTGACATACAAAATAGTATGGCATCAATCTTGAAATTGTACACAGGGAAGTATAGTCCATCAATCACTTTGTTCTTCCATCCAATTTTGAATAATTGTTCATTTCTATGTTTCTGATTTGCTCTGGAAAACCAACTTTTTCAGGCTCTCAGTGGAGTATTTTCCCCATAGAAAGCATAGCTCAAGTAAAATCTTTTCTCCCATAGCCTTAGCTGATGTAGAATGACACAAAATCTCAGAATATATTCAGTGTACGAATTAGAATATCTTTAGTAATTGCTCCTAGATTTTTTCCTAACAGTGCTGGGTTGTAACTGTTTCTAGGAATAGCATACCTGACATTTTATAGTTAAGATTGCCTATACCCAAATATGTAGAAGATTTAAGCAAAAATACGATGGTGTTGAAGTATGTTTTTTCACATTGCATGTTTTCAGGAGAGTTGGTAGTGTTTGTAAAGTTGTGTTTGCACGTGGCAGGAGTCCTGAGAACACAAGTAGTTTCAGGTTTAGGCCCCTGGACCAACCAAGTTTTAAATTCCAGATTAATCTTAAACTGACACAGTAGGGACCTGAAGTTGGGCATGACAGATCCAAGATTTTATCTGGCCATCCCATTTAGGCGCATCATCCCCAGGTGTTGTCCCCTCTCTGATATTTTGCTGACAGTATTTATCCACCTCCATTTATTGCTATCTGCTTGTGTTGGAAATACCTTTCCTAGGACATACCTTTCTGTGACAAAACCAATTGGTAACGTTAACAAAACAGACTGTTGCTTTTAGAAGTACAGGTCAGGATGGCACCCCCCGTTGCAGGCACCTGCATAACTGCCCATGGGGACACTGGTGGCCCAGGGACCACAGCAGTAGAATGGAACCCATGAGATTTGGTTGTGCTTGCAGTCTTGCCACTAATCAGTTGTAATTTGCAGCAAGTCTTCCTACTGCTAAGTGCCTTTGTTTGCTGTCTCATTCTGTTTCTGTGTTGTCAGCTGCAGGTTATTAAGGGGGAAGAAAAGAAAGGCAAAGAAGTTGTAGCTGTGTTCCTCCCTGTCTCCTGGGCACTGCCCAGGGTGGTACATGGTTGGACTGTGGAGCAAAGGAGAAACCTGGGATCTTTCCCTGCTACCAAACAGTCACTCTCTCGCATTCAGATCACATCACATCCGTTCTGTTCGTCTAAGAACAGTCAGCTTTTGGGGGCAACGATGCAGCTTAATATGGTTTTGTGCAGCTCCTAACACAGTATCGATCTCCTCCTAGATGGGCTCATCCAAGTACTAAGGAATTTTAAATAGTTATAGTGAGAATTTGAAGATTATCCTTTGGCTGCTTTGGGAAGGGATGGTCTGTTTCAAATCAGTTCCATTCTGGCATGACAGTCGTTGCAGCCTGGACTCTGCGTTGGCAAATCCTCGTGACCTGCCTCTTGCTGTTTCCTAGACAAGATGCAGACACTCCAGGAATTTGTCTAATGGGGGCCCGATTGCAGAGGGAGACTTCTTGAGGCTACATCCACAGGATTTCTGCCTGGATTTAGGCTTGATGGAGGTGCAGAAGCAACATCCTGCAGGTAAACCAGGTGTGACAGATTTGTGGTTTCAAATGGATGGTCAATATGGGGGCAACAATGCTTTGGGTTTATTGCTGCTTACTCCCCTGAGGCATCAGAGAGCACTCAAAAATTTAAGGAAGATATAGAACAGAAAGAAAGAAAAAAAAAGCCAAGGATGTGAATGTGAAGAGATTTCCACCATGAGGATGAAGGCACAGAAAGACAGCTAAAAGCTGTCACATGTCAATCACATAAAGGGTAGGAAGCATATGCAATGCAGTTAATGCTCTGAGCAAAGGGGAAAGGAAAAACAACTAGTCTCTGGGTGTTAATTACATACTGAGCTGCTAATAAGTTGGAGACAGTGTGAGCATCAACTTCTGATATATACCAGCCTCGGAAAACAAATACAATGAAGGATAAGACAATTTAGAGTAGTATAATATTAACCAGGGCAGTCCAGGTAAAGTTAGTAAGGAGTGCTGGCACTGCACCTGTACAAATACTCCTGCCCTTTTCAGGGCACTTGCTGGCAGTGATGCACAATAAAGGTGCATTGATCTCTTTTATCTTCAAACCAGTGGTAAGGTCTGAAATACTGAGTGAACCGAAAGACCTCATTAACTTCAGTTATCAACAACAGTCTAATGTAAAAAAAAAAAAAGTTAAAAATCCCAAGCATCATCTCAAACAGTCCCTCTCTCATTATCTCAGCCCTTCCTGCAGAAGATCAATAAACAATTTGCATATTTTTTATCAATATTTAATGTAATGCAGCAGGATGCTTTTGATGGCTCAGGTCCTTCTGTGCACTCTTTTAACATGACAGAGACTAAGAGCCCAGCAGGTGCTCAGGTGCTGGGGTCAGTTCCTAGTTAAAAACATTAGGGATTGGTCTGGCTAAATAATCTACAGCTGCCCATCCAAGGGCAGGAGTGAGAGCTCACAGAGCATGGTGATGAATTTTAACGATCCGGGAAGACAAATGAGCCTGAGCTGCCATGCAATTAGTGGGCTGTGGAAAGATGTGTTGGGTCTAAATGAGGGACATGATCTGCTCTTGACTCTCAGTGTGGTAGGAGCCCTCCCTCTGAAGGCCGTAATGAGGAAGGTAGATGAGATCCCAAACAGGTTGACAGAACAATTAAGGGGAAAATGGGAGTTGATTCAAAATGCGGTATCACCATCGATGACACAGATACATACAGATCTTCCCCCCTTAAGAAGCATGTGCCGCTCTTCAAAAGTGAGTATGTGCTCAGGGAATCCCTTTCACTCTTCGTGTACTTAAAAATATATATTTTAAAAAATTTGATCCCTGAATCAACTTTTACTTAGATATGAAGATAGCTTGGAGGAAAAGTCCTGGTTCTAATCTCGCTTACTGAGGTGTAAATCGGGAGTAGCTCCTCCAGACTGTCTGCAATGAGAATGAATTCCAGAGTGGTATAGTGAAGATCCATGTTTTGTGCAATAGACAAAAGGCAGTTTCCATCCAGTGATCAGACTGTTGTTAGAGTCTGCTTGATTGAGACTTTAAAGCTCTTTGATAAATGGGGGGGGCTCACAAGAGCTGAAGGAGAGATTCCTGCAGTCTGCTTGAAGAAAACTCTTGAGTTACTCCTCTGTCTCTGAAGAAACAAAAACAGGTGTATTTTTAAAATGTGCCTTAAGAAAAGAATATAGACCTTAAAAATAGTTCCATTTATAGAGGAATCAAACTGTACGTTTTCTAGTGCTTGGCCAATGGGTGACTATTTAACATTCTCCAGATGCTAGATAGAACAGATCCCTTGCTAGCTAGCAGAACTGAAATAAGCTGGGAGATGTCAGTAGAGGTAGTTTTCATTGATTTTGGTGGGTTTTGAATGAGGAACTCTCACATTAATGAGCACTTTTATAACATGTTTTGAGCTCTGCTGATGAAAATTGCTGTATGGAATGGGATAACAATGAAGATTGCTAGCACTGAATATAGAGGAAATTAGAGAAAGAAGTCTAGTAAAGTTGGTACAATTTCTGAAATTACTTGAACTATGTGTTATTGTACTTCTCGAAGATTACTGTGATTAATTATGGCCTAGGTATGTCTCAACTGGCTTTTCTTTTGTCTTTTCCTTGCCATCTTTTTACTGTCTCTAAAATGATGATGAAAAGGATTGTTTTACTAATTCTTTGGGTTTTTCTATATGCTATATCACACATTGTATTTTTTTCCTTTAACCATTAGGAGCCAAGGTGTGACTGTTTTGTTGCTGTTAACAGCCGGATGCTCACCAGAATAGATCCACTGACTGCACTGAAATGTCTACCATGGGAGCAGAGAGTTCATCATTTGGCCCTTAAAAATAAAGGTGAACTTGTGTTATTCGCAGAGAGACACAGCTGCAGACCAGGATGCTGGTTGTAATATATCAGGGTTGTGTTCAGATTCTGCTGTGGATATTGAGTAATATTTTAGCCAGCAAAACCCTTTGAAACCAGCAGAAATAATTTTGAATAAGTGAGAGGGGCTGTGGATTCCCAATCCTTGGAGATACTAAAAAAACTGACTGAATGATCCCTTGAGCAACCTGATCCAAGTTGGCCCTGCTCTGGTTGGGTCAGATAACCTCCAAAGGTCCCTTGTCAAATTAGTCTGTGATTCCAGGGTGAATAAGAGGCAGAAAGACTGGGCTCTGCAGTACTTATGGACAGACATTTTAAATACTCATGTAGGTTACACAGCCTCTGTGCATTTCATTGCTCAATAATTTTAAAATGTTATAAAACTTCAATGAAATAACACAGGTACGTATTTTCCATGCATGCATTCTTAGGGGGACATGAGCATGTGCTAATAGATTCTGACTACCAGCTTAGAAGTTGTGCTGGCCCATTAATGTTGTTTTATTTCTTGAAAATGAGCAATATTTAACATACAACATTTAACATCTGACGAACATGGCTTGGGAGTTACCAGTAACATTAAAGCCATATGCTTGAATGTTGCAGCTTCTCCCTGAACCCAGCATAAGATTTTGCCCCTTGTTCACTCTGCTCATAAATGGAAGTGTAGTGCAGAGATCCTAGACCAGCAACAGGCACCTTTACTCAGCACAAAGGACTACCGTGCATCTATTTCAGGCTCCTGTGGAAAGAACGTGGCTGTGTTGGTGTGGTGGCTCCCCAATGTGCCAAGTTTCATCTCTTAGTGAAGCTGTTGGGATTCAGATTTGCTTTAAATCTAGCTTGTTGCAAGTTGCTCTTTGACCTGTGCCAAAGGCAGGCAAGCTGACCAAGAAAAGCTGACCTTAAAACACTAACTTGTTTCCTAACTTTCTTTAAAGCAAGAACATGGTATGGCTTCCTCTGCCATGAAAGGGAACTGAGTGGTTTTGCTTGCTGCCTGGAGATGCACTCAGCTGGCCTTAGCTTGAGTACTTTGTTCAGTTTTGTGCTCTGTGCTACGAGTAAGAAGGGGATAAACTGGAAAAAGTCCAGAGACCAGCAATTAGCAATCTAGACGGTATGATGAAAAATTGAATGAATAGGGTTTGTTTAGTCTACAGAAGAAATGTCTAACGGGAATAGGCTAATAGTCCTCAAATACATAAAAGCCCTTCTTCTGGAGGGAGGAAGGAAATGATCTTTTCTCCCTCTCTGATAGCAGTAAACAAGAACTGATGCTCTTGAACTGAAGTAAGGAAGTAAAGAAGATTCAAGCTACACAGTAGAAATAACTATGAGTATTGTAATAAGCTTATGTGGAGGATGTACATCCAACAAAAATATCCTGTGATCTTTCCGTTGTCCCTTCCATTCCTATAATTCTCAGTTTCCACAAGAACTCTGATTCTGAACATGTATCTGAGAAGGAGGAGTGCTCTGTGAGAAAGTGAGGAGTGTAAAAGGGGTTAAATCCTAGCTTCTCTGCAAACTTCCTGTGTCATCTATGGCAAAACCAAAGAAATTCTAGAGAGTTACCATTTTCAAAATGAAGATAAAATTTTATTTTCTTTCTCCTTTTGCTTTGTCTAACTGGACGGGCAACTACTGGGATAGGATTGCGGTCTCTGTACAATTCTGAAAAGGTAGGGCTGTTCTTGGTCAGAGTTCGCAATCATTTTGTAGGTATGATTATGCTGTTAATAATTTCACACAGCTCCATTCTGATTTTACTCCTGCATGTTCCTTCCTTTGATTGTACTTCATTCTGGGAAGGTCCCAAGGTCTTCAGCATCTTTTCTTTTTTTCTCTGCCTAATAATGTCTACTTTTTTTGTCATGTATCAAAGAAGGCATCGCCTCCACCTGGAATTAATTTGGCATATTAATCTGCATTGTATTTTTTTAGTTCCTTTGGCTTCTCTCTGTTTTTGGAGTAGTTTTAAGTGGCATTTGTTTCATATAAGTTGAGGCTTTAGATGTAGATAAAAATAAATAACTGTTGATTAGCATTGTGGTGGACACAACTTTATGGTTGCTAACAGATCCAGGCCTCACTGGAGTCATTGCAAAGACATCCAGTGACCTCACTGTGTTATTCTGGCTTCTCATATTTGTTCTCATCAATCACATTCCTTCAGCATAGCCCCAAATCTATTTTGTCCTCTGTAATTTTGATATAAAATGTTGGCACTGCCTCTATGATCAGGACTCAGTAAAATTCCATATGTGTCTCTCAGTCTCTTTCAAATCCCAGTCCACAACCTTTCCCCCACATATTAACTTTGAAAAACTTGTGGAATTAGCTGTGGATCATATTTTGGCACCATACCAGTGAGCTGAAGCATTTGGCTGTTAATTCAGATTTGTTATCCCTAGTAGCTATAGCTGGTGCATCTTATGACAGGTTTACTGCAGCTCCTGTGAGGTGGATTAGCCAACTCTGGCTTTGCCTTAATTACACACCTTCAAGGATGCAGATGTATCCATGCATCATTACTTAAAATAAATGCTTCTTTTTGGAGAAACAAATCAGATCTGATTAAAGGATAGTGAATTGATTGGTGCCAGCCACATTTCTTCAGGCTTTAGACCAGCCTGTGTCATGCCCACACACAGAAATCAAATTGTGATATTCAAGGGACAGTCACCACAACTGTTTCAGTAGAAAACTACCAGACAGACAGACTCCTCTCTGACCTCCCTTTCCCTAGGAAGAAAATTTTGGAGTTAGTTTTAGGCATTTGATGTTCCTTGTACTGTCAGTAAAGAGAAATAACCTTTGCAGGCAGCCTGGTGTTTGCTGCAGTTACTCAGAAGTGGAGGCTTCGTGCAGTTCATTTGCCAGCATGGAAAGGGCCTCGCCTCCACAGAGAGGACTTCATTTACCACTTTATAGACCTGGCTGTGAGGTGGGCAACCTCTGCCCATCCTTTTGAAGCTGTGCAGAAAAGAGTTCAAGAGTGAGAGGAAGCAAGAGAGTCTGTTTCTGTAAGCAGTTTTTGAGGGCATTTCCGTGAGAGGGTTCAGGAAAAGAAGTTGTGTTTTCCAGCCACAGCACCTGAGCCTGCTCATGCATTTTGAATGTAAAGAATCTCCTGAGAAAAAATGAAAAGTCATAATCCAAGTTGAGATGCAGTGCTTTGTGTTGAATACAGCACTGACAATGTTTGCTAAGTTTGGTCTAAGCACGCCCAATGGATCAGGAGCTTCCAAGGGTTTATCTGCTCACCTCCCTACTTTATCTCTGAATTGTGGTGCCTGTTAGGCTAAAATAAAACATCTAGCTGCTTGAATCTAGTTTTCTTTCCCAGGACATGAAAACACCTGTGTTTAGATACGCAAGGAAATGTGTAGTCCAGAATTCAGCTTATGGATGCAGGCACAGTCAGAGACATTAGTTCCTAATTGACACTGAAGTCCAAGTTTTAGGGAACTTCTGGTGACCCAAATCTCACACTATACCTTACTTATTCGTGCTATAGCGCATGGAAACAGCAGCTTTCTGTATGATGACAGTAACTCATTTCCACATTCATTTCATAATTTCATACAGATTGTTATAGTCCATGGGTTTTGAAGAAGGCAAAATAGTGGTGCCAGGATCCCTTGGCATGATATTGGTGTACCAGGCATCCAAGACCCCCAAAATATTGCATGCAGATGGAGCCCTAGCATGGTATCTTCTGACTGCCTTAGTGCTGGAAACAGGTGGCATCCATTAAAGATCTGCACTTGGTTATAATTCGAATTACCCTATCTCAAACCAGTTGCAGCTGCAGTTTGCCCGTTGTAGGAAAGAGAAGACCCTAGCCATACTGTAAGCAGAGCTGGAAGAGTAACCAGTTATTAAAGGGGCCTGGTTTTGCGTTGTTTGGGGTTTTTTTTCCCCATTAGTAGATCTAGTCCCTTTGCTGATAGCCTTGTAAAACATTACAGATATCCTAAAAACATATACCTGGGAGGCTTTAGAAAACTGATGCTTTGAATCAGTGATTTCACATTCCGCTTTTTTTGGAGGGCAAGAAGAAATATTTTTGTCTGTCTCAGCAAAATATCCTTCCGAATTAAGAAGAGCTGAAAAACTGCCTCTGAGATGTATTTCCCTTCTCAAAGATGAAGACGACTCTCCTTGCTCTCATTTTGTTTTCTGGGGCTGGTGCCAAGCCCACTCCTCAAACTCTGACTGGAGTCACACAGCCCAGTCCTGAAGGAGTAACAGAGCAGATACAGTAATGGAAGAGGACTTGCAGAACTGTCTCCCTTATGCAATGACAGCCTTCCTTTAGACCATTTAAATCAGTAATTTTAATGTTTCTTGTGATTAGCAAAGCTTTGGGGAAATATTTCCGCTGCACATAAAGAAGGACGTGTCTGTGCCTTTAAAGGATGAGGCAGACTCAAAATATTGCCATGTGGTTTGCAAGTTAAAGACTGCAACTTCTCCCTAGTGTGCTTGTGTTCATCAGATTCATCACGTCTAAAATAAATTATAATTTCCCAGGCTATTGTGTTTAACAAAGCTTTGGAGACATCAGTTGTCTTATTAACATTTATATTCCATTTTTTTGACTAATATTATCTCAGAGAAATTAAGAAAAGCTTATTAGTATTTGAAATGATGGAAAGAATATTTTTTGTCTTCTTAGTGCTTAATGAATTCTGTGATGTAGCCGAATATTTGTGTGTGTAATGAAATCACATATTTCCTCATGTTTAAAAGAAAAAAAAAATTGGGAGGGGAGAAGAGAGAATGCAGTCTTGGTACTTGGAGAGAATTCTTTTCTTTAATTCTGAAGAAATACTGTCAAATGTCCAAGGATTTGGTGAGGGGGGCAGGTACCTGCATTATCTCTATTAACCTTCATCTATAGGATGACATCCACTGACAGATTAACTGTTCTAAGGCAAGATTCATCCAATGTACAAGCAAACGCACCTGCCTGAAAGTGGAATAACAAAAATTATTTCCTTTCTTATCACATAGTATGTACACATCTTTACTTTTCTTCAGGGTGGCCTATCTGTTACAAAAGGTAATTGATTACTGTAAATGATCACAGTGTCAAGTACGGTATAAGAGTGACCAGACCGAACTTGGAACAACACCCATTCTTTCCTTAGTTCCCTCAGTCAATAGATTTTACTTATTTATTGTGTTAAATATTTTTGGTTTTTTTTCACTTTGTTGACTTTTTTCATTCTATAATCCGAGTTTTCTCATTTCTGCAGCTTCTGCGGTACAAAGAGGAAGGTGCGGATGTGCAAACAGAGCAATTATGTTGTTTTTCTTGTGATTAAACCATGCTTTTAAGAAGCTATAGAGTAAATAGACACTTGCCCATTTATCACAGGAATATTCTGAATATTCAGTAATATAAACCTGTAGTGCCTGTAAGACTTCACAGAAGAACTCTTATTCCTAGAATTACAGCCTGTAATAAAACCATGTTGAATCCCTAAGCGCGTCCTAACTACGTAGAGCATCAGACATAGGCCTCAGTGGGAACTTTATGTGCCTGAGAATCGTAGAAGTAGCTGTTGTGCCATAAATTCCTTCATGCAGAGATCATTCTGTCTCTCCTTGGTGATGCTCAGGAACAAATAATTATATTAACTAAGTATAATGCATATCACATATCGTGCAGCGGTAATTGTTTCCAGTGGAGTTGCTATATCCCATAGGTTTTAACATAATACTCTAGATTTCATGGTAAATGAACAAATAAATCATGTTGCCCCCATAAAATTTCTCTCTGACCCTATCTTTGATGCATGATTCTGCATGATGCATGTATGATGTGAGGAGACATAAAAGACAAGGGCATAGCTCTTGCTTTAGACTGGGTTGCGTTACTGGATATTGCTCTATTGCATTGGAGATGAATGCGATAAACATCCTTTCCCTGAGCATAACTTGTATATAGATCACATGGTGTGATCAAAACTCAGCCACTGTAATGTTTACTCTGCTTTTTTTTTAAAATGTAAACAAAGCAGAAAAAGCAGAATATTTGTATTCAGTGTGTAGTATTCCCATCTGATTGTGCATCTGCAAATTTGTACTTTTTGCCTGCCTTTCTCAGCAGATAAATTGGGATGAACTGCAGCTATTTATATACGATACAGAAGTGTAATCACGTTATTTCACTTTGCAAGATGCATATGGGGCTACACAACATTGACCCTTTTGCAATTGCAACCCCATCTGTATCTCTGTATTACCCTGTGACAGACTGGACCATTTTGCCTAATGATAAGCTGGACACTGCCCTGTCAGCTCTGCTCTCTCCCCTTACCATGGCTCGAAACGGCAGCTGTATGTTGCTTTGCTTAGTGCTGTGCTCAGGAGAAGCTCCTCTTTTGAAATCCCCTGATGCTAAATTGGGAAGAGACTGATGCTCCAAGGCATCCAGACTTTGGACTTTTTCCGGACATTTTCTGAAACTTAGCAAGAGCATCACCATAGTTCCTCAAACAGCCTAGTGTTTATCTTCAGTCTTACAATAAGATGAAGTATTTCTTGAGAGGAGCGTTAATCCTGGAGCTTTCAGATGTTTGTGCTCACTTGACAGAAAATGGTTGGGCTCAAAGTTAAGACTTTCCCCATTTACCTGGAAGTCATTTCTTTATCAGATGCAGTTGAGAAAATCCTTAAGAAAAACAAGGAAAACCTCTCATCTGTGAGAGAAAAGTATGAAGTAGAATATAATCCTGTATTAGTATTTCTTAGCAAAGACTTTCCAAGTCCTTTTGTGCAGAAAGTCCAAATCTCCATTTAAATGGAGCCATTCTGGAAGTACGTTCTGCATGGGCATGCATGGATCAGTTCTCTCTGTAAGAACAATAAGGAAGGCAAAGTTTTATCATGCAGGATGATTGATACAGAGTAAATTCGACATTCAGAGGCAGCTCATGTGGCGAAAGACAGCATAAATTGCTGAATATCTTAATACTCTGCAGGAGTTATGTCTGGTATCTTTGCATGCAGGTTTCAGTCAGCCAAACGTGGCTGTATGGGAAGACTGAGATATTCTTGCAGCCGAGTGGCTGTGAAGTCAGCATGTTCCTACAGCAGCTTTTAAAGTGTTTGGCTTGGCATTACCTCACCTAATGTGCAATCAGCATTAAAACTTCCCCTAAAGCAACACAGTTAATTGCATGCTCTACTAGAAGAGAAAGAAATCTACTTGATCCCAGATTTATTCTATCAATAAAGACAAATTATTTTCTTTTTTTTTCTGATCTAAATACAAAGTATTTTCAGAGATTTCTAGACAAATCAAAACCTTTGTTGAAAGAGAATACATCTTGTGTTAGTTATGCAAATCTTAACTGCTTGTACCAAGCAATGGCTTTTAATATGTCTAATCTGTTTTTCACAAGAAAATCTTAGTTAAGTATTTTGCATGCTATATTCTAATATGATTAATTTGGCTGTTCCCATTCTTGCCTTATCTTATTTATTATAATGTAATGTCAGGAGGAGCATTAAATTTATCTGTAGCACTGTTCGTTACTGTTTTAGCAAACAATGACAAGATTCTTTAAATTGAGCTATTGTGTTAATTGAGAGGGTGGAGTTTTATTCTCATGGTTCAATCTTCTATAGAAAAAAAAAAAGCAACAAACAAAAACCAACAAACAACGCACCAGAAAGCTGGGCCCCTTTTCCTTCCCGTTCCATTTAAAGACCTATAGCAGTATGAATGAAACATCACCAAACAATTGCATCCTCCCAGTCCCCAGGGAGCTAACGTATTTTATCAGCATTTACAATGAAAAGAACAAATATCAGAATCTCCGTATTACTGTGGCTTCAATTCTCCTCCCCCTGCATTATTTTTTTTTAACTCGTTTTAGAGAGCTGCAGGTTGCAATTCCCAGCTCTGTGCATGCGAAACCCTAATAATGGGCCAGAATTCACACACACACACGCCCCACGTATATGTATGCATATTCTTTTTCTTTCATGGTACAGCAAAAGATGTTATCTTGGTAATTCTCTATTCACTGTGTTACACCTCTTCCCACTAATCCAATGCAGAACCAGATTACCAACCAAGCCTTTTGAAGCCTTGATGTTATTTTGCTTGATAAATTGGGCACAAGACTAAAATTGAAAAGAAATCCTGTTTTTATTATTGGAGACAAATCTAGCAAGCAGCAAGCATATGTTGTGCTTTGGACCACATGCTGGGGAGAGGGAGCTAGAGGGCTCTCACACCAATCAGTTACTTCAAACAATACCCAGTGTCCACCTGGGACAGGGCCTGTGCCATTAGTCTTGACTGGAGCAGCCCTCTAATGCCACCAGGCAGCCCCAAGGAGCAGAGAAACCCACCTGACAAAATGTCACAAGGAAAAAAGAAAAAAAATAATCAATACGTTGGCTATTGATTTGCATTATTATTTTCTTGCAATTTGATATGCTGATCAAATAGAGGGGGAGAGGCATGTTTCAGAAGCTAGCAAAGGGCTTATCTGAAAGCTTTAATGTTAGCGAGCTAATGCAAGGATCACAATAGATGCATGGACCAGCAAGCGCTGTGTTTTTCAAAGGGCAGTGTTGAGTATTGATCTGTATTAGAATTGATAATGAGGTTATTTTGTGCCTCGGTGAAATACCTTAACTGTTTCAGTGCTCCAAATGCATCAGAGTTAAAGTGCTGGAGCTTATGAATTTTTAATGCCTCCAACTCCAGTTCCTAAATTTTTTCTGTCTTTCCAATAGCTATTTCAGTTTTATATTCCTGCACTATTGCAGCTACTTTAGACAGTTTCAGCTTCCAATTTCAATGTAACCGCTCGTGAATAGTAGTTACGTAAATCCACCCCCACAGAAAAGAGCTTTTCTTTGCTAACATCTTGCAGAGTCTTTCATGTTTAAAATATTTTAAGTAAACTGAAGGAATGAACCTTTCAACTTTTCTGAATAGAGGTGACGATCAGTGCTTATGGAGAATGCAGTGCATTCTTGGTAATTTATTCTGGAATTACCTTGGCTTGCTTTGTTTTGATCAATAGAAAGCATTTCCTAATTCTGCATGACCCTTCTGCTGATTTGTGTATATGTAATAGTTGCTTGGTTAGTGAAGTGATGTGAATAAATTATTAATGTGAAGGCCAGATTCTTATTAGTGCAACAGCCCAACATTTGTAATTGGACTAATTGAGGCTAGCAGCAGCAGCAGCACATACAGCATGACACGGAAAGGAAAGCTTTGCTGTTACAGCTTTCTGCTGAAAGGTTTAAAAGGAGAATCTTATCTTACAATCCCAGAATCTCTAGTTTCTGGTGAATAACTTTTTTTTTTTCAATCTAACTTGTTTCCAGCGGTTGGTTGGAAAGCAAGATATAAGATAGGAGAGTCAATTAGTTGATTTCACCTTTGGTGCTGTACATTAAGAGATTTTGCGAAGAGAATATATTTTTTCTTTTTGTGCTGATACTGTTTAAGTATCATAAGCCTATTTGCACAGCTAAAAATATAATCCCTGGCTAGCATTCCAGAATTCAAGCTATCATCATTCCTTTTTCTCTGTAGCTGTTCAAATAATAAAAAAAAAAATAATCAACAGAAAACTAGAAGAAGTCATTTCTAGGCACTCCAAGCTAAAGTCTTCTCTCTTTCCTTCAAAATGAACAACTGACAAAAATAGTGTAATCTGATTCAAAAAAAATATGCTAAAGCCAAGACAGGCATGTATAGGGATATATTGCTTTCCCTATTATTCTGAATCATGTAGTTAAATTTTACAAACATTCTTTTATTGATTTAATTAGACTGAAATTATTCCCAGTTTTATAGAATGACAGAGAAAATGCTTCCAAAACATGAATTTTTCACCGCTTTCAAATGCTGTGCGTTAGAACTGTAGTGAAGCAATAATGATTTACACTGACTGTTGACCCAGACTTGTGGGTTTAAGTGGGCTGTATTTTCTCTAGGAAGTGTTGTTTCTAAATAACAAGGACATTATAAATGATATCCCAAGGGCAAGATATTAGAAATGGTTGGTGGGAGCTGATGTTTTTATCAGTGATGTAAACAGGAATTAGGCACCAGTAAGTGCTTCTGGGAATGCTCCTGTTAAAATTCTTTCGTTTCCTTTTGCCGATGAAATCAGAAGGCTGTGACCCGCTTCTGGTTTTTCTCTTGGTTATAGGCCGATATATTTCCCTGCTTCCAGTTTAGGTTAGTTTTTAAGCTGATTGTAAGTTGAATTCTTCTTCTTGCTGCTATTCCGTCTGCTACTGTACATGTAGGGTTGATGTGCAGAAGCAACCACATTTCTTTGGTGTTATTCCTGACAGGGCCTGTGACATTTGAGGTCATGCCTAGCTTGTCTTGCCCGGATACTTTGCTTTTTCTACACTAAAATTAGTGTACACGAAAATTTATTTGTGGCAAGCAGCTGTTCTAGCTGTTCAGTCTCTCTAGGGCAGAAGGTTGGGAATAGCAGGAGGAGGGAGTGAGGGAGGCTGGTGCCTTCAAAGAAACTTTAGGTATGTGAAAGGAAAGTAAAAAATCAATTGCCTAAAGTGCTAGACAAGAATCACTGCGAACTATCTGGTTACAAAAGCTCTGCAGAGCACTGCATTGCCATTTTCAGTTGGATCAGAAAAGAGAAACAAACAATACTTTGCAATTTAAATAATCGATTCCTCATGCATTGAAAAGCAAACAAAACCCCACAAGCTTTGACTTTTTTTATGTTAAGTTTAACCATTGATCAGTTACTTGCATCCCATTATTTTATCTAGTGTGTTGACGTAAAGTTCACACTGTGGTTTATAACATCGCAGCTATGCTTTCCCAAGCAACCATGACATCCCATTTATCACTATCTGGCCCAGAGATATTTTGAAGTACAGATAAGCTGTTAGCTATTAGAGCAGCAGTGTTCAGGAGCTCCTTTTACTGATTTACAGCCCGTCCCAGTATGACTAGCTATTTGCAGAGGTCTGAGAGTGGGAGCTGGTTTTTATGAACCATGATCATGCCTTTCCATTGATTTCACAGGAGGCTTTGGGGGATAAAAAAAGGCAGCAGAAAAGGTCCCAGGTTATTCTTGTCCCAGCCATATGCTGTGACCCTACAGTCCTGCTCCTTCTTTATTAATAACTATATTGAACTGTAATAGTTTTTGTAATGCTGTGTGGGGTGTCCTGTTATTAACTTCACTCTAGTCTGAGAAAAACCCATTAGTTATAAATCTTTGTTTCCTGTTATTTAACTGGGATTTAACTCTTAACATGACATTGCTCTTTATCCTATCATTATTTGTTCCCTTTGGTAATCTCCAGTGAGAGACTCTGTCAGAAGCCCTTTGAAATTGCAAATAATTTACACCCACCACATCCCCTTTACCCACTATTTTATGAACCTTTGCAACGCATTCTAGAAGGTGAAGGGGCACGATTAACTCTTACGAGAGCTCTTCTGGTGTCATCCTATCAGTTGATATTTATCTGTGTGCAGTATTTCTCTGTTCGTAATTGCTCACTCCCATCTGTTTCCCCACTAGTGAAGTGACCCCTCCAAATTGGCTGTCATATGCTTGCTGTAAAAGCCATTACTGGAGAATATCCAGTCTGGTTTTCAGAAGGGAGAGGAGATCTTGGAAAAGATTTTGACTCAGGTGCTCTGTGTGAAGCAGAAGTGGTATGTCCTGCCATGCAAAAGATTATATGAGTGAAAATATGTTCTGATTTGTAGACCTGTGCTTGTCCAGGAACTGGTACTGCCTCTTGGCATGTAGTACAGTGGGCGCCTGTATCATTTGCCTGTGATTTAAAATGATAGCTTTCTTTTCATTTCTGCTTTGTGCTCTTTTCTCAATATCCCATAGTTTAGCAAACTAGGAACATTGCACAGCAACCCTGCCCAGCCTGTAGAGCTGAAATGGAGATGGTTCCCAGTTTGACGGGAAAAGGAGTCACACTGGGGATGATGGATAACCACTATTCAAGCCATACTTCACCCTTTCATTCATTTATGGCTTGTGGATGGCTCACTCCTCCTGTCCTTCTAGCTCTCCGGGTTGACTCCGGGCTCCTTGATGAGCTCCCCATTCAGCTCGGTGCAGCTGTTCTTCCCTACGTCTCTCTCTCTCAGACCTTTTTTCCAGTCTCACACTTTTGATATTTAGTCCCTTTCCTAGCAAATTGTCAGTATTCCCTTGGGCTGCCTTTTACCTCAACATTGCGAACACATATGCCCTCCCTCCCAGTCCTGCTACAGACACATAGTCCGTGGTGCCTGTGCAATTCACCCAGTGCCTAAGCTCCTCAGCTTCTGACCCAAGCTTCCATCACCTGTGGGTGGGCTCCGGGTGGTGCTCACCGACTCAGCTGTCACTCAGTTTTCCTGCAGCCAGCTTTGAAGTGTTCGCTGGGCTGAAACACCTGCCGAGAGATCAGATACTCTTTTGCTGAAGGTCTTCAGTCATGTCAAGCCTTCAAAGGGGGATGTTCTGGCACCGAGTAGCATTTTGAAGTGATGACAGTGCAGAAGCTGTTACTTTAAAATGAGGAGGGCTCCAGCCTGGCTTCACTGCTGATCACAGTGACTTTTGGAAAATAATGCTTTCTGCACTCCAGAAGAAAACACAGAAAACATTTTAGCCAGTGACAGCTCCTAGTCTGGCACAAAAAGGGGCCAACAAGGTTACTTCCAACAGAGCTGTAGCAGTTAACATCACATAAGCACTTGGACTTAAAAGTAACTTTTCTCATAATTCTTCAGAGTTGTTCACACGCTGCATTTCCAAAAGGCTTTATGCTATAGATGCATTGTTAATCTTTGAAAGGTTGGAAGATTTGGGGCAAGGATCCTGCAGAATTTTCTATGAGCATTTGTAGTAATTATCTTAAATTCAAATTGTTTCAAAAAATCAAAGGGGAATTAAGATTTTAATTTCTTTCTCCCCTTTTGTTTTTCTTCATTATTTGACAAAGCCTAGAGACTAATCCCATCTTAAACATGAATATAAAATAGATCTAACAGATGTTCTGTCTGCTACAGAACTTTATTTAAGAAGGCATGGTCTGCATGTAATATGCACTTGAAGGTCAAAGCTTGTGGTATAGAAACATAAAGCCTTGGTGCTATTTAATTATTTTTACTTGTAATTTTTTCAAGTGAGTTTAGTGAATGATTAATGGTATTGGCTTAAAACAGGCATAGTGCTGGCAAGCACTGTGCAAACATCAACATTGCAAACGTACTTCTGTCCTGACCTGCAGCACCTTTTCTATTCCCATTCCCATTTCCCATCATTCTGGAACAGATCCCGGCAGCTCTGTGCCAGATGGCCTCCTGTTTTTCCAAAGTACACAGCAGCTGGAATGAAGCTGGAAAGGACATTTGGATACCAAAGCCTGGAATGCTTTGCTTCTGCTACTGTCCAGTGGAAGGGGCTGGATTTTGGGGTATGGCCTTTCTTCAGGCAAATTGTGTTTTACAAGGACTGTGCATGTTTTACGCATTACCACCCGGATTTTGCTGCAGTATGAACCTGAATTAGGAGTAGAGGAGTCCTGCCTGTGCTGTTATTCTGGGAGGGGCTTCTTGAGCAGATGGAAAGTACGAATGAGATATGGACCCCACCTCTACTGTCATATGAAAAGAAAAGTGCTCGGGGTTTTTTAATCGAAGAGGTCTGCATTTCCCCTCTCCACACCTCCATTAGGGTGGCGAGTGCTGCACCGTACAATGAGGGGACGGACAGGACGCTGCAGCAGCAGCCTGTTCTCTGCCCTTCTGAACAGCTCGGCTGCATTAGGCCCTGCAGGGCCTCTAGACCCACCGCCCCTTTCCCTCAGACTAGCTTGGCTAAGTGACCCAGCTGCTGAACACTAGCTGAATTTTGAGGGTACTGAAGCTGATTTCTGTAAATCCATGGCAAGCATGCAAAGCTCAGTGGCTTTTTGTGAACAGGAGAAGTACGTTGTTTTGGACTGAGTTGGTCTTTTTTCCAGTCCTTCTTTTTTTCTTCCCCTCTCCCTCCCTCCCTTTCCTATTTTCCTCTTTAATTTCCTTTGGGAAAAGGAGATAAAACCTCAGAAAAAATCTTGCTTTTTTAAAAGAGTTTTTCCATGTGGTCACTTCTGAAATCTGGTGAGAAAAGTGGAGCAGAGAGAAGGGAGAAAGAACCTCCTAAGCACTGTTTTACTACTTTCTTCCTGGAATAAATGTAGATAGTATTTGGAAAATGTGAAAATGTTGTATTTATGTCAACATTTCTCACAGAAAGAGATTCTTATATTTTAACTAGCTGTACTTTTGTTCTGAGCAGTTTGCTGTGTGGCCTCAGGATTTTCAGGTATCAAGAATTTGAAAAGACACTTATGTCAACCTCCTTATAAATTGTGTTGAGTTTCAACTAGCTCAAGTAACAAGTCTGAGTACATATGGGCCACAGAAGTCAGATACATTCAAATCTAGATTTCAAACACTCCAGATTCAAGGTCATTCTTAGGTCTTTTGGTTTTGGCTCTAACTATGGAATTTAAATCCCTTTAATAGGATTTTAAAACCCTATGTTTCAGGCCATTCAATTTGTGTGTCCTCCTCTTTTTGTGCTGAGCACATCTCAAAGTGTTGTGGAAGTTATTTTGAAGAATATCCATTGGCTTACACGGGTTTTGAACTTGGCCTTTAACTAAACAGTTCTCAGCTGTTTCTCTTAACTAAGGTTTTCATCAAAGTTTTATGTTCTGTTTTTCATGTGCATGTAAGTATGTGTGGTATATATTAATAGTATAATAACACATTTCCTTTACTTTTTGCCTTTTCATTTACGACAGAGTGGTTGTCGAAGATGTACACTCTTCTAAAACAATCTTAGCTTCTTTGTTGACTTTTTTCCAGTTTTTGCAAAATCTTTCTTAGCTGTTTAAACAAGAGCAGGAGAGAGCCTTTCAGGCTATGAGGGAATTTGCAATCCGATCATGTACTCTATGTCTTTGAAAAGAAGAAAATACAGAGACAAAGACAGAATGTGATAGAATTTTATTTAATGCATTGGCATGAAGTGTAAATACATACTGCATACAGATACTAAACTTTCCTAGCCCTGATATGAAATAATTCGTACCCTAGAGACCTCTGTGTAAAATAAGTCCTGTATAACCATTCAAATATGGATGATGTGATTCAGGTGACCTCTTCTTAATACTAAAGGTCATCCACCAAGTGTAAATGTGAATGTTTACTTAGCAACAGATTTTATTTTACCTTAGAAAAAGAGAAGAATATGTTTTTTCCCCAAAGCTGATACAAATATCTACTATTTTTGCGAAGCACAGAAGAAATCATAGTATGTATAGTATCAGTCATATCAATTTTTTTGAGCTTGGCCTTTAATTTGGCTGACCGATTCCAGTCACAGACTTGGTGTCCTCCATGAAATAGCAGTCTCTTGTACAGATCTGTGGCCAACCAGTTAGTGTCCTCAGAGGCCTTAGTTTTCACATTTGGACATCTAAAATATAATATGCCATTCATGAGTTTCCATTGTATTCCCTGCCCCCATTCTTTCATGGCATCATAATTGCCTTTATATATGGACCATGTTAACTAAGACTTGTGCTGCGTGATCCAGTACCAAATTTTGTATGCAGTCTCTGAAATTTGCAAGGAGTAATTTGTAAAATATTGCTTCTGGCCAACCCTCTTCCTGAGAATGCCCCACAAATTCAGAAAGATCACAGGTTTTTTGTGGCAGGAGGTGTGTTATACAGAGTTAAACTAGCTTTTCAGGAGCCTGGGATCTTCAGCTGTGATTTTCCCTTTGAAACTTCTGGCATATAGAGAATCATTTCACCTTTCTGAGTCTTGCTGTCTCCACTGGTAAAAAGAGGACGATAACATTTAATTGTCCCTAGAGAACAGGCATATCAGTATACACTTATTTTTCCCAAAGAGTTTTGCAAGTACAAAATGGGATATTCTGTGAGTGCTGAAGAGCTATTACAAAAAAAATTAATTATTGAGGCATTTTTTCATGACTCAGCAGGAGTTAAACTGTGGCCTTCTGGTATTGAAGCAGAGGTTTATCACTGACTTTGGCGCTAAGCAGATATGGGTAGAATCAAAGTCGCGTGCAATAGCCACCTCTGCCAGTTATGGCTAGCAGTGTGTTAAGCTGGAAGTGAAATGAATTTGCTGACCATCTTCTCAGACGCTTACCCTCTCTCCCAAAATGGTGTGCTAGAAAATACTATCATCCTTAACAGCAGCTCATTAAATGCCTTCTTTTTCCATTTGTGACACTTGCTGTCTCTGTGGCAAGTGCTGGGGGATCCCCTACCTGCAACTGAGCCAAGCAAGTTTCCTTATCTCTCAGTAGCATGGCAAACTGCATCTCCAAAATGCTGCACTTCCATGAAAGCTGTCCTGTTGCCAGCTGATCTGTTTTTCACTGTGGCAGCATTGTTTCCCACTTCTTAAGTAATTACCAGTGTGGTGGTAGCAGGTGATAGCACCGTATGTTATGTTTTGACTCAGGAAGGGATCTTAAACTACTGGCCTTACTGTAGTCCTTCGAGCACTTACATTACTGAAGGCAGGCAACTATTTTATTTTATTATTTTATTATTTTATTATTTTGTTTTATTTTTTCCCTCAGTCAAATCTGCTGATGGTGCCACATTTCATTCGATTTCTAGACACTAAAACATCTCTGTTCTCTTCATCTGTCTTCTCCAGCTACACAAATTCTCTTTTAATGGAAATACACAGACTAAACTGATTGGGAAAAAGCAATGTTCAGAGGACAACCATGCATGCTTCTGTAATTCAAATTAATTTTTAGGGCTCATTCAAATTCAACTCAATCTTTGCATTATCTTGCAGTGACTCTGAGATGACATGAGCCCATAGCAATGGTATAAACTTGAAGTTTTGATTAAAAAGGAACAGAGGGAAGCAGCACAATTTGCAGATACCTTAAACAGGCTATTTCTGTGGTTAGAATGAGCTCTAGAAGAAAAAAAATCAGTGGGAATGGAAAATTGTTAAAAGATTGTCAGAGGTAGAAGTGAAAGAAGGAAGGAAGAGATATAAACTTCAAGGAATTTTGAGGCTTTGCTTCAATTCTGTTCCATCAGGGTCAGCAAAGGGATAGACCAGAAGTACAGTTATAGTACAGAAAGGTCAGAAAAAAGAAATCAATGGTATGGAAAATGTAAGTCTGAAGAGTGGAATTGTCTCTGTGTTTGACAAGGGCGGAGGGAATAAAATGTGCAAACCTGGCTTGGAATGAAAAATGAGACCTTAGTGCTTTGCAAAGAAATTTGCCTTCCTGGAGGGAAAAAAGGGCTAAGAAAGCGTTTGGCCAACTTTACCTGCCTGTGAGAAACTCACTTACCACAAACCCTACAATTGGCAGGGGAAAAAAACCCACCAAAAGCCAGCATGAACCTCAGTTTCTATCTGAATTAGCAACATGTGAGAGAGAACAGAAAATGAATGATGGAGTCCTAGTGGGCATGTAAAAAAAAAAGGGCAAACAAATTGATTCCTTTTTGTAGGTGCAGGAAAAAAAATCAGGGCCTGTAATTTTGAAGGCTGAAATGTCAGAAGCCTAGGAGCCTATGCAAAATAAAATCAAACAAACACAAATGGTAATACATAAGGGGCATATTACCGCCTGATGGCACATACGTTAGACTCCGACAGGAAGCATGTGCACAGCCTAAAAGGAAAGTATGTGAGTTTCAGATTTCATGGAAAGTGACAGTACCATATGTAGTGGCTAATGAGTTTGTAGTTTGCTAACTATGCCTAAAAAAGCTTATACAGCTGCTTAGTGAGATCAGCTAGAAAAAGCTCTTCCTAATTCCCTTGGTGGGTAGCTGGTTCAAAGAAGAGTTATTGGGCACCAAAGCCAGCTCAGGTCGGGTCACTGCTGCACTTGCACTGCTCCTTGTAAGGCTTGTCCTCCATTGGTTCAGGTGGTTCCTGCTATAGTAATTCCTATAACATGCAACTTAATCATGGGTTACAACAATTTAAAGGTATTTCCATTACAGTCTTCACCCCTGGTCCTTTTAGGCCATGTTATAGGGTTTATTTAACATTGCAATGAACTCCCCTTGCTCCTAGCCTGGCTACCAACAAGGGGTTCTTGCTATAGTAATTCACATAACATGTAACTCAAATCCCGGGTGACAACAATTTGAAGATATTTCCATTACAATCTCCACCCCTGGTCCCTTTGGACACGACTCTTCTCATTTTTATTCTTCTGATTCTCTCCCCCATCCCACCAGGGGGGTGTGAGCTAGTGGCTGGGAGGTGCTTAGTTGTTGGCTGGGATTAAACCACAACACTCGCCATAGCATCTAGAAACTTCTGTCTTTGGCCCGTTGTGCTAGGTGTTGTACCTGCTCTGAAATGCTTCCACTCCAAGGAGAGTGTTTCTGAGAGTTTCTTTCTCAGTAACATACTATTGGGGTGGATATTGGTTATAGCTCTATGCAGAGACTGGTAGGCAAAAAATAATATATATGTTTGTTGCCTTCAGTGGAGTTTAGAAATTCTCACCCACCAATTATCTTGCTGTATGAGTTCAGTAGGAGCCACTCATGGCTTCAGTGGAGTCATGTTAGCGTAAGTCAGAAGGGACAAGGATGTTAGGCTTTGACAGAGTTGTGAAGGTTCAGTACTTTGGAAATCAGCTCTATTTGTCATTAGAATCTGTAGTCTTTGCTTTTCACATTAGTGAAACTGTTGTGAACCCCCTGTAAATATTCATTGCAAAAATCAAGTTGTCTGAAAATGGAAATGTGATCAGAAGAGCTTTCCACAGAATATGACATCAAATTGCTGAAACAGCTGCAAGAAAGAGCAGAGAGATGTGTGATGTATTTGGATTGCAGGGAATTAACAAACAAGGTTTTGATTATCATAGGCAGGTGCAAGAGATGTGCTTTTCCACAGTTACTCTTCAACATATGTATTGACCACATGGTGCATGAAAGTGAATCAAGTAAACTGCAGCAGCAGCGTAAAAAACACATAATGACTGTACAGAAGGAACAATCTAAGCAGGGAAGAATAGATTAAGGCAGTCTTATTTGCACGTAATTTGTTCCTTTGTGAAAATGCTGAAGATCTTAAAAGCCTTGGTAAATGCCTTTAAGAGAATATGACAGAGAAAGGACCAAAAAAATCAATAGTCTTGATTCTTTTTCTTCTAGTTTGCATTAGTGTAACCTACCGGCTGAGTCTGTGTAATTTGGATGTCATCTAAATTTGCAGTTCAGACAGACTGCTAAATGTAGCTCAACAAGACAGAGCCTTGTCTGTCTGATTGTGACTAATGTAGAGAAAATGAGGTGTCTGATAGGGAGCTCAAAACTGCCATTCCTCATGTAAACTGGAGATTTCAATTTTTCATTCCTTTTCAGTCAGAAATTACATCAGGAAACAAAGCACACATGGAAAATGCACAGGAAATCTGGCTTTTCCATTGGCCATTTTTTGCAAATGCTGCAGCCTTCTTTGATGTCATAAAAGATTAACCAATTAGTGAATTAAAGAGAAAAATTATTTTTTTGGGCATCATTAATCAAGATTATTTCCTTTACCCTGGAGGGAGGAAATACCATAGGCACAAGCTGTAATAATGCTCAACGAGCTCTAATTTATTTGAACTTCTTTCCCCGCAGAAGCTGTGGAACTTCTTTCTGAGCACCTTTGCAGGACTGCTCTTTAAGCTGCTTAGGCCTGGCCAAAGAAATTGTAGAGGAAATTAGTTTCTGCCCCTTTAATGGCTGGGGTGGGAGATGAGAAAGCATGTCTTTAAGGCAGTGATGAAGAAATGGGTTGACACAATGACAGCCTCTTGCACATCTCTTTTTATTGAATACAGGAAGACGTAAGATCCTTCTAATTGCTCATTTTTTACCTGCCATAGAGGACAACAGGAGGAACAAAAGAAAAAGAAACAACACTTGTCAAATGATCCTAAGGATCTAATTCTCACAGAAGCTTGTCCAAAGGGACTTTGTAGTTCTCTGACATGTTATACTACAGACCCATCTTGTCTGCTGAATGTTAGAAGAAGATGAGGAAATGCTAATTCCTCAGACTGCTGTCTCACTATAAATGGAGGCTCTGATGTGAAAACATGTAGGAATATGCTTAACTTAACAGGCTCGCCAAAGTCAATAGTTAGGCAAAATGAAAATGGCAGGGTGATCATTTGATTAAATCTCTGCCCTGAATCTGGAAAAGTAACTGACTGAATGAATACTGGATTCTGTTTTAAACCTTTTGAAACCTTGGCTCAGTAGCTAAAAGAACAGTTTATTCTGTATATAATTAAAATAGCCACAAGAAAGGAAAGCTTATTGTAATGGAAAAATGCGGTGTCACGTCTCAGAGCAAGCTGAAGTGTTGCATTAACCACAGCAGAGCTACGCTTGGAGACTGCTCCAAAACCAAATGGTGCAAAGACTTTCCTTGGTTTTAATAAGCATTGCAAGAAGCACATAGAATGCATCTGACTGAGTATTCAGTGCGTACCGATGCACTGGGAACAAGAAGGGGAGTTCACTCTAGTCTGAAATTGGCTGAAGGGATGAGGAGATTTCCTGGCATTGGAAACATCTGGTTATTCATTAACACACTTTACTGGCTTTTCCCTTGGAATCCATTACTTGGGCAAGTTTTAGAGATTCCTCTTCCCTCTTTTCCTTCCTTTCTTTTTGTTACTTCCCAGGATGATGCAGGGTTTATTTCCATCCTTCTTTACTGCCTTTTTCATTCTGGCAAAAATCCCTTTCTTCATGTGGGTTGGTTTTCTTTTATGTTTGATTGTTTTTAATGTCAGTTCATTGCTTATTGGAAAGCAGTGGCTCTAGAAAGCATCCTGTTTTAAAAGTATTTTGGGATAAATTTTCCAAATTTGCAAAATTACTCTAGTAGGATAGTTTTTGAAAACATGTATGATTTTATTTTTTTTTTAATTTTTTTAAAAGATTTAAAAAAAAAGTATTTTTTTAAAAGATTTAAGTCAGAATATTGCAAAAGTTTTAAAAATGCCAAAAGAGAGAATGCTCTGATAGTTGTGGTGAGACAAAATACCTAAAAAGAGTTAATGTCTTTTGTTAGACCAATTTAAATGGCTGAAAAAAACTACCAATCTGCCCAGTTGGTCTGAAGTAGGTGTAGCAACCCTGAAAAGGAGGCAATTGCAAGATGATCCAATGACCAAATCTTTGGACATACTTTGATTTTTTTTGTTTGAAGTTTTAAATTTTTCTCTGCTCTATAATTATTTTTGTGTAAATCTTTTCCCCAGGGTGGGAAAATTCTCCTCCCCCCAGCCTCTCCCACTGTATCCACATGTCCATCTAGAAATTTCAGCTTGTTTCTGACAAGTGAGGTGATGGATGTCACTTCAGCCTTAGCCAGAACATGGTACTGCCTTCCGGTTGGTCTTCAGGTAACAAAGCACCATGAACTATGGGCTTGTTCCTTTAGGTTCAAGTGACCAAGAGTAAAAAAAAGATGTACCAGAAGGTCTGGCAGCTAGACAGAGGGAAAATTCAGTCAGAAGGGATTAGCACAAACACATAGGGCTTGGTTGTGACAGAAGCCAGAGCAAAAGCAGTATCAGCTCTGGTGCTGCAGCAGCAGGCAAGGTAATGCTGAGGCCAACGTCTCTGGCTCGGTTTCACCACTCTTTCCTCCTTGGTCCCTGCAGGCAGGAGTTTCCCCCAACCACTCTGTTCTCCTTCCAGTCAGTGCCATTGGGCACAGCTGAGGACTGGAGCCAAGGCTGTGCTTGTTTCTTACACCAACAGCATCCTTCTGTCCCAGTGGTCCCTAAGGGCGAGGCAGTGAGAAATGCCCCCGCCTCTGCAGCCTGTGTGGTGACAAGCTGTGGCCTGGAATCTACAAGGAGAGAAAGGGGAAAAGGGCTCTTATTCCTCCCTACTATTATTTAGTATTAAAGCCACAAAGAATCTTGCAGCTGACTTGAAACAAAAGAACTATAAAAATATCAGTCATTTCAAGAGTCTTTTTGCTTTCTGGAAATGCGTGCCATGGTTAGCTCATGTTTCCAAAAGTTTCTTTCCAACTGGGAGTGCAAAAAGTTATTTAAAGCATCTCAAATTCTTACTGAGACACAGGTAGGAGTGTGATTATGAAAAGAAAACACCCCCCAAATATTGCAACAGTTAAGATAAAATGGCTAGATTTTGCAACATTAATTCTAAGACTAAACTCCATGCCCAAATACACTTCGCTTTGTGCTGAAGCTGAAAATGTTAAATGCAGGGGCAGGATTTCAGCCACCATCCATCTTCACATGCCTCTGTTTGCCTAAACCCAAACAGTGGCACATGTGGCATGTGTGGCACTCTGTCCCATGCTCCGATTTTATGATCACAACTGCTTCCTCTCATTGTATGAAACCTAAGGCATACTCAGAGACTGTGTCGTGGTTTAACCCCAGCCAGCAGCTAAGCCCCACGCAGCCGCTCACTCACTTCCCCCCACCCAGTGGGATGGGGGACAGAACTGGAAAAAACTAAAACTCATGGGCTGAAATAAAGACAGTTCAATAGGACAGAAAGGAAGAAAACAATAGTAATAATAATAATAATTTTTAAAAATGACAATAATAATAATAAAAGAGTTAGAATATACAAAACAAGTGATGCACAACGCAGTTGCTCACCACTGGCCAACTGATGCCCAGTTAGTTCCCAAGCAGTGATCCGCCCCCCCCGGCCAACTCCCCCCAGTTTATATAGTGGGCATGACATCCCATGGTATGGAATACCCCTCTGGCCAGTTTGGGTCAGCTGTCCTGGCTGTCTCCCCG
>JAVKLA010000040.1:11847963-11890341 GCA_034782735.1 Sagittarius serpentarius
TTCCTGTGCCCCTCCAGCCTTCTTGCTGGCTGGGCAGGAGAAGCTGAAAAGTCCTTGAGTTAGTCTAAACACGACTTTGCTGAAACCAGGACAGACTGAAAACTGATGGTCTCTTGCTGTAGCTACACTGGACATGCAGAGCTGACAGTGTTACAGCTCTTCTAAGGCCTCCTGCAAAAGTGTTTTAAAGGCAAAACATCTCATTGAATTCATTGCATTTTGGACAGCATCTTGGGGATACAATGCACAAGTTCTTATACAATATATATAAAACTCCACTAATGTCTATAGGTGTTTTTCTTTTGTTTCTTTCTGTACATATCTCAGTGCAGTTTTAGAGTGATTTTATTTTGAGGTTTGGATGAACTGGGCATCTGAGTATCAAACAGAAAGTAAGGAGATAGAGGGAGGTAGAAAAGGTAAAGCAGAGATGACCATTAGCTGAAATCCTGCTCCTGATGCAACCGGTGGGACATTTATTTTGAATGTGGGACTTCATCTAATATAAAAGCCACCCACTCCTGTCAACCTCCTGCAGTTTTTGAAGGCTTCTTCATTTTCTCATACATAATAAACCAGGCTTGTCCTTTAGGGAGAAAAAAAAAAGATTAAAAAAATGACCTCATCCGTGAAGAAGACTATGGCTGTCTAATTAAGGGGGGGAAAGCTCAGAAATCCAGACTAGCTCTGTGACAGTAATGAACAGTTGGAAAAACCCACCTGCCTCCAGCATTGAGCCCTTGAGTGAAGCAAAGACAAATGAGAAATATCTGTGCCCAAAGTTAAATGCCTGGAATTCATTTTCCTTGCTGCAGAGGGCAAGCAAGAAAGAAGACAGACTCTATTCATTCCACAGTATTGTTTTTTTTCTTTATTTCTTTTTTCTTCTTGAGTGGGACTAAGGCTTAGCACATGACCAGCCTGAAGCTAGAAAGCATTAAGTCATTTCCACCTTTGGGTGGGATCATTTTCACATAGAGTGGCTGGTGGTTGTCCTTCTCCCTTTCAGATAAGAGTTTCTGTAAGAATGATATCCTCTTGGTGAGTCCCAGCCAAAGGCATACTGGCGGCAGCTGAACTGGACTTGTTAGCAAAAAAGTCCCATTTTTCCCACTACTGCAAGACACTGGCAAGTCTACTCACTGCCTAATGCCTCAGTTTGCCAATGAACAACAATATGAGTAATGTTCTTACTTCCCTTAGCACAGGACTTGCATGCTGTAGAAAGATGGTATTTTCAGGGCATGCTGCTTTAACTTGACTTCTCTTCCTTTTTAAAACTTGCTAGCTATCTTTTTTTTTTCTTTTTTACTGATTTCAAGATTTTTAATGTTGAATTCTTTTGGGGGTGAGAGTGCCGTCAGCGTTAATATAGTGCTTTTCACTCTCTATCTTCTCCTGTCTTATTCAAACCAGATTTTCTTCCTTTTTCTCCCTCCTTAGCGCTTTATCTCTGATTCTGAGTTCTGCTCCCTCATTCTTCTTATCTCCAATTTATTATATCTATTTTTCTGTACATTTTCTCAGTATTTTGACTTTCCTGTGTTTTCCCTACTTCTATTTTATTTTTCAGTTTTAGCTGTCTTCTCTGCCGCTAGTTTTATCACATTCTCTTCTTTTCCTTCTCTTTCAAAGCTCTGTATCATCGCTAACTGTACTGAGAGAAGTAAAAAGAGTTGACATCAAACTCAGCCAACTGAGTTTTTTTAAGAACTTTTTTCCCTGTAACAGTTATGTTCATTATGTATCTGTAAACTATTTGCCGTGGAGGCTAGGACAGCTCTTTGCTTGCTTTGTCTTTTTCCAATGAGTTTAAATGGTCTTTATTAATTTCTCTGTGCACAGATTAGCTTGTTGTGTCATTGTCCTGTTGTCCCCTGTGTGTCCTTTAATCCACTGGCACATTTATAACTTCTGAGTTAAAATTACTTGGCAAGGAACAGTTGAATGTGTATGAAATAATACCATTTAATCTCTCTTTTTGAGGAGGGAGGTGAGAGAAGTAAACGGACTCCTTCCTGACATTGCACAATAGTGTCTCTGAATGATGAACAGCTTTTCCTCAGCTTTCTATGTGGGCTTCATATCTCCACCACAGAGTCATTTAAAAGGCTCCGTAATGAATCCTGGAGAGTGAACTTGCTGTAAAAGCTTGACTGGCTTTGCTGTTCTGGCTTTCTTCTGTGGGGCACTGGCTGGTTTTAGAATATACAGATTTCTGAACTAGCTGCTACTTGGGAAAGATGTATCTCCAGGAAGGGACCTTGCCAGGTATCACTTTTTTCAGCACATTCCTTTGTAATGTTTTTGTTTTAAAGTAGTGAATATTCTGGCATCTCTGAATTTTAAAGTGAAAAGCTTGGTGATTCTTTAAAAATGTATTTTAAGCATTTTAATCCTGCCTGCTGACAATGCAGCTCTCAAGAACATTGTCTGAGAAAGCAGCTCTGCACTGGGTCCTAGGCAATACACTACAGCATGCTCTTAGTTTGTTCAAGCCACCCCTTGCTCCCCATTTTGCTCATTCCTTATTGTGAGTTACCTATAGCCAGCTCCTCTCTTGCACACTCAGTGATTCAGGTGATGTTCGGGCTTTTCCTAAACTCCAGCTCCTCTGACCTCCTCAATGACACCACCAAATCAAATATTTTCTCCCTTTCTCTGCCTTATTCAAACCCCCTCTGTGATGGTAGTTTCTCCCGAGCATCCCCACTCACAGGAGAGGGAATGCTTGGAGGCCAGTGCTCACCTGTAAGATCTTCTTAAAGAAACTCCTGGATACAGCCCCTCCTCCTGGCCATTCATCTTTCACCACCAGGTATTTGCCAGACAGAAAAATGGCGTCATTACCAGAGTCTTAATTTCATCTTAATTTTGACATGGAACTTTCACCTTCTGAAAACTGATCAGCAAAAGAGTGTCTTCAACTTTTGCAGGCTACTTAAAGGTGTAGGCACACACTCATTCAGCTCTTTCCTTTTAAGTTCTGCTCCTTTGACAAGCTACTTCAGGAAGGTCTGACTGTACATGCTAAGGCCGTAAATTTGATGCGCAGATGGTCCAATCGTCTTTGTAATTATTGTATTGCACCATTAGGTACACAAGGGTTTCATTTGTTTAAGATATATTTTTCTTGTAATTGGAATCTGTCATGGCAGGTTGGCTTGTCTGTTTGCTGGTGGACAAAACGTTTGTGTAACAGGGTTACTGGGATAGGTTGAGCTCGGTGCGAGGATATTTTTTCCCCACTTTCCAATAAAGAATAACTCGTGTAATATATGGTACTGTTGGCTGACCTAGTGTTGTCATAAAGACAATATGTCTGTTGAGAGAAGCATTCTGTGTGAGGTTAGTGATTTGTTTTTAGAATGAGTTTCCTATTAACATTAAATAGAGAAATAGTAATTATTTGTAAACTGTTCATTTAAATCCACAATGAAACATTCCTATTTGCTCGGGGTAGAAAATAGCATGGCTTCTACAAAAAGATGATAAAAAAATACCGCTTAATCATTTGGCTAAACAAAACCCCATATCCGTTTTTGTCAGTTCCTGAGATTTAATTAAAACACAGAGGTTGATTCCAAACCAAACCAATGCCTAATTATCACAAGTGTTAATTACAAGTCTTGCTTTAACTGAATGACTAATAGAACAGAATGGCAAACGCCTTCCCAACAGCAAACAGATTTACTGACAAATGAAGCAGGATGCAAATTGAGGGCATCTTCTAGCCTTTGAAATCCTGCTTTACCTCTGCTGTGAATAATAAATGGGAGTTGTTTTAGCCCATGTTGGGGTTTGTTTATCATGAAATTCTGCTTTCTGTTTGAGGCTAGGAAAATAGAAGACTAAAATAGGGTAAACACCTTAATCCATGAATCCTTTTCTCTCCAGTGGCGTATTTTAAATATGTGAATACAGCATAAAGCAAGAAGTCAGGCTGCTGGGCTGTATACTTCCAGACAGCTACTGAAATCAAGTCGAAGGCAAAATACAGGTTTCCGACATGAGTACTCCTGGAAGACAGACATTTATAAAGAGCTTATAACTGGAAGTGCTTTTGGACAGCTGTTAATGCCAAAACAGCGCCTGTCGTCAGAAACCATGTTCTCTTCGCACTCGGGGAAACTCACTAAATGGCAGCCACAGTAATGACAAATGTTACAGGTTTTTATTTTTGAACTATAGAGATGAGGGCTTTTTGTTTCTATTCTTCTTGTTGGCTATATAGAAAGCTGACCTACTGTTTTGCTTCATTCCAGGGATTTGATGTGAAACATGGCATAAAATTTCAAATCATCCAGGAAACTTTACATTAATTAGGGACAAAGGAATCCAAACATGGAAAAACTCTTACGATAGCCAAGACATTTATTTGCAAATGTGTGAAGGAATAAGGATGCTCAGAGACCGAAGAGGATTTTGGTGGGTAATGGTTTCACACACTCGGTCCCCAGACTTGCAAATCTACCTAATTTTGTGGTCTTGGCATATTCTCTGAAGGTAACAGAACTGTGAACAACCAGAAAGTCAATTGCAAACAAAGCAGTTTTGTAAAGTTGGAGGTTATGATCCAAAGATCCTTTCTACTACTTTTCTAATTTAATTAATCTGTGCATCTCTGTACCTATATGTCTTTTCATCCATTTATTTTTGTTTCCTGTCCCAGATGATCAGGATATACTGCAAGTTTCAAGTTCTCCAAGCTTAAGTTGCAATTATTTTAATTTAACATTACTCCCTACATATTCACATAGTTATTTCTGTAGTATAGAATAAGGAAGTATAGAATTACTCTAGATACTCCAGGCTTTTAGAGTATCCTGTCTTGTGCTGTGAAACTGGTTCCATTCTCTGCTGCAGCGGACTTGATGGCATAGGTCAAAATGATTGTTTTGCTGGAAGTCAGCTGCCTGACTGTCCACCAAAACCTGGAGGGTTTGTTTTGAAGGAAGGAAAAGCAACACTAGTGGTTTAATTTGGTTTTGATGATTACTAGCAATGACATCAGACCACCCTCACATTATAAACTTAGAAAAATACAATTCTTCTGAGAAGAACTACCCCTTGATTTGGTCAGGTTTGGGTCTGTGTTGGCTTCTTTGCACTCTTTATTGCTCCTTTGCTACTGTGAGAAGTAAAACATGGATTCCTTTCTGGGTGCTGGTGCTGTGCATAGCGGATCTATCTAGGAGCTGGTCATTTCCATTTCATGACAACTGTTGCAAAGAATAACCTGCTTTTTCTCTTTCTTTTTTCTTTTTCTTTTTGTTTTTCTTTTTCTTTTTCTTTCTTTTTCTTTTTCTTTAATCTTGTGATGTTAAATTCCAGATATTCAATGCTAAACATGCAATTTCAAGTCTTAATCCGAGAGGCACCATTGGGAATTGCAGAGTGCTCTCCTCAATGGGAGCGGGATTGGTACATCAGCCCCCTGGTGTGTTAGAGCATTACATCAGCTACTTATCCGCAGCATTTTTGTACTGTTTGTATTCAGATGAGATTAAGTCCCAGTATGATTTTATTCTGGCCTCCTCTAAATTAGATTAGTGCAAATCAATTGAATCTTTCTTTCAAAGAGGTAATTTGTTGCAGATATCTTGCAGGATCTACCATTGAAAAGGGATCAGTTGATACAGCATTCAACAAGGTTGATCAGCTGTACTGAAATGAAGTGCTTTGGTATTCATTTAAAAATGTATTGCTTCTGTGGCTGATGAAATTCCTTTTTGAGTAAGACGCTACATCTGACAGGAGTAGTCCAGAGCAACACTTACTATTTACTGGTGTTGGGTATTCGTTTTGGAAAAAAGCTGAGTTGGAAATCATGCAAGCATCTGTTACATAGTTAGATTAGATAATGTAAATGTTTAGAAAATGCAAATGAATCTCATGATAATTAGTAATGATGCTTTTCTACTTTTATTAATAAGGTAATGCTTCTGGCAATTACATTTAAATTTCATATGAAGGTTCAAAGCACCCGAACAATTTCCTGTTTAGAATAGTAGAATTCAGGGTGAACTTAGCAGTCTGTACCATGGGCTTCTTGCAGAACTAGAACCACTTGTCTCCATTTCTCATCACAGAACCATTGCCTTTTCTTGACATGTCTGATTCTGGGAAGAAGGAGAACCATATATAATCGTGAATGATTGTGTTACCGTTTGTATACAAAGGCTGTTGTAATAACATTTTGAAATAAAAGACAGCCCTCTGTGTGTTACTTTTAGGATATGCAAACATATAAAGCCACATCTGCTCTGTGCAGGGGGAAATAACTGAAGAACCGTCAATTTAAAGCAACCTTGATAGGGCATGCTTCTTAATTTAGCTGTACATTTGCAAAAGCAAGCCCTTTCTGAAATGCCTAGGACCTGCTCATGGTTGACATCTAAGTCTGTGTTGTTGGCATAAACCAGTCCAAAATCCTGGCAGAGACACAGGAAGGAAAGAACACTGAATGTTAACAAAGGCTTCATTAATATTGATGTGTAATTCACATGGCAGCGAAAAGCTGCATTATTAGCCACTATTGTTATGGTTCTAGCATTAATATTCAATGAGGATGTGTTGGGTATTGAAATTCCCTGACTCCTGGGTACCCCAGTGGTCCAATAATAATAACAAAAACTATGTTAGAGTTAGTGGGAGCCTGGTGCTATCTGTGTGGTAATCAAGCTCTGCTTTGTTTTATGAAGATTTCTGAACTCATACTGATGTCTCTTGTGGAATGGAGGGCACCCGTACTTTGTTCTGCCTTCAGAAAGCTCCTGCATCTACAGATGAAGGTAGCATCCCTCCTCTACAGCTCTATGCTGGAGGTAATTTTATACCTGCCTATCTGAAAACAACTCACCCTCATTTCTCCTAGGAAACCATTTATGTGTTAGCAAATCAAATAGCAGTCCTTGTTTCAACTTCAATTATAAATAAGTTGATTTTTTGAAGATGTGCACTCGTAAAAGACCCCATTCACACTAAGCTTTTCTTGAATCAAGTATTTGATAGTCTGAGTTGGCTATCTAAATGTGTGAACAGGGAATCGCTTTACCATTTGTATATATAAATGATATTGTGATGCAGTATTTGTGCACATGTGCAGGCTATCATCTACTGAGGCACATGCAATATAACTTTACCCATGAAAGTAATTGCATTGACATCAGTGGGACTAACTGCAATGCATAGAGGCAAGTGTATCTATGAAGTCCTTGCAGGCTGAAGGCCTCAGTGTGTAACTTAAAGGCTCAATTTTTCAGAGGCTTAACTGAGGCTGTATTCTGACTGTATCAATACAGTGCTTTGCCACTGAATTCTCACCACCTTTCTGAAACAGAATTTCATTTAAAAAACAGACAAAAAGCTCTATGCATCTTGAAAAGCCCATTGTCCAGGAACAAACCATACATTTCTTGAGATCTTTATTTATTTATGTATTTATTTACAAAATGCTAATCTAAGACCTTTCAAAGAAATCACCAGGTGCACTGGCCTTACAGCCATGCTACAAATAGGTAGATGCAGTCCTTTTTATTTAGTTTACCCTGAATATCATTGGTAGCTATGGAAATTAAATACATCGTTATTTCAGTGATTTATAGAGACAAGTAATTCTTGTCTCCTCCCTGTGGCAATTGCCAACACAAAACCAGACAGTCCTTTCCCTCTCTTCGTACCACCATTTTCACAGGTGAATGTCAAGCTTAGTGCATTCCAGTGAACCCCAAGCAAACCTCTACTGAAACCACAGTCTCAGAGATGGATTGTGACGGTTCTGCAACCGTCAGCAGCTGGGAACGGGAGAAGAGTTGGGACGCATTATCAGATGTATTTTGAAAAGTTTTCTTTAGTGCTTCCATGCAATTCATAATTCATGTTGAATAATACTTGTTTGTACTGTGCCACCAGCTGCTCGTTGTTTTATATCAGTGTCATTAGCTCACTAGTAGAAAATGACAGTGAACACCAAATACAGCTGGGGTGTTAGTGTAGTAACATAATGCATAGAAAGAAATTGAGGTCAAGTGAATATGCAGAAGCCATTGCTCCAGGATATCCTAAACTATTAATGGCATCCTGGAGAGCCTTATTCTACCCTTGACCAATAAAACACTTAAGTCTTGTTGCAAGTTCTGAACATTTAAGAAGACAATCTGCATTTTTTCTCACCTTCAAGACCCTGCGTAGGCATTCAGTATTTACTTTTCTTATTCTGCACCTCAGTCATCACCAACACTTCTTCAGTAACAGGCTTATTTTTATTTTTTGTCCCAGCTCATATTGGCTGACAAATCTTCCCACATTGGCTTTCACCACACAGAAGACTAACTCTTCTGTCTCTGCAGATAACTGATGAAACACATCTGAAAATGAAAAATGGGCAGACAGTCCATTCACACTGATTATTAGCATGACCATGTCCAACCTTGGTCTGTTTTGTCCCCACCTGGTCCTCCACTCTGCTTTATCCTCTAGGTCTAACGAGGTACGTTCAAAGTCATGCTAAGACAGGACTCGCCACATCTTCCTTATTTTAACCTCTCAGTACTGACTACACTTCTCAGTTTCTCACGTGTATTGTTATTTCCCCATCCCCAAGGCTATAAATAAAGCTGTCCTTACTGCTCTATGTCAATACTACCCTTCATTTTACATAGAGCACTTCTATTAGCGTGAGAGGTGGTTTTTCTTAAAAAACAAATTTTGCAGTGCTTTACTGTAAATGATGCAATGTGAGACCATATGCTAACATCTGGATAGTGGCGGTCCCTAGTAGTTTGCTCTGAAATGAATGCTACCCAGCCTGGTAGTTTGTGCAAAATTTAGCTGATGATAAGTCCATTTATCCTTTTGCATTCCCAGCTGAGATTCTCAGTGCCCTTTTTTAATCAGAATTTAAAGTGAGTGACATGCAATCAGGGAGGGTTTTCAGAGAACAGTAAGATGCTTGTCGTTTTACTTGTGCACTTAACATGGTTTCATTTTTTTTTCACCAACTAACAATGGCACTCACGAGCATAAGGAGCTACCAGGAAACACTCAGCCAGGCTGTCTAATGTTGAGCAGGACATTTTGCTGGAGCAAATTTGCAGTATTTCTCTATAGCTGCAGATTGACTATAACTCGGTGTAGTCACCTGGCACTCTGGGGCCAATGAGAGCTCATTGCTATCCATATGTTCTTTTGTTCCCAACAGTTAGAAGATTAAAAGTGTTTTACAGGGTAATGGCTGCTTCTGTTGCCATTTCACTTTAGGAGTCTGATTTTTAAGCCCTTTTGGTGTTCAGTGTCAAGAAGTGGGTGTGTACTAATAACCTGTCTTTGAACTGTGAAAGGAATGTGATCCCTGGGAAGGAATGAAAGGGTTTCAGCACTGTGCTGGCAAAGTAACCAACCTTCAGAGGTAACTAACCTTCAGAGTGCATATCTAAATCCTCTGAAGGCTCATAGGTGCAAAATGTGTGTTACAGAGATCAGAGAGGAAAGGGAAAGGGGAGGTCTGGACAGAGGTTTCAGGAAAGAGATACCAATGACTTGACTGGGGTTCATTCCCATGCTGCACGGGCTCCTCCGTGATGGTTGAGGGTCAGTGAGCCTTCATTGTCTCTGTAGGTTTGTTTCATCCCAGAGGGATTCAGGTTACCCAGAAATTCATATGGTGGCCCTGACATGGGAGCTGCATGACACTTGTTGGATAGCCTTAGCGTTGCTACTAGTGTGGTCTGCTTGTCTTTGCTGGGAGATGCATAATGTGTGTTGGAGATAAAAGCAACAGAACAACAGCAAAGGCAAATTTGCAGTAGACAGCACAGCACGTATCATCAAGTCTGTCTTGAAAAATGGCAGGCACCTCCTAGACACTTAAAGATACAGTGCACAGTATGGAAAATCACAGCAATTTCATGCGCCACATGAACTAGGGTCTGGATTTATGAAACCAATTGTTGTGTTGTGCTTTCTTCAAAACTTCTTTTAAATGTGTTTCAAGAATACCGTATAATTTTAGCCTATGCAGCTCATTTTCCCCATCGACCAAACTGTATATGTATAAAACAGCATATTACAAGGAATCATACTTAAACCTATCAATATTTCCCAGTAAACCTGTATATTAATTCAAATTAGACCTCCTACTGGTTTAATTCTGTAACCTGAGTAAAACACACTCCCAATACATCATGTATTATAAAAGATACATACCCAAGATGCTGTTAAGCTAATCACTATTATTTTTCACTTGACACACTGCATTTATATTTTTGATAAGACTTTGTATCATTTGCCTGTTTTCTAGAGCTTTGAGAAATACATAAATGAGATATATGATACCTCAGGAATCTGTATTTTTCATTTATAATTTTAAACTTTTTAAATATTTCAATGTTCTGATTAACTTTTTAGGTCTTTTTGAATCTTGGTGTATGTGCGAAGATCTGGTAAGAAGAAATTTAAAATAATTTACTTAGAACTAAAACTTCTTGTTTAGGTTTCTGGAGACTGAAATTACTTGAAAAATCATGTTTCCTTCCTGGAAAAAAAGACAGTAGAACATATAGTTGCTGATTTCTGTGTATAAAGGAAAAATAGCCCTTTCCTGATTGGCCGAGTGACTTAGGACCTTAAAATATCATTTAAATTCAGTCAAATTTAGTTAGTGTTCAACAGGCAGTGTATCCCAGATAAGGATTTCCAAAGGGTTTAAGAGGGCCCAGTTAGTATTTGCCTAACTCTAACTCTTCTGCCTATAGGCTTGTAAGTACATTGGGATGTCTCATAGCAGCTTGTTTTGAAGGACATGTCTCCGCAATACACTTCTGTGGAAACCTTGGCTGCATGGACGTTTGTAAGACTATGAGAGGAACGTGACCCAGGTAAGGCGACTCAAAGAAGACAAAATCAGACAAAAACATATGTACATAATGCTGCATAAAACTTCCAACATGTTTTTTTTCAATGTTTTTTCCCCAGCAAAGTCAGTCTTTATCCTCTCTTCAATATTTTGCCTCCTTCAGCTATTTATCTCCTTGCTCCCTCTGATGTAGGAAACCTTCTTTTCATTTTCTCATGTTTAGAGGTTGGAATTACGCTGAGGACTGAACTGAGATCTCATCAGTTGTAAGGCAGTGCCATACTCTTACAAGATCAGCTAATGAGCTAGTAAATAGAGTAGCTCTGCGTGAATCTCTGCAAAGATACAGGACAATACCATCCTGTGTCATTACAGTGTGAGTTCTGTTAAACTACATAAAAAAGGTTGTGGCAGTGTCAGACGTATCGGAGATTTCCTAAACTTGAAGTGGCTTTCTACCTTTAGATAAAGGGAAGTGGAGGTGCAGGAGGATGAAGGGCCAAGGAGAACAAAAATGAAAGTGGATTTGAATCGCAGGCGGGAATTGAAAAGCTCATAAAAGCTGTTTAAAAATCCAAAGACAGAGAGGACAGTAAGTGACAAGTTTTTAACAGTAGACAGATTTTATGGCAAAGCAGCAAAGCATTTCTGTGTTTAACTGTGCTTACAATTAATCAACTTTTAATTCTGTTCATTAAGTTTCATTATTATGAAGCACTGTATTATAGTCGCAAAGGAGTGGATTTGATTAAAATTTGAAGTGGAGCAATTCAGAAATAGCACTGCCACCTAACAGAGCTAAGCCAGATTCACTCACAGGAGTTCTCCCACATTAGATCCAATAGAGATGCTCCCTCTTTATCGTATCAGAATTTGGCTGCAGTTCCTGGGACCTTGTTATTTGTCTTACGTATATCTGTGGTATATGTGTGTGTGTTTATAAAACTACATAGCACAGTTTCATACACAACTACAACATTGAATTTCCCCATTGCAAAGCAGCTCACGTTGCAGTGTGATGGCATTATGTTGTTGTGATATATGAACAATCTTAGTTACCTCAACACAGACACGTAATGGGGCAATTCTCTCAAGGGTTTTTTCCAGCAGGAAATTTCCTGGTTCAAGGAGTAATTTCTGAAGCATTCCCCTTTAATTAAAGCCAGTCAGCATGTGATATTTCTTAATGCCTAATTCAGTTTTTCACTAGATTAAAAAACCCCCAAAAAACCTGGACTGAGTGTGTGCGTTGACTTTCCTCACCCAAAGGTGTGACTAGCTAGCTTTGAGCACCATTTCCAACCCGTAATAAAGAATTTGCTGTAATGTTAAGGCAAGGCAAAGTATTTTGTTGATTCTTGATTCTGTAATGAATCTGAATCCAAGCCCAGCCAGTATCTCTTTCCATTCCTGTTGGAGGTGTTAAGCTCATCAGCCAGCTTTGATTGCTTTCACTCTTAATGCCTCTTGACTTGTTTCAGAGTTGTTCTACAGACCTGGTTCTTCTCATTGACAATGCCCTGATCAGGAAAACATGCAGCAACTGCTTCCCCTTGAAACAAACACATTTTTTTTTCTACTATCCTGAGAAAATTGCACTTGGTAAATCTCCACAGTTGACAATTGTAGGACTTTGTTTTCCAACATATGTTCCATGTTGCGTAGGATGGGGACTGGACATTTTTTTAGGACCTGTTTCAAATCCTGTTCACTTCCCGAGGAACTTTATGCCTTTCAAGTGAATGCCACAATTAAGAATGCACTTGGATGTATGAAGCCAAACATAGAGTCTGGCCTCAGGAAATCCATGGATCTCGCTTCCTCTGGATCCTTTGGGAAAATGTGCTTGTTGTGAAATCTTAATGATGTCCTGCCTTTAGGAATTGCTCCTGCTGCCTTTCTCTCACATAATTACATCTGCTCTGTTGCAATCTGTAATGAACAATATTCAAGACAGGCCAAAACTTGTTTGCCTTATTGACACAAACAGTCTGATGGAAAGCTCTGGGATTATTCACGTGAATGAATTCAGCAGGGTGTAGCCCACTCTCTCACTGCTGTAGCACTCAATTTTGGGGAATATTCACAGTGTTTCACAGATTCCTGTGGGCCTAACTACTGAGGAGCATTCTCTGAGCACACAGACATATTTCTCCATGCACTTCTTGATTGTGAGTTCAGTTTGCTGGCCAGAAGATGCTCTTATTTACTAAAAAATTATTTTCTAAATCAAAACCTGACTTTGTATCATGTCTTCAGATGGTGGTAACGGTCTTTCAAATAGTGCTGAAGGGGCAGGATCAGATCTCTGCTCTTCTGAGTTTGGAGCGAAGTCCAACGTGCATCTCTGCTGACCCAGGTCAGGGCTGTCACAGCAAGGCCGTGGAGGCAGCTGCTGGCTGCGGACTGCTGAATATTGAGATGTGTGACAAAGTGGACTGGCTCCAGCAAAAGCTCAGGGGGCTGATTGCTCTGGCTAGTACAGTCACGCTCCTAACCCAGAGATGTTGTCATCCACATTGTTTTATTAATTCTTGACTGACTATACTAGTTTTCACAGGACTCTCTTTCTGGAGAATTTTGGTTAGAGTCAAGATAGTGTGACCAAAACTGGTTCATTTCCAACAAATGGCAGTTTTTCTGGAAATGTAGTAGCAAATATGTCTTTCAAGCAGTTTTACTACTTGCTATATGCTTTGAAACTAGTTCTGCCAGTACACTTTGAAACTAGCTCCTTAAAGCCCGATTCTTCTTCCAGTTCATCAACATTTAAGTGTTGGCATTTTTTTGCGTAGATAGTTCAAAGCTATAAGGACTTTTGAATTAACTTAGACTTTTTTCTGATTTTAGAAACCTATTGCTTACTATATATGCTATACTATAAGGGATCGTGTGTCTTTTATCCATGTTGGATGCAATATGGGGTGGCACCGTACTGCCAAGACATCTGGGAAGAACTGGTTCTCAGGGAAATCGCTTTTCTTGTTGAATAACCAGACGAGCCTTCATGAGGTCTTGGGATATCTAAGGGGCAGAGTGTAATACCTGATATGAGAAATAAGGAATAGTAGGAAGATTTAACATCATGGCTATTAAAACTGCAATATTTTTTCATGACAAACTATTACTATAATTTGTCATGAAAAAAGACGGGGGAAATTGCCTTTTTCAGCTCAAGTAAGAGGCCCTGGAGTTGAATTTGCACATTAGAGCTGATGACTGGTACAAAATTTGTCTTTCTTTGAACAACAGGTAAAAAAGGCACACAAAAATAATGACATTGAAATGATTTTAGGACTGAATTGTTCATCAGGATGCATGGGTTATTCAGTGGTCATGAAATCTCTTTCCTTAGAGTTGTAACAAGAAAGTAGAAGCAGGAATGGTAAGCTATGAGCACCTAGTTTATCCTTTGAGATCAGGGTGGTAAAGTTAGTTGAAGTGTTGTTATGGAACACTTACAGAAAAAAAAAGAAAATAGGAATATGAACACACAAAGAACAAAACGTGGAATAAGATCCCCTCATAACTCCTTTCCCCCAGGACAAAAATGAAAACCACTTTAGAGAAAATTCTTATATTTATATAAAATAAGGATTTTTTTTCTGCTAGCATCTAATTTCCAGTGAATAAGAATTACTTTCATGCTATGTCAGAATCAGACAGGATTTTAGTTGAATTTACCCTGAGCTATATAAGCATTAGAAAGTGAAACCTTTTTTCCATAGATATGAGTCTGTTCATGGCTTGTACATTACAGTTTGCCTTATTACATCTCATGGATTGAAGCCTAAGGCTCTGTAAGTGAGTTGCCCAAAACTGAAGGACCCTTACAAGCTTTGACAACCAACAACCTGCATTAACAAATGATGTGGATATTTCATTTGAAGTGGGAAGAATAAAGAACATTGCTTTAAGTCAGTGAGGAAAATGAAAGACTTAATATAGGTTGAGTACAAAAGATGAGTCCAAACCTGATTGCTTTCTGTAAGAATAATTAAAGGGAGACACTCTAAAAAAGATACACTCTTGAACAAGTTCCTTCTTCAAGTGTTTTTGATTTATTTTCTCCATTTCTTCTCTCTCAGCATATGCGGATCCACTGACTGCTACCTTCGTTAGCAGTTAAATTAATGTAATCTGACCAGGACACTTTTGCTGAGAAACAGACTTGGTAGACTGTGAACTGGTTTTGCATGGTGGTCACTTGGAAAAGTGATGTTCCTGTTTTCACATAAGATATTTTTGCAGTGGGAGGTGTTCAGAAACTGTAGTTGTTGAGACATAAGACTTTTGCAGAAGTTTTTGAGCACCTCCATTATTTGGTATGATTTTCACACAAGCTGAGTACCCCGCTACTTGCTTACTTGCATTCTCTGCAGACAGCATCTCTGAAAACTGCATGAGATTTTGATATGTCCAGCTATAATACTATAGGTCTCATGGTGCAAACCCTGAACTCCGTTCTCAGTGACATTTAAAGGGTATGTTAGCCGTCCTTGCAAGAAGTGTATGATGTACTAATTTCTCAGGGAGAAAGCAGGGGGCTGGAATGTAAGGTTTTGTAAAATACAGAAATTTTGAGGAATGAGGTGTATCCATCATCAAAATGGACCAACACACAAGAAGCAGAAGATGAATAAGGTGCCTCTCTGAGATTACAGAATAATCGGGTTCAGTTCATATACCATGAACTATGAAATGTGGTCATTGGTTGGTATTATCTGACAATTATTTTGATAAAATGATGCTTTCTATAAGGAAAACAGCTACACAGTGGGAAACATATATTACTCTTATTTTAAGGGATCCCATGATTCTGTTTTATATCAACTCGTTAATCACTCCTGCTGGAATGAACTCCACTCTTCTAGTGTACAAGAGCTGCAAGCCACTGGAGCTAGGGAAGAGTTTCTGATTTTTAAGTGGAATGGCAGAGCTCTCTACATACCGATACAAGACACAGTTTTTCATAGCCCTTTGCGACAAAGCTCCACTTTGTCTTGAGGTGGTTTTTTTCATAAGAAACATGAGACATGAGATTCTTCTTGTATTCCTGGGAAACATAAATATTGTCAAAAGGTTATATTTTTAAAAAAAGGAGCCGACAAACTGCTGTAGGCACAACTAGTCTCTGAGGCCCAGGCAACTCAAAAGAGGGAGAATTTTCAGGACAGAATACCCTTGTCAGGCAGCAGAAGACCTGCTTGTGTTTAGCTTTTGTGGACCAGGATATGGAGAATTGTATTTAACAAATGTGTGCCAGGATTATAAATTCCTCTGAATATTTATTTTGAGCTATCATTTAATTCCCATTTTTTTATTGGACCAGGATTTTAGAATACATTTAGAAATATAGATAAATGGCGAGGATGATATTCAAAACCAGCCAGGTGCCAAACTCCTATTGAATATGGTAGGTGTTAAATATTGATGTGCTTTTTTAGGCTCCTGAGAGCTTCTAAAAGTCTGACTTGGGATTAGGCTGTGCACCAACTGAAGTCAACAACAGCATGGATGCAGAACTGTACCCCCCTGGTTTAATCATAACCAGGTAGCAGCAGATGGAAAAAGGCTAGTAGGAAAAAGTAGTGGTCAATCTTCAATCATGCAATTTCTGTGTTTTTTAATGACTCAAAAGTTTATCCTAGTTTGAATCGCAGGGAGAACCCAAATATCCAACAGCACAATACATTGCCCTCAGCTCATTCTCCATCATACCCCTGAAAATAGCTTCTGAATCCCAGCATCTCATGGACCTAGTCCAGTGTTTTTGCATGGTACAACTGCTTCTCATCTCCTGTTCTCTGCCTTTGGATGATCTTGTGTATCTTCTTCTGTCTGTGTCTTTGGTGTCACTAGCTACTGTGATTTCTAGTAGTGCTAATTTCTGTAGATGAGTATTGAGGGGAAATGTTTTTTTGCATGATTTTGCCTATGTGACTTAGATATGGTTAATTTGTTTTACTTTTAAGAATGATGGTTTGGAACCAACTTCTAGAGAAGGAATTCCTTGACACATTTAGGAACGGACCTGTATCTAAAATTATGAGCTTTTCTTCTGCCTAAATCTGGCTGACATTTTCACTAGATATAAAATATGGCTATTGATACACTTAAAATTTTCTTTTTTTTTTTTCCCTTTGAAGTGTCACAGCAATGAATTTGTTGTGATTTGTTTATTATTCAGGATTATTTTGCCAAGTGAGTAGGAAAAGCTTTTAGGCACTAGCTTGTTTTTTCTTTAGATCACATAGTAAGTCACCTCAATTATCAACAGCAAAAATGCCTCTTTCTTTAAAAAGACATTTTGATATTTATCAGTTCCCATTGTGTAGTAGTATTTCCCATTCTACACTGTAGTTTAAAGGTCAATGATGAAGTCATTTGAGATTTAGTCATCCTAATGTTCTGGTACTTTAATTTGACTTTGATTAAGACTTTGCAGTTGTTGAAAACTATGAGAAAAAGAATTTTGTTCTTGGTCTATTTCCATGTTCAAGACAGGGTTTTGGTTGTTTGTTTTTTGTTTTGTTTTGGTTTGGTTTTATGCTTCCCTGTTGGATTTTGAATGGCAAAAGGAATTCTGGAGCATTCTGAAAATTCAGAAAATACATTGGTGGGATTTTTTCAAACTATTTTGTGAGCTCACAAGCTACTGAAATAACCTAATATTCTGCACTCATATTTCCTTTTAGATAATGATAGAGGTCTTTTTCAGGTAAAATCATACTCTTGCGGAAAAAAAAACCACTGAAAACTGGAAATACAGGATATTTCAACCATCTCCTTACATTCCCACTGTTGTTCATAGAAGATGCATCCATAAATTCCAGATTTTTGTATTAATCTTAAGCTTTGATCCTTTGTTTTCTTAGAACTAGTCCCTAACTATAGAAAATTTACAACTATTCCATAGGAAAACATATGTAAAGAAAAGATGGAAAAGTTTAAGGTACAAAATGGGAAGAGAGAATGATTAATAAGGCAGAGATTTGGACCAACTTGTGTTGCAAGAGGCCAAATGGATAGGAGGATTACTATTAAATTCTTGCCACTGTTGCATTATCACATTGTGCCTCAATCTCTTTCTTTGGCCTCTGGCCTCTGCCTTTGGCATGGAGAGTGCTATGTTTTTTTTGTATAGCTAAAAAATAGTGTCAATTTAGTGCACAGACAGCTCAGCTTATCTTCAATGACAGTCATCGAAGGGAAGGTATGATAAATGAAATCTTTTTGGTATTTAGATATGCTGGTAGGTTTAATGCTATCAAACAGTTCACACATAACTTGGGAGTAAATAGGAAAAAATCTTGCTTTTAGGGTTGTGGGTTACAGGAATTCCATTTTTTTAATAGTAGGAAAAAAATTGCTGAATTCCAACGATCTAACAAAACACAGGTCTTGTTTCCAGTCAGCCCTGCTTATAATAATAGGTCTTCAAGAGCTGAATCTTATCAGAGCAGGATAAAGATGACTTCATTGTGGTGTATCAGTACCATCACAAGGAGAAAATGAAGGTACTAAAGAACTCCTTAAAGAATCTAAGAAAAGCCTGAGAAGAATGAATTGCTGGAAACTGAAGCCAGACAAATTTAGATTAAATGTAATATTTTTAACTATTAGTATGATTAAATGTTGGAATATGGTCCTGGGACAGATGGATTCTCCATTTCCCTAGCTTTTCAGCCTAAGGTAAAAGATCTTTTGAGAATCTCTGTTTTAGCTGAGTATAAGTTATTTCTCAGACAATTACTAGGTGTTTGGTTTAGAAACTGGATAAAATTTAATGGCAGTGATGGTCAAGCCATGTAATGATCTGTTCCAGCCTCAAACACTGTGAGTCTTGGAAAAAAAAAGCACATATAGCTGTGCAGATGAAAGCTCTTACGTAGGTTAGGACACAGCTAGGTTTACAGCTGTCTTTTTGTTGTGTCTTACTAACACTGGTAACAGGAGATGTTGCTGCCACATATAGGTCTCAAACAAGCCTTTATATTGGTACAGAAGCTGTCTTTATATCCTGTACAATGAAAACAAACTCTTTGGTTTTCATTTCCGAGGTCTTCTCTGTCTTGTGTTTCATTTAGAGGTTTTTCCCTCACTGTCCTCTGATCTCCCTGACACTCTGAACTGTGCTCCCATCACCCATGATGCTGCCGATCTGTTCTCTGCTCTACCCAGTCACTGCTGGCTCAGTGGCAGGAATTTCAGAGGCTGCCTTCACTGTTTGCTTCAATTGCATGTTTTCCAAAGATGTCTTAAAGCTTCTAGATGTTTCGTTAAGCATGGGGCAAACCCCAGAGCCCTACCTCACTTTTCCCAAAGTCTCAGCTATTCCTGGAGTTACCCCAGGTAAGGATGAACATGGCTAAAATTGGTAAGTTTGCCCCAGTTTCTGTACCCTGCCATCCTGCATCATTTCTGTTCACTTGCCATTGTTTCTTTTTAGGGTGTCACCATCTTCTGGGCTTTTTGCTGACTGAGGGAATGAATTGCATGTAACCAACAGCAGTCTTTTTTATTCTCATCAGCTAAACATGGGGGAATAAATGAATCTATGAGCAAGTCTGAATTTCTTTCCCAAACATTTCTATTTCTTATTGTATTACTTGGTTTGAAATCACTAAAATAATTGTGAAGGATTACTAGAATGTCATGATTAAGAGAAAGTTAGAAGATCTTTTTTTCCTTTACTTTGTCCATCTGTTACTTTAGATAGCTCAGCCTTAATCAGAGCTCATTACCTTAATCAGGTTTCCATGCTACTTTTGTTACTGTAGAGTTTCTGGAGCGCCATGCCCTGGGATAAGAGCAAGCAGCCTTTAGGCTCCACGGTTCTTTTAGCAGCTGTCTGATACCATTCTGCACTGTTCTGAGAGGCTCATTACACAAAACCACATTGCATTTGCTAGGTCAGGTAAGGTAGAAAGCAAACCTTTAATTCTTTCCACATGAGCAGGTAAAGGAGAAAGAAGAGATGACATAATTTACCAAAACTCTGATGTTTAATTATGCTAGTAAGAACAGCCATGCCATCCTGTTGTGCCATGAAATGAGAACGTTGCCTGCTAGGCAACAATCTTCACACATGCCAGTCCAGCTTTTGATCTTATTTATGCTAGTCTGCACCCAGAGTCCCTTTCTTGGCTTTATTGATGCTCCCTGAATTAAGAGTAAGTGCTGAATTTGAGCCACTTCCACATCGAGAAAGTAACTTTGAACCTATGTTTTAAAAGTACAGATCTTTTCTTCTTGAAAAGCATTATGGGTGTAATTCCTCTTGCCTAACTTCCGTCATTTACAAGCAAGTGTCTAGCAGAAAATCATTGCTAAGGATCTATTCCCAGATTAGGCTGCAGACATAGCACTCTGCTAACAATTGTACCATCCATTCAGTTTCCTTTATAGTTGTCAATGACTTTTACATCAGCCCATTTTCTCTATTACCAGTGTTAGCTCTCCCGCAATAGAAAGCATTAGCATATTCAAAGCATCTCCTTTTATTGTTTTGTAAGATGACCTTAACAAAACCTCCAATCCTAAATAGGAAGCAATGGCTGAAAGAGCATACTGAACAACTAAGGATCATTGCAAGATACTACAAATACTTTAATTCACTGTGTAGAGCTACTTTGTTACCTTGAAATGCTTGGTTTGTACCAGTACAATAGGTCTGATTCTCTTCTGTTGATGGTTTTACATTGATAAACCATAACTGAATACAATTACCTATTTACTGAATGTGAGTGAGGAGGAAGCACAGGTTCCGTATATTTAAAACAGAAGAATTCTTTTCATTGGTAAAGCTAAAATGAGTCTCCTATTTGACATGATTTATAGCAGTGAGGGCAGGTCTGATAACCACCCAGGTTTAGTCTATAGCTCCTAGAATGGATAGATCATTATCTTCTTTTATTAAATTCATGCATGGCTTGCTGTTGAAGCTGTATATTAAAAGGAAAACAAATACTGTATAGCTATATCCTGCTATCAGTTCAATGAATAGACTTCCTACCACGCCTGATCAATGGGGAACTTGGTGTGAAATCAATGTCCTGCTCTGGCCCATAGCAGTCAGTTCTCCTGAGAACAGTATATCCATGTTAATGTCACATTCAAATAAAAGCAAATTCCTATTACCCTAGAAATCAGTGAACCCTTTACTGTTGATTTAAAGGTGGGGTGGCTGTGGGGGGTGAGGCCGTGACACTTTGAGTAGAGTTTAAAAGGCTGTTATTCTCTTTATCGTTAAAGGTATGACAACTTCGGGTTTGCAATTTGACAGAGAGCTGAAAACAGCTGCATCACAGATCTGTTCCTCTATGAAGTCAGGCAAAAGAAATAAGCTTTCTACGTGTTGGTAATTTCCAGTATCTGCTTTACTTGCTGACTGTAAAAGGTTTTTCCTTTTTTTAGATCCATACATCTAACACCACCTTTGCTAATACTATTTTTTATTAGGGGTTGGAGGGACTCACAATGTTTACATGTCAGTATCTGCTTCATTTCTTTTCTGACCACATGCACCCTGAATAGAAACCATGGCACCAGATGCAAACTTTCAGCCCTCTGTTTGTTTTGACAGGTTGCATCAGTGACAGATACATTACATCATTCCTTAGGCCGTTCATTTCCTGCCCGGGGGGAGCAGAGCAGATAGGGGCAATGACTAATAGTCAGCTGGAGTATCTTCTGCACATCTTCTGTTTCAAGTGACACCCTAGGCAGACTTGTACAGATGTCATTCTTGGGACTGCAGCAGTACAGGTCACAGGGAATACTGGAAAGGCTGACACATCAGCAGTGAAAACTTGGCTTTCTAGGCTTTTGGCTAGAATACTGAATAGATCTCTTAGGCTCCTAAAATTAGCTAATTAGATATATATGTGTAGCCTTTCCATTATTCCCTAGCACTCTGGTGTTCAAAGCACTGTTGTGTGGGTTGAGTTGATTGTGGTCCTGTAGATTTTAAATGCTCTGCAGTAGAACATATTTAAACAGCAGTAATCACGAGACTGTGTTCAGCGACTTGGAAATACGAAAACTTCATGGGGGCAAAAAAGGGGAGAGACACAATGTTAAACTAATGCCTTGAGGGTGTTGAAAATAACTAACAATCAGCTTTAATGGCAAAAGTTTGAAACCCTGGTGGTATTATTCAGTATTCCAGGTAACACAGGAGAGAGCAGTGAAGTTTTAATTACCACCATTTAAAAATTTAGCCAATATTCAATATCTTGTGCTTTCTTTTTTAGCAGTGCAAGCTTAAAGAACCTCCTCAGCAGATTCTCCACCTGTTTCTTTCCCTCTGTTTCTTGACATGTAAATATGAAGGCTTAGGAAAGTTGTGACCAAAACTGGGTGTGGTGTTAGGTTGCTTTAGTGTATCTCCGCTTACCTCTGGATGCAGAAGCAGTAAGGATAAAAAGGGGGGTGGGAGCAGTTCAGGCAAAAGGGAATAGAGAAATAGGACAAGCAGAAACACTGAATAGAAAGCAGGCTTTGAATGAAGAAACTGCCAAAACAGTAGAAAGAACAATAGTGAAATGGCCAGAGGAAAATACAGTACAGGTTTTCAATAAACATACTTGTGACCTTGGGTCTAGAAAAGGCATACAATGGGATGTCCAGTGCCTTTGGCAACCCCCATCCATACCACGTGCTACAGTCTCCTACTAATGAGCCCCATTTTAGGGTGCAATAGGTAGAGCCATTCAATGCCTCATGCTTGATTAGTCGGTCGCCTTTGACACTGCTGATCGTGAGGTACTGTTGACCTGATGGTGGGGCCATGCAAAATAATGGGCAGCTGCTCCTCCCCTTCCTCAAGGTCCCTGACATGAGAAATCCTGCAGGACTCGCCACACTTATCTGATGTCCATGCTCAACAATTAAGGGACACTGGGAGCAAGGGATATGGCAAAGGAACGGGTCTCTTGAATCATAAGGTCTGGTCCTTTGTTATTGCAGATCTCCTCCTTGTGTTATTCCTTTCACAGGCTGATGAAGGACCAGCTTAAAACTACTTGTTTTCCCCCTCCTGCTCAAAACAGAAAGCTCTTCCAGAATCGAACTCTTCTGAAGATTAGCAAGTCCAGCCTGAGGATATTTCTGGTTAGTCTCTGCTCATTAGTTTTTGTGACAACATTTTCCTTTAGCTTAATTACCTCATCTTCCTCCTCTGACATTTACCTCACTAATATGTTTATAGAGAACAAATTATCTCTCCTCTCAGGCTTTCTTTGGCTGGGCTGACCAACACATACCTTTTTAGGTTCAACTCCTAATTTATACTCTCCATTCTCTGGTATACACATTTAAGTTACTTTTTTTGACTAAGGTTGAGGAGAGGTGTACGTAGATTGCAACAGTACTTCACATTGTAATACTGCATCTTCTGGAAATACTGTCCTTTTTACAGGGCTTCATATGCCCTACCACATTTGTGGCTAATACAGTAATCCTCAGTCCCAGCTGCTACATTTTTAACTTCTATATTGTTTCTTTGTTGGCAGGAGTAACAAGAATAATTTGTTTTCCTTTGCATTTCTAGCTCTGACTCAGACTGACTTTGGCAGTTATCACTTCCTCTATAGTGGGATAAAATCAAGACCACATTTTGATTTCTAAAACTAGTGTTCTTATGCCTTTTGAGTTGATTTTTAGGTACATAAGAAATAGATCTGAGCTGCAGTTCATCTCGCCTGAGGCTGCATCTCCAGCAGCAGAGGCTGGAGATGCTGTTTAGGGTGAGCACTGGAGCCTGCCATCTTCTGCAGCCTGCCCCCTGCTAACCCTCTTCCAGATTTATTCCGTTAGGGGTGTTAGAAGGTATGTCCTTGCCTAGACATTTTTGTGTCCACTTGTGGACCTGTCTGTAGTCCTTAAATTCTTCTAATCCCTCTCTGACACTGCATCCACAACCTCCTGTGTAGCAGGTTCAATGGGTTTGCTGCCCTGGTGCAAAGACGTACTCAGTGTCTTTCACCTCTTTTATACCGATACCCTGTTAGTTTCACTGAATGTCCCCTAGCCCTCATGCTGCAAGTAAGGGTGAAGGGGCTCTGCATTCAGCTTATCCACCACCTTCATGACTTTGAAATCCTTGATTATGTCCCCCTCAGCCTTCCCCTCCCCAAACCCAGAGTCCCAGCCTTTTTCATCTCTCCCTTGACCATTTATTTACCTGCCTGTCATTATCTTTTCCCTAATTCCATGACAGCCTTCTGGAGATGCAGGACTACACCAGTTGTAGCACCCTGTGCTCAGTGTGAGGGCTCACCATGGGTTTCTGTACCAGCAAAATTACTCCCTTTGTCTTGTTCTCAGTAATGTGCTTCATGATGCCCAAGATTTTCTTGGTATTTTTGGCTGCTGCTGCACACTGAGCTGATGATTTTGAAGATTAATCTTAAACTGATTCATCCAGTTAAACTGGATCGATCAAGCTTGAATACTTCTATACATTTTTTTCTCTCTGCTTTGATTGCCTGTTCCAGGTAGCTCATGCACATTTTATATGTTCCCTTAGCCTGCAAATTCTTGAGCTCACCTGTTTAATTAGTTTCAGTCACTCTTTCCCTTTTTTCCTCAGTGTTAACCCTTTGGCAAATAAGAACTTGGCAGCCTTATTTGGTTTAGCTGTCCAGTAATTTAAATTGAATTATATCTTAAAATTATTCATGTGCCATTATGCATTTTGTTATTTCCAGAGGAGAAAGTACTGCACCTGCTCATCTGATTGTTGTCTGGTGTTTTGTGTATTTCGTTTCTCTTATAGTTTGGCACTAAATTGCTTCTTGGGCAAAGCTAAGAAGTGCTAAAGACAACCTCAGAGTAAGAAAATGTGTATCAAGAGACAACTACAAATGTATATCAGAGTACAAGCACCAGAGCCCCAGCATAAAATGAGCATACTATGAACAAACAGTTCACCACAACAAACCCTAAATTTTTGAATACCCAAGGTCAATTGGGAAGCATCCTTCCTATTTGGCACTGTTGACTTCATCCTACAGAGTAGATTAATTTTTGGGCATGCAAGGGAGTATTAGCAAACACCCTCTCTCTTTCCTCCCATCAGCATCAGACCTCATCTATGTCTTTCCCTTCCCCAGGTCTCGCTCCGGCTTTTGCTTCTCCTTCCATTCCCACTTTCTTCACCAGCAACATGAATGCCTGTTAGCATTATTGCTTTCCTGCTGCCTCTAATTCCCAGAGCCGAGGTAGAGCCATTTGCATTTTTGGGAGATCTCTGTGTATCTCTTTGCCTGTTTAGCAAATAAAGTTGCACAACACTAAGCAATAAAAAGGCCAGGATGGTGTGAGCCATGCCTCAGAGGTAGTTTCCCTGTAGGTAAGGTAGTTACCCCTGCAGGTAAGGTAGTTACCCCTGCAGGTGAGGACTGAACCCAAGCAGAATACTTGCCACTTTTCATCAATTGCGCAGCCAATTCTATACGATCTGGTCTGTACTATCCTCTTCCTTGTGAACATGTCAACTGAATTTAAATGCACATGAAGAAGGTCTTGGAGGACTGGCCCTCAGGACTCAGTTCAATCCTTGGTTACATAAAGCAGCTTTTATTCACTCTGGGTTGGAATAACAAGTCTGTAACTGAGATCAAAATTAAGCTCCTTGTGTGAGTGCAAATTATGCATTTTAGCAACAAGCTTTGCTAACAATACAGAGGCAGAACAAAATGATGGAGGGACCAGAGAGCCCATTCTTCCACCTCTTCAGAATTTCTTTAGAAAATGATTGTACAAGCCCTAGTCTTTGACCTCTGTGCTGAAGTGGCAATCTTTAATTACAATAAATTGGCCTGCATGAAGAAAGGTAAATCATTCAGTATAACCGGTTATCATCTTCCTGATATTTCGCTGTTAAGAGCCCGCTTTTGCTAGATAGAAGGATCACTAATTGTTCTTCTCATATTAAAAAAAAAAATAAACTCCACACAATAAAAGAATCTAATTATAATAATTTAAAAGTGAGAGTTTAAACCCACAGGTGCAGAAAAATCCACCCACTAATTCTGAAAACTATTTCCAGATTTCAGTCTTTCCTGGAGCCAGTCTAACGTCCTTATATTTATGCCAGAGATATAGGTTCTTCTTCAGTAAGTCTTTGTTGCCTAGCACAAACAGATTTAACCTGCATGCACAAGCCTCATTGTTATAACAATGATCAATAGTGCCCTTCCCCTCCGTACCTTTTTAAACATGAATCTTATTTCCAGGCGTCTCAAAATGAACCACAAAAACATATTCTAGGGTGACATACTTATTATGTAATGTCTTAGGACAGGAATATTATTTACTATTACTAGATTTGGGTTCCTGTCACATTAATTTTTTTGAAAGAAAGAAAAAAAAATAAAGATCTTTCAGGATCTTTCTCAAAAGAACTTCCCTCTTTTCTTGGTATCCCACTGAGAACTCTTCCAGTTGTGCAGCTGTCAATTTGGTCCTTACATTTATTTGAACCATTGCCACCCATTGCTGGAGACAGAGGGAGGTAACTCTAGAGCTGATTGCTGCTCCCTGTTTCACTGCATCCATACAGGGGAACCTATATCCCAGTCCTTAGTTTTTCATCCTCAGTCTTTTACTGCTCCTTTCCTGGCCTTCCTAGTCTTTGCTTATGTTTGGGCTGAAGAGCTCTGTAGTTCCTTTCCCTTCTTGGGCACCAATAACCAATCCTGTTTTGAGGAGCAGTGCAAGAGGGACGCAGCTGGAAGGACAGCTTGGTAGAGGCTGCACAGCTGGAGCTGCATTAATCTCCAGTGCTCCCTCACCAGTAGGCTCTGAGTAGGGGAACAACAAGGTCTGGATAGTGAGAACAAAGGTGGAACAGTTCAGGGTAGAAATAAATAATCCTGCGAAGCAGAGGATGATGAGAGGAGGTCTGCGGAAAAGGAGGAACTAGAGTGACTGGGAACAAGATCGGCTGAAAGGTCTGACACACAAAGTGATATGGGGATGAGAGACACTCCGAAGGAACAGGAGGAAAAGGGGGAACTGGGAGAAAAGGCTTTACTGAGGTTCTCAAGAAGTCATTCCAGTGGGATCCCAGTTCATTCCTGACTACTTTTTCCAGACGGAACATGGACATATACTTAAGAGCTTTGCTGCATTTGGGGTCATGTAATCTATGGCCAAATAAAACAAATGAGGGCCAAGGAAGAAAGATAGTGGGAATGACAGAAATGTAAAGCTAGAAGGAATGTCAAGACATCTCCAACTTCCTGCCTGAGGCAGCACCAGACACATCCAGGCTCCCTCAGGTGGTTGTTGCCATCTCGTCACACAGCCTGGGTAGGCAGCTGAAGAGAAAGTTTAATGAGCCTTGAAAAAAACAATGAATTAAACAAGAGGATAAAGCCACTGGAAAAAGAAAGAAGAGAAGATTTTTCAAGATATACCATAGAAGGCAAGGAAAAGAAAAATGTGTCCAAGGGGGAAGAAGATTTTAAAACAATGGAAAACCAGGCATCTGTGTTGAATCAAAATGTGAAGAAACTGCACATAAGGAGTTGATTCTTAGCTGCTGCAAGAACTGTTGAGGAGAAACTAGCATTTAGGACAGCCATCACCTTTGGCCTCCGGGGAAGATGCTAGGAGAAGTAGAATGCAAAATATTTTCTATATACTTTTGCAGCACTGTGGGTTGCTCTTATTTGATTTTTTGTTTGTTTGTTTTTATTTTTAGGGCGGATGTTTGGGTTTTTTAATCATAATTTTTAAAGCAAAAGAAGTCATTAATACTGAGCTCCAGCAGGTCAAGGACCTTCTGCTTATACAGTTGAATGGATTTCTTGCCAAAAATCTCAAACTAAAGGCCTTGCTTAATGTAGACAAGTGGAGTTATATCCTTTTTCTTGAAGTTATGCTAGTTTACACCAAGGCGGGCTATGGTAAGCTTTACATCTGGATACTGCAAGCCAACACTAAATCTAAAGACCAGTTTGTGAATAGCAGATTGTCGTTTTTGTGTTTTCCAAGAGTGTGCTATTGTTTCAGTAAATGGAAACTTGCAAAATAATTCCCTTGTGCAACTTCTAAATTAGTTTAAGGAATTTAATATTTTGCTGGAAACCTTCATTTCTGACATTTCTCTGAGTAGACAATAAGCAGTTCCTTGAGAAGAATTGATAAAGTATGGTTTCCTGCAGCTTTATGATGGATTCTCTGCAGTTTTTTCAAGATGATCACCTAGAGAACATCTTTTGTTGTAGGAAAACACCTAAAGGCATTTTCCCTTGAGGAGGAACCTCTACTGTTTAGTAAGAGTTTAATTAATATTTCTCTCATTCTTCAGTGGAAGCGTAAAAGGGATCTTTCTTTACCTGGCTACCTTTGGTTATCATATCTGTAGAAAAATATCTCTGAGGTCCCTACCCCTTAGGCAAATTTGCTCGAAGATGTCTGGTATGTTCAATGTGGGGAAAAGACAGAAAGATTCATGCACCCACATGCAGATGACATAACTAGATAAGCCTCCATTCTTACAGAAATCAGATGAAAACAATTCTCTGATTTCGTTCCGTTATTTACTGCATCTCTGTTTTAAAAGATTTTTCTACAGTGTTCCTTGAACTTCACTGTCGCATACTGCATTAGAGATGGAAAAAAGCTGTCCTTATCAGAACAGTCCTGCAAATTTTTCCTGTAATGGAAATAAGTTTTTCTGGTTGTGGATCAGTAGCTGAATAGACTACAGAAACCCCCGTCTGCAGCCTAGCACACAGGGCAGTGCAAACCGGTATTTGACTTGTAGCAAATGCAACTAAGCCAATGGTGAGGAGAGGTCTGTGAACAGATTGTCTGTACGTGTATGTGTGTTCCACAATATAAACAAAAGGGTACTGCAGAATAATTTATGAAATAGCTCTTGAATAAGGTACAGCCATGAAGAGGGCAGTCTCTTCTGCTGTGAAATGGAGTGTGTAGCAAGTGGTGCTAATGTGGGTTATACATGGAGAAAAGGGGGGAGGAGAAGAAAAATCTCCATGCGCCTTCATATAGCCCAGTAAATCTCAAAGTTGAATGGATGCACAATGCACACGCAAATAATACTCTCTTGAGACTATTTAGCATAAGGGCCTACTGTGCACAGGCAGCAGAGTACACAGACTGCACAAGGCATTGTTTTTTCAAATGTGCACTGCTCTGCTGTATCAAAAGTCAGTGGAAGAAAGGTCTTTTGCAGCCACTGGCACTGCTCAGAGCTGTTATTCTCTGTCCTGCCAATGGCCTGTGGTTTCTAAGATTGCCCCAAATACTTCTTCTGGTACTGTTTCCCCTTTCCTTAAAGCTTAAGGCCAAGCAAATACACAAAATCCCACAGATACTTAGAGGAGAAATTTGTTTTAGTGTGCCCTGAAACCATGTGAAGGATGTAACACTATTCAGCAGAACCAGAAACTTGTGGAAAGGTTTCTGCTCACTTCTTTCCTTGATGTGAAGACACATTACTGCCAGGCATTAGTGGATTTTAAATCACACCATTCATGTTACTTTAATGTAGTTTGATGTGTGTTAATAATGCATACATTCTAATTCAATGGGAACAGTACCATGTCTAAACTTGGAGAGCATTAAATATGTGCATGTTATTAATTTCTTGTTTAGGGGAACAAAGAACTAGCTATTTTTCTAATTTTTTGACCTATCCATAATATTCCATTTCTCTTGGTTCATTTTATAAACAGACTTCTAGGGATTTCATTCCTTCCTTATTCCATTTATTAACACTGAACTTATTATTTCCCCCTGTTGTAAGGTGCTCTGATATTTTGGGGGTTTTGTTCTAAATAAAACCAAGACACTTCTGTAAAGCCACAGCTTTGCTGTTGGCAAAATGCCATGGTTATTTAGCCTGTAACTACAACCCAAATAAAACCCAAGTCTTCTAACAGCTTACAATGTACCCTTTGTTTCTTGCTAGGTTTGTTTTCTGCTTCTTAATTCCTCAAAAAATTCACATTTATGTTAACTGCTCCCATGTTTGACACCATATTTGGGGCAGCAAAGATTAATTGAAGCCAAAATGCTGGTTTAGAACCTTTGACCAGACCATCAGCTGCTCTAAACCAGCAGAGCTGAAATGGGTTTGGGTTACAGCTGCTGAAGATCTGGTTTATTGGATCCAGAAATGGAAAGAAAAAAAGAAATGACTGAAGGAAAACTGTTTTCTTTAGAGACTGCTCGTCAGATTTTGGCATAAGTAGCACCATTGGGATGTGGTGAGTTTCATGGGTAATCTCTTTTAAAAACTGCTCATCCTGTAAGGGTCCCGAGTACTGGGCAGATGATACTGCATAGGGATTTACTTCATCTGTACCGGGTCATCTAAAACTTGGACATCCAGAGTGGGACTGTTGACCAGACAAAAGCATATGGTGTTATCACAGCTGCCTGTGGCAGGATAGGTGGATTGAGTCATCTCCTGCATACAAGGAGCACAGATGATCTGCTTAGCAATGCTTCACTTTTAGACAGCTCAAGCTAGATGAGAGAAAATGAGTGCTGTATGTAAGATGGGCCTGGTCCATCAAGACATTTGCTACCAGTTCTGTCATGATGTCATGGAGGTCTAATTGTATTCTTACCGGTTATTTGTGAGACTCAGTGGGAAATGAAACAAGCCTGGTACGTGTTGCAGGAAGTATTTAGCACTTTGTTACATCTGGCTCAAGTGGATATAGATTTTTTTATATTAAACCCAAATTCTTGAAGTGGGGAAGGACCAATAATGAAGTTTTTTTTAATTAACATCTATGGATCCAAACTCACCATCAAGTGTGTTTGTAAACCCACTCAAGAGAAAGAGCTTGGCCATGCTTGGACCTTACTGTGGATTCAGCTTACATCAGGCTACAGCCAACAAGGTGATTCATGGGCATTTGCATATTTCTTCTGCACCTCATGCCTCCTCTCTGTCTAGTTGTGTGTGAAGCAGCTTGGATGCAACAGTGCAGGTTACTGTGCTTGATACCAAAGGTGTAGCTTCTTTGACATATAATCTTACTTCGTCATAGGTGCTTCTAACAAATGTAAATTAAAAAGGCTGCCTCTTCAAGCAGAACGTGCTGTGCATAAAATGCATTTGCCAAATACTTTCAGCACTGCAATAATCCATTTCATGATTTAAAAGCCTTGTAAACATGTCAAAATGGTTGGTTGGTTCTACCATCTTTGTGCCATCTATTGCACTGAATAAATAAAGGGAAATGCAATTTATTCAGTGCTTTGGAAGCTCAACATTTCTCTCACTGATGTGTGACAACTATTATCATATTTATTGTCAGCATTACACTCCTAAGCATGCAGGTGATGCATTGTGAGTATTTCATACTGATAAAGCCATCAATATCTTCCTACTGGACCTTATTTGCTGAGGTGAATCTGCACAGCTGGTGGGGGATATCAGGATGTAACTGATGAGACATTCAAACAAAACAAAATAAAGACAAACCAGGAAATGCCATGTTGCCTGCCAGAATCTTAAGTGAAAAACAAGCAACTAAAAAGTTTGCTGGGACTTTTGAGGGGCTAGCCGAAGCCAAAGTTTGCAGGTCCTCCGTCTTCTCTGCCGCCTGGGAATTCAGCAGCCTCTGCAACGATCAACAAGATCAGGCCACAGACAGCACCATGTGATTCCAAACAGGCTGCAAAAATATCTTGCAGCAGCTAATATAAACCATTTACCACCGGATTATTCTGACATATTTATGTTTTCAAAGGCACCACTGAAATGAAAATGAACTTAAAACAGGCCTCTCTTACAGGTTACAGTCTAGTGGAGGAAGCAGCTCTGCAAAGTCCCAGGGGCTTACTAAGTCACTGTTCTCTGAGACACTGAGGAAGAAGCTCTGCTTTTGCAGCCTGTCAGCTTTATGTTGAATGTTTGTACAGGATCTTTGATCTCTTATTTATACATATTTCTCCAGGACAGGGAAGCAAGCAGAAAGAGAAATTCTATTTATATAAATCTTTCTATATCCCAGAGGTCAAGAACAACAGCGTTTCAAACAAAGTGGGGGAATTTATCTTTGCCTTTTCGTTTGCAGGAGAGATGCATATTTTAGATCATGCCTCCAGATGAGGCTCAGGTATACCAATATATGAATGAACGTGTTTTGTAGGTGACACTGCCATAATTTCTCTGGATTGGCTCATGTGTATGTGACACTGGGACACGTTCTGGGTTGTCTCCAGATTCTCCTGGTCACCTCAGCTGTCTTCAAGCAGGTTCCGCCTGTTTTCTGACCTAGCAAGGAGATGAACTAATAATACGTAGCGTGTTTAAAACCAGAGCTTAAATAGTCAGTTTAGCTTCATCATTCCTGTAGTCACTATAGCCAGTTTGCAATTGGAATTAAGATCACCTGAAGCAAAGCTTCAAAAATTCCTCAGGAATTTCATTGTTCTCTGAAAATAATTTCATTACACTGTGAGGACAAAGTAGCCAAGTTGCAAAAAAACCCCAATTCTCTGTTTCCTACATGAGCCCAACCTGAAGTGTGCTTCTGACATGTCTTGCAAGTTGCCTGACTTTGCTAATTTTAACCAGGCAGGGATAGACTGTCCTGAAAGGTTATCTTCTTATAAAAAAAACATAGCAAGCAGCCAGTCGCTCTGGTGGAAAACAGAAATCCATAAGATTGTTCCTCTTTTCAAACATTACCTGAAAATCCAAAGGAGGCTTCTGGAGCACTTTTAATATAGGTAAATATAAAAATATGCACTGTTTTATTTTTAAGATACTTGTAGATCTTCTAGAAGTTCTTGGGCAGCATTTGGATTTTTTACTTGCTATTGGAAATGTCTATATTGGCATGCATTAACATTTTTTTTCTTACTATTACCATATCTTCCCCCAAAGTTTGACTTGAAACATTGCTTTATTGAAAAGTTAATAAATGCTGATTTAGTCTTTCTTACAAAGGCTCTTCATGTTTTCTTGAAAACTGGATGTTTTAGTAAGATTCTTATTTGAAATATCTTTTTAATAAAAAAAAAGAAAAATGTTTGGGTGCAATTTTTTTTAGGCTGCCTAGCTTGTGGTGGAAATAGCTCATGGAGATGAGACGATATTCAATCCAAACAGTTATGATCACATGATGATAACTGAAGTGTCATGTATACAAATATATAATAATTAGCAATTAATACAGTGAAAAATTGGCAATGAAAACAAAATGGACTAGCATTGCCGAAGACCATAAAAAGACCTCATCACATGACGACATAATGCCTTTGTTTTTAGACAATAAAATAAACCATGAAGAGCATATTTCTATCATTTATGTGAAATCAAGTAGGTTAATCATTTATGATTTTTATGCTTCAAAGCTTATGTGTGCTACATGCTGTAGAGAGATCTAAACCATTACTCTAAAGCCCAATGTACCATGCATGCTCCCTGCTGCTGCAGAGTCAGCCTTATCAAATTGGGCTTTGTCTAAAAGATATTTTAAATATATTATAGGATGAAAGTTGCTGCTTGATTATACAAAACCAGCATAAGAATGCTAGTTAGCAAAGGTACATAGCTCTTGGCATTTATTTCCTCTGAGAGCTCAGATAATCAAACCTGGGAATACATATACAGAGACGTGATGCAAACCATGTATTCCAGACGAGATGTCACCGAGGTTCTGGGAAGATGAAACACGAAGCTGCACTAAACATTTCCACTCAAATTGCTCATCTGAAGCAATCACTAGCTATTATATACACCCTTGTCTCTAGCTGGGTAGCGAGACCAGGAAAAATTTCACAAAGGTGGAGGAGGAGAACGTAAACTGTATTAATGTATCAGACTTAAAAAGCCAGGTGGAATAAGTGGAAATATTGGAAAAACATACAACACTCTCCTATAATTAGCTGGAGAACTTAGAAGAGTTTCCTTCACTGACCTGACAGTCAGGAATTGCCTGTAGGTGAGCATTGGTCCATGGCTCAGATCGAGCCAAGCAATGTCCCCATGTGAAGTGGCTCATGTTCCACTGAGCAGGAACCTCTCCTCTCTCTGATCACATCTGTGTAAATGGGATCTAGATTATTCCTGATGAATGGCTGCCTAACATTTTATTGGTCTTCCGTGGTGGAAATTCTTTGGTGTTGGGGAGAAGTATTCCACGATCAGTCTTCCCCTCTGACAGGAAGGCCTCCCATTGACTTGACTAAGATTTGATCAAAACATTAGGTAGAGTTTAATCCTCCATCAGCTCCATGCTCATGTAGCTACCAGCAAAAGAAGAAGGACTTTTGCTTGGGTGGGGGAGCAGGAGAGACAGAAGGAGGCTGGAATCAAGCATAAAACAATTGAAATGCCAAGTAAAAGCAGGTAGCTACGGTTCTTTTCAGGGTTACCTCTGAAGCAACCTATATACAGAATGCAACTGCATACAGTGACACATACATGCCATAAATAATAATGGATCTTAAAAATGTAATTTTCTATCAGGAGTTTGCATGCTTGTGAAAGCTCATAAATAACTGGTGTTTATTCTCCACACGGCAGTTTTGCAGTAGCTGATAATAGCTGAGTAAATGGTGGATGGGATGAATTCCTCCACTGATTTCAAATAAACCTTATGAGTTGGAGCAATAAAGAATGTTAAATAGTGTGCACAAAATAACATGCTGTTAGATACCATATATGCTGCTTCAGTAAACACTAAAGCACTTTAGTCTTGGTTCCAACATAGTAAACAGCAAGATAATAAGCTAAGGAAGAATACTATTCTTTAAAAGTCTTTCAAATGCTTGTGCATACTGTTGCCCTGTGCTTGAGACTGCTGGCAGATGCTTCTGTCACTTTATTTCTGTGTCACTGCAATGAAATTGGCCTGAAGTTCAGATGAACATATTAATTTGTGCTGAAATGTATTAGTGTAACTTAAATCCTGGGTGGGTGAGCACAGTTGCAATTGTAGCTCACAGCACACTCAGGTCATCAGGAACAAATGATAAAGAGGATTGTGTCAGCAGCTAGTAGAAATTTTTGTTGTCTCACTAATGCCACTTATTTCAAAAGAGCTGCCCTGCCACCCCAAGTACGCTTGCACAAACAGCCTATAGACAAAACCAAACAACAAACATCCAAAGCAGCAAACAACCGTAGCAACTAGCCTGAGAAAACAATACCCACCTAAAATGCCCATCCCTGTTAGCCCACAGAATAATTAACTGAGAAATCATGCTGGCAACTGAGGCAGGCCTAAGTTTACCCAGCTACAGGGATTTCAATGTTAACATGGCAGTGTGTATCCTTGTTCCTGGTACATCCTTCTACAAAAAACACTGTCAGGAAAACTCAGGGCCTTATCTTCACTAGCTGGAAATTTCCATCACTTGAGTGAGGCCAGGCCAGGTGTTGGCTGATGGGCTGACAGAGCATCGTGCTGAAGAGAAAGAGCAGAAAAGGAGTTTCCTGGGCCCTTAGTTTGTTCTGAGGCTTCTTCCTGCAGAAAGGGTCTCCTTGCAGATTTCTCCCTTTCCCACTCTGCTGCACATGCTGGAGTGACCCCCAAACCCTTGTGTTCCTCTTCTCTAACACCCACAATGTGAGTGTGATGTGAGCAAGCCTCTTCCTCTCCTCAGATAAGGCTGCAGGCCCCTGGATATCATGCTGTTGCCTTGCTCTGTGGGTTAGATCTGTTTGCTTGGCACTGTACCAGAGGAGTGATGCTGAGAATGGGACCTTATATTATTCAGCCTTTAACTGATGAAGACTGAGATCCAAGCAAGCCAACAGCTTTGGCTCCAGCGCCAGGACAGCGGGTAACATTGCCGTGATGGAGGAACAGGTATTACTGGGCAGCCTGAAAGGGAAGATGAGCTTTGTGGTTAGGATACTGCTCTGGCAGGAAAAAGCCTGGGTATTCTCTCTGTGATAAAATCCAGCATGGCAGCGAAGGTCAGATCTTCCCACCTTTAACCCCGAAGTTACAGCCCAGGGCCCTCTTGTTTGTGCTCTTTTAGCCCAGGAAACCTACACTGTGCCTGATGGCCCACCTGCAACAAGAAGGTTTTTCTAGAGCCTGTGGTCAAGTGTGGTCTTCTGAGGAGTCTGAATATTTGGTGTCCTAGTTCCCAGGTAAGTGCCCTAATCCCATGGACAGGGCTTCAAATATGCTCTGCGCTCAGCATTTCCTATTGCCTGGCTCCAGCTCAGCACCTATCTCTGTTCCTTGTCCTGATTTCCCCTGCACACTGCGAATCACCCTGAGGAGGCTTCCAGTTCTGATTGTTAGCTTTATGATATGCTACTGATCTCCACCCCCTTGAATCATCCTGTTGGGGACAGCTGGCTCACTTTAGCTACTGTGCTATGAAAGTTAAGGATGCTCAAGATACTTTTCTGTCTCTCTTCCAACTCCAGCCTATCTTTCTGAAGCTCTGAAGACCCATAGGAAGGTGTAGGCACCAAAAAGCTGGACGGAAGTCCCTTGATCTGATAAGAAAGCTGTGCCTGCTGCAGCCGGTAAGATGTTCCTCAGGTCCCCGTGTATCAAAACATACTCAGCTCTCATGCCTGTGTACTGTAGAGGGCAGTGAGAAAGAAGATGTTTTGCCCTCTGGGCTCCAGTGGTAACTCTGACTGAGCAAGGAGTGTGTCCTGTACATAGAAAGCGAAATGGAAACCATTTAGACCGTTACACACGAGAACCATGGATGGTGTTTGCAGCTCAAAGAAAAGCTGCTGTGTGCTATAGCGTTTAATGCGGGAAGACAAGGGGGAGGGGTGGTGTTTAAGTCATTAAGTACTACTGGCTCTAGAGACTGTAATATTTAAAAATTGTAATGGAGTAGTGACACTATTAGCCTTGCAATATGGTGTGAGTAAGGTTCAAAGAATTGAGAGTGTTTTCTGGGTCTTTGCCATTCTCATTAGCAGAAGTTCTTGAAGGTACTTGTGTAATAAAGTAGAAATAGTGGTAGATGCATAAGGCTAATGACCATTGTCTATCCATTGATGTGAATGAACTAAAACTCTTGTAGAGTCAAAAGTACATCATAAATACATTAATCTCCAATCAAAGTGGAATGCTTCAAAGTGTTAGTGTAACTTAAAGTTCAGTGTGAAAGGGCACCTTAAAAATACGTGGGATGAGTCCCCCCCTACAAAATCTAGGAGATCTTGTACTTCATTGAGTTTATTGCAGGTTCTCAGCTCAGCTGGGCTTTACGATAGCATGGTTTGGCAGCGGATTTAAAAAAAAAAACTTAAAAAGCAACTATATGAGCTTTGTGCAGCACGCTACCGAGCAACTGCACTGACCTGCTGTGTTGTGCACTGAAATCTGTTCCCCTCTTTGATTTCATTATGCTGTGGTGATGCAGCACGTTGCCGGGCCTGAACCGAGACATGCGGTGGCCCCTCGTTCCCTGAAGCGGTGAAGGGTTGCCCCCTATAGGGAAGGAAAAATATAATTCAGCCACCTTCTGTTTACATCAGGTTTCCTCTGCTGATGTCTGGGTGGAGCCTGGCAGGGGCTGAGCTTGGGAGTCCCTGAAGTAGCCTGTTGTAGGAGCATGCCTCCTAGGATCTGCCAGGGAGTGAGAACAGGAGGAACGGCCAGGGAGAAACGATTTCAGTGCCCTGGATTTTTTTTTTTGTGGTCATGCATAATAAATAAACAACTTTTTATTTATTTAAGGTGCACGATATATTCATAGATTGAAGATGTTTGCAAAAGCAGTATAGTATCATCAGTCAGAACAGCATGACTTCGCAAAAATCTGGACGTTGGATTTGAGTGTCAAGTATGATAGCGAAGATTAGGTTTCAACTTCTGCAATGGTATATCCTACTTTAGAGGAGGTTGTCTCAAAGGAATTTGTCTTTACAGTTCAACAATCCCTGTTCCTTTTTGCATGATATTTTGCTAGCAAAGGCTTTCAATGATCCATTTTCATGATAGCTCTTTGAGCAAGCCAGTCTGTGGGAGCAATGTCTTTTTAATCCCAAACAGTAAGATGACTCTAAATGTTTTAACCACATTCATGTGTTGCCAGCAATTTTTATGCTATTGATACAGATGGTATGGATAAGACTCTCTTTATCCTTCCTTTAGAGCTAAAACCTGTGCTGGTATCCACAGTGTTTGAATAGTCTGGTTTTAATAGAAACATGAAAATGCCGTATGGAGCCAGACAACCATTTCCTTCTTCCAGCGTGTTTGGTGAGTTTGAGCTTACTTTAACATGACATCTTATAAATCATGTATCATGTAGTGACCATATAAGGTTACCTTTTATTGAAAGGATATTGGTGTTGAGAGCTTGCTATGCTTGGGTATTTATTAAGGAAATGAAAGATCTCTAGAACATATGATACACCTTGCGTTGCTAAACATTATTAGTTTATCAATAGAAAAGTGTTTCTTTCTCTCACCCCTCTGAGCCTACAGAATAAAGTACTGAAATAAAATTTGCCCTTGGATTGAAGTCTGATACTGTGTACATCCTGTTGGAGTCACAGACTATTTGACAATGTGTTTTGAAATCACTCCTAGGTTCATATTTTATGCAGGAAGGAAACATACCTGTGGAGATAGCCTCAGGCAGTGGTAATTAAAGTATGACCGTGTGCCACATGACCTTAAGGTATATTACTGCTTCAACCCTTCACCTTGCAGTTGTTAAAATACTGGGCTTGGCTTATTAACAAAGCATCATCTCCAGGTAAGAAATGTGCTGGGGGAAACAGGTCTGTCGTCTTCCCCTTTGTAGGAAGGAAGCAGTAAGCGATAGCTCAGTTAGTTCAGTGACAATGTAATATCTGTCCATTTTCTGCTGTAGCAGCTGCAAAATGCCTAAAGCAGGTGGTGCAGCATAATGAATCCATCAGTTTTGGAGAGAAAGCACCAATATAAAGGTAGTGGCAGAACAGAAACATCGGTTCCCATGCACCCAGTCTCCTAGTTCCCACAATTTTCTCTGAGTTCTCACGATAATCAAATCTGAAGAATGTGTCCCTGGCTTTTCCTATGTGTGATGGGCTGTTAAGTGGAGAGATCCACTAACTGTTTCAGGAAGAAAATCCTGATTATCTCCTGGGAGAACCTGCTGCCTTGCAGGGAGAGGGGTTACTTTCATGTGTGACCCTCTTACCACCCATGAAACCATTTAGATACAGATCTCGCAACCTGTATCTCATCATGGTGTGCAACATAAAGTGACAAGGCTTTTGCAACATGTTGGGATTGACTGTACCATGACAGCAATACTTGATTTCCTCGAGCTGCTTTTTAAGAAAACAGGATTTCCAAGCACTTCTCACAGGCACTAAACTTACCACAAAAGGAGAAAAAAAATGCCAACGCAAATAAAAGAAGGCATTTCCATTTGATATCACTTAGAAATGTTCTTTTCTAGATCACTATTGTGTATGAGTAATCCTTGCAGTAGCTCCTAATGCTCAGGAGGTAATAAATATTGTCTTTTTTTTATAAATGGGGAACTAAAGGCTAGGCGAACTCCCCAGGTACATATCCCAACTGTATCAGAGCCACCTTGTCAGGCACTGAGCCCAGACTTTTCAAAAGACACAAATAGAGGACTTAAAGACTCCCAGAACTTGGTAGTTCCTAGTGGGAAGGTTTTGGGCAGATCTTCTCAGGTTCCCTACACAGCTTGATGGACACTCGTGAGGAATGGTCTTGAGGAAAACCTGGGTGAAGCAGGAGTTGGTGATGATCGGTGACTGGAATTTGTCATTACCTGGTCTGTGGGGTTTGCACTGTGCCCTGGTGCTGGGTGTGGAGGCGCCTTGTGTGCATTGCACAGATAGAGGATGTTTGCTTATGAATGGGCATGCTCTGGGACCGTCCTTGTTTGGTTCCACATATATACACACACACTACATCACACTACATCCATAAAGAGAGTAAATAGACTTGACACAGCAGAAGGGTAACCAGAGACAAAAGTGGCAGCAGAATAAATAAATCATCTACTACCACAGCCTCTCTGTAGACAAATCCTTAATGTTTGCAGACTCTGAGGCCAGCAAATAAAGGGCATTCAGAAGTACAAAGCATGGCTAATGACTGTATTACAAATGCTGACCGTGCTTTCTTTACATTCCAGTTTGTTTGCTTTGTCGTCTTTGTTTTCTTGCTATTTCATGGAAGCTCATCCCATTTAATTTACATTTGATTTCCTATAAATAGCTGTGATCTGGTTTATGTATTCATGTTTAAAGTCATGTCTACTTCAAAGGCAGAGAGACTTCAGACATTCTTAGCTTACTTCTGGCAGGGTACTTCAGACAGCTGGTTTGCTCTTGTCTGTGTGCAGAGGAGCTAGGAGCTCCCAGGCATTAACTCAGACCACTGAACAACCTGCTTGAAGCTTGCACCGCTTTCTAAGATTGCTTTCCCCATCTTTCTTTACCTCACTCACTTTCTTTCCTGGTAGTGATCAGTCTTTCTTCACTTGTGCTGCACCTTACAAGGGCTGCAGCCTGTGCAGCGGCTCTGTGGTTGGACACAGAGGAGCTGGAAGCCCAATCACTTCTTCTGTGACGTACTTTGAACATCACTTCTCCACCTGTGATGACTAAAGGTTTACCTTATTCGAGCATGCATGAAGCACGGACTTACCCTGTGATTTCTGAGCTTCTAAAGTGTCCCAACTGAGGCAGCTTCAACAGACTGTCTAAACTTGCACAAGGAATACCATCTTCTTAGCAGCTAATACAATACTTTTGCACCTGGGAAGTGATTGTAAGAGCAGGGTCCAATTTAGCCTTAGCGTAGTTGTCGTACCTTTCGGTTTGAAATCACTTTCGGAAATGATTTTAGGCTTTATTTGGACTGAAAACAAATCAAGCCATTTCCTGCAGAAGCTGAATTAAATGACGTGGATCTTCTTCAATCAGCATCATTTTTAAATGCTCATTAGAACCAGTGACCATTGGAGGGCAATGGCCAGAGGTTGTGGTCTAGAGCCATAATTAAGTCTGGCTTGACATACAGGTATGTAAACCATAACTCAGGATTTCACAGTTAAGTAGATGTACACCAGCTGAGGATCTAGCCTCCTTTTGTAACATTTGCCATAACTGTCACAGCTGAAACATAGTAGATAACTCTAAAAAACTTTGGAGGGCAAAAATAACAATCAATGCGCCTGTGTGTGTCTCTCAGGTTTACGAAGTCTGTCACTCCAGCAGTTATGGTTCCCTGGTTTGCTCATGTGACGTAGCAAGATCCCCACAGCACTAGACAGAAGTCCAGGGGAAATAAAGTGTTAAATGTGCAAAAATTGTTTCCCTCTTACTCTTCATATTCTAATAGAGCATAAGGGCAGTGAAGTGAAGACTGGAAAATAAGAGCCAATCCTTAAAACAGGGTTGTGATCAGTAGAGCATAAGCAGTGGCTCAGAGTAAATTTTATAGAATTACAGGCAAAAATTCCATTCAGATATGCATCACAGATTAAACAGAAAACAAAAAAGCACACAATGAGCAGAGAGTTTTATTTTCCAAGGGAAAATATATTACCACAGCTTAACATGACAAAATATCAGAAAGATTTCCACTTCATGGTATATTATTTTATATTAGAAAACTTTAAAAGTGCTTTGGGCTGAGTTCAGAAGGGAAATACTTGGATTCATTATTTGATACCACCTTATATCCTGTGGTAGTAAAACAGGACTTGCATTGTCCTCTTGGGACTGCTTTGGACAAATGCAGCTTGTGTGAACCCCATGAACTGCTGGGGGACAGGTTTTTACAAGGGCAGCTCGTTCTGACCTTATTTTCTCTGAAGCTCAAACTCATTGAGCGAATTCTTTAGTTTCACTCCAGACAGAAAGTAGTTGGTGGCTTTTGGTTCCCTCTACCAGGTTTTGCTCATCAAAATGAGCAAGAGGGCTCATTCCCCTATAGCCCCATAGTGAACCAAGTGGAAAAGCTTAAAACCTAGGCATTTATATGAAAATGTATTATGGAATCTGTTTGGTGATGCAAAAAGAAAATCAAAACCCTGGTTGGTAACTTGGATTGCTTTACAGGTATGACATTTTACAGTAATAATTATTCCTTTCCTTGAAACGACACTTTCTTAGGAAGATTTTCATTAGGAAGTTTCCCTTTCTCTCTGTTGTACTTATGGTATAGAAAGAAAACCCCTCAGGGTCCCTTCCATCAACTTATAGATAAAGTGCTTTCTGCTTTACATAAAATATGGATGTCTGACACTGAAGAACAGCACAGTTTGGTTTTGTTTTCCGATTAGCTGATGAGGCCATACCGCATCTCTAGGAGAAGACCAGGTTCGTGACCACCTGAAGAACCTGAACGTGCACAAGTCTATGGGACCTGATGAGATGCATCCCAGAGTCCTGAGGGAACTGGCTGGTGGAATTAAGTGCACCCTCAGCAAGTTTGCCGATGACGCCAAGCTGAGTGCTGTGGCTGACACACCTGAGGGACGGGATGCCATCCAGAGGGACCTGGACAAGCTGGAGAAGTGGGCCTGTATGAACC
>JAVKLA010000040.1:11893657-11948769 GCA_034782735.1 Sagittarius serpentarius
CCTTTCTGTTCTATTAAACTGTTCTTATCTCAACCCACGAGCTTTACTTTATTTTTTCTGATTCTCTCCCCCATCCCCCTGGGTGGGGAGGGAGGGAGTGAGCGGCTGAGTGGTCCTGAGTTGCTGGCTGGGGTTAAACCACGACAGCGTATTAGGCTTTTTAAACACAAATACTCAGAGAAGTGTAAACGTAAACAAAAAGATAATCCATGTGGTCTACTCCACAGCCAGGCAAAGTAAATGAAGATTTCTCTTCACCGCCACTCCCTTACACTCCCCAAACCCTCCCCCAAAATTAGATTCTAGATTGTGCAAGATTTAAGATGTGCGCCTAGACAAAGGAACATCCTACACTACAATGTGTCAGAAGCTTTCTATTATTTAGCAGAAATCATTAACCATTCCTTTGTTAGACCATGCTGCCTGTGAAAGCAAGTTCAAGCAAATTATCTGCTGTATCCAGTATGTTTTACACAAGGGAACTACAGCTGTTTGTGCAGATGCCATTGTGCAAGCACTGAATTGCTTCTATTAAAGCCTTAGCCAGCCGTAAAAATAAGAAGATACTTCATCCATTTTTTTTTAATTAATATTTTTAATTTGTCTGTTTAATTGAAATAATTCCTGTGGGTTTTTTGCTACTCCTTATAAAATCTATCTTCCTGTTCCTCCACTTCCCCTAATTTTTTCCTCCAAGGCTTTACAGATGATATGAAGTAGAGCTACTTCCATGTTCAGGTATCTGAGGTGTCCCTTGAACAGACAGTGAGCAAACAAGAATCTTGGAGATGTATCAACTACTCTGCTGTTAGTTTTGCAGAACTTAACTTCCAGTACAGGAAATCAAATATATTTTCTTGAAGTTTATGTTGAGCTGCAGATTTGTATCTTCTAAAGGAAGCTAATGAGCTTCCTGGTTTTCTTTGGAAAAATATGCCAGTGTGTAGGGCATAGATAGATTGTGATGAAAGTTTTGGATGAATGTCAGAATGGAAAAGAATAAACAAGCCAGTACAATAGATGGTTGATTTAACATGTTTGCTGTTGCATTTGATTTCTCCATCCATGTTTAAGTGGGACACAGCAGCACCTCTCTGACTTGCATCTTCTTGTTGTGTTGGGTATTTGAAGGAATGCAGTAATGTCTGGATCGGTCTTTGGTAAGTGTTGATTTCAGTAGCTTGCTGTTTGGAAAGGACTTTACAGATAGCCCCCTGTAGTTGGTAAGAGGTTTTCCATGGCATAAGTGGGCTTTTGCGGCTTAAGGCTTGGTGCATGAGCTGCAAGGAATCATTCCCTGGAGAAAAATATTGCCTCTTACTTTGAAAGCAAGCTGCTGTGGGCAGATCACTATTTGAAAAGTATTCGCTGTGTCACGTTTTAAATACTTGTGGCCTGCACATCATTTGTGAGGAGGTAATGGGATCACTGTCATCTAGGGCTCTCCTTGTCCATTTAAATGGGACCTAACTCCACCTGACAGCTAAGGTGGTATCTCTGCCTTGGAGAATTGTACTCGGGACTACAGGTGGGATTTACACCACTCTTTTTCCCTGTACTCTGCTGTCTGAAATATGTTTGCATCTGGCCCAGATGCACTGCTACGCCATAGCTCAAGAGCAAACAAAAAGGTGAGACAGATCCTTTCATGGGGTTGTCAGCACTATCGTGTCCGGGTGCCGACTGGGCCTCTTCAGGGAGACGAAAACCTACTGACTGCCGAAAGCTGTGAGAATGCAGCAGGGAAAGACCATCCTTAACTTGCCTAGTCTTTTACTTGCTTCCTTAGCCATTGGCCTCTCTGGCACAGGACAGGAGCTCTCTCCTTGAATCCTCCTCTCACTCAGGGTAGTGTAGTTCTCACTGGAACATGAATCACCAAATATATGAGCTCACCCTTCCCTTCCTCCAAGTATTCCTCTGAGCAGCTCGTGAGCTTGCCTGAACGCTTACAGGAAGCCAGTGTTACCTGGGCTAACATGCACAGCAAAACTAAATAATTTTTAAATTAGACTTAATGCTAGTAGGAATTTTTTTGCCAAGCTGATCATGTTCTGTTTCACATGCAAATCTCTCTCCTCAGTTCATGAAAAGCAGCTGTTTCTTTAACCTTCTTTTTAAGTAGGTATTTTCTCTCATTTCCTGTGTGTCTGCCGTACCTGACCACAGTTCCTTGTTATTACTAATGTAACACTCATAATCATAGTAATAACTGTCGTCTTCATTTACACAGCACCATTAGCCAAGCCTCCCAACCAGTCAGGGAAGGAATTAGGTCTTTTCATTAGGAGGCTAACAAACTGAAGGCATGACAGAACACACTGTAGTAACTAGAATATCACCAGCCTGGGAAGTGAATAGGTAAGCAGCGTGCGGTGGTTAGTCCTGGAGAGCTCATCGAGGAGGATTTTTCTGGAACTTCTCCCCAGGAAAAGAGAGAGGCCATTGAGAAACACACTGTCTGACACAGAGCAGTGCATACTTGTGTGTGTCTTCAAAGAGCAGCGAAATGGCCAGCACCCCTGAATTTCAGCGGAAGTCACATACCTGACTGCTCTTTGAACTGTTTTCAGGCTGCCTGCTTGGGTGGATTGAGGGACACAGCCACTGCTCTGGCAGGTAAGTTCAAGAGCATGTGAAACAGTTATATTTATTTGTTTGGATTTTTATTAGTGCCCCAGGTAGATTCAATGTCCAGACATGATAGTGCAGAAGCTGGATTCAATGAGTATGAATGTTTCTCTCTGCTTTAATTCCCTCCTCTGGTCAGGATGACCTCTTTCTTTGTTTCTGCATGACACCTTGTGTACTCTTTGGTTGTTCAGCGATTACGTTACAGGCTTTACACAGACAGCCAAGCCTTTGTTACCATCATTAAAAAAAAATTCCCATGCTGTTTTCCGCAATGCTTTAAGGCTATTTGCAAATTAAAGTCAGTGGAGAATGCAACAGGCTGCTTGCTCAGCAGTGTTAGCGGCGGGGAGCAAAGCGGAGGCTTCCTCCACACCGTCCGTGCCTGCTCTGTACAAAGACATTTGCCCGGGGTGTGACAGCGGGATCCAGTGCACTTCCAGATTTGCCCGGGGTCTGTGTCTCCTCCTTCTCTGCTTTGGCAGCTCCAGCGGTGCTGCTTTATATCCTCTGGGTGCATGTAGCCATGGGACAGGGGCTATGAAGACAATTAAGAATGACACAGTAAATGAATATTTGGAGGAGTCACATGAAGGTCAAAGCTCTGCAGAGGTCAGCTCCTTGCATGTTGGCAACTCCTTCCTGCAGTACTGCAAAGATGACCTTTGAATCTTTTTTTCATGCTGCACCAAACGTTGGGGACAGCTTCCTCCTGCTCTGCAAAAGGGATCTTTTCCACCACTCAGAGAAATAACTGCAGCACTATTGGCTTTCTTCCTCAAAGTTACCCACCCCTTAATGCTCCATTCTCCCCTTGCCTTCCTGCACCTGGCTCTTTTCTAGAATTGCTGGCTCCCAGTTTTGCTCCCTGTCAGCGTACTGCCTGCCTGCGCATTTTGTCTGGCTAGACCCAAACTTATTATTCAATCAAAACTCAGCAGGAGATTTGCTGAATTATTGTAAACTCACTGGGGCCAAATCTGTGCCTTCCTGTTCAACATTGAGATACCATGCATATTGATTGTGGTTGAGAGAAAATAAAAATGAATACATTCATATTGATTACATGTGCTCTTACTCACTATTAGACTCACTGCATGGCCCCAGTAGATTTATGGTTTCCCTTTATGACTATTAGCAATAAATGCATTTTTTTTTCCCCTTCTCTTCTTCTCTTTCTTTAAGTAATCTTGTGTTCTGCAGAATGAAATTGAATAAAGAGAGTGGATTGTAAAATAACTTGTGGGAAAGTCTGATGAGCTGCTTTTCATTTCCCACTCACTTTGAAAGATCCCTCCGTGACACGTGTGAAACCCAGACGTTCCTCCCACATGCAGTTCAGATGCTCTGGGCCCACCAGACACAAGTTTTGTGCACTAGTGCACTTTTTCTAATGAGCATGCAATTTCTTCCCCGATGTAATTATGACAGATACTACAACTGGGGACAAGACATGCAGAGTGATGCTACTCATCCAACCTGGGAAACCACAGATATTTGCATAATTCCAGGTACATGTTGGAAATTTCAGAATTTTAAGCAATACGACCTTGCTTATTATTTTCTTTTCCAAAGGTCTGTTTCATATCACGTATTTGCTGCAGTGAACAGCGTTGTGAAGCTTAGGCACACTGTGCAGACTTAATTTCCAGCCCTTTGGAGAGCAAGACTTGGGTTTATGAGTAGGAATTGAACAATCCGAGCGCATTATGCCTGTATTGCAATATTAAACTGATGGCATAGAGCTCTGAGCCCTAAGCAAGGCTGACATTTCTGTCTGTCAGCCACACACAGCAGATTTGAACTGAATTGGCAAACCGGAGGGAGGCAGAAAAGGGTGAAAATGGTGCCCCTCCTAAAGCAGAAAGGAGGCAGATGGAGTGACACCACAGATAGAACGAAAGAGCTACAGTTTATGGGACTGAGCAATGGCTCTGGAGAAGGAAACAGAAATACTAAAGGTGTGAATATTGATGGAGGTACACTTAAGTAAATAAGAACATAACGAAGAGGAATGGACAAGGCGAAGAGAAAGTTCATGCCCAATATCACACAAAAGATATCCTGCTGTTGACATCTGCTAGGCTCAGGAGGAGTCTCCCTCAGAAAGATGGTGAAATCCCCTCACTCAACACATTTTAAAATAGAATAAACAAACCCCAGTGATCCAGACTCTCATCCCCTTACTCACGTGGGCTGTAACTCACCCCAGCAGTTGTCCTTGTGAAGCCTGGGAACACTTGCAGAACAAGAGGGTCTGAGCTAAATGCAAGGCAGAAATCTGGTCCCGGGTACTGCCAACAGCGATCCTGCATTGTAGCAGACATGGATTAGATGAATTAGGTGTGCCTGGGCATATCGCCTTGGTATATGCCTTCCTGCATAGGCATGAACTCTAGGGAAAGAGTTAAAGCAAAGCATATATTAAAGGGCTTTCCAGGATCAGGACCTGGAGGGCTGCATACAGCAAAATACACGAGCACTCTTTCTCTCTTCCATTCAACCTCAGCAGAGCTCTGATAAATGTATAAACTAACTTTCCTCCTTCTTACACAGTTCTGAGTGATGACAGTATCTTTATGATCTTCAAGAGGAAGTAACCATTTGCTGATAAACATCTCCTTTCCAAATGTACTTAGTAAAAAGACACATTCTTTTGTATACATTTAATTACAGGAGAACAGATTTTTGTCCAAATAATTAGGTAATTTAAACCGTGCAGTATTTCCCAAAGAACTATATTTAACCTTCATTTGAATTTAATTTACACATCACAGTGCCCCTTAAGCAGTTCTGTAAGCCAAAACACTGATCAAATATTTTTTAAATGTCAAATGTTGCTTAATTGTGGATAGCACCGAATTTGTTTTTAGAGATAACTGCTTTTGATCTGCTGCTATTTTTTGTCTTTCCCATTGTCATGTTCCTCTTCATCAGAGGTTTCCTTCAACTGTTTAATCCATACAACACCGGAGTTTCTAGACAACTGAAGAATTCAAAGATATGTGGGGGAACCCATCAAAAGTTTCACAGAGTATTAAACAGGGTACAGATTAGTGTCTTGCCACTACAGACCCCAGCAGTTGGAAGGGGAAAAAAAAGCATTTTTAAATTCAAGTATTATTAAAGGATTATAAATTTTTTGCATGAATTAAGAGGAGTGCTGTAAAGGATAATCTTACAGCACTAATATAAATCTGCATAGCTTTATTGGCTTTAATGCACCATGCACCTATTCTGATTTATACAACTCAGGAACTGGCTCTGTACATCTGTGTGTATCTTACACTGCAGGGACATAGATCATTTTTCTCCTGACTTGCTCTTTCTTATTGTCTTGGACCTGTAAATTACATATATCAGGTTCACAAGCAGTGCAGTAAAAGTAAACAGCAAGAGATGGAGTCTCACAGTTTGAACGAATTATAACACAAACTACAGTAGGTCTGACCTACATTAAACTAGTTCAGTAGAACAAGCTTTGCATGAGGTGGCTTATATTTCAAGGTTGTCTCTAAGGTTGAGTCTTATTTAAAAAAAAAAAAAAGGAACGATTCCAAACGATCACCAGAGCATTACTGGTCTCTTTGGAAGAAACAAAAGCTAAAGTATGCTCCACAGCTCAGCCATAAAAACAATAGGGCAGGAAGACTTTCCTGTAACAGCATCTCCCACTGGGTGATAGCAGTTGAGAGTACTTATGATGATTATGATTAATTTCATTAGTGCTCGATTCACTTTAATACTTTTCTCCCTCTATCTGTGAATGCAGATAATTTTTCCCTGCAAGTAAATCCAGGGTGACAGTTTAATAGGCTCAGACATGCTTAGATCCAAAATGAGACTGTAATATTAATATACTATTGACCAGTTATGGATTAAGCAAACGGAGGGCACACTTAAGTAAATGACTTCAGAGGGACAAGTTAATGTGCTAAGTGGTTCAGAGGCAATGATTAAAAATATTTTTCATTTACTTGGAAATTAATAGTTTTCTTTAATTAATCTAATAAAGTCAGCCTATGGTATGCCACAAATTTGGTGCCTGCTTTAAAGGAAGATGCCGAGTTGCTGAATCTGGAAATCCCTGTGTTGGTTATCAAAGAAAGGCAACAGTCATATATAAAGCCAGCCTTGCAGATGGCCGAAGTTTCCAACAGGCCATCTTCTTTTCCACAAGTACAGTTACATTTATCCATTGCGTGAAGGCCATTATGGATCCAGAAGTTAAAAAACCAACAGCATCAATGATCCTAGATATGAATTTAGGATTCATCCAAATATCTTTGGGGATTATTAGTAAATTTCACAACCGTATCTAGTCAAATGAGCAGTTTTTTCCTCCATCAGCCTTGCATCTTTCAAATCCAATTGAATAACCAATTAAAAAAAATTAACTGCAACAAATTTTTTGCAACAACAGCAGCCTATATGCCAAGAAATGTTAAAGCCTTTCAAAAGGAAAAGAGGCAGTGGCATGATGAAATCAGCTAAAAACTTTGCATGCGTTTGATTTACCCAGAAGATGCTCTGATAATATGGTTATCTGAAATAAATTAATAGTCCATCACTGCCAACTATATGCTGGAGAGATTAATGTAAAAGATAGCGCCTCATTAATAGCCTCATGGTGGTTTGTATTGCAAAGGCACTGAGAGACTCCATCGGTTGAACATTGTGTCAGAACAGGATCATCCTGGCCCCCACAGCTGTGTAAACTCGGAAAATGGCTCTGTATGTGCTCGTACCTGGACGGTTATCAGGGAGTCATACAGAACTCACTAAATGCTCAGGAGTGGTCTGAATTTGCAGGAGATGATGGAGTGGCCAAAGTTCATGGTCTTTCCCTGAACTCTGTGGCACGTTCACCTCACCCATCCCAACTGCAGTTCCTAAAGTTGCACTATTTCCAGAGTAAAGGCAGGTCTATCCAACTTGACTTCAAATCCCACTCTGGTGATTACCTTTTCTTTAGCAAATCAAACCAGAACCCTTTGTTATCTTTTGTCCCCTTTTCCCAGCATCCTATCGTGTGATTAATCCCACTTTAATGCTGTTGTCTGATCTGAGAGGGCTGCCATTGTACGGTTCTGAAAATCAGAAGCTCTTTGATTTAACCACTTCAAGGCCCAAAGAAACTAAGATACAGGAATCAAAGGTTCCACCTTTTCCATCTCCCCCCTGTTTTTCTCAGCTAGATAGGATCCTTTCTTTCTGGTTTTCCCAGCAGTTTTCACATGCATATAGCCAAGCAGCAGATGCTTCTCTGGCGTGTCTTACCTGTTCCTCAGCTAACCACATGAACTAGGGAAAAAGACTATCTTCCCCTGACTCGCGGGGGGAAAGTCGTTCCCAGAGATGTCAGACCTGTACATTTCTACTTCCCTGGCAGAAGCTGCCACGTACTCTGTGACCTGGCAGCCATGAAGATTGTCTGATGGAGCGATGCACAAGCGTGTACAGTACACATTAGCTGTAGGCGGGAAAGAGGAGGAGGAGGAGGAATAGACATTTGACTTAGGACTCCACGTTAAAAGTTCTTGCAGAACCAAGCTCTAGCTATTGTTTACATTGAGCACTCTTGCCCCAGGAACATTTGCATTGGAAAGCTTTCAAAGTTTTCCTTCCAAGTTAGTTTGGGGAAAAAAAAAAAATGCTACCAGAGTTGAGAAAAACTTTTTGGCCTCATTCCATTTACCATGTATGTGGATGCGTGTGTGTATGTTTGCGTGGCAGGTGGGGAAGGAGGAGAGGGAAATACTTTCAACTTGCAGACAGATTCTCCAGTGGGTGGAAAAGGCATTTGAAATCCATGGAGCCAGGTTGGGTTACAATTGCTGAGGATCTGGCCCAGGCAGCTGTAATATTGTGCAGAACTGTGGTTTGGGGAAACCTGAACATAGCTGTATAGAAGGAAAAGCTGAAAGAGATGTTCGGTAGCCCGACCAGTTTCTTTCATGTGTGAAGGACAGCTGTGCAGCTGCAAGGAGTAATGCCTGCAAACTCATCGGATATGTGCATTTTCTCTCTCTTTTGTGGGTCGGATCACAACAATTAACTTCTCTGAATGTTTGTGGTGAGTTTAATCTGAGGCGTGTCTGCTCCTTTGCATTTGCAGCTGGGGGTGGCAAGTAAAGTGGCTAAGTCTTGCTGTAGGCAATTTTGTCACCAAGCCTGGAATAAGGCAGCCTGCAAGAGGCCTTGAAAAGCCACTCTTCTGAAGTAGACCACAGGTAGACAGGGCTTGCTTCAGGCAGGCTTTGCAAATGTGCCTTCCCTTTTGGAAAAAGAAAAAGGAAAAAGAGAGAATTGCAGTATCTTGTTTCCTTCATGTCTGAAATAAGCTGAAATGGGGCAGCCTTGCATTCCTGTGTTTACAAACATGGCTACAGTGAAAAGAGATTATTATTAGAGTTAACTTCATGGTAGTGATTCTTCAAGTCTTTTACTTCAAATGATTGCCTCCTGGATGCATTAGGGTTGCAAGGCATCACTTGATTGCAAGAGGCATGGAAGTCCATAAACCGATGGCATGCAAAGGACACATGAAGGGGAGGCAACTCTTATTCCAAGTTTTCTGGAATGGAGAAAATTCTGGATTAGAGTCCTAACGACAGCTGTGGGTCTTCAGGGAACTGGCAGAAAAATGTTAATGTGAAAACTGTATTAAGTAACCATCTCTCATTCCTTGTCGTCTCATTCACCTCTCCGGAAAGCCACGGTGGTATAACGAAGAGGGAGAAAAAGTGAGACTTCAGGTTTTGTTAATAGCTCTGCTGCTAACCTACACATGGACTTCATCAAATCTCTTTTCTTAAGAGAATCTTTCCATAGACTTGGTATCTCTGTAAGACAGAGCTCTCCCTTTTTCATACGACATTTATCTAGCATAATTTCTATATAATTATTCTTAGATATATCACATTTGTTAGAGTAAGTATTCTTCATTAAAGATGTCACAACGGTTGTTATTATCTTATAAATAAAGTATGCAGACAATGAAAGCTGCAAATTCATTGTAATTTACTTTGAGTGATGATTTGGCCTTAGCCGTAAACCCCATACCCTTTTTTCTAATTTGGTCAAAAAAGAAAAGACATTGCTTGTCCAGCACCATCTGACATGGGAAGTGACTCAGTTCCTCACCAGCTCAGGACTACAGGCTTTAGTAATGCCTGGGATTTGATTATGCTCACATGGCTAGTTTCTGAGAGGAGCTGGTAAACTTCTTTTTGCTTCAGTTATTAGTTTTTAAGGCTATGAAAGGTCAGGATAAACCATCCATAAATGCAGCAGCGATTAAAACCTCACTTAGCTTATTGCACAGTATGTAATTGTTCATCCTATGTCACATAATAAAACCTGATGGAGATAACTGCCTGGCATTTTCTGTCATTTAAAGGAACAGGCATGCACTACATGTACAGTTACCTACATGCACATCAGTGCTGTTTCTGTTTAGATATAGCTGTGTATTAGAACAGAGGATATTTGAATCTGAATACTGTAGTGGTCTGTCTCTCTGCTGTTGCTAAATTTGTCTTACAGATCTCATGAGGGTGAAATAGAAGAGCAAATGTAATAATAGTCTGTCTGATGGTGATATCCTTAAAAGATGGCTGACGACATTGCCTTTGTGGCTTACAGGTTCTCCTATTTGTGAGCGAAGTTGAGAAATGTCATCCAAGCATTTAGAGCTCCCATTTTCCTAAGAGCTCAGCTTTCAATTACTGCCAAAAAGTAGAAGCCAATTTTCCAAAGAGCTCCATATACTGAGTGCTTCTGACATAACATTAGCTCGAAAATGTGGCCGTGAAAATGTTGTTAGGAGCTATGCTGAATGGGTTTAGAAAAGCTGGGTGTGCCCAGAGCACCCAGAGCTGTTAAAAGTCTGCCACTGCGATACTCCTGTAACATCCCCTCCAAAGTACGTGTCACTATAGTACAATTCATTGCCTCTCTGTGCCCTGTGTGCTTCCATTAAAAACTGGCACTGTATTTGCTATCCAGCCCCGCTCTGCTGTCACCTGCCCTCTCCCATGTGAACTGGAATCTGGCTTCCCTAAGATTCACATTGCTACGTAGACTATCACAGCCATAATCTCTCGCTTCTCTTTGTGGCTTTAGCAAGATGGTCTGCAAATGCAGAACCAAAACACTGCAGAAAGGAATCTGCCTCGTGTTCCCTGGACTCCCGACTTAGTCTGCCATTCTGCCAAAGCTAGTTACCAACATGGCAGCTGATAAATAAAGAACAGGCTGCTGTTCTCTCCGCACTGTAAGTACCCTGTAGCTCTTAATGTACCCCTTGCTACTGAGGCCCCTCTCTTTTAATAAGTTCTCTGAAATAGTCAGCTGCTAATGTGGCTGCTACTGAGTGCCCACCTTGTAAAAGTTCTTTCCTACTGCTTGCTTTGAACTCACCACTTCTGCTGCCAAAAACCACAGGGCAGGGTACACCAGGGAAAGGAAGTCAAAAGGGAAGCCGCCAGCATTTCCAAAGGGGCTCTCAGCCAGCAGACAAACTGCTCTCCTTGCTGGGGGTTGGAGCAGAAAAGCATATGTCAAACCCTATCTTATGATGTTAGTAAGTGGCTGGAGATTTGCAGGGCAGGGGAGTTTTGTGGCTAATGTCTACTTTGCTTGCTTTAAGCAGTATCCTCCTCACAAGGTGCCACCTTTTACTCAGTCTTCGCATGGAGATGTCTGCCTGGAGCCCCCTTTCTGCCTTCCTCACAAGTGTGTACCATGTCTGATGTTCTGTGTAATCTGGAAGACCTTTTCTAGATCCTCACTCAAACACAATGACCCAGCAGATCTCTGCCTAAGCAGCTCAGAACCCGAGATACCCTAAAAGAGTGTAAAGGTTCTTGCAAAATCTTTTGTATGTTAGTTCTGCTATATTCCAGAGTAGGAGTACTGCCATCCTGGCCAAGAGGAGAGTGTCTACCTCCTACCTGTGCTCAGCTGGATTTACAAAATGTAGCATATATAGGCTTCTTAGTTCCAAAATCCCCTGCCCTGCAGGCCTTAGTTCAACTAAACGTGCTCAAAACATATCTACCACTGCTACAGAGGGCTGACAATTCAAAACCACCTTTTGCATAATATGCTGATGCTGGGAAACTTCACAGCCAGGTTGGAAACAGTTACAGGGCTACCTGAAGAGCAAGCAAAAGAGAGTGCAGCTCTGGGCAAGTGAGTAAGGCTGTCATATGGGAGAGGAAAGACTTCTGCCTTGGCCCTAGACTCTAGAAAATGTAGGAAGCAGGAGCTGGAAAGTCAGCTCCCCCTCTACTGACTGGTTGCCCTAGCCTTAGGCTTGGGTTTCTGCTGGCTTTTCGTCCTGTGTCATGGCTTAACCACGAGGCAGGCAACAGTGTGAAATATCCATGCGGCTTTCCGTGCCCCTAAATGTGTGACTTGGGTGTTTAAACAGGAGGAGGATTTAAGGGTTTAAGCCATAGAGACATCCAGACCTCGGCTATGGGCTAGACCCTTCTGCCTGGGAGAAACGCAATGCCTTACACATCCCTCAGCTGGGCTTGCTCATGTTCTCCTGTGAATCCCATTTCTCGGTGCATAACGTCTGACACTGTGTAGAGATGTAAATTAGATTTTTCTGCTCCATTCCTGAACCAGATACCTGAATTCTGCATTGTATCATGAAGCCCCCGTTCCTTCCTTAGGTTTAACCCAGAGTTACTGTTTCATACTCACTCTTTGCCATCAACACCTCTTGATGAGCGCCAAGGTGAGCACCAGCCATTCACAGAGGACTGGGGCAGCAGCTACAACAACTGTTACAAAAAGGTAGTGCAGGTGAGTGGCTGATGGCAAAGAACAGCAAAGCATCTTTGAACTACAGCTGGAGGCTGAAAGAAAGACAAACCTGGAGCGGAAACAAAACCTGCAGCGGTGAAAGCGCTACAGAACGTGCAAGATCTAATTAAGGCTTAGGGGCCACAGGGAGATTTGGAGGGACAACGGGCATCTGGGGACAGGGCGTGTCAAAAAAAGGATATCAAGAAAATCATCAATTATCAGGAAGGAGCCTTGGCACATTAGATGAACTGCAACTGTAGGATTTAATTCCCCACCATCACGAAAACAATGAGGAAAACAGATGAGAGAGCCTAATATTTTGGCAGCACCTGCTGTCTTCTGAAGAGGCAGATGCTGCCAAAATGTCAGCCTCTTATCCTCTTACCTTTCCTTTTGTTTTTCTGATGGATTGAATGAAATTTGGGGCTTAACAACAGGGTACCCGTGCCAGGGCTCTTTGTTGACCATTTCATGCAGCTTGGGTTTGCAATCGCATTTTTTACCAAACTCCCTATTGCATAACCTGGCAAATGTCGTTTCCTTCTACAGCTGAGCTAAAGGACACATAGGAGCAACATCTCTGAAGTGCAAACAGAGTTGAAGGACATCAGCAAGAGAGACGGGCAGAATGTATGTGGCAGTAAACAATGTTTTTTACTGCAAACCCTCCCTGACACAGTGTGGTGGTGGGGCCAGGATCTACATTTAGTGGGAGTGTGCGCGAGCCCCTTCATTTGTGGATGTGGCCTTATATGACTCCTGCGGGGTTACATGAGGATCCCGGTCCGGGCTGATGTTGGACAGACGTTCCCCAGACCCCCTGAGCTGAGCTCATTCTTTTCTGCTTGTTCCCCAGGCTTGAAACGGATGCTGAAAACATAAGGGCTACTTTTTCAAACTAATGTCATTGCTGAAAGCTTGAGTTAGGAATGTCTCAAATCCATGTCTATAACCATTTCATATCATGTTGCATTTATATGATGTACAGGAGCAGAAATCCTTTTTTTTTCTCCTGTGAATGGGGAGTACTCAGCTGGAGTGGGTGAACAGACTATAGTGCAATACTTCTTAACCTACAATACTCCTTTTCTTTTGAGCTGGCCTAAGCCCCCAGAATGATCTTTTATGCAATTCACAAATTTCCTGAAGTTTGGATTTGCCTTGAAAAAACTGGGGGGTGGGGGGCAGGGGGAAACACATCAGTGTGATTTTAAAAAAACCAACAAACTATTTTCTGCTGTTCTGCAAAGAATAAGAAATTCCTTGTCCTTTTTAGATACAAAAGAAATCCCACAGACTTAATCTTGAGGCACTGATGTATCGTTTGAAACAGTGGACTCCAGAGCAGAGGTAATATTTGCAGTAGGCTGTGAAATAAATAGGCATTTGAAACTGTGTTAGGATGTGAATTTCCATAGTGCCTTGAGGGACGTAATTTTTGCATTATGTGAACAGTTTGGATGAGAAGACCACGCAGCGAAGCTGAACAGCTGTATCCTGCCCACACATTGTGAAGCGAGGGAGAGGCTGGGAGCCCGAGGGAATCCTTATAAGACACCATGTCCCTGAAGTTTTTCAACAAAGAACTTGTGCAAAGATGTGCTGTCTAGAAACGGAGCTGGTGGGACTATCTCCCCCTCACCGTGCAATGTGGCATAAACATCAACTTCTGTCTACGTGCATTTGTTTATTTATTTTGACATAAAATACCGCCTGTTGCTTTGAAGTGCTAGCAGTGGTGGGTTTCATGCCTATTTTATATCTAGTTTGTGTTTTATTGCTAAGGGTGTAACGCCAGGCCGGGAGACAGTAACAGGTTGATGAAGGTGCGTGGTGGCACCGGGTCCCTCCCACCCCTCCTTTGGTGAGCTGAGAGGCTGGTGGGGAAGCAGGTCCCTGAGCCCCACTCCATCAAACTGACTTCTACAGACTTTTCCACTTGGTGGAGCGTGTAGAAGATCTCATGAAAAGGGAAGCAAACTTTTAGCAATCCTGGCACCTTTTAGGGCTTGGGATAGATTTGTCACCGTGTGTCTGGCAGCTGATTTGGGTTTAAGACTCTGAGCAGACCACAGCGCCCTCTCTGTGAGTTTAATTGTTTAATTGGATGATCATTTTTAGACTAGGTGATAGATAAGCTTCCTGCCATTCACAAGGGCTACGTCTCTGCGAAAGAAACCAGCGCAACAGCAACAACAACAAAAGACAAGATTCTCTGAGTTATTTAGAGTTGCCAAAGGTGTTGAGATAGGAGCTAATTAAAAAAAGCTATCTGCAATGCAATGCTATAAAAGAATAATAAAATTCAAATCTCATTTGTTCCACTTCACGTTCTTCGTATGCATAAACCTCTATAAAAGGCAGCATCTGTGTTCACATTGTATGCTGAGAAGATATCACACAACCACTAATTCAATTGACATTTTTAACTGTTCATTGTACCATATATTTCCATTTACTAGATATTTTTAAGTCCTTTTAAGTGCATCATGTATAGAACAGGATAAAATAAGATAGAGCCGTTTACTTCCATAATGAGATTGGCAGTGGGAACTGACAGAGCATTGAGCTGTCAATTTGAGCACAAGCCATACTTGCAGGATTTAAAATAGTATTTGAAGCTTTTATACCAGCCAGTGATTGTATTTATACTGTGCTAGTTATGTGGATTTGTGTTGCAAAGGAGAGCATGATGGAGTATTATCTCATTTGAACCAACAATTTAGAGATCACTCATCTGTTATGATTTGAAATAAGATACATTATAACATCAACAATGCCCACAACCAATTGTTAAATAATAACATTTTTCAGCTTTGGTGACGAAACTGAGTCTTTCTTTTAATTTTCAGTGGGAGGTGCTCAAGGGTGATTTTAACATGCCAAGACGCTTAGCAAATACAAAGGCGAGTTCTGGGTTCCTTTTTTACTGTTGTTTCTTTGCTGGGGGGGGGTCGGTTCTGGTTTTTTTCTGCTTATAGCTACAAGGCAACCTTTTCTTCTGACTGTTGTTCCACATGGCAAATTCACAATGAAATCAATAGGAATGATTGGTTTTTAGATCCATGGCAGGACTAGCTCCAAGCATACAAATGAAGCTGGAGAACAAAGTCACCTGAGCTCTCTTACTGGGGTAAGACGCAAACACATAAGGTTCAGAAGGGGCCTTACTGTCTCCTTTGCTCTTTCTGTGTTGCCTCAAGGCGAAAGGAGGAAAAGCATAGCGGAGACCGGCCGTACCTACAGCTCGGGGACAGGCCCATGTTTCGCAGCCCAGGGTTCCAGCACCAAAAAAAAGCTTTTCAAAGAAACCCTTTGTCACTCTTGGAAAAAAGAGGAGGCTTTATAGTAAATGCAGTGATTTGATGGGAGTAAAAAATGGTGAAACATCTTTTGTGGTGAATATAAAAGTGATTCTTTTTGTTTGTATATTTACTTTTTTCCACTTATAAACCGAGGCAAATTTCCCAGCCACGGCTTTTTTAAAAGCCTTTTGCTATTCCTCCAAAACAGGGGCAGGTTTCAAAAACAAACAAACAACCCAAAAAGTAAATTTGAAAGATGTTCACGCTCCTCCGTTTAAGCCCGAGGTGAACAGCCTAAGTTTGGTGTGGAAATAAAAATACCCGGTGTCTCTCTGCAGTCCCGGGGAGGTGCCGGAGCCCAGGGGAGGGAAAAGCTTGCGTCCTATCTACCCATCTCTGCAGCAGGTAGCGTCTGAGGCAGCGTCCTACACAACCGCCTTTTGAAGCACTTACTTAACTTGCTCCTTGCTCCCTGTGAGGAGCTGCAGGTTGCAGCCAGACCACCCACCACTGCTATCGCGCTTGGTTATCATGCGGCTGCTTGAAAGAGCTGTGAGAAGAGCCAGCCCAGCTGCTCTCCAGTCCCCCGCAGCCGGCCTGGTGGAGAGGTCAATGGGGAAAAGAAAAGGCACGGTCTGCACGGGACAATTATAGCAGCTGGCTCAGGGCAGCAGTGGGCTCTGCTCAGCAGTAACTTGTCCAAAAAACAGCCCGGAGCTGGCTGGGAGAGAGGAGAGGAGACTCCGCATGCTGCAAGACTAGAGCTGAGATTTGATGGGGTGCTGTGCATCCGTAGCAAAGCACGGCTGTTGTGTGCCAGGGAAGGTGACCCCTCTGGGGTCGGGACAGTCCCACAGAGCAGACCTCGCTGCTTCAGGGAAGTTGTTGGACCTGGTCATAAAACTACATCGTGTCTCCAGACAAGCACTGCTCACTTCTGTTGGAGAACTGGTTGGCAGATCTGTGCCTGGCTCTCTCCCCTTTCTCTTAAGGACTTTGGGAATGACCTTACACTTTGCTGTCTGCCTGGCAGAACAGGTCTCTGCATTTATTACTGAACCTGAATTATATTAAACCTAATCTAGGTGATCTTAATAGCCTTTTCTAGCCCTAGAATCTATGAAATGTATTAACCTCTGCTAGATGAAATAATACTTTCTGGACTAATATCGTAATGATTATTTCTTTAAATATTTTAATACCTAAAACTGGTAGTCTCTGACACTTTTATTCCATTTTATCTTTCCCAGAATAAAAGGGTATATATTCAATCTACACAGAAAACCACCCTTAGGAATTTTTATCTCTCCCCCTTTCTCCTCCACCCTCCTGGGACTCACCAGCTCAGCTGGCCATGATTTTTGATAGCTGTTTGATTCTATTAGCTAGCACTGCAGGCCTTCGAATCTTTGTGTGCATAAACTAGCTTCTCAGCCAGTTACTTAGCTTCTTGTGGTTATTTTTGGGAGAAGGTGAATTGCTTCTTTCCAAAGCTGCAGCTGTTGGCCAAAGCATATTGCATTAATTTACTCAGCGCAAAGCCATTACTACTGTCCTTGGCAAGGCTCTTTCCTTCTAAATCAATTGTATTTGTCTTGTACAGTGAAACCATGAGGAATGAGCAAGCACATTTGCAATTCCCACCACCAGTGAAACCACCACAAGGTAAACACACATAAGCATACACAAACACACACACACATACACACCCCACTTCTTGCCAAAACAAAGGAAGCTGGTGCTGAGCTGAATATAACATCAGACTGAAAACAGTTTTACATTAGTTCTGTCCCCTTGCTTATTGGGATTTGCCGGTCTCTGGCAGACCGGGCACAGATAATCTGAAGCCACAGGAAAGGCCGTGCTCGTATTTTTACAGTCCAGCAAGAAGGTGGAAATAAGGACAACCTTGTCTGAAAACCTGCTTGTGTTTCCAGCTCAGTTTTAGCAATCTTTAGAGAGCTGAATGACAGCCCTGGAATAAACAGTCGGCATTTGGGGGTGCTTTTTTGATCTTCCCACTATTGTAAGTGGTGCACTTTGGCATCCCAGCTCAAGCTGATCAGAGGACAACCAGCAATTCTTGAGGTTTAGAAACCTGTTTTCTTTCCACATTAGAACAAAGAAAAAGAGAATAGAAGTGAGTTGGAGGAGGGCTGTGAATTTGTCTCAGTGACCTGAAGGGATCAGGTGAAGGAAAGCAAAGCAGGTGGGAGGGAAGAGCACCTGGAGTCCGGGTCCATGTCCTGCCCTGCAAAGAGTAGGTGGCCCCCACATTTGGTGCTGGAGGAGAGACCCTCACCCTGGGCATGCTGGTATCTGGCCTGCTGACAAGCAGTCAGTCCCCTCTGGACTTGACCACTTACTGAGGGATGCTTTGGTGATAACATTTCACCAAACATAGTTACAGTTCCTGTAGTGTGTCTGATGGATGCCACTATAAAACTTCGATAGCTTGCTACTTTTTTTTTTTGGCTTTCCACCCTTCTGCAGTCCTGAGTGATGCACTGTCATGCAGCGCTCAGCAGTGATTTTTTTCAGCAGCCATTATAATGACACACTACTCACCAGAGGATGACAAGCACTTTCATCTCTCTCTTGTTCTTGGAAACATGGTGCTTTTTTTTTCCCCTTAAGTCACTCACAACACTCCATGGCGTTCTGTTCACTGAAGCAGGGTGTCAAATCTTCTTATCCTTGATGCTGTTGCGAACAGCTAACACACAGATATACATTGTTTACATATGTAATGAATGTTTTTACCTTCCATAAAGTCAAATTGCTTCAGTAGGAGTGATAAAAAATATTCTTCCTCCCTTCTTCAAATTCCCCTCATCCTGGTGGCCCACCTGTAATCAGATGCCACAGGTTCTGATACCCTCAGGCAGGAGAGAGCTTTGTGTTCTCTATCTTGTGTTTTAGCCTGTAAGCTGGAGAACTTCTTCTCAACTACGACAAAGACCTGGTCATATTTGGGGAGAGAGGGACCTTCCTGCAGGGAGAGTTGAGGCCGAGAGCTGTGCATGGATGCAAGCCTTCCACCCAGACCCAAGCGAAGATCCCTCCAAAGGGTCTTTCCTTTCCGTTCCTGCCCCAATCTTTTCTTTCTGGTCCCCGCAGATGAATCCTCTCCACTCCCTGCAGCATGCCACCTTTTGTAGTCCTCTTCTTTGGTGTCTGAATCTCCATGTCCATTTTGTGAGGTCTAGTTGATGAACATGAAGTGGGTAGGTGGCTAAATGCTTAAACTGTGCCTTGTTTGCCGTGTTTTGTCCAGTTCCTCATCTGTAGCACACCAGACTGGGCTGAGGGAAGATAGGGACTGGTGGGTGGGAGGGGGTCTCTTTCTCTCTCTCTCTCTCTCTCTGTCTGGGGTAGCTGCACTTACCCTTTTCGGTAAATGAAGCCGAAGTAAGACCAAGAGGGTCTTATTGGCAGGTATCTAATTGTAACCTGCAAGCACAGCAGTGAGGTTGACTGATCTCAAATTATTTAGAGTACAGTTACATGTTTCCCCCGCAATCTAGAAGACTGAAGAAAATATCATTAGTTACAACCAGATACAGCAGTGAGCAGATTATCTTTTGACAAACAATGATTTCATGCTTCGTTGAAGCAAAAGAGAAAAAAGAAAAAAGAAGTGAAAGCAGGAGGGGGAAGAATGAAAATGCCGAGTTAAGACTGAGGAAATGCTGTAAATTAACAAAATATTGATCCAAAGTATTAGTTACTGGCAGACTTGAGGAAGCCAGTACTACTTAAAGGCTAGAAAATTGTGTTTTAGGGAGCTGCGTGACAGCTAAGCTTTTCTGGATGTCAGGGAGTTCCCATGCTTGGTGTGTACCGAAGGCAGGCTGGGCCCAAGGCGAGGAATACGCAGAAGTGAATGCAGAGCCACAGGGTTGGACTCTTTCTTTTTTTTTATTTTTGGCTCTCATCACCTGTTGGTGGCAGATAGACCAGCGATGGCTTTACTGGAGCTGCCCCAGGAGCTGGTGTGGTGCGAGCCTCACATCCCAGGAGGGAAAAGCCCCCCGCACCAGGCCGGTGTTGTCCTGATGCCAGGAGCAAACCAAGGCAAGGCAAGGCAAGGTCAGACTTGCACAAACAACTGCCCTTTTCTGCCACACCTCGGCTTTAGGCTGGGGGGAGTTTGGGTCTGGCAGCTCACCGAGAGGGAACAGGATGGCTGTTTGCTGAGAAAACCTTTTGAAAGCTGGAAGTCAAAACCTGACAGCAAAACTCCTGTGATTCTTTCCTGACTTGTGGTTTGTGAGTGACTCAGTGTCCCATCAAGCCCTTTTCAGTCCAGCTCAAAATAGCACAGGCAAGTCGGCTAATAGTTTTGATAACAGCAATTTTCAAAGCCTCAGCCACAATACAATCTGAGGACCTGATCCAGAGATAATTGAAGTGTTTCCCTGTATTGAATCCGAGCCTAAAATGCCAGAGCCAGAAAGGGAAAAATCAACTCCACAGAAGTGAACAAAAACATACTTGAATTCTGGAGGCAGCTCAGCCTGGCTGCTTTCGTGCGACCAGCAGCTTTTTGCTCCTGTTGACAATGTGGCTGCAGGCACCGAGCACCCCAAGGCTGAGCATTATTACGGGAAGAGAGGCTTTGTCAGAGCTGCATCGTTTTCTTGTCAAAGGTGAGCATCGGCAGTGGCTTTGTGCTCCAGGCGCATTCACGCCGCCCCGTTACAGTGACAGGTTTGAGTGAGATGGAGCCTGTGCTCTGGGAGCAGAAATCTATTTTGCACCCCTCGTAAGACTGCTGCCCCCTTTGCCTGTCTGCTTCCTTAATGGGTTTTCTCCCCTACCATCAGGAGCGGGTACAGCAGAGAGCAAACTTCGGGATTGCTGTATAATGCACATAGATGACCTGTTTACTTTTCCCAGCAGGCTCAGAAAGTTGATTAATTTTAGATGGACTAAGGCTGATTCAAAGCCTGCTGAAATCTGTAATAAATCACTAAAATGAAAATATAATTCCACTTGCAACAGTGGCAAAATGCCCTCTGACATCTGTAGGTAGGCCAAAATTCCACTTCAAGTACACGGATGCTGAACCACAGTTAATAAGGAAACAAATTCATTAGCAGTTTAAAAAATACCTCAACAAGGGTGATGAGAGATTTTGTAAAAATATGAAGCAGATGTCATTTGCTCCCGCATTTTATTTTTACTCTTTACACAGGGTATTTTCTTGCTTACTTGGCACAAGAAAGAATCCCAGTGCATTTTATGACCTGGAGAGTTAAGTTTGCATATCATCAGCCTGGAAGCACCCAATTTTAGCATGCCATAGAAAACGTTCAATGCAGCTGTTACGTTTCTGCAACTGTAACGTGAGACCTCTAAATGTTCTTTGTTCCCAACATGAAATGAGTTTGCAATATTGAAGATGCATAGTTTGTGATCAGGCTGGGGTGTGTGTGTATGTGTGTGGGGGGACACCTTTCTCCCACTTGCACTTTCATTTATGCAGCAGATGATGAGTCACATTATATAATTACATAGATAGAAAGTTACTTGATGTTTAATTTTGCCTAGACAAATGTTAGTTGCTTCCTAAGCAGTATTTTCTCCCTATCAGTATCTTCCTAATAGCTGTGGATTTTTAATTACTGATAATTAGTATTTACATAGAGCCTTTAGCAAACAATTCCTGAAGTACTTGTAGTAATTACATATGTAAATTGTTATGAAAGAAAAATGTTTGCAGCTTAACGAAAGCAGAGCTGGGGAAGTAGGCAGTAAGCAGAGGTCAAGTTTTAATGTTTAAAAATGAGGCAGAGAGGTAAGGCAAAGTCCCGTCGTTTTCTACACTGTCAGATGAAACAGAACCGAACAGTCAGGAATTTCTGTGCAACATTTCTTTTTTCATTACAGACAGAAGTGAGGACAAGTTCTGTTGATTCTGATTTATTGACGCTGACAGAAAGAGTTGAAAAATATTTATGTGATGCCTTTTCTTGCATGAGCTTAGCGGTCATATAGAAGGGTTGAAGGAAATGTCTTGCTGAGATATTGGTCTCTGCGTGATACTGTCAGAGCACAGATGGATTTATAAAACAAGACACAGATGAAACAGAACTGAAGAATTTCTGCAAATCTCTTGGTTAAGAGTCCCTGCGCAATGCTGAGCTCCCAAAGTCCTTTCTCAGATTTTGGACAGGGCTGAACATCAGAAATATCCATCACAAACACAGTTCAGATGGATAAAGGGAGATAACAGACTTACAGCACATGTGTGGAAAGAGATATAGCCCTCTTTCTGTACAGAGTGCATTATTCCTGCCTATCACATCTAGCTCTTGCTTCAGCCACATGTCTAAGACTCAGACCCACAAGGGCGTCTGTGACCCCTAAATCTCTGCGTGCCTCTCGGAGCTGCGATCGGTGCTGTTACTGTGTATCTCTGTGCTCACACAAGAAGGCTAATTTTTTTTTTTTTAACGTTAGAAGGAGAAATTAGGATTCGTTACTTATTACAGAGATAAAAGCTTAAGTTTTTCTCCTTGTGTGCATGTTTTAGCAACCTGCTGAGCTGATCAGCTCTGCCATCTGACGAGCGCTCTGCAGCGACATGAGAAGTAGATGAATTAAAGGCTTTGTTTGCTGCTTGTTCTTACTCTCTCTTTTTAACATCCTACAAGTCCACCAGGGACAAGCAAATAAGAGTCCAGCCCAGGTCTCCCCAGCCACATTCGCCTTGTCAACAACTGCCCAGGAGCAACCTGTGTGACCCTCCCTAGATCATATATTCCATTAGTATAAATTATTAAAATGAAATATTTTACAAGTGGCTACAGACCTATTCTAATTTAATCCTTTTATTCCATTATGAGGCAATAAACCTTTACATTTCTGAGAGCTCTTGTCAGACATGCTGCTTCACTCGGGAATAAATATATTCAAAGGTTGGGAGGCTCTTCCTCTATCCCACTACATTCATATTAATCAGGCTCGCCAGCGTGTGACTCTGCAGATAGCAATCATCAGATGTGTCTTCCTAGAGAAATTCGGTTTACAACCCCATAGGCAGCACAGATCACATTAGGCTCAGGCTCTGGTCTTCTCTGAGGTGGTCTAAGTGCTCTGGCAGTGCAAGCTGGACCTGTAGCTGAACTGCAGCATAACTTCACAGAAAATAATTTGCTGTTGCCTGACTGGTGCCTGTTAAATCCGTAGTGGGAGCTGGTTTATCCAAAAGGCATGCCCAGCTTTCCAAAGCTGCGATCAGAGGCAGGCTAATCTCTCTCTGGCAAAAGCATGGCAGATCCAGACCGAGGACTGAGCTAACTCTGTGCCTCTGGCTTCCCGATGTCACAGGATTACTTTCTTCCTTTGTAATACTCTGATGGCCAGTATTGTCTGCTGCTGTAAAGAACCAGGAAAGCAAGGAACCAGCTCTATTTCATTTTATACCTACAGGTGAAACATTTTTCAAACGTTTTATGCAAGTATTCTTATTTGCTTTGGGTACACAGCTTAGTGGCATTTACACAAGCAGGATCTTCTTAGGGTTGAAAACAGATACAGATTTAAAAAAAAAAAAACTCTGAGTGAGGGAGTTCTTGATTGGGGCTTTCAAAATACAAGCTTTCAGTGAACTCTCATGCTGTGAGTGTGTGTGTGCATGTGTGTGTGCATGCTTGCTCAGAACGGACCCTGGTGGTAGGGCTCAGATTCATCAGGGACAAAGGGGTTCCCTCTCAAGCCTCCAAAGCAGTTTTTAAGCACTCTGTCCTGACAGAGCAGTAACCATTTCTTTCTGGAGGAGGGAAGAGCACAAGATGCTTCTGTCATCTCACCAGACCCCCACGTTCAAATCCCCTTGCCCGTTTTTGTCACCCTTTCATGACAATGCACCTACCAAGGGAGGAGAGAAAGAGCGTGGCTGAGGTGGGCTTCTCACTTCAACCCGTGGCTTGGCCTTGCACCCGGACAGGGCACCTGGGTCTGTCCATCCCACTTTTCAAAAAACAGCACTTTCCTCCTAGGAGTTTATTAGGTCCCATAATGCAAATAAGAGCAGCCTGTGCTGAAGGCAAAGGCTCAAACCCCGCACTGACAGTACATGACAGGAAATGTATAAAGGAACCATAGGAACCACCACGAAAATAAAAAAAAAAAAAAATGCCCATTTTAAAAGAACAGTTTTAAAGTTGCAAAATCAAAGGCTTCCAAATTTAAGTGAAGACATATTATCCAGTTGTCCATGCAGCTTTAATCTCATGCTCATTTTTAGATGATATACACTTTCAATAGGACTTTTTTATTCAGAAGGAAAAATGGTGGGTGAGCAGAAATCTGACACTTCTTAATGTCTGAGTGCCATCTAAATTAGTTTTCTTTAGCACAGTTCTGGGTATATGCCACTGTACGTAATTATTCCAGCTTTTTTAAGCAAGGGGAGACTATCACTGGTAACAATGTGAATATAGTGAGCTAATGAACTTGAATGAAATAGGAGCTGAACAAGTCTCTTTTTCTCTGTCGAGTATAAAGGAAGCACAGGAAGACTGGACCATCAGTCTCCCCTTTTTCCTGGACTTTGGCTTCTGTCATCTTAGGGCTCTGGTGAGACATCTTTATAGTTCTGTTACTGTGCACACCTAGATGTACCACAGCTTGGATGAGATGAAAATTTGGGTACCTGCCTCCTACTCAGTGGACTTAGATGATACAATCTGATTAGTGCAGGCTCACAAGTTGCTGTGAGGCTGTAACCCAAGCCATAACCAAGCCGTGTCATGTCACCTGGTGGGGTTTTGCTGATGAGAGCACGGATGTGAATTGACGGCACTTGTTGCTGGAGTAGATCTACCTGCTTAACCATCCGCCTGCAGGTGTGCTGATCATTTATTTCCCTCCTACCCACCTTGTGAGCTGTGTGTGCTGGGTGGGGAGCCGCAGGAAGACACCTGGAAGTCTCATTTGCAGACTTGAGATAATAAAGCTAAGGAAAGAGAATACAAAATTTTCAATTTCTTTCCTCTGTTTTTTTTCTCAGCCCATGAAGGGCTGGCAGTCAGACCTCACACCACTCAGCTCCGCTGCTGGGGCAGGGCATCACGCTTTGCCCAAAACACTTTCCTCTGTTCCCCAACTCTTTGTCACTACCACTACAGACCATAAAGTAGTTTTATCTTTCTGCTCCAGGGATCACTGAAGAGCCTTGGGCCAAGATTTCCAAAGCTAACTAATGATAATGAGTGTCTTAATTTGGGGTTTAAAAGTGTGGAGAAACCATAAAGAGGAGCTTGCCTCAGAAAATAATGAGTAGAAGAAGCAAGGAGCACCATGAGTACCTCGTCAATGTGCATCATGCCATTCCTGATATATAAGAAATTATTTGATTGATTATAAACAGAATGGATCCATTGGTCATTTTCACCCTTGTCCCAGCAGTTATTTACTGCGGTTTGTCAGCTGCTAGCAAAATAAAAGCATATGTAAACATGTAATGCTCAGTGGCTTACTTGTCAGCCTGTCATCCTAGAATGGCTGTTCATCTTACTGCACTTTACCTTTCTGCAGCAAAAGGAAAGTATTCCTCAACCTAACACCATAAACAAACAGTACATGCAAAGACGGAGAACAAGTTGTCCAGTCCTACAAAGTGTGCCTTGGACTTTTACTGACCTAATTTTTAGAGACTATGATATGTTTTTAATGTAGCACCTGATGTCAAAAGAGAGTATATAAAAAGTTCCTTCATTAACAAACACTTAATTCTCTTCCGTTTCAGCAGGGCCCTGCTTTTGGGTCTCTCTTCGTTATAAAATTTCTCCGTTCAGCTTACTCAGCTTCCAAGCAGCAACAGTATTTCTTTTTCTCCAATTGAAGTATTGATAATCAAATCAGCATTTAGATAATAAAGCCTTTAATGTTCTGAGCAATTTTAGACAGCTGAGGCAAATTTTGCCATCATGAGCTATGATTCCTTTCTGTAGCAAACAACACATCAGGGTTTGAATTAATATATGGCCCGTCTTTGGTGTGGGGTGGGAATGCAGGCAGCCAGCTAATTGAAATCTCTTCCCATGGAAGGGACGCAAGGTATTTTTTTCCCCAAGAGAATTTAAATAAAAAAAAACCCCACCAACAAAACAGGAGGGAAGAACTCTGTATGAGAGTGTGTTGGTGGTACATTCAATCGTTTTTCCATGAATAGTTAGCCTCTTGTCATATTTACAGACAAGTGAAACTCAAATGCATGTCAGCTATTGAAGAGTAATCAACTGAGTAGTGCACCTCCTTTATACTGAGGCCTATAAATCTTACTCTGTGCCATTATTGGTGTAAATGGAACAGATGTATTGATTATTTGCACCTTTGTTCTGACTGAGATATTTACTGCAGGCAGCTGGCTGCTAGCAAAAAAATGTATGTGATAAATTAAGATTACGGTACTATTCTATATAGCAAGTGACTGCTTCTGTAGAAAACAGAAATAACCATCATAGCTATAAACAGATTATTATGGATAAGTCAAAATTGCATTTAACTCATTTTTACTAGCCTGACAATAAAAAACTTCTTGGAGAAGAATTATTCCCCAACAGGAATATTTTATTCCTGATGAGACAGGCGTCGCCAGTTAGTGTTTACTGGGATATTTTTCCTCCTTATAAAACAACCAAAAAAAAGTTCTAAAACTGTTTGAAACAGAGTTAGGATACGGGGCTGAAGGGAGGCTTAACTAAGGTGTATTAAAATAAATTTACAGAAATCCATTTTACTAGCTGAAATACCACATATATATGTATCTCTGTGTGTGTAATTATGCATGAAAAATGAATGTTATATTTCTTTACCCATATGTATATGCATATCAATTATCAGGATGCTCCTTACTTGGTATAGGGCATTTATATGACAAATTGAAAGCAGAATGACTGCATAGCTGAAGGCTTCCCAACAGTATATGAAAAATTGGATTTGCAGCTTCAGGTTGGAGCAGAGGATCTTGCCTCTTCTGCCAAGGGAGAAATTGGGAAGATGACGAGGTGAAGCAGTGATGGAGGGCTATGGAGAACCTCTAATGGTATTTATCTAAGGGTATTGCTGCTTTTGTGTATGTTGAGAGAGTGGGGAGAGGAGCTGGTGACTATTGCCTCTTGGCTCCTGGAGCAGTGGCTGCCCGACATGTAGGGGCAGCCTGGCCCCATGGCTGCTTTTCCGCCTCCAGCACTGAGATGCCCCCAGCTCACTTGGCCTTTTCCTACAACTAGTCCAGGCACAGGAAACCTGTCAGTCTTTCATCTGTAGCAAATGCTTCTGGCAGTTCTGACTGCTTACGCAATTTCATACAGATGGAGCATTTAAAACAAATCTACCATTGTACACGTTCTTCTTCTCACAACTCTCAGTCCTGAATTTATCTGAAATATTCTGAGTGATACCATCAGACCTTCCAGGATCAGAAATGAGACTGTAGGCAGAGGAGGTTCCTAATAGTGAAACATAAACTGCTTGTACTTCTGGCCTTGGGAGGATGCATGCAAAAGGTGGTCATGGTTGGAGCAGCTAGTGTTGTGTACAAAGAATGTCTGGCTGTACAGCAGAAAAGTAGAAATAAGTAAACCTCACCAAACTAATACAACAAACTCAAAATTGCGTTACTGAATGAAGCTATACACTTGCCAAAGGCAAATCCTTGGGAAGGGAGAGGCAGAGTGGACAGATATTCTCTATCTGACACCAGGGAACTGGAATTGCTCACATGTTGCATTTCTGTCTGGGTGCAAGTAACTCAAATAAACTTGGCAGGTGGAGGATCACAGCAGGTAACCACCAGCAGCACCTGTAGTGCTGATATTGAGAGACAGAGAATGGAAAATGACCTGGATTCATCTAATTTGAACACTGGGTCATAATTTTGAAACAGATTTTGTAAGAATCTAAAAGGAAGATGTTAAAGAAAAGTGGGATTACAATGAATCTTGATTTTATAAAAAAGTAGCTCATAACAGACTAGCCAATGGCTTTCTCTGGTAAAATTATATTGTAGGTCTTGTCTGTCTGGAATCAGGGAAGGTATTGGTTGCACCATCGTGTGGGAACTATGAATAAATAAACATGATGAGGATTCACAGAAAAAAACTTGGGTAGGTAAGGATCTGGCTTCCAGGGAGATGGCAACAGAGAGGGTTAAAGGGGAAATATAACGCTAAAGAGAGGTCATTAGCGGAGTTCCTCAAGGATAAGGTCTGGCACTGATTTTCTTCACTATTATCATTAATGAGCTTGGCAGGACTATTAGAAAATTAACTAATATCAAATGCAACTTACTGATGACAAGGTGCTGGGAGGCACTGTTAATGGAGAGAAGTGGATTGGCACACAGAAACTGGGCCGACCTAAGAATTACTCTCAAGAGCTTGAAACCAAAGTTGTGCGTGAGGGAATAGTATCTCTGCTACACACAAGGAGCTCATAATTTGGAAACGACTGTGGGGAGAAAAAAAAAAGACTGCAGAATATTACCATAATGCAGCAGTAGGGTGGTCAAATCTGCTCTCAAGATACAAGGGCAGAAGTGTTTCTAGCACTGAGAGGGAAGAACAAGCAAAGCTGTGCAAAGACCTTGTACCTCACCTGAGTACATTGTATGATCACCATAACGAGAGACGGTTTCTGACTGTAGTAGACACAGAGAAGGGCAAACAGCAGGGCTGGGAAAGCAGGACCTACTTTATAAGAGACCAGATAACTCAGATTGTTTTGCATAGTGACACAAAGAATGGTGATGACTGCCATGTAGATGCATTTATGGGCTCAACATGAGGAGGTAAAGTATCTTTTCAAGGTGAAGGACCTTCTAGGTATAAGCCATAGGGGAACACACTTATTTTGGGATCAAAAGACCATCTGACCAACTCAGGAACCAGATTCTGAAACAATTTCCTGATTACAGAGAAGAGAGAAAAAGTTAGGTCAAGCTTGGCATGGTTTTGAAAAGGAGCACATCATGTGGCATAGGTGGGGACTGGGTCCCTGTGGACCCTTTCAGTCTGGTTCACCTGTCTTTCTGTGCTCTGCCAGGTCTGTGTATAAAAATACTGTATTTCTTTCCAGGCATCGTCCTTCAGGAATATGATATGCTTGCCTTGAAAATTATTCTGAGCAAAGAATTGGGTCTGCTTTCAAGTTTTTAATCAGAAAAATGGTCTTGAAAGACCAGTCTCATCAAAATATATCTTGGACACAGCAAAGGAAGAACACCTATGTCAACTGCATGGTGCCTCTTCTCCAAATTCCTGCCGTCTTGAGATTGCTAGAAGAAGCAATGAACACAAGCTTCCTGGGCTAAATCTAGTCACTCTTCTCTATTAAGAGAGTATACCATAAGCTAAAGCAGCTTTGAAACTCTTCTAACTCTTCTGAAGACCAGGAAGCTGCCTTAAAATAGGGGAATTCTGTTGCAGCACTTAATCTTTCCCCATGGAAGGCTATTAAAATGGGCTCTATGGACTCCATGAGCAATTGAAGAGTTTGAGGACATTTGTTTGCAGTTGCATGCACATCAGAAGTCAAAGAAAAGGGATTCTTTCCACTGCCTCTGTAACTGTAAACTCTCTGAACATTGGCATTGACTTTGGTTCTTTAGCAGTAACAGCTATGAATATTACAAGTGTCTCTATTTAGACATACATTGATGGGTTAACTTGGCTCAGGAAAAGGTAAAGACCACATGCGAGGATATATTTCCTTGGTGTACTGTCCAGGAATAAAAACAGAAAAGTGCCAGACATGTAAAGAATGCCAGGATGCTGCTAATACCACTCGTCCAAAGCAAACCAACTGTTAGGAACTGAGATAAAACCAGGCAAAAGTAATAGAAATGTTATCTATTCCCTACCAGCCAGAAATCCCAACGTGCATGAGCTAACAATGTGAAAAATGTAAACCACATTATCAGTCACATTTAGAAATTATTATGATCCTCTTTCCGTCAACTGTGCAGACAGCCAAGTTCTGACAGCTCTGGCTATTTAGCAGACTGAATCACTCATCATAATTATACATTACTTACTCAGTAAACAGAGAGATATGTTATAGGCGAGGCTGGTAGCACAGCCTATTAAGGTTGCCTGGCACTTCCTCTTGTTAGATCCTGTTTTCAGATACTCACAACTTTGCCAATGTTTAATCTTTCCTACTGAAATTTCCCAGGCCAGGAGTTTCACATATAGATGGCATGGAAAAAAAAAAAAGGAGCTTCTGGATGTGAATTTAGAGCAGCACTCACAAAGGTGCAGCTTCCCCACCGATACTGGAGCTGGAGCTCTGCAGCGAGCAGGGAGCGGGACTCGTGAAGTTGCGGTGTTGTAGCAGCGTGCAGCGGTGGCTACAGGGAGAGATGGGGAAGGACTGAAGCATGTCCCATCGTGTGCTGTGCTCCCTATTGCTCTCCCTGGCCCCTCAGCCTTGTGCTGGGCAGAAGGATGTGTCATCAGGATGAGTAGTTTACTGGTTAAAAATGGCTTTGAGATGCTAAGATGTAGGAGGATGCCGGGAAGGAGGGAATAACTGGGGTTAGAGGGGAAGGGGTCTCTGGCTTTAGCACTCATGATGGCTGGGAATGAGCCATGGCAGAGGCACACGCAATACAGACGTGGGGGGGAAGAGCTGGGCGGTTGTGCAGCCTCTCCTTTCCCACCAGCACCATGGAGGAGCCCAGCCTGAACGTCATGTTTGAAGTCATCAGGGAAGAGTTTGCTACCTTGAGTCAGGAAGCTCGTCTGCTGCCTTGTGTTGAAAGCACTGCAGCCTTCCAGTTTGAACTCTAAGCAAAGCAAACAAGTGAAAACTCACTGAGATCTGAGGCAGTTAAAAGTGTGCTCTGCATTTAATGCTGTTTCCTTTTTTTTTTGATCCTGAGCATTACTGTTCTATGATAATAAATGTTTGAATGACACTATAAATATTGATCTGGAAGAAAGCTGATAAAAATGAAGCATTGTTATGAGCGTGTCGCAGGGGTTTCAGAGTGAATGTATTGACTGATGTGCTTCATAGATTCAAATTACTGATATTCACTGGTTAGTTTTCAGGGATTTGTAATCATATCTTTGAAGCACAACAAATCAATTTGATACATAAAAGACTTCTAGGGAGAAAATCACAAGGATGCATTGGAACAAAACACATAAGCCCATGTAAAATTTTTCAGATTCAGAGTTACATTTAAGAGAGACAATAGTGCAACTTGTCTGCCCTTGGGACCATCGTGCCTCTGTGATGAAAAACTAGCTGTGTTTTAACTTTTTCTGACCAAGTGCTCAATGAGAGAGTCCCTGAAAAGGCAAAAAAGTTTCTTGGCCAGAAAGCAAATGAAAAAGAGAAGCAAGAGCTTGAATGAAAAATTGAAACAAAATAGGGAAAACCAGCAGAGATATCACATTGCTGGGAAAGATGGATATAACTGAGAAAGGGCCTGACCCAAACTCCTCGAGTGCTTTTGAGAAGCATTACTTGGAATCTATACTGAAAATAAGCAAAATAGTTATGTAGGGTTGGTCTCCAGATGTCCTGATTGATCGTTTATACCCACAAAGTAAACAGGCATTAATTTGCTATTTCTGCTGGCACCAAATTGCAGGCACAGTGTCTGAAGATGAAAAATCATGGCTGCAAAAAGCAAGATTGTGCCCAGGTGAAAAATTAAGCCTTTATGACATTGCAATAATGAATGCTCTTTAATACATATGTTGTATCCTCTGGTTTAGAAAAGCGTAACATTTAATAAGTATAATGTCCAATTTGGCCCTGTCCTGTGACTTTCAAAGACCTGGGTCATCTGTTTAAAGGTACATAGTCCTCATTAAGAAAATTCACTTCTAAAGACTTTCTGTTGAATGATCACTATGTCTCTGGTAATACCTGAGCTGCTATCAGTACACGTCCTTTGGGATGGAGTGAGTAGGAGTAATGTGAATTAACTACTCGGTCCTTTTTAATTTTGAGTACTGTGCAGCCATTATCTTGACTGGGAGAGACTTTGCGACTTCCTTGAAGCCAGGTTTTTCTTAGTTTCATTGCTGGAAAAAAATACCATTTCTTAATAAAGAAAGGCCTTCTGGACTTCATGCTTACATCGCAATTCTGACAAACTGTAAGGACAGTGAAAGGGCTGGATTTTTGTTTGGGGGATATGACGGTTGCAGTATTTGCTTGGTTTTGCCATTATCCTTTAGCTGTGTGAGAACAAAGTCTAGCGAGTCCTGCCTAGGTCAGGACACAAACATTGTAAATCTAAGCTGTATGTAAAGAACAGTCGCTGCTCCAAGTTTAAATAAACAAAGCAGGTGACAAATAAGAGAAAGGGGTGTCATATTGATACTGCCTAATGAAGATGAAGTAGGCAGGCATCATTTGGTGGCTTTTACTGCATTACTGTGTTGTGATTCCCACTGTAACAATATCTGGGGATCTTTCTCAGGGTATAGTTCTCATGGTATTTCTGTGCAAAAGAACTGTCTAGCTGTTCATTCATTCCTGCGAGTCCTCCTGATCTGTGGAGCTAACTGTTCATATAGTTTAAGAGCAAAACTGGTGCTGCTTACAGAAAAAAAGCAACGTTTCTCTAAGCGGTTGCTGAACCCTCCAGCAGCTATTGCCATTCCTTAAGGAGCAGCCTGGTTAGGTGTTTGGGCACACACAGGCTGTCTCTATTCACTATGCAGTGATCTCACCTCCAATTCCTCTGTCTCTTTTTACTTCCTGCTATATTTATTATAGGGAGAGCAAAGACTGCCCATCTGGTTCACTTTCTGGTGGGATTAAGGAACCCTTTTCATGTCCCAGTTGAGAGACTGACCCCTTGCTAGGAATCCTGTCCTATCCTTTGCACTGCTCCCCTGCCAGCAAAGCATCAAAACATCTTCTAAAGGTGTTGCATTATGTATATTTTCACAAGTGCATTTTTATATTTTGTGATTTTTAATTAAATTTCAGCTAACAGTTAAAACATTTTTCTTCTTGGAATTTTGGGAAAAAATATTAAAGAGCATCTATTCCTATTATTGGGAAGACTCAGTCTCTCCTTCCCTTACTCTAGTATCTGAAAAGAGAATACCAGCTTACTAGCTTGGGGATAAATGTAACTTGGACAATATGTTGTCAGCATGGGTGTAGCTTTACTTTTATTCCTGCATCTCTGTAGCAGGTCAGTACAGATTAGTTTCGTACAGAAGTCTAGAGAGATTCGAGTTAATTGGATCATTCATGCAATTGGTTCTTCTCTCTTGATAAAGCTGTCTCTGAATCTGTTAATGGCATTCACTGAGGGCAAAGCTAAAGAATCTATGAGGTGTGACATATTTTGATGGATGTCTCAGAAATCTCCTATGCTCACATTTCAGAGCATGTTTTCACCCAACACAATGTTTATATTTCACACAGCTTGTTTCCTGGTATCTAAAATAATAATTATTATTTATATTATTTGCAACAAGAGTAAAAAGAAAAAAATAGCAAAAAAGAGAAAAGTTTGTGGCTATGGGTTATGAAAGGAGTAATCAGAATAAATTGGCAACATTATGAAAGCCTCATTACTTGGGATCCTTAAAACTAAATTAGTTAAAATCATAAAAACTATTCCTGTTGGAAATGATCCTGCCCTCGTGGAGAGATGAACTAGTTGACCTAAGAGGCTGTTTTGATCTCTGTCTTCCACAGTTTTATAAAAATAGCATGTCAACTCATTTATGTGTTTTCTGTTCCTGATGAGTGTATCTGCTTTCCTTCAGCCACAGGAACCCTAAATCAGCTGGTTTTCCTAAATGTTTAATTAACTATCATGGAACTCGGAGGCAAACCAAGGCTAGCTGATGCGAAGAGTAGGAACTGTGGCAAGGAAAAGAAGAACATTAGCTATTTAAATGACAATAGAGAACGACAAAGAAGGATGCTGACAGGACTATGACTTGATTAAGATGGAGCTTTTCATTAATCTTCATAGAGCAATTCTAATTGTTACGAAAACTATATTCAGCGGTTTTCCATAATTTTAATTCCATTTCAAGTGAGTGTAATTTATCCAATGACTAATTTTTGGCCTTGAACAAGTTAATAAGTAGTCTGTTTTTTCCAAAGGGAAAAGAGCCTCTAGCCCCTGAGACATGGACTGACACTCATTGCTATGTTTGAAAGCCTCTGCGCCTATGTTCCATGTGTAATTTCATACTTTTCTGTACATTTACTTCTAAAAATTCTGTCTGCCTGTTGAGCTCAAGATTATTGGAAAACACTTCAATATCATTTTGTGTTATAGCTTCCTATTGGCGTTCATCGTTTCCCCAGCCAAGCCTTGCAGAAATAACAGGAACCACCAAATTCTCTGCAATGCTTAAGTAAATCTGTCAGACAATGTCACATTCTTAAATTGCTTCATGAAGTGCCAGTATGAACCTTGTTAGTTAAACTTGAACAGCTAAGTTAAATTTATAGATATTCAGACCTGTATTTGTAACTGTTCAGAGTTAATCTGAGAGTAATAAAACTGTGGAAAAGTCTCTCTGAGGGATTATGGCCATTTGCTTTAGGGTTGAAGATGCCCGAGACTGATCTGTAATCTAAACCTTATTTCGACAAACAGACAGTAGCGGACAACTTCCATAGATTGCACTAAGCCTTTGAACTGCTGTGTAGGAAGAAGCGTGCTTTCTTACTGCACCGTCCCTCCAAAACGAAACAAATTTCTAGAAAAAGAAGATGATTTACACTTTGCAGAAAGCCAACACTTTGGCTGACAAAAGAGGTATGTTCTTTTCCCAGCTTCCTTTGCTAACCTGCCCCATCTGGTTATCTGCATCTGAATACAAAATAGCTGCAGGAAGAGGAGGACAACCCCTTTCCCCATCCCAGCAGTGGTAGACTTCTGATTTTTTGTTCATGCTATGCAGAATACCTCAGTGGGCTTAATCTAGAAACTGGGCTCTACTTCTCTAATACTTCCTGTGACTAAGACAGTGGGAGGAACTAGAGGCCCAGTGTGTTTTGCTGTTGTAATTGCAGTGCTTATGAATCATCTCATTTTTACTTGCAGTGAAGAAACTGTCTACAGTTTTATATTAGAAGTTAATGTGAATGTTAAGTAGAGAATAGACTCCTAGATAAATATATTTGCTCTGTATTTAGAAGAGGTTTCTATAAGGAAATTAAAACATCTGTAACTTTATACTGAAAAGTGTTTTACAAGTATTCTTTCAGAGAGTATTGACCTAAAAATTGGTTGCCACAAATGTCTGATAATGAGAGTTTGAACTGTTTGTTCTGATAGGTGACATAATTTGTATTGTATTGATTCTGTATGTGGACTGGAGTAGCACATGCAAGGAAAATAATTTTAATGAGCAAAGGCCCTGAATCTCTGAGGAAGGATAGGAAGTAAAGCAGGGCTTGGGAATGGTAGCTCTCTTATTATCTTTTCCTTTTTTGTTTTTATAAGAGGAAATGAAAATTAGATGATATAAAGACTTATTGGCTGACTAGCATTTACATGAAATTTGATTCCCTTATATTCCCTTACATAATATATATATTATATTCCTTTATATCCCTTGCATATAGCAAGTAACCACACATGCATGTGCAGCTACAATTTTGCTTTGTATGGGCTCGTCTTCGTCTGGACTTCGCTGAAGGATCCTGGGAATTATATTATGAAGAGATGCTAATCGTCATGGTTCCCCTCACCAAAAATATACTGAGATCATTACTGCATTTGGTGGTCTGCAGTTTTCTTTCGTCGCTGTGGACACAAATTGCTTGCCTCTGTGCTGGCTTCTCTGCGAGGGAGTCCAGTCAGCCTCTTGTTTGGCTCATTCCCTCACTGCACTCAGGACAGGAGTAACTTTACAATACGTCATGCTTTTCCAGGACCAGGCCCACAGTCACAATGCAATAGGAAATTAGGGTGAATTTTGGCTAGGTCTGCTTTATGAGAGGAGGAGCAAGCTGAGTGTAAGCACGGTGAACTCCAAGAACTGAGCACTTTTAGCCCACATGTAGTTTGGTGTTCAAAGCCTCTATGGATGCTCAGGAGACATTAACAGTGGGCTGGGATCTCCCACTTTCAAGCCTTCCCAAACCCTGCCTGCCCAGGAAGAGGACATAAGGTATTGCCCGTGCTGAGGACATTCGTGCCCCATAGGTGCAGGAGCTGAGGTAATTTCCTTGCAAAGCTGTGAGAGTTTGTAGCACTGAAAGAAGTGTCCCTGGCACTGAAAGAAGCCTTGCATCTACCAGGTAACATTTCTCATTTGCCACGTCGACTCTCTTTGTGAAGGTGTCTGTGTGAACAGAGCTTTAACAACAGCATGTCTACAGAAAGCAACCGAGACAAAGAAAATGCCTATTAAGACTAAAGTAAATCCCCAGACAAACAGTAATGGCTTGTTTCAGGGGTAATTTCCAGGTGCTTCTTTTCTTTCCTCGGAAATTTTGAAATGGTCATTTCTGTCAGGCAAAGAGTGAAGAAAATAAACAGGTAACACACTGTACAGTTCTTGCCTGGGAAGAGAATGCGCTGTTAGTTTTTGGCTGCTCTTTTCCTCACCCTCTTAAAGCTGCAAATTACACCTCATTTTACAATCTCTGCTGTGATGTGAAAGAGATATCAGACATTGTTGCTCAGAAAAGGCTGGGGTTAAAGTGGCCTCTGCCTGCGCGCCTCTGTCTCCAGCATTTTAAGGTGTCTCGGGGAAAAGCATGGTGGGTATTATTTAGTCTCATTTTCTCAAGGCCACTTAAACACTGTTTTGAAGGGGAGGAAGGACACAGTGACACCCAGAATCCTATTTGAAGATGTCCATTAGTGCCCTGGAATGTGTGGAGCGAGCAACGCCTGGATTCCCCGACAGCCCGGGCTTCCCGGCTGTCCGAGGTACGGCTCGGCTCCCACCTTGCCTGCTCGTGTGAGTCCCAAATAATCCGCTGAGCTCGGGGATCACAGCAGGCGGACTGCAATGCAGCAGAAGGAACAGGGTTCCCAAATGGCTGTGCTCAGATTAAGATACTTTTTAGAAATTATGGTAAATGGAGGCTCTCAGGTACTGGCAATTTACATGGTGCTGATGGCAAACGAAGGGGGCACCTAGGTGAGTGCAACACTCACACATGACCAGCTACTTGTTTTTAATATTTTCTGCTGTGCTGAAATCACTTTCTTCTGGAAAGCTACTTGGATGAATTGATTTACTTGTATGGAACAGAGCATAATTGCTTACAGCGCATAATGTGCACTCGGATAGATAAAACAAGCAATATAACCCAATGGGTGCCTTAATGAGATGTCCAAGTCATGCATTTGGACACTCAAATTGGCACTTAGGTGCGTAAAATTGACATTTACATGTCTAAGTGACAATTTGGAGCATCGAGATTAGGGATTAAGTTTCTTGCGTTTGAAAACTGAAACCCTGTCTTTTTACACATTGTTATCTGCTGGCTACAGAGCTTCAGTAAGCGTAAGCAGAGTACTAGGGGATTAAATGAATGAACACACGCAAAGTTGTGCATTATTACACCAAATTATGCAATTCTTGTTTGTGGTCTTGACTAGCTGGATTAAGAGAATACACACTTGCTTGTTTTAATATAAGTATTTTAGGCACCTCTAATATAAGTTAAATATAGCTAACGGGAATGTTACTACTAAAGTAGAAGTGGAAAAATGGTGTTTGCGTGGCTGTGCCTTCCTACGCTCCCTATATTTAGCAAGATGAAATGCTGCTTCAGTGTTCAAGTAAAAAGAGTAGTGATACAGCACTTGTTCACAGCACTGAAAAATGTGTTTCTCAGAGGAAGCAAAGGACATCTTCTTTTCATTATGGGACTGATAGGTATGATCAGCATTGTTAAGCCCCCTTATTGTACCCAAACAGTAAATTCGCAGTTTTATGGCTGTCATGTGAAGATCAGGCTCCACATCGCAATACGACTCCCCACCCACCGGTGTCATCAGCATCAGGCCAGGGGGTTATTTACACTGTTTGCAAGTAAGCAGAAGAAAGCGTAATTAAGATTAGGAATATGTTTGATAAGTGCGAGAAGCAAGTGATAGAGCGGCAGGCAGAGGCTCACCCATGGATTAACGCCCTTAAATTAAATGATAAAATATGCCTGGAATAAAAAGAATTCTCACTGGGAACTTCTCCAAGCTCAAGCCCATATGTTAGTGGCTAATCATTTCACACCTTCGTCTGCCAGAGTAATTAGACAAAAGTGAAGCAGTATTCTGCTTATTTTTCTTGCTACTGTTTTATACTACTAGCTAAGAAATGATGGGTTATTTTAAGATCACCCCAAATATAGGGGCCCACTGGGAGTAGCTGTTGGTACTCTGGCAATTGGTTTTACTCACCAGTGAGTTACAAAAAACACAATACTTTTTGTTAGGGGTGTTTTGTTTGTTCTTTAACAGGAAAGAAGAATTGTAAAAATATATACCTGTAATTGCATTTAGGTCCTGTTACAGATGAAAGAATTGGTTTTTGCTGTGTTACATGGACTCTAAGGCTACACCTGTGTAAAACTGGAGCAGAGAATCGAGTCCAAAGTGCTTATTGGCAATTGAATAGAAAAAGTCATCTATACTCTTGGCATGAGTGGTACTTCTAAACAGTGTGCTCTTACCTACGTTAAATACAGGCATGGATCTAACCAGCAGCTATACTTCTATTGCTGCCTTGGGCTTCTCGGCAGAGCAGGTGAAGCCTGTAGACTGAAATGCACAAAATGGTCATGGAGTGGTCCATTTCAGAGACTGGATAAGACTTAAATTTTCACTCCCAAGCACACAGATCCTTTTCACTTTTTTTTTAAGATGAAAGAAAACTGTTTCTCCTTTATATCAGAATTTAAAAGAAAATCCTTGAGAAGTTTGGAAAGGGTGCAAAGGATTTACGGGTTTTACCCAAAACACCCAGTGTGGAAGCCCAAGATGGACTCAAATATCTCTCAGCACATCTAAGTCCAAGATAGCCACAAGCAGTTCAGACTGGCTTCTGGACTCCAGGTCATTACACAGTTGATGGTGAGAAGGAGGGCTTGCAATCACCTCACAGGGACCTCTTGCGAACCGAGGTCCAACACCCACCTCCCCACCCCGAAAGGTTAGGGTTAAATAGGCACTCTCCGTCCTTTATCACCGTCTTAAGCATAGATATCACATAAGCCCAGAGTCTGCCTTAGGTGCCACTGTCTGAATAATTTAGAAACTTATATGCCTTCATTTTCTTCTTCCTCTTGTGGGCATTTAATACCACCTTCCCTCACCAAACAGCAGCATCTGAATGGATACACGACAGGTAGTCGGGACACACAGTGAACCAAAAAGCAAAACACTCCGCAGACCTGCTGTGGAGAAGGCCAGGCACTTCCCTTCTCAGTATGGAAAGGGAAATAGGCTAACGTTATCTTTGACCACAGAACAACTCCTTGAAGACAGAATTAAAAGTCAAATAAGGAGTAGGCTCCATAGATAGCAATGGCGTGGTTGGCTTTATCGTGGATAAAGTTAACACTTTGGGCTGAATGTGTAAATGCAAAAAGCAGTTAGCACAGCTGCACCCTCAAGGGAGTATGAGGGTAGAAAATAAGGAAAAAAGATGAACTGTGACAGAGACATAATGGGGAAGCTTCAGAGCAGGAGATTTGGCAGCCAAGAGCTGACATAGTTCTGCTGTGAGGTCACATGAGGAAGGATTACGGCGTCTGCACATAACAGCCCATCAAACCATTTGCATTTTAATCACATATAGGATGAAAAAAAAAAAAAAAGGTGTAAAATTAGCAATGTGTTGCGTGCCTAATTTAGATTATCTGGAAATATTAGATAGAAAAAGGGACACCCCCCCCGAAAAATATTGACCATCTGATTTCTGAAGCTGGAATGCCCTGACTCACAACAGCCCATAGCTTATGCCTACGTTTAAACTCTTGTTCTAGTTGCAGTAAAGTTGGTGCATTAGTGCATCAGTGCATCATCTTACATTGCAAGCAAGAGGAATGTGAGCAAGCTAAACTTGTGTCAGTTGTTCCGAATCCTGGAAAGAGTCTGCTAGAAAGTTGAAACTGAGTATCTGTTCATTAACATCCAGGAATAATAACAGTAATGGAAAACTATAACTTACGGGGAAAAAAAAAAAGGAACAACTGCAAAACAAAACGTTATTTGATTATCTCACTTGCAAATAATAAATGTCAACATCATCCTAGACCCTTGTCAAAGGCTCCTTAGAGAATGCAAATGTAGCCTTTATCTTCCTCTGCCCTTTATTAAAACAACTGTATAGACTTTGCTGATAAACAAGACAATTAAATGTAAATGATGTCATCTCCTGGCATTCATTCACTTTAATGAGTCTAGCCAATCACCCAGTGTAAATATTAATAGCTGGAAAGCAGTAATATTCAAAATCATATTAGGAGACAACAAAGAGAAAATGGTGACCTTTGTTTATAACTAAAGGCGCAGCCTCAGCGTGCTGTGGGTGACAATCCAGCCAACTACCTTTGTAATTTTTAAAAGTTCTGATTAAATTTAAGCATCAGTGTTTATTGTACAAGCCCTAACAAGGTCACCATTTGTGGTGGTAGGCGATGGGTTTAGAGCTGAACAAGTAGTTTGCTCAGAAAGAAGCAACCCAGGAAGGCAAAACTGCTTCACACTAAATCAGCTCTCCTCATCTCTGTTCCTTTTCCCCGTGATGGATTTGCTCCCTTACAACTGCCATAAAAGGACATGTTCAATCTTAGGCCATTTTCTGCTGAATAGTTAGTAACAGTGGAACTCAATACCCCTCCTCTTATCCTCAATCCGCCTCTCCCCTCTCAGGCATTGTTATCTCCTTAACACATATTCCCGTGTATTTTCAGATTTTTTTTTTTAATATGGAAATAAGGTACTGACTTCTCACCTCACTCTTCCTGTAAATGGCTTTACCCCACAGAGCATTCTGTTCTGAGTGTTTTCAGTATTTGATGTGGCATACATGGGTTCTTATAATACTCAGTAAAGAACACTTACTGTTTAACAGAAATCAGACAAATTCATCACTTCCATCTTTGCCCTACACCTACAAAACAAAAGTCAAAGACCCTTATCAAATGAGTCACTGAGTGAAATTAAATGATACTTTTTGTGATTTTTCTCTGTATGTTTAGTCCACGTTACTTGGGTTGTCCTGCCACTGGATGTGTAGAGCATCTTCAAAAAGGAAATAACCACTAGATCTAGATGGAGAAGTTCCACACAAAAGCACTTACAGCTTTTAAGAAACAAGTTCCTGTGACAAGAACACTGAAAAGAAATGTTGCTTTGAAGCAATTGCATGTAACTTTGCGGAGGATATTGCAACAGGAAGGGAAGAATCATTTACTGAATGCTTAGTTGAAATGGATAGTCAGCATCTTCTTCAGAGAGAAAACCACAGCTGGTTAAGCCAACAAAGTTACACCACTGATTGATTGAGCTGAGGGCTGGGATCTCTGCTTTCACTCTGACTGACTTCAGAATTTGAAGTTAAAAGCTCTTGCTTTGTCTTTTTTGCCATTGAATAGTTCTGATATACTGCTGTATGGTGCTGCCAAACTTCATCCACACAGTGGTGGCACTGAAAATTATGTGGAAGTTTGATGGCAATTTATTCTCACGCACACGTGCACACCAAGCGCACATTAGCTGACACCCCATGACATTTTAAGTGCTTTTGCTTAGGACTGCAAGTACGGTAAGAATGGGTCAGTGGCCTTTAGGGTCACATACATTCAGATATCTGCTGTGACCCGGACTTCAGTGTGGCCTTAGACCCATTAATTTGCCATTCCTGGCTTTGTCCTAGTTTACAGTGTGATGATAGCAGCATTCACGACTGGTCAGCACTCAGGTGAGGGACTGAGTGGTACTGCTGGTGCACAGGTACCAGACAGCTTCTATGCTTGTTTCCTTCCTTGGCAGGAAAGAGGGAACCTATAAAAGAGAGTAGTAATTGAAAGGAGTTTGTGGTGCTGTGGCTTCTTCAGTGCTAGAGAAATGTCAAGACTAGAAGAAATTTAGTCCCCCTGAATTAGTCCCCAGGTCACATGAGTGTCAGGGTGAGGATGGGGATACCAGGCTCTGATGTGGGCTGAGAGTTAGGACACACTTTCCCTCAGTCAGAGATTTTGATTTAATTTCTTTTTTTTTTTTTTTTCCCCCCTGACGTGCGCTGTATAGACAGAGAAAAAGCATGTAATTTATTGCTTGTATGAGAGTTGATTATCCAGTTCAAAATCCCTTGCAATTACTATCGGTCTGTACTCAGCATGTCTACTGTAGTTGTCTTAGTTATCTGTGTCGAAGAAAGAGAAAGGGGAGTAATTTGTATCGCCACTGCTCAGAGCTGCCAGAGCTCAGCCTTCTTCACACTTCTTGCAGTAGTGGGGCTACCTAATTTAAGTATATAGCCCACATACATTATCTATACATATGCGTATACATACATAAATATAGATGCATACACATAAATAAAATACTTAAGTATATACATATATAGTTATATACATATATATCTAAAAAATTCTGAGACCTGGGTACCACATCTTTTCTACCATTGCTAGAGACACTTGTCATTATCAGAGAAACCCTAACCTTATTTCAGGTGTGTTATAACATTGGGCCTTGATTCACAAGCAGCTTCACACCCCTGAGGGGCAGAGACTGATGCCGATGTGTGCGAGTCCTCCATTATTGTTGCTGAGTGTGCAATGAGGATCAGGCCTAAATCATTCTGAAGGTGAATAGTGCATAAATGTGAAGCCTGGAGTTATCATTTTAGTCTTTTCATCTCTAGAATAATCATCTTTTCCAGAAACAGGACTCTGGGTGTAGTTTGCAATCGTTCCTTTGTAGCTGTCGATCTGTTTCGCTATTTTACAGCAAGTAAATTTTCTTCTCAGTGGGTGAACTGCATGACAAACCATAGGCAAACTTCTGAAAAACTGCAAACACTTACACTTTACTGCAAATGTAACCATAACAATTCAAAGTACTAATTTTCTACCTCATATAATATGTGTAAGTATGCCTTAGCAACACTCACGGGAAACATAATTTAACAGTGCCTCTATCTTCCTTACCTCGAGAAGGGAAATTTCTGTCACATACTTAACAGAAGGCGGGCTGTCTGAGCTTCCCATGTGCTTATCTGCGTGGGTTTTTCAGGAACATGTTGGGGGGGGGTTGTTTTTCTTTAACCCTTCACTAGGTATGTGGCAGCTTCACTCAGCTGATAAAAATATGATATCTTGGCTCCCAGTGTTTCCCTGGGCTTAAAAGAAAGAGAGGAATGAAAAAATACGAGCTGGGTGCTTCACAGGAGGAGATCTGAAAATGAGATCTTTTTCAGTTGGAGAGAAATATCTGTCTGCTGCGCAGCTTATCCCAGGTCAGGGACCACTCAACACACCATGAAGAATCAGCAGCTGGGTGGCTGCCTTGATGTCCTGGCTAGCATTTGTATTATTCATGTTTGTATTGTCCATAATGCCAGGTTCACGCATATAGGAACATAAAGACTCTGAGAAGCTTTTATTTTTAAAATGGGAGAAATATGAAGCATTAGAAAAAGGAATTCTCTCTGTTGTATTTCATAGCTTACTACATAAAAAAACAGAGATCAATGACTAGTGCCATTTAGGACTGACAGTGTTATTTAGCATTAAAATCACTAGCAGGTCTTGAACAAGTCATTTTATGAGTTAATTTGGATTCAAAAGAAATAATAAAACTCAATGATCTAATTTTTGTTCCACTCAGTGAATTCTGCATCATAACACACCAAATTTTCTTATTCTTGAGTCCCAGAGCTGATGTCCTATTTACGCACAACCAACAGTGCTCAGGGAAGGCAAAGTATGTGGGAAAAGACTATGTCTTCTTTTTTAAAGTCAAGTAAGAAACAATTTAAGATAAGATCCAGAAGAGCAGGCAAGCTGGGAAATCAGCAAGTCAGAGGTCCACCTAGTCCAAACGCCTGTCTCTATCAGTGAACTGTAGCAGATGCTTAGAAAAGTATGTAAGAGTGAGGGAAGTAGGCAGTGGCATGTTCCTGGTGCAGTCTTCTTGTCCACAAATACCATCAGATCAGAGGTGGTATCTCTTTGCTCAGTACCTCCTAACTGATTTAATTCTATGAACTTGTCTTCCTGCATTTTAAATCCATACAAACTTTTGCCAGCTACAACAGCTTGTGTCAATGAGTGTCATGGTCTAGTCCATGGGTGACAAAGGACCTTCATCTGTACGGAGCCTGTCCATGTGGTGATTTAATGTTTTTTTCCCTACTGAGCTTCTCCTTACCTATCATGAGGTTCCAGGTGTCCTTACTAACCAGTAGAAAATGTCTAAAATCCAATGTTTCTCCAGGATCTGGATGTCTACATCTTGGCATGAATTCAATACCTATGTAAAGCTGGGATGCATAACCCAGTCCCTTCCTCATTTAGGTGCCAGGCTGGTTGCTTTGAGTGAATGGCTTACACTTCTTTTAAAGCACTCTCGGAGAAAGAGGAAGTGATATTTAACTCTTTATGTTAAAGTTTGCTGCTACAGGAGTTGCCAGAAAGTGGGACTCTCACATTTTTTGTCTTCTTCGGCCATATGGGATCTTTCTCTTTTTCAGATATTTTTTGAATATGGGATTCAAATCCACTTCTCCTATCCTGATGAGGTGCCCAAAACAGCACACCTAGCTGGCTGTGACAAAGATCAAGCCTTTCCCCTTGCTAATAAAGCTGTGAAGGAGAGGAGGTGGGTCCATTCTGCTGACAGTGACTTACTGTACAGTATGAAGTTAAGGAGTAAGTGAAGGAAGCCAGAGGGAACAAAGTGAGACTGGAGTATGCAGCTGGGAGGTCGGACCTGGTCTCTGCTCCAGTGATGTGCATGTATTTCCCCCAGAAAAGGTCTTTTGAACAGGCGCCAGGGAAGTTAAAGGTGAATAACTTTCTGCACTGGCTGGGGGGCTAGGCAGGAATTTTGAGTACTGTCCTTTTTGGCAGCTAAATCCTACTTGAGTTTTGCTAAGAGCACTGAAGTCTCATCATGGACCAGAGCCTGCATCTTGGGGTGTGTCACTTGCCAGGGAAAGTCTCGCTCAGGCAGTCATGTCGTGGTGACTCAGGAGTGGCAGGATACAACCATGGGTGGGCAGCTTTTGTGGTACCGAGTGCTCGTGCTGAACCAGCCAGCCACCAGCTTTCTGCAAAGATTTCATCTTCATGATCAGAGTTGGCAGTCAAGATGCAAAAATTCCTGACTGTAATCCTTTAGCATGTGAGCTGCTGGAGTAGTATTGCAAACTTTGTAAGAGGAAGGGCTCCACAATGTATTAACTAATATATGAAGCTTTGACCTTCATTAATTACACTTGTAATCCCCCTTACATTCATCAGGGAGTTCATTCCAGCATTCAGTTTTCCTGGATATACTTTGCTGGCAAAGCTGCACTTTTTATGGGCATGAAAATATTTGTAATATGAACTGTTTCTCAGACATTGATTTGGACACAAACCCAGTTTTCCCTTCCAAGAAAATTTAAGATTAAAAAAAAAAATTCCAAACTGAAGGCAAGAGAAAGTGGAAATCGTGCAAATGTGCTAAACCTGAAATCGTGTCTCCAAACATAGAGGTGACTCATTGAAACATTTCACATGAATGATTTTGAGATATTTCACCTGAATTTCTAACTAACCTTTTCGACATTTTTTTAAATGAACTTGCATTTGAAAATGCAGCCATTTCAAGTGAGAATTTTAAAGAAAAAAGAACCTTTGTTTTCCAAATACCTAATAGACATATCCTCTCCCTCCATCCTCATCCTCCACGATTCCCTCTACTCCAGTAATTAGAAACAGAAATTTCATTGCAAAGCCCCCATTTAAAAACTTTCTCTCTCCTAAGTAGTTGCACTGGATGACATTTTTTCTGTCTCTGGCACTGCCCTCAAGGAAATGTACTTGCTCAGACATTCATTTCAAGCCAAGAACATTTTTGACAGCCACAAGGAGTCTGCCAAGTGACTGTGAGCATCATGCATTAGAACGTCATTCCAGCTGTAGGAAAACCTAAACCACATGAGCGATTTGAACCATGATATCCTCCTGTCTAAGAAAAAAGAAATTCACATATATATCATGGCTTTTCAGTTCTAACTGAACTGCCTACAAGATGGCAAAATCCAGGAGGTTGAAGAGGGGAGCTTATTCACTACTGAGCAATGTTAAGCAAATACTCACTGCAACATCAGCTGCATGACAAAGCTTTAAACCTCCTGTGCTTTAGTGAACCTGAGGAACCTCTCCTTTGAATGAGACACAACTCAGGAATTAGTCAGACAGGGGATGAGATGCAGTGCTATAAAATAACCACATTAGTATGAAAAATGAGACATAAAGCAAACTGTCCCCATATGTTGCTATTCATATCTCAGAAAGATTTTTCTTGAAGTTTTACTGTAACTATCATCAAGGGAGTTTACATGCCCTGGCCTAGAATTGATATTAATCTAGAGGGGAGGAAAGGGGGACAAACTCAGACAACGAGATATCCAGGAAACAGGGACAGATGGGAGATAGCTGAAATAAAAAAGTATTGGCACGGGAGACAGCAAACACTTTCCACTGAACTGCATTTGGGTACTGAGCATGGTGTTCTCATAAACACAAGGAAAACTGCTTGGGGTCCCGTGCTGCTTACATGCAATGCAGTTGTCTATCCTGCTGCACTACTGATTACTTGCAACAGCTTTTTAATGTAGTTTGGGGGATACAGTATATGTATCATTTTTTTATTACAGTCTTTCAATCATCATCATGATACAAAGGAAAACCATTGTTTGGAGCAGATGCACTCTTTTATTTGCTAATATGTTCTTGGTTGACACTAATTTGCCACAGCAAAATTTAGCATCCGTCTTCAAAATGCTGCTCACTAATGCCATTTCAAAAACCAATGGGTATGCAATAAACAGCATCAAAGAACCCATAATAAAGCAGTTTTACTACAGATGTTCATTATGCACATGAGTCTCTGTAGCAGCCTGTGTATTTTGGAGACATGTTTGAAACTACTTTGGAAAAGTAGTAATTAAAATTAGTTATTTCTTGTAAAATTCAGTAAGATCAGAACCACAGACGTGTCACAGTGCTCATTTCCCAGGAGTGATTCCCCTCGCTCCGTCCTTCAAAGCATGTTTAATAATTTTGTTGTAGACTTGGATATCATATCCAAAGCTACTCTGCATTCCAAAAGACATCATGCTGGTGAGTAGCTGGACTTTAGAGATTCGGTGCTATTCTCATTAATACTTCTGAACATGCTCCTGATTGTCATTTTCCCTAAGAGCCCATTGGATACATGTAATGAATGCACTGCTTGCTGGATTAATTGTCCTATGAGCTCATAGCCTACCTTTTGTACCTAATTTCCTTACAGTGCTACGGAAAGTGTTTGTTGTGTGCTGTGGCTCTCCCCAGTGACTGGATATTTAAGTAGCTTCTGATGATATGATATGAACTGACTTGCACGCAGAGCCTCACCATGTGAACACAAATGAATCTACCACATGATGAGGATGGCTTCATTTTACATTTTTTAATACAATTTTAAAATTTGCATTTTAATGTACAATGTTCAGCTGGGTGGCTAGATGAAGGTCTCCTATCTGGAGAGCAAAGGTACCAAGCTTTCTCCTGGAAGGCTGCATGGCCTGGCTAAAAGACCGAGGATTGTGGTCTAACTGTTCTCAGCATCTCTGTGCTCGTATCAATACTTGTAGCACTCATCAACAGGATTTTTATGAAATGATGAAGGTTTTGTTTTGGCATTTGATCCTTTCTTACCCCAAGTGACAGAGAATTTCCTTGTGTTAAGGGAAAATTAAAATTATTAGTCAGATTTTTTCCCCAAGCCTTTTCATGTAGTTTTCATTTTTGGCATAAATTCACATTGAATTTTAACTAAACTAGTTTTGGTTTTCTTTTTTTTTTTTCTCTCATCCCTCATCTGAATGTGGTAATTTTTTGTAGTGAACTCTTCTCTAGCAGTATCTTTAGTGGTTTAATGCGTGTGGTCCTTTGTTCTTGATTTGCTCATAGTGGATGAGCAAACATTCGGTATTCAGACAAAGCAAGCGGAGCATTAATCCCTGCCTGTGGTATGTGGACCCTGACAGGCTCTTAGGTACCCTGAGCAAAGGAGAAATGCGTCAGAACAATATTGTCTGAGCAAACACTGCTGAATTTGGGCAAAATTTAGATCTTAAATGTCAACTTTTTTTTCTCTTGGACCCGACTTCGAAGGAGTTTGTGAGAAAAAGCTGGAATCCTCAGCTCTTAGTGAGAGTGGAGTGTCAGGAATAAGTTCCCTTCCTTCACAGAGCACAAGGGACTACAGAAGGAAGCAGTGAGAAGATGGTATCAATCAGAGTTGAAGGTAACCACAAAATAGCTGTGGAATGAGTTCCCGACATTGCCTGTGAGTTTTAAATGCAGATGTGGCATTCATCAATTCGCAATGACATCAGTCTGTGTGTTGCAATATCAGGACATGAGGCATGATTGATTAATCTGTAGCTCTGACTCCATTTCCTGACCTAATAATTCCCTGCTCTCCAATGCAGAATAGGAAGGCTCAAACAAAAGAAAAAAAGGGAAAATGAGATCCCCTTACTTCATTCTTTTGAATAGGAAGATAAATGAGCTCCCTATTGAATAAGGCAGAGATTTGCTGAAAAGTGCTAACTGTATTTGGGAGTACAGTGTGAATTTATAACCATGAAAAAAAGACATCTCTCTGAGTCACAGATATGTGACAAGAGAAACATTAAGTGCAATTAAATATCATGTTAAAAACTGCTTTTGGAGTATGTCCATTCCCTTACAGGGACGGTTGGCTTCTGAAATGACCTTGTTTCTGAAACCTGTGCCTGCACCCTCAACCCATAAAGGCAACTTAATAAACTTTCCAGACCTGAAATGAACGTTTAGATGACACTATGAATACAGTATATGCTAAAGATTTTCTATTCCATTTTCTATAACCATAAACAGATACGCTTTAATGGTCTGATGCCTTTACCTTAAAAAATTCCAATTTAGTTCCCTAGAGCTATAATAATAAAAACTGCTGACATTCTGTTTTTATTCTTCCGAGTAAGAAGAACCTGTCTTATAAGGGCTTCTCTGTATTTGTGAACTGGTGAGATCAAGCTAGGTCTTAGAATCAGACATCTTTGCTAAGAAGAAAGGCACCTGAGAGGGATGTGACGTGGACTTTTAAACTTGACACAGGTGACAGCAAGTCTTTCAACACATGAAGCTTATTCATTTTTTGTCTTGAAAATAGCTTTGTAAATGTCAGAGCTTAAAATTCATTTGGTTCATCTTTGCTTTCTTTCGGCAGTATTTCTATCATTCCGAGTCTGAAGAGAGGAGCCATCCATTTCTGTCAGAACAAACGCACTGTGCAGGCAGGGAATCCCTTTTTGCTAGGCTTGCTCTGCCTGCTTCTGGCATTGCTGGGTTATAGGAGTTCAGGTTCTGGTTTTTGAAAGCCCCTACACAGCAGACAGGGAGAATAAGGCCTTAAAATTTTCTGTTTTGCTGGGTTTTAAACTTAAATGCACATAAAAGGCGAATGGGGGGTAGTAGGCTGCATTTTGTGTAAGAGAGAAAATACTCTTTGCTGCAGAAACTATATCCCTCTCCTGTGGCATGTCATAAAATGTCTTACATATTTGAACTCAAATCTGAAATGGCAATACAGAGTTAGACGTGGATGCAGCATTTTGCTGCCTATTACAGTAAGTGTTGACATTGTATTGAAAGCACATTTCTTGTATTGATCTGACAGAATTCAATCTCCAGACATCTCAGAGCAACCAGCATGGGGTTATTCAGTATCTGCACAAACCATATTCTAATAGTTTTCCCTAGGAATGATCATGGCAATCTTTCACAGGCTTGCATTTTTCTATTGTTGCCAATTCTTTTTTTTTGTTTTTAGCATTTCCTCAAGAGTTTGTGTTCAAACTACATACATAAAGATTTTGCAGATTTTAATCTCTTTACAAAAGATATAACGCCATTCTTGGTTTTTTGTTTGTTTTTGCCTACCAGGAACACTTCTACCTACTGATGGTGCACGTTGTTTTTCCCCCCTTACACAGAAGTGCAGGAACAGGCACTGTAGACAGCCCAGCCCTGCGTCCTGTATTATACAATGTCCAAAAGCAAGCAGATACCTAATGAGTAATGTAAGACTGAAGCAAGTACCTAGCAACTCTCCTCCTGAATATCTTCCCAGTAGTCTGTGGCCGAGGGCCTCCCCGAGGCAAAGAGGATGTAGCTAATAACACAAAACAGGTTCTTTTCTTCCATGGATTTGTCCTGTCACTTCCTGAACCCAGACTACTACAAATGCAATTTTAGAATTCATTTTTTAGCAGTGAGGCTATAGAAAAATTGCCTGTCAATTTGTAGGTTGACTAAAATCACATTTTGAGTTATTCTCTTCTGATCAGTGTATTGGATAGCAATAACCTCAGGCTTGTCCTGAATGTTTGTGACAGCAGCGATTAGGTCTAAGCACTGGAAATGTTTGCAATGTGCTTGTGATCTCCAAGGTCAGAGGTTTATATGGCTAAGGCAGAGGGAAAGAGAGCAGAAAGAACTGGGAAACCACTGAAAGACAGGAACTGTAGTGAAGTTGGTCAGGGGAGCACAGGTCCAACCTTTGAGGCCATTAAATCTGGCTGCTTAATACTCGAGGCAGCCAGCTTTTGCTGTCCCTGCACACTGGTGAGAATGTCAAATAGCTAGGGCAAGGTTTGTAAGCACAGGTATTATCTTGCTGGAAAAAAACAACAAACACTCCTTCAGGCACATGAGCCTTATTTTATGTCTGAAGAGAATGAAATGTAGGTTAAGAATAGTATATGCTTGGACCATCATGGTTACAACACTTCTACCATTGCAATTCTGTCATTTAATTATTTTTCACTGCTAAGAACTGCTGAGGAGTATGTAAATTTAAATTACAAAGCACCAAGAGGAGCTTCACGAAAAATGACCCTCCCTGTATAAACCTGAATTTTGTGCAAAGTTCTAGGAAAATTTCTTAACCAAACCTTGTTATTTTTGTATCCTATTTCAGACTAAGCTTCAGCTAGTGTTAGAATGGAAGTTAGGTTTAGAAAGTCTGAAAGAAAACTCAGCTTATGCTTTTGATCCGAGACTAAAGAAATTCCTGGTCAACACCAACCTTCTAAGATCTGGTGAACATGAGAGCTATGCTGGCACCCAAAAATGAGGCAGCTCTCAAAGTGCTTCTTCACATTCTACAGAAACTTTTCCTGAGGAACTGAAGCCCTGACCCACTAAAATCTTTCCAGGCTGGGAGTCTGTTCTGTAGTCCCCTATTCAATACTGTCCTCCAAGTAATGCATTTTCTCCTCCTGAAGTAGAAGGGACTCTCACAGCTATTGGCAAAGCAAGCATTTTCCGCTTTTTCATGCTCCCAGCCTTCTTAGTAGAAGTTCTAAATCTTTATTCTTCCAAGAAAAGGCACATTAGAGGAGGAAACACCTCCCCTTGGATTTAGCTTAGCTTCTCCAGCACGCAGCTCTGTGGCTGATTGTACCAAAAGTTCATGGTCTTTTCCACCTCACACAGGTGGTCAGGGAATGAGTCATTACAGAATTTGGAAATGGGGAAAAGTCAACTTTTCTACAGACAAGGAAATGAGACTGAGCTGGAATTCAGAGACAAATTTAAAGGAAAACAAGGGCTGAAGCCCAGATGTCCAATGCTGTTTGGGCCTTGTCTAAGAGGACAGCTTACACCCTGGAATTCAAGAGGTGTGTTAAGGTGAATACCACACTTAGCACATTTAATAAACTTAGCTCCTGTGAAGGACTATTAGGTGTGGATTCTGCAGTACCTCTGTTGAGCAAACATTATAGATGACTGATATTTATATGAAGGGGAGACTTTACAGTGCCGATTAAGTAAATATTTGATTTTAAATACTTACAGACCAATACTTAGATTCATGAATGTGAATTCTTAAGACCCCTGTTTTTATGATCCCATTTCAGCAAAGGCAATTACTTCCATTCTGTTAATGAGGAAAAGACATAACAAATATTAAGACACCACAGGAACAGAGTAAGATCAAAGGTACAGATTACCAACTGGAGCATACTTTCTTCTCACTTTTATTACTGGATGCTATTTGCATGAAGAAGCAGGTTTTTAGTTTAAGATTTTTTTCTTTTCTTGCTACAGATTCTCACTTGAGAGCATAATCCTCTTCCTGTGACGTCCCAGCTGATTGCTGGGGAAAGCATTATCAAGTCATACTTCAGTGATCAGAGGTTCAGATGAGGGAATCAGCAGCTCTTAAGTAGAAGATCCTGTTTTCATACTCATGTCCCGTGTATTAAAGTATTAATGCTGAAGGGTAACAATCCCCCATGCAGAATTTTTCCATTATGTGACAGCAATTTATGAGGCATTTGGCATTATAAAGACAGTCATCACAATCTGGCCTTCATGACACTCTTAGGGCAGCACTACAAGACTCACAAGAAGGGAGTTTAAAGCAAAAATCAAACCTATTAACACAAGGCTTCTGCTGGATTTTCCAGCATATGATGTCTCCCCTGTGTCTGTCTGTTAGACTGTAGTCATTCGGGGTCAGGGAACACTTTAATACTAACATGCCATGTTTTTAGCACCAAATAAATACTAAATGCTCATGCTTTTTAAAAAATAGCCAATTACAAGTATTATATATTCAGGAACAGTTTTCACTGTCTTTTGTGACTGTTACTCTCCCAGCACCTGCATCAGCAGTTTAGGAGCAACCTGACACCAAAACACTGATACGGTGCAGCTAATGAATTCTTTTCCATTACTTTATGGTTAAATGTAAGATTGGTTTATGTGCGAAATGGGTCCTTGGTGAATATATTTGAGAGACAAAAACCTTTACTTGTTCAGATCTAATAAAACATTAGTCCAAACCAAATTAAAGGGCGATTTCAACTTGCAAGTTTTCAGACTTCATGTCCTAGTTTGACCATCCTTCTACTACAGCAAGCTAAAGTAAAATCATCTTACAAACTACTGTCCATGACTGGATGTGAACTTTGTAGTTGGTGTCTTCTGTTTGTAACACAACAGGATAAAATAATCTGGAGATGGATACTCAGTTGCTTATGTGATTTATTCCATTTCCGGTTTTATAATTGAAATAATGTGGTCCTTCTTGCTTCAAGGAAGAAGGACAACAGAAACGACCACTCAGGAGATCACTCTCAACCAGTCCTTTGCCTCATATTTTATGCCAGGTCTGACAGCTTTTTACCCCACTCTTGTCTTTGGAGTGAAATGCACACTCATAGGAGACCTAGGACCCAGTATCAGAGAGTGCTCACACATTCATAGCAATGAAGAAGTTCAAGAAATTAGTTATTCATTTTCTTTTTGTCACCTGGGAGTTCCTCATAACAGAGTGATTCTTCGCTGCCATATGCTACAGCTTCATAAAACAAATAATTTATTCACAAGTTATAAAGATCACAAAGAAGCAAGATCATGCAAGCAATATAACATTCACTTCATGCACAATCAGCACAAATGACCCTCTGTAGAAACACCTTTATTTGCGGTCCCTGCAGGACTTGCACACCTCTCTGCTAGGGCAGGTAATGTTACAGCTGGGAAAGGGGATTTCTATGAACTGTGGAAGTGCTCCAGGATGTGAGGTTGATGGGTCTCTGACTCAGGTCCAGTTATGGCTCCAGTTCAGCAAAACACTTAAGTCACATTGACTTTGCTTCAGTGAAACGCATCTGTGTTTTGCAGAGTCCTTGTTGCTGAACCGCACCTGGGATTGAACACAATGGTAGTTTTGATCTTTCAGGGGATGCTGTCAGTTTTAAGCATATATTAAAAAACCAAAACAGCCCCCGAACACAGAGTTTATTTTCCAGTGATATAGATAATGAGTTATTCAATTACAACTCAAATGTGCTTTCCATTTCCATTACTTTCCATTCACTCTGCCAGGTGACCACAGTTTGGTGTTTCTCTGTTTGGGAAATGAAAATAGATTAGTCTGTCTCACTTCTGTTTACAGCCTGATCCTAATAAATGTCACTCGGAGGTTCTTGTCTGTCAGCCCAATACTTGAAATCTCCAGCTGTAGTTGTCGCAAAGAGACATTAACAAAGACAGTTTCCATTATGAGTTAAAGAAATTGCTAGACTGCTTATTTTAATCCAAAATTTTCATTGTTGTAAACTAAAATATTTCAGTCATGTCTGACTTTTAATTGATTTAAAAAAATCCTCTACTAAGTTTTAGAAAGATTTGCTCTTCTGTGCTCTAAACCCATTTACTTTCACCCTGCCTCCAATTCACTTGCCACTTACAAAATCTCTAGCTCTTACACTTTGCTCAATACAGCGTGTGTCTGACACACCATCAGCACCCTGCTGCTGGGCAGGCTCCCAGTGCTGGGTTGTAAAGGAAAGAGCGAACACACGAGAGGGCCCCAATCTGATCTGGCACCATTCCCAGAGCAGAAATGGAAGATGCTCTGTGACTAATTCTGGTTCATTTTCCCTTCTATAAAGAAAGCACACTTTTTCGCTTACTTCATCAGGATGGATAAACTGATTTCGTTTCAGGCCTGTATTACTATATTTCAATGTATCAATTCATTCCTCTACTACAGGCAAATATCTGTGATACAGGCTGTATTTATAACTATAGTATATAATCCCTTTTATCCACTGCTCATTCCAGATTCTGTTTTGAAGTAGGCAACAGTTTCATTGTATCACTAACATTATCATTTCAATAAAGTCTCTTCACAAAATGGTTCCAATTTACCTGTGCAGAAGGTAAATATTTCTTGATTTGCCATCTAAGGAAACTTAAGATTGCCAGCATTTTTTCTTTTATTTTCTTTTTCTTTGGCTAAAACTCTTCTCTGACAGAAATTAGGCTTACATTTCCATGTAATAATATGAAAAGTTTTCTATTTCTATTCTCATCTAGTAGATGACGAGAAGGCTGAGGTACTCAACGACTTTTTTGCCTCTGTCTTCTCTGGCAACCTCTCTTCCCACAGCTCTCGAGTGGATGGACCTCAGGGCAGGGACTGGGGGAGCAAAGCCCCCCCACTGTAGGAGAAGTTCAGGTTCGTGACCACCTGAGGAACCTGAATGTGCACAAGTCTATGGGACCTGATGAGATGCATCCCAGAGTCCTGAG
>JAVKLA010000040.1:11948869-11964419 GCA_034782735.1 Sagittarius serpentarius
CTAGTTGAAGGTGTCCCTGCTCACGGCAGGGGGGTTGGACTAGATGACCTTTGATGGTCCCTTCCAGCCCAAGCCATGCTATGATTCTGTGATTCTACTTGCCATGAAAATTTTTGCAATGTTCTTTAAAAGCTTTGGCTACTTGGAAATTATTACTGTTTTATATCATTAAATTTAACTGTTATTTGGTTATCCGTTTGTGTCTCTGAGCTATGTTTCTTAATTAGCATATGCATCCCATAATGCATCACTTCTCTTCCCTGAGAGAAAAGGCTCGGGTATATTACAAACCACATTGTCCAAAGGAAAGCAGGACAATGGAGGAAAATATCCAAATCAAATAGCCACCTCAGGCTGGAGTTCCCATCCAAATGTCATCTGCTTCTGTCTAACTTTATTGCCTCCTTTCTCCTAGAGGGGAGGGTTTTAATTGTGGCACATGAAATATAGGGAAAGCCATGCTTAAACAAGAAGGCAGGAGCAAAAGGCAGGAGGACTACATTTCTATAGAGGAACAGTCTTCCCGAAAATGTTTAGTGCTTGAATTAAAGTCCAAGGCTGGGGGACAAGTTATGGGGGAAAGATCTAGGAATTCCAGCAAAGGCCCATTTTTCAGCCAGCTTTAAAACCGTGTTTACAAATCTAACCTTAATGCTAGTTATTGACATTCTTCTCTCACAGGACATTGATCCAGCAGATGCAGTGTTGGAAGCTTGCAGAAATCTTTAATTTACAACTAAATTGCTTGACTGAGTTAGTGGGGGCTGTGTCAATGAGAGAGGACTACACATATAGGGAAGATGCTCCAGAAAATCTTGCCTTTAGTTTGATTCTGCGGAGTGATGGACAGCTAACTTTTGTTTTTAAGTTTTGACAGAAAAAAATTATGACATTTGCCAGGAACAGCAAAACACAGCTGGGGTAGAATTGCAAGATATAGCCAATGTCAAGGCAGGACAGTCAGAGTAGCTGTGCTGCCTCAGAAACAGGGGAGGAATGTGGTCCAGGCACTCCAGTTGCCATCTGACCCTCTGCATCCCCCTTGTTCAAGAGGTCAGAGGCCTGGTTTCCTGTATGCCCAAGCAATGAATGTAAAAAACTTGTTGATAAATCATCTCTCAGGCAGGTTTTGTTCTATAGACACACTGCAGAAACAGGGCAGTTCCTGCCTGTAGAGCACAAGATCCTTCTGCTGTCCCTCGTGCAATGCAGATGCAACTTCCAATAAGCACAGGGGAAAATTCCATGTGCTTTAGGAAAGAGAACTCTTAATTTCTTCACTCTCCTTAAAACAAAGGCATTCCCCTGCACCTCACCTCCTCGCTCCATGCTGCGACCTTGTTCAGGTCTATCAACAAAGAAACTGTCCTCTTGTCTGCGTCCCGACTCCCTGTACTGCTGTGTGGAGCCCTTATGGAGCCCACAGGCACTGAGGCAAGACAGCCCATTGAACTAGCGTGGCTCAGGCACATCAATTTCTATAATTAAGTCACAGTGGACTTTCAGAGACCTCTGCTTTCTCTGACTGCATGGTCAGGGGCATGTGTACAGCTGGGTTCACTAAGAAACTCTGCACTAGTCCAAGGCAAGGCTTGAATTCAATACTTTAACTTGAGTGAGGCATTTTAATCCCTCTTCTTCCATACTCCTACACTACCTTTCACCGACATAAAGCTCATCCAGGCCTTGCCCAGTGGTGGCTGAAGAGGAACTTAGGGCTACTGCTCCCCTGTGACTCTTCATTTTCCTGTGTGAGCATTTTGCAACGCATGTGATAGACCACATTTTAATTTCTCGGTCACCAAGAAGTGAGAAATAACATGCAACTGTCAGAGCAGTACAGTACTCCATGGCAGGGCAGCAGTGCAGGATCCAACCCACGTCTCCTTGTTCCTCTGCCAGCACAGCATTCTCCTGATCAAAGCCAAGTTTTCCTAGCAAGTGCCGCTGAGCCACAGGACAAGCACATCAGACAAATCAGCACAAGTCCTGTGACCCCTCAGGGATTCACCACACCTCACACCCTACCCAGCGGACCCTGGGTCTGATGTAGTGTTTATGTCCTCGAATCCTCCCGGTGTTGCCTTGTTTTTCCATTTCCTCCACCACCCACTGTTTCCCTTCCGAGTCTCTCCCTGCCCACACCCCTACCAAACACGTGTCAAATTGTGCTTATTTGGATGGTGCAAAGCGTTTCAGCAAAAATGTCTTCAACACTGGAGCTGTACAGGGTCCACGAGAGGAAAGGCATGTGGATAAGGCACTAGGCAGGAAATCTGCTGTTTGGCTTTTGCACTGACCCGCTGTCTGACTCAAGGCCAGCCCTATTTAAACTGTTCTCTCCCAGACAGATCCATACAGATGACAAGCCAGCTCTCTGCGGGAGTGGGGGATCCCGTGCGTACCCACACCTTGGGGCAGAGCTGTGCAGAAGTCGCGGGAGCAGCCAGGATGAGCTGGTGGCCACCCATCGGAGGCTGCTTTCCCCTTCCTCTCAGCCTGATCCTGGTTCCTCGGGCAGCTCATTTAGAGCCAGCTCAGATACCCACAGGCTCACTGTGGTGTGCAGTGTAAATAGGACATTAATCCCATTACAGGCTTGAGCAAGCCCACTGAGGCCAAGTGTCTTGAACACTGACTCAAATACAAATGAAGTGCATGTCTTCATTACAGCCTCTTCTCCAGCGTGTGAGTGACTTTGGATTGCTCCCTACTTGAAACTGAAACCGGTGGCAGTTTACACCAGTTTACACCAGTTGCAACAGCTGTGAATGACAGGGAGCCATGGAGCATGGCAAAGGAGAAAGTCCAGGATCACCTCTGAGTTTGCCAAATCGCTGCAAGGATGTTAGCACAATTAAAAAGAAAGCCCTCATCCATGTCACTGATGAGTAACACTTGCAGTTACTAAAACAGAAAGGACTTTAAAGGACTGATTTATTTTCCATTAGCTGGGTTGCTCTATATTCTCTGCAATTCTCTCAGGCTCGGCTGTAGAAATAAACAGTCAGGTTCACTTTTATTCAGCGTTGGTTTCTAGTCAGGGTGCTTTGCTAGGCTCTTGGGCTCAAATCAGCAATAACTGGGCTGTAAATAATGAAGGGAAAAACAAGGAGGAGAAGAAAGAGAGAGTGGGGAATGTTAAAATTCCCAAACTATTCCTGCTTTTCCTGTATTTTACAAAGAGTTGTTTGGATCTGGATTTTGGGCCAAAATGGCTTCTAGCAGCACACTTTGATGATTTTTTTTCTCCACAAGGCAGAAGAAAATAATTTAAAAATGCCAAACAGCACTGGTAAACTCCATATGCTCCGAGAGTGCTGCTTCTCCTCAGGCGAACTGATGTGCAACCAATTATACTAAAGAGAATGTGGTAGATTTACTTTTCCACGCTACGAAAAAAAAAAGCTTGTCATGTTCTTCGCTTGCACTTTCTTTCTCCTCCAGCAAGAGAAAATATTTGGTCCAAAAGTCCTAACCTTAATGATCTTCTGACTACCATAAAAATAATAAACGTATAATTAGAAATGGCATTTACCTGTTTAGGTATGTTGAAGCTTGTTTTGCATTTTAAGGAAATCTGGCATTAGTTTTGCATGAGGTTCACAGTCTCTGTGCTCTTGACTGTCATTTCTGAGTACGTCTACTTTTGAGGCAAAACAAGGAGGAATGCACTGCAGCCTTTTATTGTACAGTATTTATCTGCATTCCTGGACAATGTCACTGTCTGGTGTGTGACCCATTCATGGTCTCTGCAAAGATTTATGCTTCCATTAGAGTTTTATTTTAGACAAAATTAGGCTCAAATGAACTTTAGTTTTTAGAGGGAGGCATATGATATAAATGGGAGGATGGCATATTGTGGGGCAAATGGGACCACATCTCCTGTCTGTCTAATTTTATCACTGAGGTATAGATACTGGGAAAATCTAAACCTGCTAAGAAACAAATGAAGCTTTAAATAGAGAAGAAAATCCTTGTTATTCATTACAAGCAGTGATACTTGCTGTGCACTACAGCTACAGAGGTACCCTGAATGATCATGGGTACAGAAATATACGTTGTGCTCAAATCAGGCAATAACTTGGAGGAGGTAAAGTAAAAAATCATTTAACCTTTGCTTATCTGACAAGCCAACTCTAATTAGAGGGTCAAATTAGTGGTGTGCCTGTAAAACAATTAAACTGATGATGTGTCCCAAGGAAGGCAAATTTATGTTATTACGTTATCCTGTGTTATTTCTCCCTTATGCATCAAGTTACCAGATCGAACAGCTGCAACATCTGAGGGTGCAAGAGGAGGAGAGATGAGAGACGGGTGGTCTCTGTAAGAGAAGGGTAGCGTTAAAGCTGTTTAAAATGTGCAAGGTAAGTAAATAGTAAAGTCTGTGTAGAAGGAAGAATGGAGGATATTTCTGGCTAGGTGCATTCATTTTTAATAGTAGCTTTTCTTGTGCTGTGCCTGAGCTTTCACTGTTTCACAAAATGATTTCTATGCTTTGATATATGTGATGAGTAAACCTTGACAGAAAGCTTAGTTTTGATTCAGTTCTGCTAAAGATTCCCTAAACGTGACTAGAACTTGGTCCTTACCCAATACACCTGGACTGTTAATCTAAAGAAATGGTACCACTTAGGGATGCCACTAGACCACACTTGGGAATATTAATTTTCTTTCATTGAGGTACTACTGGACATAACTGATAGCACGGAGAAGTTCAATGCAGTTTGAGATTCAAAAGAAACGTTCACTTTGTGCTTGCTTTACGCTTCTCTGTTGATTGCCATTGGGTAAAGGCAGGGTAAGAGCAGGACTTGTTTTTCTTGATCACTGAATCAAATGTAATGCCATTCCACCGGGATAATGAACAACAGAGAAAGTTAAGCAAAATTAAGACAACACTGGGCTTCAGTAACAGTTATACAGGGGCCAGAAGGAAATAGTTCAAAGAAGGTATTTGTGAGAAAGGAGTGAATGGGGTCAGGGAAAGGTAACTCATGTTAAAGATAACCAGAATCTGTGACAGTCTTTCATTGCAGGGGGCATTGAGGATATAAAGGAAATGTTCAAACTGCATAGGAGCAAAGACTGATAAGACTTGCACTGCAGAGATTAAGGTATCAGTTTCCAGCCAAAGGAATCTGGGGATTGGATCATTATTGTGCTATTAGCTGTTGGCTGGAGATAAACAAAACAAATGTTTATTCCCAGGAGAAACAGCTCTTAGAGTTTAACTGACTGCTAATTTGAAATTCCCTTGAGCAAGTAGGCAGTCTCTCATTGGAGCTGGAGTCCTCACAAGATAATTTCAAGATGATAAAAAGAATGAAAGTATTTCTTTTTCAGTATGCAATATATGGTGATCGCTCCCTTATCCTCTGCAGGATTATTTTTTGTATTACTTATCTTGTATTGCTCAGTCTAAAAGAAATTAATATAGGATGCTCCTCAGTGTTTAGGGGGAACTTGTCTAAGTGTGTGAACTTCCAGGCCCTGGATGATATCTGGATGAGTTCTTATTACTCTGTCTCTGATGCTAGCTAAAAGAATCCCAGAGAAAAAAATGACTAAACCTCTTGGTGGGAGTACAGGGATACCCTTGCACCACTGGTAAGTCTCGTGGCTGTGCAGAACTGGGGGGACACCAGAGCTCACCAAGGCCAGGCCTTGGCTCCTAGAAGCTGGGGAAATTCCACTGCAGATCTAGCCAGTATTTTTCCTAGATGTCAACCTGTGACCCTTCATGAGAATTATCTTTGGAAAGCAGCAAGAAAAAAAAAAGCAGATCCAGTGTCATCTCTCATTCAGTTCAGGCTGCAGAACTTGTGTTCAGGAGAGGAAGACTGAACTTCAAAGCTTTGCACTGGTCTCTGCTAGGTTGCAGGACAATAGACAAGGATGTGCTGGCAATGAAAAAGCCTGTGTTTTTGCACCAAAAGATCTTTGAACAGAAGATGCCAGCGGTCTCTGACAACACTCTTTTTATTTCCAGAGTGCTGTTCTGCCAGCAGAGGAAGGAGAGACCTGTTTTCTCACAGCGAGGAATAAGCAGACTACCCAGTGCGACAAATTACAGCACTGTGACACTGATGGGACTGAGCAAGCCAGGAAAAGATCTGGGATTGTGCAATCACTTCCAGGAAACTAAATGTTCATTATAGTAGAATTTTTTTTTTTTCCTCTCTTTATAACGGCTAATGCCGTGATGAACATATCAGATTGTACATGGATTCTCAGCGCAAGGCATCAAAGGCTTTCCACATAGGTTCTTCTCTTGCTCTGTCTTATTAGTGTATATGGTGCCCTGAGGATATAACAAGCAGAACTGCAGAATGCTTCATGAGCAGTTTAGATGTGAAGCTGAAGGTTTGCTCTAGCCCCACAACAAATGAGGGAGACCATTGTTTCAAATAGGAGCGACTCTCAGGAGGCCCAACGCCCCCAGGACGCCCTTAAATAATGTAACCCAACCCAAACAAAATAATTAAAGAGGAAAAAAATTTTTTTTCCTCCCAAAGTCACATTCTTTCTTAGAGACTCCCTGCCACATTTATGCAGGAAAATGTGACTTCTTAGGCTGGACTCTGAATGCAGCAACCACCTTTCAGTGTCATCAGCAAACTCAGAGCTTCCTGACTGGAAATATCAAAACACTTCAGCAAGACTATTTAGCAGCTTTCCTACACATTCAGCCCCTGAGACAGGGTTCGGCTGGTGCACAGTGTATGCTCATTTTCTTTAAAATTGTTCTGCTGGTCAGTTCAGCTGCCTTAATTTTCCTGTTTTGTGCTTATTAAAATACCTTCTTTACTGTCCACAGAAGAAAAATCAACCTGACTGCATTTGTGGCAGTGGCATTTTGCCTTCCACCTGTTATTGTACCTATTTGTCTCCAGCAGCAGTCAGCATGTGGGTGGTTTGGAGAGAGATTTACACGCTGATATTTTATTAAGGTTCCTTTTTATTCTGTAATTTAAATGGGGAGATTGAAACATTGTACATTATTTTGCCTGTGGTAAAATAGACCTATTTTAGCTTCTTTTTTTCCCTTCTTCTGATTGCTCATTAATATTCACAGTTTATCTTATCTATTCCCCTCTTCATTTGGTTTGTAAATGATTCCTTTGCTTGCTCCTTTATTTTTAAGCCTGTTTTCAACTTTTGTTTAATCTTCTCGGTGGCTTTTTTCTTGTTTGTTATTAAATTTTGAGTTAGAATTTTAAGCTTATCCCCTTTCATATTCATTCCTTAAAATGCCAGCTGCTGTTTTCCTCTGTCTTCTACAGAGACTGTGTGAGCACAGAGAAATGGAGCTGCTCCTCCAGCATACTGCAGATGGCTAATTTTGGTCTAGCTTTCGCAGGTGCCAAGAGCAGGGCCTGGGTGGACTTTAGCCTTTCACCCCCTGCAACGTCTGCCGTTAGACGTGTCATCGTAATAAGCAGAAACAGGCAGTAGTGTACAAAGCTGTTGTTCAAGTGGTGGGGTGACACCAAGGTGTGCATCACTCTAGCAGTCCTGCGGGAGCTATCTCAAGGAAGGTCTCGAACCCAGACATTTTCTTTCAGCTCTCATTCCCTCCACACCTCCCCATTGGCATCTCTAGTGGATCTACACCTTGGTGCACTTGCTGGTAACCCGTAGTTATGGTTGCTAGCATGTGTGCTGAAGTGCATGCCCTGTGTTATCTGGGCTGCAGACACCTGAGCTAGGTCTGGGGGGTTCCTGTGCTCTCATCACACACTGGCTTTGCTGCATGTTTGTCTTGTCTTCCCATCCCTACTGAGCAGCAGCACGGTTTACTGCAAAGGGGCAAGGACTCTCATTCCCTATAAATGGCTCTACCTTGGTGTAAGTGTGCTGACTCCAGAGGAGCTATCCCAGTCTTAGAGCACTCTCAGGCAAGAACTGAGCCTGCTTGTCCGTGGCTGACTACTGTATCAGTGCCTGTTTATTTTCTTGTCATATTTATTTTAATTAAAACTCCATTTATTCTATTTTGCTGTCATATCTTAGCAGTCCTTGGTCCTATTGGCTTTCATGAAGCCCTTTCCCCTCTTCATTTCAAATAGTTTTTAGATCTGACAAAAGCAAAATTTGCCTTCTTACTAGCATTGCTTCTCTGTAGTTTCCCCAAGCCTGCCCCTGTTGTGTTCACCCTTCGGCAGAGAACTGCAGAGATGTCCCACTGGGCTCTGTGTTCAATTTTCTCTTGTTTTCACCTTAATTCTTCTCTATTTCATTTTTTGTCTTTTGAATTTCCTCTGTTAAGCACCAATGAGCCAACCTAACTCCCTTTCTCAGCTCCCTTTTCAGCATCTTCAGCAAAGCCATACACACCCACAGCAGGCATCACTCAAACATCATCCTAATCTGGTACAAGGCTGGATTCTGAATTCACCTGTTGTCATGGCTTGAAGCATGGTTTCTCTCTCAGTGCATGATACCATTCTTTACATAAAAAGGACCATCCTGACAAATATTTTGCCTATGTTTTTTTCCCCAATGCAACACAGCACACATTTAAGTGTGCAGGTGCATCTGACCTTGTGCCTTGCTGTCTGTACCACGCAATGTCATGTGTAGCAAAGTAGCTCTAAAAATAATAAGTAATAATCACGTGATTGATGAGCAGTACATGGTGAAGTTGACATTTAAAGGAAAATGGAAAAATTTAACCCAGGAATATTATGTTATTTAGCAATGGAGGACATATGAAAGCAGAGACAGACAGATACAATTCTTCTGAAATGTCATACAATTTGTTCGGAGCAATGATAATATTGGAATCTTTCAGTGGCATTTGTCATTGTCAGAGGCAGGCCAGTAGACTAGATGGAGCCAATTGTGATCCATTATGACAATGACTAAGCCCTTAGGGACCAAAATAGTCTTTGGGTTGCTTTGTATACAATCACTACAAACCCAGCTTGTGCTGGACACTGGTAAGGTACTGGTCTATGTTTTACATACATGATCTACCTGCTGAAAACTGAATCAACGTTTTTGTATTCCTAATTTGCTTTGACTATACGTGATTCATTTTTCTTCTTCATTCTGTGGATTTGGTACATCCAAGCTCCTACTTTTGAGTTGTGTGAAAGGTTGTGTACCTCTTGATGCAGGACCATAAGTGGCATTAAAATTGTTATATATAGGGGTTTTAATTCTTGAAAAGTGTTTTCTCATTAGAATGGGAAGGGCCTTTCTGGGGAGTGGGGATAGGAGTCAAATGCTCAGTTCTGTGAAATGGAAGCAGTGTTTCTTCTTCTCCCAAAAGGATTGCTCAGGACCTTTCTGAAATATTTACTTCTCTGGTGACTCAAATCTGTAGGTAAGCAGCAAAAGAAGATAAGAAAGAGAACACAGCAATACGTCAGGTTTTCAAGCTGCAGCCTCTATCATTTATAAAGAAGATACTCTGTGAGTTAGCTTTAAAGGCAAGAGAAAAGAGCTTGCATGAATGGGGAAGCAGAGTCAACACTTCCTTCTCAATACTGCCTCTGGCAGGCTCGGTTATATTTGTGGAACCTGAGTTTAGATGACATTTTCAAGGCACAAGCTTATCTAAAGTTGAGATAGGTAACGAGTTGCTTCCACTTGCTGCCATGGGTTCTGAGTGATCAGAGCTGCTATAGGCAGCTGTAATTGAAGTGTTTAGTGTTTGCTAAATATGGTTATTACCTGAGGGTTCTTGAAATACTGTTTGCATTTTTTATGGTCATTGGATTCTCCTGATTACCAGATGTAATAGACTTTTTATGCTACAATGCAACTGTTGAACATTTTAATTGGAATGCCATGTCAAATTTTTAAATTAAAAATCAAATACTCAAAGCACCAGTGCTTTTTTGATTACTAAAATTAAAACCTAATTGAATTCTCCCACCAAAAAATATCCTGTGGAAATTTAATTAGAGAAGTGTAAAAGAGCTGATTTTTAAAACATATTAATTTTTAATTAGGAAAAATCTGAAAGGCAAATGAATAAGTTTTAAATGTTCCAAAATATGAATATGGAGATGCCATGTGGCACAATAAAGAGAAAGACCCAAGGTCTTCTTTCCTAAATGACTATATATCACAGGGCTTGAGTCTTACCTGAATAAAAAAAAAAGTGATGGATACCTGTTTCTGTTGTTGATCCTCATAAAACACCCTCCATGTATATCAGCACATCAAAGGACTACAATGAAAAATTAAAGTAGCTTCAAATGAACAAATGCAAAGAGGGAGGTTAGCTGGTTATTTCCAAGTTCCAAGTATAAGATACACCCTTGTCTTCAATGTTCACCTGTTGACTGGCAAGACAGCTCTACAGTCAGTGTGTTGGTTGGTTCAGATCCCATTCGCAGGTCCTTAGCTCCCCTGAGGTACTGCAGTGTGTTTAACTCCAGGGCTCTGCTCCAGAGACTAGGCACATCAGAGCCAGGCGTTGCATCACCCTGTATTGCCCTGCTTTTGTTTGATTTATCATTGTACACCCAGGAAGATTCACACAGCATTAATAAGGGCGAAGAAATCATTGACAGCCTAGATGGGCTCAATTTGGCCTTGTTAGGACATTTCCTGCTGATTTTAGTTGTTCGTGGTTGCACGCGAAGTCTCAGAGTCAGTGAATTAGAACAGGCGACAAGGGCCCTTGGGAAAGGACACCACCATCATTAGTTAGGTAGACTGGAAATGATTACAGCTCTACTTCTTCCTTAATAATTTGTCTTTCTTCAAAATGTGTATCCCACAAACTAGCTCTCTATTTTGTGGTGCTGTGTAATTTCATGATACAGCACTTAGGAGATAATTTGATTTAAAGAAAAAAATAAAAAGACTAACTACAGCTCTCTGGAGACTCGCTGCTTAATGATATACGCTTAAAAGTATAAGGAATAACAAAATGAAGAGGAACGGTGCCTGCAGGGTACATTCAGATCTGGGTTATCTCAGTCTCTCACAGCTGAAGCCAGGGCAGTGTTTGACAGTCATTCAGGACTTGCACTTGGCGAGCCTGGGGAGCTGAGGGACACCTACCTGAGCAGACCCCGCAGGGTATGGGCTGACTTCAGTATGCTCCAGATCATCCTCCTGTGTTCGTGATTTGGAGCATGGCGCCAATCCCATTGATTGCTTGCTTTTATCTTGAAAAACCTTTCCTGGCTTTGAGAACAAAGAAGAAGGAATCTGCTCATGGTTAAGATGCTCAGCTGGGAAAGGGAAACTAAAACGTGAACCAGAAAACTGTTTTTTTTCTCTTTTCCTAAACACTAAAATAAAAAATAAGGCTATTTCTTGCCTGCCTCTTCTTTTTCCACAGCTTGCAGACTTGACACTTTCCCTATTGCTCTGGTTGAACTGGAGAAATCATACCCTTGCCCATGACTAGCCTGGTGCTAGTGGCATCTTTCTAGGAAGAAGATGAGATGGGAGGGTTTAAAATGCTCATCTCCCATTTCCTGGACGAGAGCTTTAGCCATTAGCCTAGTATATGAAAGGGATTATATACTCCCTCTCAACACACCTATATGAAGGTAAATGAGGTAGAAGGTGTGCCCTGTCTTCATTCTGAAGACTATACTATTCAGGTAACCTTGTGGGTTTTCTGACTAAGAGCAGATTTTTTTCCTTAGAATCTGAGTTTGGTGTCAGAACCCAAATTCTGAGTTTCAGGCACTTTTCTATATGTTTCCATTTTTCTAGATGTGTCTGCTCTTCCTAGACACTTTTCTAGATTTCAACCTATGACCCTAAGTCTTTTAACAGAAGAAGTGGAAGTCATATATACTGGAATCCCATAAAATGCTAATTCCCTATTTAGGAAAAATGGTCAAAAATATTGTGAGGTTTCATGGTAACTGTGCAAACTATCCTTTGCATGGTATCTAATAGGCGGATAGGCACTTATAAGCACTTGAAAATGAAGGAATGAAGGTATGATTTGGTTATCACGTAAGCTGACGAACTGTCTCTCTTCTTCAGATGTCATCTTCGAAGTCACTTGCAATCAAACAATCTTGTTATCTTTCATATCATTTCTCGTTGCATACTTAGGCAATCTGCTATCTATAAGCAATTATTACAACAACCTACTTGTTTTCCACTTATATATAATAACAGTTTACTCATTCCTCAAAAGTCTATACTTATTTCCATTTTTTATAACAAAACGAGAAGCAGAAAGTCTATTTATAGAAGGAGCTTTTAAACAAATCTGAAAATTGAGGAGCACTAAAGGCTGGGAAAAGCCTTTGGGATTAGAGTACTCACACCAGGATGAAGTGGATGAATGTAAAGAGTTCATGTGGTACATGCTTGGTTCACCATGGTGCAAACACTTTCACGCTGGCTAGTGATTCAAGATGTTACTGCTTTCTGTTTACTTGATATTGCCTTCACATCTGAGGCTTGTTAACAGTGCAAAGTCAGCCAAATTAGTTTAAATAGCTTTCAGATCTGCAAGGACACATCTGTTTGTGCCCCTCCTCTGTGTTTCATTTTGTTAAAAGTCAAATTTAAAAAAAAAAATCAGAAAATACGTATGTTTGTATAAAACCAAAAAGTTACATTAGATAAAGATCAATATAATCCATGTGAGTCAAGTTTGTCAATCACTATCAGGAGGAGATTAGGATTTACTGCTCCGCTCCCTTCCTTTCGACCCCAAAGAACAAAACACCCAGCCCTTCTCCTCTGAGAAGATTATTGAGTTTCTGCCCATTGCACCTCATTCCTTCAGAAGACAGGGTGCTGATAAGACTGGCAATTCATCTGATCCCATGTTGCAAATCTTGTATTACAAGCCCTGAATGCATGGAAATGTCAATATTGAAAAAAGCTAAAAACCTACACATAGAAGGAGTTTGGAAAGGGAAAAGCATCTGCAAACTATACACTGGAAAAATCCTCCCATAAGGAAGAAAGTTAAACAACAGCATGTGAAGCATGCAGGAAGGTATGTGAATTTGGAACTAGGCTGACTTTAGCAACCTTGGCCCCAGACATTTAGAGCCCTGTACTGCCATGCTGATAGTCTGTGGTGATGTACACTGTTGCAGTCTCCCTTCTCTGGGTAGCACCGTCAGTGAACATCTATTAACGCAAGATTAACTATCATGTCATACTGGTCCCTCTGTGCATGGTGGGAGATAGCTTGCAGGTGACTGCTTTAAAATTAAATGGTCCGATCAGCCAAGTTTGGTAAAAAGCTGTTTTCAACAGATACTGGTTAGAGTGACTTGCAAAATTTGAAAAGGTTTAGGAGAATAGAGTTTGAACCAAAGAGAGCTTAGCAGAAAACTATTGATTAGTTTCTTTCACATTAGCTTAATTTGATGTTGTGTAACGAAGGGTTATTTGTAGTAGACTAATAGAAAGACATAAAAATTTCCAGCCAAAACAAAGCAAGGCAATTACAGGTTGTCCGCTGGGTTGATGTAATAATCTTTCATTTCAGAACAGTTGAGTTCTGGACCCCACGTGTAATGCTCTAGCAGATGCCTCTGTCAGCAACAAAGGCCTGTTTCAATCTGTCTGGAGTAGAAATGCTGGGAAAACATAGATTTTGGGTGGAAAAGAAATAATCTTTTCAGGGAAGAGATTTTTTTTCCTGAAATAGAGGAAACTAAGAATTGGTTTTTTCTTTCTGGTTATGGCAAAGAAACACAGAATTCCTTGGGCTGCCTTTCCACTGTCAGGAACATGGATGTTGGAATTTATCTAGAAAAAAGAAACCGAAGGAACAAACAAGGTGCTACATACATATTTACATACTACCAAATCCAGACAATACATTGGGGTGCTTTCAACATTTGCCAAAAGGTAACTTTTTGAATTCTTAAGATCCAGAGTTCTTAGATCTCACTAAAATTTGCTGGGAACATTATGACTTTTTTTTTTTTTTTTGGCAAAGAGTGTTTATTCATAAATTTCTCAAAAATATATCAGCTTAAGTAAAGTGTACGCAAAAAAGATTTTTAAGACCCAGAAATGCAGTTTGGCATGAAGAAGGTTCGCCTAAAACCAGTCCCTGCATCATCCATCACTTGTCTGTTGTGCAGAGCTTACTGCATCTATCTGGGATATACAAGACCTCAGCTCAAGTCCCTTCTCTAACAGACATGAAATTCTGTGCCTTATGTTTCCGGGAAATACCAGCTATTTAAGTTACAGATCTGATTTCTCTGCCAAAGGCTATTTTCTTCTCTTGTCATGTAATGTTAAGAATGTATCTCCCACTGAAATCAAAGGCAGTCTGGGTTTGGCCTTTCTGGAAATGCTCGGTATCAGGGTGACAGTGTTAGATCAAGTGAAAGATCAGGCATAGACATAATAATGGACTTTGGTAGATGGGGTGAAAGGTATAGCAGCAGAAACACAGAACTTCTGCTTTTATTCAGGATGGTCACAAAGAAACAGAACCTCTACCCTTGTCCTACAGAACTTTTTGTCTGAAAACTACTTTTCAAAAAAATCCCAGAGATTTCTGAATATCGAAAAATGAATAATTTACCCTTTCATTTTGGAAATTTTGTTCCCCAAATCTTCAGGAGTACCGTTCATCCTCCAAATGAACAACCCCCCATACTGAAGAAAATTCTAAAATTTCACATCTGCTAAAGCACGGGGTACATGCTCATCTTTGTGCTGGAGGAGGACTGAGTTCTACAGAAGTTAACCAGCTTCTTTTGGCACACAGAGTTAAATCTGTGAGTAATTGCTTTGGATGAACCTCAGTTTTGAGCATGAGGCTAACTCCATTGACTGCAGTGGGTTAGCTGATGGTCTAAAAGCTTAGCATATGCAGGAACGCTTGGCTACACTGGAGCCACTGGAAAATAGAAGAGGCAAAAGGTAAGCAATCCCTGAGCTAAACCTGAATTCTTGAAAATATACACCAAAATGTGAATATGGAACAAAGTATGGAACAGTCTTATGCCGACATTGTATAATGGACACCACACAATAAATAAATCAAGACTTAAGCACTGAAGAACAGTGAACTTTGAGTAGTTAGAAAGACAGTCATGAGTCTATGGTTTGCAACCTGATCCTCTTTCTATTAAGTGCAGTATTTGTTTTGCAAATCAAACTGTTCTTTTTGAAGTGTCAGCTCTATCAGAGACTGCATTCTGGTTGTTTAGTATTGGTTCATTGACCATTGTTCATTTTATCATTTTAACATTAGAAATTCAAAACATTCTATTTTACATAGATTCTAATGAATTTTATAATTAAAATATTTTTACTTTTTTATTGCAGGAATTACTTCATGCTTGATAGCAAGAGGGTTATTGGTGTTAGAAACCACGGAAGCGCCTGAGAATGGTCACATAGGAATTAGGGCTTCTCCCCCCGCAAAAGGTGGCAGGATCAATAGCCCAACTGAAGTGCATCTACACCAATGCATGCAGCATGGGCAACAAACAGGAGGAGCTGGAAGTCATCATGCAGCTGGAAAACTATGATATAGTTGCCATCATGGAAATACGGTGGGATGACTTGCACAAGTGGAGGGCTGCAATGGATGGCTATAAACTCTTCAGGAGGGACAGGCAAG
>JAVKLA010000040.1:11965217-11991349 GCA_034782735.1 Sagittarius serpentarius
GAGAAGATTAGAAGGGTCAAAGCCCAACTAGAACTTAATCTGTCTACTGCCAGAGAAGACAATAAAAAAATGTTTCTGTAAATACATCATCAACAAAAGGACGGCTAAGGGGAGTCTCCATCCTTTATTGGATGCAGGGGGAAACAGAGTGACAAAGGATGAGGAAAAGGCTGAAGTACTTAATGCCTTCTTTGCCTCAGTCTTTAGCAGTAAGACCAGTTGTTCTCCCAATACTCAGCCCCCTGAGATGGAAGACAGCGAAGGGGAGCAAAATTAAGCCCCCATAATCCCAGGGAAAATGGTTAACAACCTGCTACACCACTTAGACACACACAAGTCTATGGGGCTGGATGGCATCCACCCAAGGGTACTGAGGGAGCTGGTGGAAGTGCTCACCAAGCCACTTTCAATCATTTATCAGCATGACTGGAAGTTAACAAATGTGGCTCCCATCTACAAAAAGGGCTGGAAGGAGGATCCAGGGAACTACAGGCCTGTCAGCAGGACAGGACTGCAGTGCTGGGGAAGGTTATGGAGCAGATCATCCTGAGTGCCATCAGCACCGCACATACAGGACAACCAGGTGATCAAGCCCAGTCAGCATGGGTTTATGAAAGGCAGGTCCTGCTTGACTAAACTGATCTCCTTCTATGTCAAGGTGACCCTCTTAGTGGATGAGAGAAAGGCTGTGGATGTTGCCTACCAAGATTTTGACACAGTTTCCCACAGCATTCTCCTGCAGAAACTGGCGGCTAATGGCTTGGACAGGCATACTCCTTGCTGGGTTAAAAAAACCTGGCTGGCCGGGCCTGAAGAGTGGTGGTGAAAAGAGTTAATCCAGTGAAAGGAGTTAATCCAGTTTGTGGCCGGTCACAAGTGGTTTTCCCCAGGGCTCAGTATTGGGCCCAGTTCTGTTTAATATCTTTATCAATGATCTGGATGAGGGAATCAAGTGCACACTCACTTAAGTTTGCAGGCAACACCAAGTTGGGCAGGAGTGTTGATCTTCTTGAGGGTAGGAAGGCTCTACAGAGAGATCTGGACAGGCTGGATCAATGGGCCGAGGACAACTGAGGTTCAACAAGGCTAAATGTTGGGTCCTGCGCTTGAGGCAGAACAACCTCATGCAACGCTAGAGGCTTGGGGAAGAGTGGCTGGAAAGCTGCCAGGCTGAAAAGGACTTGGGCGTATTGGTCAACAACTGGCTGAATATGAGCCAGCAGTGTGCCCAGGTGGCCAAGACGACCAATAGTGTCCTGGTTTGTATCAGAAATAGTGTGGCCAGCAGGACTAGGGAAGTGATCGTTCCCCTGTACTTGGCACTGGTGAGGCCGCGCTTTGAGTGCTGTGTTCAGTTTTGGGCCCCTCACTACAAGAAAGACGTTGAGGTGCTGGAGCGTGTCCAGAGAAGGGCAACGAAGCTGGTGAAATGTCTAGAGCGCAAGTCCTGTGAGGAGCAGCTGAGGGAGCTGGGGTTGTTTAGCCTGGAGAAAAGGAGGCTGAGGGGAGACCTTATCGCTCTCTACACCTCCCTGAAAGGAGGTTGCAGAGAGGTGAGAGTCGGTCTATTCTCCCCACTTACAAGCAATAGGATGAGAGGAAATGGCCTCAAGGTGTGCCAGGGGAGGTTTAGATTGGACATTAGGAAAAATTTCTTCACTGAAAGGGTTGTCAAGCATTGGAACAGGCTGCCCAGGGAAGTAGCGGAGTCACCATCCCTGGAGGTATTTAAAAGATGTGTAGATGTGGTGCTTAGGGACATGGTTTAGTGGCAGACTTGGCAGTGTTAGGTTTACAGTTGGACCCGATGATCTTAAAGGTCTTTTCCAACCTAAACGATTCTATGATTCTAAGAGGCCCTGACACACATTTAATGTTTATTTATCAAAGTGGCAAATCACTGATAATTTATGCTGGGTCTGGCTCTACACAGTTAGGTTACTGTCACTGTAACAAATTTTAATTAAACAGGGCTAAGTTAGGGATTGACTGTGTTGTCATACCAAACCACTATTTCATTATACTCCCATCAATTCCCATGTTGTGTAGTTGCTTAATACTGAACACAGAAGAGTGAGGGGATCTGGTGACTAGTCAAAGACAGAAGCTAGGTCTGGTGCAAACAGGGATGTGTTGCAACTCCATATTTTGTTTGTACAGCAGAACTTTAAATGTTTTCCCTTTAGAAATGACAGAGATGGAATCTTCTGGGCTCTGCCCTGGGCTCCAGCCCGTATTGTCATGTTTGGTAGTCAGTTATGCCTGCAGCAAAGTCACTCCAAGGGACTATCTCTTGGGAAGGGAACTGCATGATAAATGGGGAATGTGGATGTGGGACCAGATCCTATGGCATGAAGCAGGCAAGAGGGTATGGTGGAGGAAGGCAACACATTGCTGACCAGACCCCAGCCTTGCACAGGAAGGCCCGTTTCTAGCTTCTGTTGAATGAAATAATCGCCAAGTGCTGTTAAAGGTGTGGTTGTAGTGCTTGAGAAAAAGCACAAAACAGAGAGGCAAGTAATACTTTTGAAGCTTGTCTTGTGGATTCAGGCACTTTGTTTTCCAAAGTGACTTGCACCACTGCCCTAGGTCTACTAAGGACTTCCATGAAACTGCTGACATGCAACTGTCAAAGTCACTTCTGCAAATGGGAGTAGGACTCACGTGGAGTTTTGCACAGATGGATATTAAGTAGATGAAGCCAGTCCACCCAGTCTGCATTACCCAGCTCCAGTACAGAAAATCTGTTGCTTCCATCAGGTTGGTTCTGAGTCCACGCTAGTATAGCCTGCCTCTGGACAGGGTATATCTGATGGCCTCTGGGCTTATGTCTGTCTGGATCCCCAGACAGAAGTCTGCACACCTAAATGCTTACAAAAAAGCAACCCAGAATAGTAGGCATCAGAACTAGAAAACTGTTAGTGTCTTACCCAGTGGAATGGCTGCTTTTAATGCTGGCATGGATCAACAGAAGAGGAGGAAGGCAGCTAGAGATGTGCTTCACGCTGTGCTCATAATGACATGACCATGATTAACAGTAGAGCTCCCAGATACAACATGCAGACTCTGCAAAATCTGACTTTTCACTTCACAGCTCAAACTTGTTTCTAGTTCCATGAGAAGCATCATTAAGTTGCTATGCATGCAAATATATGCGTTAAATGCTCTCTTATTTGCTACCTAGTGAGCTTTCAGACTTGGTCCTGACCCTGAGCTGTTTCGTGGGGGTAAGGGATCTTGCCATTAATGTCAGTGGGCTGGATCAGGCCTTCAACATGTTGCCTTCATGGAGAGTTTGTGGTGGAATTAAAAGGGCAAATGTCAGCCTTTAACCTTTGGCTGCATACGATTACTGAACGTGATTCCTCCCAGTTGCTGGACATGGTGGTACCTTGAAGGCTCAGCTCTGCGTAACCCTGCCCTCCCATTGCTCTGGCACTCTGCACATTTGCAGCAGCTTTCACAGGGAGTTCAGCCTCAGCCTTCTTCCTCCCCCTCCCTCCCATGTGCCAAAAATGTGGAGTTACAGAACAAAGGAAATATCACAGAGTCAGTTTGGCGGGAGAGCTACAGAGCCCAGCAATTACCTGCTGTTATCACCATGGCTGTGCTTTCTGTCATGTTATATTTCACATTTGCATAGCTGTGTGTATTTGCTCTTTCATCGCTGTTGTATGCAAGCTGTAATCAGTTCATTTTATGGCTGTCTTCAGCTAAATTCTTTGTTGATTTTAACATGACAGAAGTTGAAAAGATTACATATTATAAATAGATAATTAATATATCAGCACAGCTTGTTGCTCTCTGTCTCTCCATCTCTTTATGAGAATCAGTTTTAATGTTTCCTCTCCCTTTCTCTCCTCCATGTAGACTGCCTGAGAATTAGAATGAAGCCTGACAGCTTGATTAAAATTTCACCTGATATATTTCTGTTTCAATAGAGGATTCCTCTGTCTTGAATAAATGGGTCATGTGTAAAAAATTAAATGACCGATCATTTCCAAGTAGGGTAATTTTTTTCCTACTAATTTTTTTTTTTTAGCTTTGACCAGAGCTTGGGGATATATTTATATTCCAGGATTTTCATTAAACTAATACATTAGCATTTCATAGCATTGATGAAATTATCTTCTGAATGTAATTTTGGGGAAGAGATGTACAATTTTCTTTTTTTGAATGGTAAACTGAGGCACTAGGCTGCCTCACTTGCAGATGAAGTTAGAATTAAACTCATGCATCCTGAGACCCCAATCATCTCCTGAACATCCTTCTACTCCCAAATCACAAGTAATATCCATAGCTAGCACACTACAGAACATCAGCTTTGCCTCAGTTTGTGGAAGTCTTAATAATTGTCTAATACATACACAAATTTCTGCAAAGTAAATTAAGCCTCCTTAAGTCTGCTTCTCTTAGCCACCTTCCATAAATCTCTTAAAAGTATTTCATGGATCCTGAGATCTTGTGGCCTTGCTACGGAAAACTAATGCAGCACAAGCCACTTTCTGGGGTTCACAGAGACCTTTCTGCAACTTTTAAATAAAGAGAAAGCATAATGCATAAATCTGAGAAGGGAAGTAGGGAATAGGACAGAGATACCTCTATAGTCTCTTTATAATTCACAAATCAGGTCACCTTGCAAATGCTGCGCTTGTCACTGTGAAATTTTATTTCTTTTCCATACACTGGTTTGGGAGTGCATATCTGTGTGTGACAGGGATAACTCCAAAGTGTTTGTGAGAGCCAAGGGGGAGCGGAGGGACCTTAAGTGCTTGGGGTGAGGAAAGTCTGAGTGTTTTTGCTGGAACAGATTTATCAGGACCTATGAATCCTCTGAACTCCAAGCCACATATTAAAACATTTATATGGCCAAGATGTCTAAATAAATACCCCTTGGCTGAGAAAGCTAAAGTGGAGCAGTGGCTCAGCAATGAGAGTAAGAGCTATGGAGATGGGGAGCAATGACTGTATTTCCCTGGGGTCTGACTAGTGCTCTGAAGGTGGTTTGGGGAAGGGTCCCCGCACCACCCATGATGCTCTATCCTCAGCCTTCCCTGCTGGGCATCGCTGTCCATAGCACAGGGTTCAGGAGGAACCTGGCAGAGACCCAGAAGCCTGTGCCTGATTTTGATCCTTGGCTAGCTTTTCCTCCTAGTGAAATCTCACTGAATTCACCAAAGGTGTAAGTCAAATAAGAGTGTTCTTGTCAGTGTATATGTATATTTGCTTGCAAAGCACAGCATGCCAGCACCCAAAGGTAGAACAAAAATGTATGACAAGGACCTCAGCTGGAGGGCACTATACAGAATAACAGAAAAGAAATTTAAATATGGGGAGGATTTAACAGCTGAGGAAACGTACCAAAGAAGCTGAGCGCCATGTATTTTCCTTCACACATAACAGGATCCCCAAACCAAAGCTCTCACCATCTAAAGCAGAGTCTTCAGAGGTGAACGTCATTTAAATGGTCAGGATTTAGTTTCAGTTGACTACTCTTCTTCTGGGAGCCAAACTCTGTCCAGGATTACAGCTTGTTTAAATCTTTCTCATTTCAGTGGTGCAGTAGCTAAATAACAGTGAAGATGCATTGACCTAACACACTGACACTACAGCGTGTTTTGAATATAATGCCACTAGTATTAACACTCAGCCTGACTTCCAAATTTCTAAAAATCTGGACAGAATATTCACATTTATAACACTTGAAACAAGTGCAAATGTAATTTACCTCTGCTGGTAGGTGTCTTATATAGTATTAAAGCAATATAAAATGCCCAGTGTAAATTGTGATCAGACTTGGTAGGTTTTAATGATATATCGTGGCAGTTTTTCAAGAATTCTTCTTTAACAAGAAATCTTTTAGAATCCAAATGCAACATTGAACTATATGAAAGCACACTGTATGAATTTCTGGTTTTAAAAAAATCCCTAAATGCTGCTGCATAATATCACTCACAAGACACTTTGGAAACTTTCCTTTTTCTTTAATGAATAAAGCATTTCAAAAAGAATCTCCCGAAAGAAGCTTGCATTTGTTGCTAATCCTTTTGGCTTCTGTTAACTATTCTGCAAATCTCTGATGCACTGTAGTTCAATAAATGGGTAACCCTCTCTGGTTTGTGTTTTGATTCTTTTGCCTTTAATGTAAGATAAAACAGCCTGCTTTGAAGGAAGGGAATGTCTAAAGCTTCCTGGAAAAACAGAGAAAATGACAAAATATCATTTTCAGGAGTCATATTAAAATACGGGCATGAAGAGCTTTTGGTGGCTCCCAAGCACTTGTAAAATATACTGTAAAAATGTGCTTTTTAAAAAAAAAACACAACAGTTTTTCTGGATGGGTTTTAAAAGTTCAGAGCTGTCCTCATTATAGCATGAGTCACAATGATGACGAGAGCAAAATGTTGCAGTTTTCCTTAAAACTGCACTTCAGATTCTCAGTGCCATTTACCTATTGTACATTCAAAATGGAGTTGAGGGCTAGTCTAAATTACAGGGCTGGTCAAAATTTGGAATTGCTTTTACAGGAGAAACTATAGTATTTTGATATTTCTTTTGTCCTAAGCCAAGGAATGAAAACTGCAAAACTTTGCATAAAAAATGACATTTCTTAAAAACTTCAATTTGGAAATATCAAAATGCTTCATTGAGATACTTTGGTTTGAGAAGGCTGAAACACTTCATTTAGACTTCAACATTTCATTTGGATAAAAGAGACTAGTATAGCTGGAATGGAGAAGCACAATAATCATGAAAAGAAAGAACTCTGATCTCGTTACTTAGAAAGTGGACACCACTGGTAAATTCCCATCAAGTGTGTTTTATTGGGGCAGGGCAGGGGGTGGTGGTGGGAATAATTCCTAGCAATCTGGAAATGCATTTTATAAAAATTCTGTGAACATTACAGGTTATTTATAACTTATGACTGGGATGTGATAAAGACAAAAGTAAAACATTGAAAATTGTAAATGAAACACTTATCTGAGGTGAAGTCTTCTGATACCCTTACAACAGGTGAGATGTTTCTTTTGGTATTACTAGGTAAAGTAGTGATTTAAGATTTATGTGAACTGAGTTTGGTTTTTGGGTCTGCCATTGATTTGTGATGTGACTGTGGCAAAAGATGTAATCTTGCAATATTTCATTTCCCCTTTCAGAAAAGGAGGAGAAACTCTTCTGTATCTGTTCAGCCCTGTGCTTTTCTGTAGGGTCTCACATGAGTCATGGTCTCTAGAGCACGGTCTCTTGTGCCAGCCCACACCTTGGCCCTGGATGAGATTTGCCTGGAGCCTTAGTGGCTGTAACATCTCTGGCATTTTGGAGAGAGAGCTTGCCTGTCCTATAGTCCTGCTGTGAAGCAGCCACAGCTTGGGACTATCAAGGGACACGTAGGTCACGGTGGCCTTGAAGAGAAGGATCTAGAGCTGAAATATGTCTTGCTGCTGAAAGGACGCTTGTAACACCACCCAGAGATACTGGTAGATGAAGCTGGACAGAGTTCCTCATCATCCATCAGCAAAAATTCCTGCAGTCCTCCACTATCTGAAAATATGGTACAAATAACAAATAATTCCAAAAGCTGATAGACCTCACGGCATAGTCTACAGTATTGAAATGAAACTATTATTTATTTTCTCCTCCATTACATAGTCAAATTTCAATAAAAAATTTGCATTCTACTGTAATAAGACTGGTAGCGGGTTAATAAAGTGGTGGTAATTGCATGAGAAGTTTAAGTCTGTGACACAGGACCATGTATCACAGTGCAGAGAATTCCAACTGCACCAGGAGCCCAGCACGGTCGAGAGCTCGGTGCTCAGTGCTGCTGTTTTGGTGAGGTAACAGGCAACCATCGAGCTGACAGTGCGGTATGTAAAAGACAATTTAGCCTTGTAATTAAGGAGATATTAAGTACATAATCGCATTTATTCATTTAATTAATTTTGGCAAGTTTGTCCTATGACGTTAGATATCAATTGCTAAAGATACACATTTACATTTAATAAGTGTAATTTCTGACTTGCCTTATTTTGTTATTTGCCAAGTGAACACCTAAAGAGCCCTTTTAAATGGATTAAACAGGAGTATAAGCTTAATACATTACAAGAGCATAACTGTACTTTTATTGCTTATTAAATTTTGAGTTAATTATGTAGCAACCAGGTTTATGTTTTATTGTATCAAACCTTAATCCATGGGCTGTTAGAAGTAGTCTAGGGGAAGGAAAACAATTTCCAAATATGTACTGTATGGGTCGTATTTCAAACATATTTACTTAAGGAAATCCACAACTCTGCATTTAAGAGGAGACAGGCATCCACTGCTGGGGTCCTTCAGCTGGAGCTGAGCAGCAGAGCTCACCTGACAGCTCCTGCTGGCTGCACGACACTTTGGACCTCCTTGAGAGATGCAAGGTTGTCTTACTGTGGGAGATTTTCTTTTCTCAGGGACATGGCTATGTTTTCTTCCTTTTCCACTGAAGTTTTGTTATATTTTGATTCCTTTTTTTTTTCCTCTCCTCTGAACATCTTAAATAATCAATTTTCCTTCCTTTAGGGAATAGTCTGACCTGGGCGAACTTCTCCTATCTAAATAGCTATTGGAAAGTTCAGTGTCTAGTCTAAAGAACTTACCAAAAGAGGGACATACATCCAGAATAATTTTTTTCCCGATGATCTCAGGCATTTCTTTTAGAATAGGATCTCCTTCTCTCTTTCTATATAGAAGAAGCTCCTAGGTGGCCAAGTTGGGATAGATGGTTTATGTTAAGACAGTCAAAGTTAATGGAGAACAATCTTTTTTGCAGACTACTGGCAATGAGATATGAGGGTGGAAGAGAGAGGGGGAGGGAAATTTTGATGAGGGCTGTCTCAGGGAAAACAGAGGGAGATCCTAGCGTCTACTGTTAAGGGAGAAGCTGCTGCCCAAGCATTCGCACACCAGTCAAGGAGTCGCACACACACCACCCAAGGCTTCAGCTGCTAGGACCAGAGTCCCTTTGCAGCGGGCGACTCCAGTGAGCTGACGGGTGCCCCTTCCAACTCTACACACACACACACACTCCCCCTCGGGCGCTGCTTCTTCCGGCAGGCTCGAACCTAGGTTCCCCAAAACAGAATCTCTAATCAAAGCCTTCAACATAAAAAGCATAATTTATTCTATCTATGGTGCACAAATTTAGACAGCTCGAGCTGGGTGCCTCCGGAGACGGACCCCAAACACTAAAACCCCTGGGCCCTGACAATCTAAGTTCCTGCCCCTCACACCATAGTCTGATCCAATAGGAATATTAGGGTCTGGGGTCATCGTCTTTCTCATTGAGTCGTTTTTCTTGTCTCTAGGCAGGTTCTTTCTCTTTCCTGGTTTTTAGGCTACCTGTTACTGTGTCTCCTTTTCCTGGCTCAAACTGGCTCTGGGGCTTTCCAAATCTTCTTATTCCTCCAGTCATAGAATAGGTAAACTTTAAGCAAAAGCATTAAGCAAGCTATGACTTCTGCTTTAGCATGAACGACTAATTTTAAGCAGCTAAACAAAGTCCTTAAAGCCCTCCAAAACATATTAACAGCCTCTACAATTTATATACATTCCTGTGTTATTATAGCCTCGCCATCTTAGCCCGTTATTGCCACATGCTCTTTACGTCTGGTGCAGTCCGCATGCTCACATAGCTCAGCTTTGCCACCTTCCACAACACTACCCAGGAGCTCCCTAGTTAATGAATTTTTTTTCCATCGATTTCATTAGGTTTTAGAGCAAGCCATTACATGTTTCACTTGCTCCAAATCTCCTCAAACCATGTGTGCTGTATATGGAACATGGACTTTGTGACCATGTTTCACTGTCCTGCGCTCCTGGTGACACTGGGCATGGAAATGCTGTAAGGTGTATGAGAGAATCAAGCAGCTCTAGAACTTTACAGCAGTAAAAGCTGTGGTGAAATTTAAAGAACATCCTCAGTGAAAAAGTAGATTTATAAATTTCCACATGTAAACATTTGGGGCTTCCTTTGTATAGCTGGAAAAGAAAGCACTCACTTTTAGAAATAAATTTCTTCCCGTGTGACTAATTAAAGAAATTATTCAATTGTGTGCAATTTGGTGACGTTCCATGGGGATGGATTTTATGGGACAAGTACCTGGAAAGATTTATTTCCAGTTTAGAAGTCTCTAAATGTGCAAGATTAAACTAAATTCCACTTTTGTGGCGTCTATCAAGTCTTTGATTTCTAAATGTGACCTGCTGCCCTTTTGAAACCTCTTCTTCTCATTTTAGACATTCATCTTTTTGGTGGAACATGTAATAAACTCAGCAGCCTGAATTTCACTATTTCAAAAAACACTTTGCCAGATGCTGCACATAGCTGACAATACCGAGGGAGAATTTTTAAAAAGAAAAGTAAAATTGTAAAATCTCTTCTAACTATAAAATGGCATGTGAATGCTGAAAATATCTTAGTGATGCAAAGCACACAGAGTCCCCCACATGTAAGCTTTTGTTGGATGAACCTCCAATCCAGAATTTAATGTTATCTGATTAGGTGTGAACAGAGTTGTCAATGAAGCAGAAAACAGGACACAGCTGATAAAACAGTGAAGTTAAACAAAGATAAGGCAACTTTGTTGCAAAGCCAAAAAATTCCATTTGAATGATTCTAGTGTAGTAATTTTAATCCTGCTAAACTTAATCTCTTGGAAATGTAACCAGAATGAATTTTCCTGCCTCCAACTAACGTGGGTTTTGTTTTGTAAACTATGTAGGATTTTATTAGGTTCCATGGAAATAATCTCTTTAAAGTTATTTAAACCACATATTTATTATTATGCCTGGGATTCAAAGACTGTAACATTTCAAAATGTTGGTTTAAAATCAACATAAAAAGACAGTTGCTTTGACCTCCATTCTAGCAACAAATTCCACCAAAGCCAGTGCTCAGCTTTGCCTCAGATTCCAGGATGACACCTAAGTACCACTCCACAAATGCATCTCAAATATCCTTTTTTTTTATGGATTAATTTGAAGAAGCCACAGATTCTTTTGCAACCTTCACCACAAAAGAGTACGACTGCACAATCAAATGCGTGAGAACCCTGGAGCAATGTCATGGCTGATATAAATTTTTATAATAGCATGTATTTACGTCAATTTATATCAACTGAGAACATGACCATCTCTTTCCTTAGGAAGACAAGGTTATGCTTGCCCGTGGAGAGAAGTGATTACATCAGAAGGCTTTTTGAAGTTACCTCCATCTTGCAGGTACCTCAGGTACCACAGAACTGAAAACGAGGTGGCAGTGGCTTGACCATCGACTTGTTACCTAAGGAAGTTCACAGAGTCTCCTGCAAGTCTGCAACATGCCAGCATGCTTTCACTCTTGCCAGAGATGACTTCACTCAATAACTTCCCATCCCTTTTGATGCTCTGAAAATTTTCTGGCAGAGGAGCAAGAATGAGTGAGTTTTCCTGCATCATCCTTTGTGGAACCCTCAGAAATAGTACAATGCTTATTATTGCTAGTAATGCCTTAATCACACCTTTGCGTGCAAAGGAAACATGCTCTCTGTGTGTTAAGAGTCATTGCATTGTAACCTTTATATTTCAACCTGGCTCAGTCATCATCCAGCAAATTCGGTTTCATCTGCCAGACATCAAGGACTGCACCTGCACCGCCTGCCAAGATACACTCCCTCGTCTTCTCCTCCGTGCTCCCATGACCACATTGATGGACTCCAGCTCTGTTGGCAATGCCCTCTTGGATATCTTTGCGGCCTTCTTCCAGTTTCCTATGGACAGAACAACAGCAAAATAGTTTTCCAGGGTAGGTACCATTTTTGAATGGTGGTTTTTTTTTTTCCTGAACCTTGCTGCTTCATTTCAATTACTTGAAATTAAATGGGAAGAAAACTGACAGGAGAAGCTATGGTCATTCTGATCTTAATATCAGTACTGTAATAAGCAATATATAAATGGCAGAGGAGGAACACACAAATGGAAAAGAGAGGAAGCGTCTCAAGTAGATCATCCAGTTGTCATGCACATGAACTGGATTTGTACTTGCTGGTGGCTTACAGACCACTTCAGTGCTCATGTTTCCTGAAGGCCTGGATTTAAATCTCCAGAAAATCCCTGTGGATGTAAGATTGGTAGAATGGATGGGATATTGGCAAGAATCCTGATCACACTATGTAGACCCTGCTTTCTGCAATTACACCAAGGCAATGTTAAAATAATTGCATTTTCACCTAAATCTTATTGCTGACTTTAGTGTACTGCAGGGTCTGGGGTTCTGAGTTGTTTTTCAAGCTCTTCTCCAGACATACTTTCAGCTTAGGTCTTCACTGGTACACAGTGATAAACAGAGGTCAGCTGGCAAACAGATTAGTGTCATCATTATTATCTCTTGACAAAATGGTGTCTTTGGCCAGCTGAAGTTTGCATGACGTGATGGGGCCATTCTTAAATAAATTATCTGTGGCTGGAAGTAAGACAGTCCCTGTAACACCAACATTGTGCAGTCACAGCTCAAGCTATTTTGGGTGAGAAAAAGAAATGAATTTATTGAAAAGTGATAGGAAGATGATATTTACAATTCAACACAAATATTCAGTTTAAATGGAAAGAGTGATCTATCTGGCTGCTGCTGTTTCTAGATCAGGAACATTATTTGCATTCTTTATTTTGCTGATGCTGTTAAGTGCAGAAAGAATGTACTATAATACTGAACTGATAAAAATGCTTGGTATAAAATTGAGAAATTTTCATGGTGACTGGTCAGCTGCTGACAAAAAAATACTTGGAGCAGAATATCAAATGCTCTACGATAGCTTGTGGAAGGTGATGGGAGCTGTTCACTACACCAGCATTTGTACACAGAATTGACAAACCATCACTTTTTCCCATCTCATTTTCCCTGTGTTTTTTCCCCCTATTTGACCCTTCCCCACCCCCCATTTACTAAGTGATTTTCTAGCTGTGATGACCACTGATAAAACAACATATTTACTAAGCTACGTCATTTTCCTTTGCCAGTTTTTTCTGCATCTTCACTAGTGATGTGGTGCAGTCTACTCACTTCTTTCTAGGTTTTCTATTAATATTGCCACCTCTTACTACTAAGGACCTGCTTTGCAGTGAAAGGAACCAAATCATCAGTCTGCACCGAACTAAAAGAATATGACATATTCAGATCTATTATCAAAGAAAAGAGTTGAAAAAGTGAAGGATGATTTCTCAGTCCCTAATCTCTACAGCTATAGCTGAGCACCCAATATTTATCCTTATTCAGTCATTAATGTGCTGCCTGGCATGGATTTAATCTGTACATACCAGTCCTGGGTGTGCATGGAGCATGGACCAGAGACAGTATCAGCTTTCAGATGATGTCATCCTTTTTTGGGGGGACAGCTCTGTGAGCTGTGCTGTGCCAATTGCCTTCAGCCATTTGTGCTATGCCTGGATTTTGGGAGGAGGTTTTGTAGGTGGAAGGATAGAAAAAGACCAAGAATAGCGAGGACAAGAAAGCTGGGGTGGAAGTGACTTTTGGCACAAGGCTGGGGTGAAGGAGTTTGGTGGCAGTGCTCAGCGCAGTTTGGGGCAAGCAGTGAGTCAGTGCAAGGCAGAACATATCCAGTATTGATAGCAAAGCCTGCATTTTTCTGCAACAACCTGGTAATTTAAGAGCAAAATCTTGCATATTGTGTGTGATACTAGGTACAAGCAGAAGGAGTTTGGTGGTTAAAAAGCTGTTGCCTTTGTGCAGTGGACTGCTCCATTGTAAGTAAAGCCGGCACATGAATAAGAGAAAACTGAAATGATGATGAAACAAAATTGAATCCCTTTCCTCATCTTACCAGCATCAGGCTTGAAGGCAAAAATAATACAGCATTCGGAAGTGAAAAATGAATAACTGAAAATCTCTGTGCAACAGGGAACAAGAACTGAAAGGCATTCTGTTTTATTAGATTTTAAATCAAATTGTCCATACAGTAGGGAAATCAGTATTGCAAGTGAGTTTGGTTTTTTGCTAACAGATTAGGATTGTTTATCTACGAAAACAAGACTTTTTTTTTAAAAAGAACACCACTGACAAAACTTCATGAAGGAAGAATTGGGCAGCTGCATGCAAAAAAAGACACTTTCACTGAGGCCTGTGCAGTGTCAGTGGTAACAGGAATTCAGAAGACAGATCTGTGGCTGGTGCAGTTCTTGCAAGGAAAGTTTTAGGGCAGCAGGCGGATGACCAGGTGCTGACTGAGCTGAGATTTAGCTAAGTGAATAGGATGTGGAAGGCTGCTGGACATGACATGAGAAATTGCTGGATATGACAAATAGCAATGCGAGAAGCTGACAAAAGTTACAGACAGCTCCATGGAAGATGGCTGTGTTGCACAGGTGGTTAAGGGGAAGCTATGCAAGAAACAGCTGAACTTCACAAAAAAATGGAACATGGGAGATTTTGGAGCGAGTCAGATCTTCTAAGTCCAACAGTACCTGGATGACATAACAGCAATAGCATATAAGAGGTATCAAATTTGGGTATGGATGTAGCAAAACTGGGTCCAATGCAGAATAAGTACTTACGGGTGGGTTGTTTATTTGGGATGCTACTAGGGTGGAGAAAGGGAGACATGTTTCAGATATTCCAAGCCTTGTCATTAGCTGCTGAAAGAAAATATGCACACATAAACCCAAACCCACCAAAGATTTAATTTGGGATTGAACATTAACGCTAGAGTGATGTCACAGCACTTAATCAGTCTTTACTCTCTGAAAGCAATTTAAAATTTTCCGGTGTGCTTCAGAAACTGAACTACAGTTTGGGTTGAGCACACTGCAACTTTTTTTGAAACAGGGCTCCTGAAAGGAAAAGAAACAGTGAGGAAGAGAACGGAGGGAAGTGTGCACAAGCAAGATTGTAGAAATAAACTCTGTGGGAGGAAATGAGGCTAAGCTAGAGAGATTTTAATTTAAGCATGTACTTAAATACCTTGTTTAATTGTACAGGACAAAGTCCAGGAAAATTTTCAGTAACACAAACTCATGCTTTCATTTATCTCTTAACAATCTGGCTTCTTGTATCTTTAAGTTTTTTCCAGCTTCTGTAAAAGGCTCAACCCAAATGTCACATCTCCCCTCCCAAGTGTTTTAATTCTCTAACCAGATTCTGAAGTCGGAGGCTGCATGTGATGAAACATGCCTTTTCAAAAGGCAGTTTACTAGAGTAAGAGTTATGTTAAAGGACAGGAAGTAAAGTGTTGAAATGATGACACATAGCTTATGATGAATTTTCTTTCTAGGAAACTAAAAGAGCTTAATTGTAGAGTTAAAGTGTCACAATGCAACATAGCATTTGATGAAAATGAAAAATGTCTGGGTTTGTGTGTTCAGGCAGCTCATGAACATATCTAGATGGAGTATGTATGAAATTAATATTTTTATTAAAAGAAGCAGTAAATATAGCTGGACATTTTAGATCAATGATCAGATTCCATCTGATTATAAGGAGCAGCTGCCTCACTTGAAGCTGTTATCATGTCACATCTCATAACTAAAAACTCAGGGTCCACAAGACTTCTAATTTGCTAGAAGAAGTGATATAGCTAATTCAGTAAGCATTACACTTTTTTTCCTCTAAAATAAAATTAAGCATCCTCTCCATCCTGGAGTTAACAGGTTTGACTTTCTGGGATTGCCATCAGCAAAGATGTAAAACTCAAGTCAGAGTAACCAGTGTTCACAAAGCATTAAACTGCACTTTTCATGAGATGGTAAGGATAGAAATCTTCTTTGCATAACATATTGAAAGATTACTGCCTATTTGACTGCCTTACACTTTCAATTAGGTGGGCTAGTCATCTTCTTTTCTGATCCAAAGCTCTCGGGCAGATTTGCTATGTGCTATTAAGCAATCATGTTCCTTTAAATGGTGCAAGAAACAGTCCCTGCTCTTGCTTTATTAAGTGCTTTGGGGAAGAAGAGTGTTACAAACAATTGAGGTATCATTGCGATTAGTATCTTTGGTTTTGCGCTCATCTTGCTCATAGACTGGGTTGGTTCAAAGCTGGTAATTGTATTAGCCAGGTAGTACAGCTGAGCAGTTCTGCTGCTATTTCACTGCTGCCCAAGAAGCGAAGCACAAGAAGCAAAGCTCATCATGAGTGCAACATCATGTGTCTAGTGTCTCACCACTGACATGCTGACACATCAAAAAAATTCTGTCTGTGCCCTATCAGTGCATGGATTCTACAAGTGAATTATTAGATCTGGAATCACTTACCTATTTGTAATTCTTCATTAAAACAGGTCTGCTTGGATTGATCATAGCCTCTTCTATTTGTCTTTTATCTGTTTATATATCTAAACATACTGGTGTATTTGCACTACAGGAAGCAATGCAGAGATTGGTAAGTTATCAATCAATGTCTCATTAAATAAGTGTCATACAAATATCTGAAGCAAGCCCATTTCATCCCCACGCATAGAGACCTTTTGTCTGCAGCATTTCATCAACAGAGTCTAATTATGATGAAATATTTTCTTTGTCATTCTGTGGTGTGAAAGCTGGATATAGAAATGTCACATCAGTTATTAAGTATGAGGAACCCAGATTTCAGACTTCTTATTCCTAACCCAGCCTTCTCCAAAAGTACCATGTGTAGACAGCTGCCTGAAAGGCCACATTTATCCCACAGTACTGGGGATAAAATATTGGCACTAGGAGATAAGTGGGAAAAAATAACGTTGTCCAGACATGATTAAACATCCATGACAGGTGACATAACAGCATCTCATTTAGGATGCAGTTCTTTTCTATTGTACAGGTCTGAACAGCTAATATTTAACAAGCGGGTCTTGCCATCCATTTTGACTTATCCCACTGATTATTGCCTTCATTATTTTATCTGAGATGAGCAATTTTTCCCCCAGGTTCTCTTTTGTTCAAAATGCTGATTGGTCTTCTAGAGCACATTCATTGCAAATAATTGTGTAGCTTCAACTCTTTCTGTGCAAGGCAGGGCAGTGCAGTGCAGCATCAGCTGCAATAGTTACACATGCTGTCTTACTCATTTCACTGTTTAATATATTCACCATGCTTCTGTATTTAAACTGAAGGGCACCTTGCCTTGGAAACAGCCTCCATACTCTCAGATGAAAACTGGAATACATGCAAGCGAACATAAAGCTGAAGAGACAGCTTTGAAATTTGCAGCTCCAAGAGCTTCTAAATAGAGGACTGGCACACTCATGTTACAGTAAACAACATAAAAACATGCTAATTGCAACCTACTCTTATTCCTTGAACTTCCACAAGCCCATCAAGGGGTCCTTCTCAGTCAAGCCTTGTCATATTTGGTCACTCAGTATTTCTTTTCATCTTGCTGAAGGACCACCGTTTATAGAAACAATAGATTTATCTGTGCTTCAGCAGGGTTCAGCAAAACATTAAGCAATAATCAAAGTCCTCTCATGACAAAAGTCTTGAGGCACTCTGCACTACCAGCAGTTCAGCTGATGTCAGTGTTTTCTTTATCATCAGAAATATTACTAATTTTTCCCTTAAAATGACAAAAAATAATCCTTCAGAAAATAGCTTGGTTAATGAAAGAAAGTTTATCTGGACTTCTTCACAGACATTTACAGACATTGTGTATCCAAGTGATTTGCACAAAAACAGGTTAGGAAAAAATCCATTTACATGGTGATCATTCCTTCTACAATAAAAGATGACTTGCCTGTCTCTCTCTTTTTTTTTTTTTTTTTTTTTTTAAGATAACCTGTAAAACTAGCAGGCAGCCAGGAAACCCATTCTGCACACAACTCATTTTGTCTCCTGATGAGGATGAGGTACCAGGCTGCCACCCTGGGTACCTCCCCAGAAGATATTGTGACAGTGGGTGACAAGGCTTCAGCACCACTGTGTAGAAATGGGACCAGTGGATGGCTGGCAGACCATCTCACAAAAATAGCAGATAAGTGGCATGGATTCACTCGCCCAGCGAAGCACTTGCCTGGGGTGCATCCTCGCTATAAAAACCAGCTGGGTGCACAGTTACGAATTTCTCTGGACTGAGATATCCAGCTGATCACCTGCACTGAAGTGATGGGGTGAAGTCTAGCACGGATACTTCAAGGGTGACATCCTCCTCGCAAAGGTGCGGGCTTGGCCAGAGGTCTAAGAAGGCTGTAGCTCCCCCTTGTCACTGCCTCTCCCTAACACTGGATGAAAACTCTATGCCTCCTCTTGCCCTGGCACTGGGGGAACCCGCTCCTGCCTCGCTTCCCAGCCGCTCACTCCACCAGCAGTGGGGTTCAGCCCAGCTCACCACACTCTTGCACTGTGGCCTGTTCATCTCCTACGGATAACCCATGTAAGAAACAGAGGTAGGATTTGGCCCTGAATTTCACATCTTGCATCGCAAAGAACAACTCCGTGTTGTTCCTTGCTACCTGAAATATTCAGCAAGCAACTCTATAATGCTCATTTTAAAACTAATCTCCTGACCATCCTTCAGATTAATGTCTTCATATGTTTTTATTTTTTACTGCAGGATGGTTTGAAGCAAGGTTATTTCCTTTTGCACTCTGGAATCAATAAAGGAAAAAAAAGAGCAAACCAACCAACCACAGAGCAAAGCAAACCAAAACAAAAAAAAACCTGATTAATATTCCAGGCCATCCATTTTATGGTTAGAAAAAGCCTCTGTGCACAAATTCATGCTCACAGTGTCCCAGGAAGCATTGTTGTTCAGCTCGCTAGAGGCCTGCATATAGATCATATTTCTCTTCAAAAGCAAAGTATGATTTTATTTTTCTTAGGCATTGTTAAGGAGTATTTATTGTTCTCCTGGAGAAAGGGGGGGACATAAAGCGTGGATTCTGGAAAAACCCTGGTATCGTTAAACTAATGCTGCTGTGCATTACAATGAAATGCTGTACTTGTGAAATTATGTGACATTCAATATCCAGCAAATTCATTGTTATTACTGTACATTGAATGTCAAATGAATTCATAATGGTGGTATATTGAAGGTAAAATATTATCCTGGATTCAAACGATGCCATTCCATTGAAAACTCACACCAGCCATTAGGGCAGGGGATGGCACGTTCAGAGCTCCACTGACGGGATTTTTTAGCACTCCTGTTAGCTCACTTATAAAAACAAATGGCCCAGGAATGGAAGCGTGATCCAAAGCCGCATGAGGTCAGTGTGGGTTTTTCCTTTGACATCAATGGGCTGAGGATCCAGTCCACAGGGTGGAGAGGGGAGGAAGGAAGGAAACAATGTTAGAAGAGAAATCAGTGAAGAGAAACTCTCCATCACACTTCCCTTGGGTATTTTTTCATAACAGCTTTCTGGCTGGATTTAGTGCTCTGCAAAGGGGGAGAAAAAGACACAACAGCAACTTGCTACTGCAGGAGAAGGGCAGAACGATGTTAAAAACAAGGGCTTAGCGCAGCTAGAGGTACTTACTACAATCTCTGTTTCCTTTTATTTGCTTATGCCCATCATGACTGAAACGGTCTTGGGGGGACCTCTGGAAAGGAGGAACTGTTTTGTGGTACGTATGGGCAGAGCCCCGTTAGACCAGCTACAACTATGTAAAGAACTTTTCTGGCACCTCCACCTCCACGTGGGAGGAACGCAGTACATACAGGATACCTAATAGGGGCTGTAAAAGGCATTAGCTCTGAGAGTGAAACAGTTTAGAATAAAGTTTATTCCTTTTTGCTGAAAAGTGAGACTGGTAGGTTATTCTAGGTGATTTAGAGCTTTTTGCTCTTCGTGCATTATATCATCAAATGGAGTGGGAAATTATCTAGATTGCAGTGGAATGATTTTCTTTTTTGCTTAAGAATATGGATTGCCTCATATACTTGCTGTTGAAAAAAATGTTCAACAGGCAAAACAGGCCCAAATAGAATTTTCCCTTCTTTTGATTTTTTTTCACGTCTCTTTATTTGCTTTAGAGAGCTTTTTCTCTCCTTTTTCTACCGCCTCTGTTTTTCCAATGGCATTTTCCTTTTTTACACATTTCCTAGGGCAAGCATGGGTGCAGGCTTCTTGTTTTCTCCCTCTCCTCCACCCAAAGTTTTAAATTACTCTTAATTTGTTCTGTGTCCCCTACTGATGTCCTCTGCAGTCTCTCATTGTGGTTGGTGTGTCTCAGCACTTCTTAGTATCAATAAGAAATGTCACAAGTGGGAGGGGGTTTAGCTAGCCTGTATGAACAGATGACTCTTGATTCAGGCAGGAGCTATCAAATACAAGGTCATTGATTCACTTTATATAATTCTCATACAGCTTCCCTCTATTTGTTGTTTCAGGAGAAGGCCAAGTATTTAAAGAACAATAAGTATTAGACTCCAGTTTTCCCTTCAATGATGAACACACTGTCTGTGGCCTTGTTTATCTCAACTATAAAACCAGAGGACCAGAATCTGCTCTTCATGGCAACCTGGTAAATCTGGAATTGCTTCATTGTCTTCACTGGAGTTACGCCAGCTTTATCCTGATGAGATGCAAAACAGAATTCAGCCTGAAAGTGAAGTAGATTGTGGATGACATAGCACGCATTCCTAGGACCCAAGAAGTTACTTTCTCATTGGTTTAGTAAGTCCACAGTGGTGGTAAAGCATTTTTACAGTATAAGACTAACCTGAGTCTAGTGACCTGAGACCTGATTGTTAAAAGTAGGAAGCCCACTCTGCACTTCCAGAGATTTGTGAACTACTTATAAAGCTTCCTGGAATAACCTATGGCAAGGAAATTCTTTGTACCTTTCCCCCAGGTGGAAGAATGTGCCTGCAACAATATTGATATTTTCATTTCCATCAAAGGCATATGGTCCGTGTCCCATGCAAGAAGACTCACAAAATCTTGGCCCTGCTGAAATCACAGAGTGTGTTGACACTGAAGGTGGAATTTCACCAATACTGTCCAGAATGAAGAACCCCCACCACCATGTTGCATCTAAGGAAACAAAATATGAATGAATATTAGTTCAGCACAATACAGCACTTAACTTTGGTGTCTACTGCCCTACAGCATGCTTTGGAATTGCCATGACTGGTCAGATCAGGGCTCCCCACAAACTGGAAACTGTCCTCAGCCCTGGCATTCATTCAGTTGCTTCAGAGTAAGCTCACCGTTTTCTTGTACGTTCTTAGAAATACATTTACAATAAAAGAGGATTAGGCAAAGTGTCATACTTTAAAGAAAAGATTGGGAATTTAGAAAAAAAATGGCTATAAACTGCAACAATGATGGATGAAAAACTACCTTCAAGAAAATGCATGCTAAACCAAATCTGTTTCCATGTATTCGTGGCAGCCTGCTCAAGACAAGAACCCTCTCCTGTGCTCCTGTAACACAAGTATAGACCTTCTCGACTAGCAAAGTATCACATATCCACTCTACTTTTGCAGCTGAGTGGAGTAACCCTCCAGAAAGACCAGGTAACAAAATGTCAGGTGCAAGCTTGGACAAAATAATTTCTTTGTTCATGAAAAATACAACAGCTTTCAGGATTCTGGCTATTCATGGAAGACGGCAAGTGGACTACAAAAGAGAACTCTTCCAATTGCTATAATCCAAAAATTAAGAGGTTTAGCAATCCGCAGAGCCTGATATGTTGAGTTTATAACAGCATTTCTCAAGACCTGTCATAGAAACAAAGCACCACAAGCAGTGTTTTTGTCAAACAGTAAGTAAGGTCAGGATGTACTTGGACTCAAAACCCTCAAGGGAAATCCAGTTTCTGTAGGGAAGTCTTGACTCTTTCGCTCTAGTGGAAGAACATGCACTATAAATTTCTGTTCTGACAAAGTGAGCAAACACAGGCTTTGGGGTCAGTTCCTAAATAACACTGTAAGCCAGTGCTAAACAGCAGCCCAGTGTGTTGCTAGAAACTGTGTTACAGGAAGATCGGAGCTACTGACTTCTTGCTTAAGCCCCTTTTTTTAACTGAGATGGTCTTTTTGCTGTTTTCAAGTCAGGTTATTAAGGCATGTATAAAAAGGACATTTGTCTAATACTATAAAATGAAAAAACAAAATGGGAAGAATTGTAGTGACTTACCAAAAGGGATCTCGAGTGCAGCCCGGATCTTTTTAGTCTCACTCAGGTGCTCTTACCACGGGATCAGACACCTACCCCTCTTCTCCTCACTGCAATGAGGAAATGATCTTTCTGTACTGTTAAAAAACGTTTATAAAATATTGCTCTAGTGACCCAGCTTATGGTCCCACTGTAGGAGCACTTCTGTCTGGACAACTTAAGATTGGGAGGCAGATGAATGGGGGTCAACTCTTAACCAAGATCTGTTCCTGAGTTACAATAAACACTAGTTTTTTGTATTTCATAAGAGGAATTAAATTCAAAACCTAAGAACTTGCTATACTGACTCACTGATTTCAGGGCCACTTCATCAAAACTATGTAGCCGGCTCCAAATCCAAAATTTTGAGTACATATGGAGCCAATTTTCAATGAAAATCTGAGTATACCGAGGTTTGTAATTCCCCCATGTAGCATATTTAGGTTAGACTGAAGGAGATTCTGTCCCCGGTAAACTTTCCAGAGGGTCTGAGGTGATGTAATACTAGCTATCTGGCAAGTAAATTCATGTGAGAATGGCCAACCATTTACTATTTTATTCCCTGCCAGCCTTCAAAAATGTCAGTTACACAAGCTCAAATTCCCTGTCAGCACTGCAGGCTGCTGGTGGATATCTCCAAGGTAATCACAAGGGACCTGAGACAGTCTAAATTGCTGCAAGAGGAAGCCTCACTTAAGGCTACGTATACCTTTCACTACTGAGATGGGCTTGCACCAGTTATGACTTGTAACCTAAAGTTGCTGGTCTCTTGGGTACCTCTGTCTTGTTTCAAAAAGCATGCGGCGGTTGCTAGTTATGTTTACTGTACTTGCTGCAAAACAGCAGTGTTGCAGATGGCACACTTATGGGGACAATATAGAAATGCTAATTAGAAATTGGTGACACCAAACCATGCCTCATTCTTTTTACCATTTTTGGCTTTATAAAATTTTCTTTCATTTCAATAATAAAAAACATTATTCTGAAAGCTGCATATTTTCCCTTTAATATTATATTTTTACTTCTATTTTAGGGTTAATAGGTTTCTTTGTAACCCCTCCTACACACTCACACGCATACTATATTATCCTCTGGAGGAGAGGGAGGAAAAGGTCTGAGCGTTGAAGACCAGGTGCTGTAGATAGAGTTCCCCAAAGAGCTGAAGCAAGTCTCAGACTTTCCTTTTGACCTAGGTATTAATGATGCTAGTGGGAAATCAGCCATTTTTAACATACCAGTTTCTCTGATTTGTACATCCCCTTACATATCAAAAAGAATACAAGAAAAGCTACAGAAGGTCAGACCAAATCTCCACCAAACCCAGTGTCTGGTCACTGTCCACCAGCTCCCTGGACATGTGCAGGGATGAGGGGAAATATTGTGGTCACTCTGACCTGTGTATCCTGCTGGTTTCATGTTTTTATTTTTCAGACATATGACCCATACATCTTTCCTGTATTTATTTTTTTGTCTCCTGACATCATTTGGCTTCTTTGCGTTTTCCCCTGCTAGGTCTTCCTTTTCTGGAGAGTGTTGTGAGGTTTCCTTAGGGCCAACTGTCAGCTTGATAATATAGGCAATGATGGTAGATGTTACTTAGAGACAATGTGAGGGGCTGTCTGTTGTCTGCAGCAGTCGTAGCTGTGGACTAGCAGAAGGAAGGGAGGGACTGGGTCAACTCTTTATTTGCATTTAATAGCCCCCGATGGATTTTCCCACCAATGATTGACTGTTATGTAGCACTTCCTATCCAGAGCTAAACATGTTCGGGCAAGTTGTTCAAGAAACTTATAATCCATCTGAAACATCAACAATTTGAGATATTTACATACCTGAAAGCTCTTAAGCCTCCCTGTTTACCTCCAGCTGGTGAAACATGCTTAGATGTAGCAGATCCACGATGCCTTAAAACTTAGCTTTACCACATATGCTACGTATCTTGTTTGCAGTCATCCTTGACCTGCTGCCTGGAGTTCAATACAGTGCTGAAGCTGGGATTAACTCCAGCTGATGAGCAAAACCCTGAACAGTCCTATGTGGGTCCACTAATCTTGCAAATCCAGCTAATGCACAGGCCTCACCTCACCCAGCACTCACCCAGTTCCCAGACTGTTTCTGGATCCTAATGCAAACCACTGAAATCTTCCTTGGGTTGTGGTCTGAACATAGAGGGTGATTCCTTCCTTATTACACTCAGCTGGGATTAACAGGAGACACTGAAAACTGTTTTCTTCTGGCATCAGCATCAGAGTAGGGTCCAGGTTAACCAACGTCACTTATGTGCTTTACTGTACTGCTCCAAATCCCAGCATGATGAAGGAAATGCTGAACTGAAGCGTGCAGGATGGTAGCGGAATGCAGTAATCTGCTACATCACCCCTGGTGCTATGAAGAACGTAGGATGAATAAGACTATAAATCAACACAAGGAGTTTTGTCTATACATGTAAACAGTATATTGTCCTAGTTAAAAGCTGTTCCTACTCCCTGCTACATTTCGTATTTCAGCCGTGCTTGAAACATGACACATTTACCAGATAGTCCTTCCTTATCAATACAGCCCTGTTTAAATAGCTCTATGACTCGCCTTTGGGATGGCAAGATACTACAGATGAGATTGCTGCAGTAGGCCAGGCTGCATTACCAGCCAGCAACACCGACACAACACATCCTGATTAGAAGAGTGCAGCACATTTGCAAGGATAGAAATGTCATCTCTGTTCTGTGATGTAGTGTGCTAAAGGGCAGTTAGGAATGAAATGCTGATTTGAAGAGATGGCTCCGCTGTATGATTTTATATTAACCCCTGCTGTTGAAGACAGTGTGATCCTGCTAGTGCCCACTCTTCCCAGAATGGGATTTGCATGAGAGTTTGTAGTGTTACTGGGTTCTTTCTTTCCAGATAGATCCTCCAAAGGTGGGCTTGTGTGGGGCTTAGTGTGGACTTTGAGACCTGTCTTGCACCAACACTCAGCTCAAGACAAATGTGTTTTGTACGTCAACGGAGACCACACAGAAACTTGCTTTCAGTCATTCTTTCATGCTTGTAAAATGGAGGTCTCTGTGCTTATCTTTTTCACAGGGAGAACTGCAGAGTTAATGCTGCATAATCAGTTAGCAGCAGCAAGCTCAACTTCTTGAAATTCAACCTGAAATACTTAGCTAGGGCAGCATTCCTGCTGCTTCTGATGGACTTTCTGCTGAGTAAGGAGCACAGAGTCAGATCCCATGTATTTGCACCTCACATGCCACTTGATAGCACAGTTAAGGAGAAAAACAACACAGTATAAAGCCTTGCCGTTCAGCTCTTCCAGTAAACTAATTGCAGCTGTAAGTTCTTTGTGTGATATTGCACAGGGACATTTACTCTGCCCATCACCTCATTAACCTTCCTAAATATACAACATCTCCACTTACGAAGAAAAAGCCAGCATTTTTACTTCCAGGTGGAAATGCTGGTTGTTTCACAATCCTGAAAAGGTAATTTTCACAAGATAAATAGTTGGAGCCCATCTGCTTTGTCCTTTGTGCATCTTGATTGGAGCTTGGCACTGCAACTATTACAGTGATCTTTCAGAGACAGATATCTTAGGAAGAATTATCAGCTGCCAGCAGATAATAAGAAACCTGTAATTAGTTAAACCTGGATGGACCTTGTGTAGGAATCAGACCACTCTGGTCACCGCTGATTTAGGGTGATCAATGACTCAGCACTGGCTGATTCTGTTGCTGGACCTTGAAAGCAATTGCACAAAGATAACCTGTTTCTGCAGCTACAACTGACTGACTTGCTGTGTACAAACAGAATTGCTCAAAGTTAATCACGCTGGTTGAAATCAGTGCTGGGAGAATGACTGCCAGGTAGTGCCTTGACCTGCAGTTCAACTTCAGTAGGTGCCTGCCTTGCTCCCGTTGGTAGCCTCAGGGCAAAACATGACCTAAGGTTTTCAGGGGTAGAGGTTGTCCTGGTTTCGGCTGGGATAGAGTTAATTGTCTTCCTAGTAGCTGGTACAGTGCTGTGTTTTCAGTTCAGTA
>JAVKLA010000040.1:11993063-12010591 GCA_034782735.1 Sagittarius serpentarius
TCTCCCCCATCCCACTGGGTGGGAGGGGAGTGAGTGAGCGGCTGCGTGGTGCTGAGTTGCTGGCTGGGGTTAAACCACGACACACCTTGAGCCCGTGGGGTTTTTTCTCAAAAAACAGTAAGTAAATAAATAAAAAGGTGAGATAACCTCCCTTTCATGTGGTCTTGAAACATGAAATTGAAGGTATGTGGCTAACTGAAGAGGCCCACCGAAGGACATTCACAGCTAAAAGTTTTGAATGTGTGAGAGGAGAATGAAGAGGATATCAAAACAAACATCAGGAAGATGAGGTATGAATAATCAAGGTGAGAGAGAAACTCCTGCCTAGGAGTGTTTTATGGGTCAGTCATAAAGAAAAAACTAAATGTTTTGTGAGATGAAATCTTAAGTGAGTGACTCCAGCAGAGTCCATAGGAGTTCATATGCCCTGGTGGTGGTCAGTTTCCATAACACGATGGCAGAGTTCTGTCATAGCTGTAAAATCATACAAATGTTATCCTCTACTTTCCACCAGGTAAAAAGTTAGTATGGTTGTTGAAAGCAACAGCCCTCACAGGGTACTTAATGTCACACCGGAAATGACCCTGTCTGTTCACGTGCCCTGGGATGGTTTTGTATAGAACTACCAAAGAGGATGCCTTGCCTTCTCCTGTGAAAGAGGCATCCAATCCCTCCCATCCATCAAAAATAAGTGATCAGCAATAACCTGAAATCCAGCTAAAGCACAGCTCTCTAGCTTCTTCCATTAATCAAACTGCAAGCTGTATGTGGAAGGTTTAGCTGAATTTATTGAATGAACGGATATTTCTGATAGTAAATCATTTTGGTTCCCGCAAGCATTTCACATACAGTTTTATTTTAAGCCAGCTCTAGCCAATGCTGAATAAACAAGCTGTCTGTCTCTGTAAACAATATCTGGGATTTCCCTCTTCTGCAATAACACAACACATGTACTGCAGGTGGAATTTTCCATGTTCCACGAAAATTATTATTTAATGTGATTTTCCACCAGAAAATGGAAACCACAGTACAAAACAAGGATTTTTCTACTATTTTTGAGCATCTGGGAACTTATTAGATGGTAGTGCTGGAATCCTATTATTTGTTCCCCCCTAGTGCTGGACAGCACATTTTCTTAGACTAACCAATATTGACAAGTAGATCTCACACGTGGAGGTGAGAACTCCAGGACCTCTGTAGCTCAGATTGACCTTTGCATTGGGGCAGAAAAATAAATCTGAATGAGAACCTACCTGAAATTTGGTAAAGTCTGTACCATATGTGATACATCAGAACACTGTGTTGAGAGCATTGAACTCCCCATTGGGGGTCAGAGTCATATATCTTTTTTCATCTCCTTTGCCAAAAGACAACAACATTAGCACAGGCACATACAGAAGAGCTGCCATGTGACTTCTTGTTCCCCTGCAGTGACTAGACCCATGTCCTGTTCCCTGCAATAGCCATACGAGAGACTTGAACTTTGCACTTAGCCCCATCTCCTTTCATTCCTTTGCTGCAGAGGTGACCCTGGTTGTACCTCCATCACTGCACTGAAACTCTTCGGACAGATGAATTGGGAACACAAAGGATGCCGGTAGTGTGGCACCTAAATGAAGGCGAGAAAGAAGCGTAAAGTCTCTTTGTTTCTTCTGATAAAAAGCAAGCTTGTTATTATAATTCAAACTCATTGCTTTCACTGGGTTTTTAGCTGGGTTTGGGGGGAGGAGATGGAACCTTTATAACAGGAGATCTGCAAATTAGTCTATGACACATTTACTTAAGCCATTCAAGTCATATCAGGCAATACCAGCTGTAAACCTGGTTTCTAGTCTGAGTGGTTAAATTTCTTAATCTGCAGAGAAAAAAAGTGAACATTAATTTTTATTTGACATTCAGTGGCTCCAAGCATTTTCACAGACAGGCTTGGTATCATCTGTGTGTCATCTGGAACTACTGAATATACCATCTGAAACCCTTGCCAGCATGAAGCGCTGGTTACTCCTTTTCTGCCGAAAATGTTAGTGGAGCCACTGATGAAGCCACTGGAATATGTTCCAGCGCTTCTTAATAAAGAAGAGAACACTAAGCTTTAAAGGCAACTTGCTGCTGGTCTAACTTGCTGTAGCCACATGGTTTTCACATTTTCTGCAGAATGAATTAAATGGTCCACATCGAACATCAACGGGAGTAACTCAATCTGCACTTTAAAGAGCTGGTTGAAGCCCACACTTCCTCTAGCTTCAGGCGCTGATGACTGATAGCAAGACTTGTAAATAAACCAGGAGAGAGAGCACAGTCCTGTTCATCTTCAGTCCCCTGCTGTCACAACTCCTCCTTTTTCCTGACCAGAATAATCTTTATTCTAACACAGGTACCTCACCTCTCTTACTGTCAGAGAGAAACATCCTCGTGTATTTCAAATGAAGAAAATTGCTTTAGGCTATTATGGATAAATTACAGATGAGCCAGAGTCCAAGCACTGGAATTGCAAATGCCTATAGAATTGTGGAATTTTTTATTTCTGCATTCTTTTATAAGAATAGCTTTCATCAAGAAGAATCACAACATATTCTCCTGTCCGTTTTGATTCAGGATGGTGAGTAAGCATTGGCTGAAGTGTCACCATTACAGAGACATTTTTTTGCATCAAGGTCAGCAAGAAGTGGCTGCTCCCTCAACCTCTTCACCAAAGTTCATGGTTAGGGTGAGTGGAAAACCAATGCTTCCTCCTTGCATTTTGAATCAGGCTGAAGTTTAAAAAAATCAAACAAAAGTCACTCATGAGCCCTGAAGCACCAAAGCAACATTGGTAAAGGCAGCTTCACTGATCTGATTCCAAGAGACCATCTACAAACCCAGTGTGACTGTGTTCCATCAGCAGACAGTGTGGAGCAGGTAATCTGGAACATTTGGTTCTCTGTTCTGCGATGGATGCAAAAATGGCAAGCTACCAGGACACTTGCACTCACCTTGACCCATGTTGTCTCAAGAAAGAAATGTTTTCCAACAAAACTTGGAATTTATCTGAAAAAATCTGGGTCTATTTGTGGCTGTCTGTGCTAGACTCCTGGTTCAGCAGGAGCTGCTGCAATGATTGATTTACTTCTTAACTCAAAGACACATCTCTAAAAACAGCTTAGAATAACAATGCAGTTTGCTGCTGCCCACTTGGGTTACAGACTTTCCAAGGCTATGGCATCTGCTGCTTTACAGCAGTAACAGGCCACGTCATAGTTATCCCACAGGCACTTCTGTAATATGCATGATTATCATTATCTTCATAACTAATAACAGATTTATAAGGCTTTGAAGTTTTTCTCTCTTTTTTTTCTGGCTTGGGAGAACAATTGTGAGCAATGTGGGCCTGGGGGTTTCTTCAATCTCTCTTTAGCAGAGAACTGCAAATCAAAAGCCAAACTAGCGGAGAGGTTCTCAGCTGTGAGAGAAGCCAGCCCACATTCACTTGAATCCAGTGATCCTTATCCAGTCTTGTCTTGGTTTTTAACAAAAACTTAAGCCATCTGACCTTTGCACAGTCTGAACTTGATTTTTATTCTTGAAATCTAAGAGAAAAAAAAAAATCTCTGTAGAATAGCTATTTAACTCTTGCAGTGACATTTGGTTGGATATTAATACTAAGAATACATAAAATGTGATTTGCTCGTAGTGAATGTTTTCCTACAGCTGACAAGCAAGCAGACGAACCTCTGAATTTGTTCTGCTGTGCTTATCACCTAGAAATCACAACAGAATGCTACTTTAGATTTTTGAAAGCATCATAAATCTGAAATACGTATAATCGCTCTACAAGTTTAAAAAAAACACAATGGAATATCTTTTTACTTTGAGTCGAGGAGTGCCTCTGATGAAAATACAAACTGACTGAAGCTTCTTTTCACAGGCACATATGAGATTTGATGAAATTTTCTTTTTGAAAGTTTTTCAGGAGCTGGTCAAAAGAAGTGCGATGCTAAACTACATCTCAGATTAAAACCCAAAATGTGAACAAGAACAAAGCACTGTGCCAGGGTCTATTTTCACTCTTTTGTTTTCCACAGAAAATTTCCAAATATCTCAGTTAACAAAGAGGAAAAATAATAAAAGTCTCAAGAAGTTCTGAATTTCCTGCCTGGCTCCACTTTTAATAGCGAACAAGCCAGACTGCACAACACTTAAGGACTGGAAGCAGAGAATGCCACAGGGAGAAATTTACCCTGGCACAAACATGCTGTTGCTCATATTTGTCAAGGGCACTGGAGTTAACCATCGCTCCTCCTGGGAATATCTTGGGACTTGATGTGAATGTAAATGTCCATGCAAGTCGTCAAGTCTCTTCAGTTACAAATACAGCCTCCAAAACTGTGCCACCAACAGCAAAATGCTGCTGCTTCTGTGCTCAGCCTGTGCACTGAGTCAGTGGCAAAAACTTCAGGAGGAATAATGCTCATCGTGGTTTTTTGTGTCTAGTAATAGGCAACCTGTGAATTTTGGATGGCTGCAATCTAGTGGTCATGTATGAAGGAATAGGTGCTCAAGTATGCAGAAAACCTGCCTGACAGCTCTGCTGGGAATATCCTCTGTAACATACAAGCTGCCTTTTTTAACCTCTTCAACTTTAAAGACTGAGCGGTAATTTTTAATCCTTACTTCTGGAAGAAGGTGAATCCTGCAAAGCAATGTGTGTCAGCATCAGAAGGGGTGGGACAGCCTATAGTAGCTGGCTGTTTTGTTTTTTTTTAAACAAAATGTGTAACAAAGATGGTGTTCTGTGGCTCACTTTTCCATTTGTAAAACCTTATCTGGTGCGTTAGTCATGGGAAAGTCATTTGCAGCGCTTTGTTTCCTCTCAAATCGGGGTCAAAATGTGCTAATGTCTGGTAGGAAGGGCTGCAGAGTCTAAGGGTGATGGACTGGAAGAGCCATTAAAACGCAGGTAAGGTAGAAATAGCCTTGCAGTGTATGGGGCTAGATTCCTGTGCTAAAGTGCAATGAATTCCCAAGGTGATCTCATAGGATTTAACCAATGATAAGTCACCAAAGACTGGTTAAGTAAAGATGAAACTAAACACAACCATGTAAACAAGAAAGATAGTGTGATTGGCACCTGGGCTAATTTCCTAACAGGACTTCTTTCTCCGTTGAAGGAAAATACTTAAAAGAGTTTAGTAACATTTTTAGAGGTCATTAAGCCAAAGCAGCTTATTTAAACAAAGCAAAAAGCTGCTGTTTGCCATTCAGGACCTTTTCTACTTTTGGATGTAAGCAGCATAACTCCAATAATGTCATTACCCTTTGAAGACCTAGTCCTGCTGAAGAGCAAGCCCATAACAATTACGTAGGCTCTTTAGTAATGCCACCCCTTACTGCACGGTGCCTCCCTTGTCTGCCACAGGGCATGCCAGCACAGAGATCCTGGAAAACACTGAAAGGAAAACCAGAACAAAGTGGTGTGAAGAGGATGTAGATCATGAGGGCAAAAGGAATGCATTTGGGACTTCCCCAAACCCATAACTTTTTTTTTGGTGTTGTGTGGTGGGTTGACCCTGGCTGGATGCCAGGTGCCCACTAAAGCCACTCTATCACTCCCCGTCCTCAACTGGACAGGAGAAAGAAAATTAAAAAAAAAGCTCATGGGTCGAGATATGGACAGTTTAATAAAGCAAAAGCAGATGTCACACGTGAAAGCAAAGGAAAACAAAAGATTTTATTCTCCACTTCCCATCAGCAGGCAATGTCCGGCCACTTCCCAGGAAGCAGGGCTTCAATACACATAGCAGTTGCTCCGGAAGGCAAACGTAAATAATGAATGGGCCCCCTTCCTTCTCCTTTCTCTTAGCTTTTATTGCTGAGTAGATGTCACACGGTATGGAATATCCCTTCGGTCAGTTTGGGTCAGCTGTCCTGGTTGTGTACCCTTCCAAGATCTTGCCCAGCCCCAGCCTACTGGTGAGGTGGGGGGGAATGTTGGAGAGACATCGCTAATGCTGTGCGAGCCCTGCTCAGTAGCCGTCAAAAAACTGGTGAGTTATCAACACCTTTCTAGCTGCCAATACAGAGCACAGCACTATGAGAGCTGCTATGGGGCAATTAACTCCATCTCAGCTGACCCAATACACACAGTTATTTGCAAATGCTCCTACACCGTAAAACATTCTGGAAGAGGGTGGATTACTCAAGCATTCAGTGTCATTTCCCACAAAGTCTTTTACAAAGCAGTGAGTAATCTGAGACAAACATAATTCAAGACCTCGGTTAATCCATTTTGCAGCTGTTGGCAGCTTTGTCTCTGATCACCACTCAGGAGGATGCACAGTCTAGGGGAACAGAGCACTAGGCAGATTCAGAGCAGTTACAGGCAGAAGAATTTCCATGTTGGGGCAAGGTTACTCCTTATTTGTACATTGAACAGCCTATTGTCTAATTTTAAACATCCTAACGATGGGGTTCTTACCACTCTCCCTGGAGACAGTGCCTCAGACAAAACAGAACCTTTCCACAACAATCAGCAGAAAATTTTTCTTGTAAAAATGTCAGCCTACTATCAGGGTGAGGCTAAGAGTACGAAGACCAGATTTGTGGTAAGCGCTGAGGGGAGGAAGGGGATGATAACATCAGCAGCATCACTGGAGTGGGAGAGACAAATGGGGCTCCTCTTGGGATCCTTGCAAAGTGCTCTGGGGATTGTAGGGCCGGTGTATCAGGAGGGTCCTCTCCACTGTTTGAAGGGTTGAGTGAGTGGTGGGGCTATTTCAGCAGATGAAAAGAGAAGTGGCACTGTTATTTCCCCAATGGTAGTTCAGATTTAGAGTGGCAAGGGAAGAGGAGAACTGAGGGAGCTTGGTAGAGGGTCAGGTAGCAGCCGCTGCTGCTGTTTTTGGGACATGTTAGGGAGGTCAACCTCACATCCTACTGTGGTCAACTACTGTAGATGCATTGAGGGGTCATGAGAAGAGTCGTCTGTTAATTTAGACTGGCAGTTTTCAATGTTTATCATTAGCAAGATCGTACAGAGAAATTACAGTCACAGCTGGCATCATGAGTTTGGAAGGAAAACACTGGCTAGAACTGTCTAGGCCAGTCTTTCTTGCCTTTACACTAACATGTGTTGTTTTTTTTTTTCTTCCTCCCCCTGCCACCCCCAAGAACTTCACAAAATGCATTGAAACAAAACTAGGAGCTGAGATCTTGAAAAATTGACCCTTAATGTGTTTTTCTGGTTCTGCCTTCCTCTTTTCAAGGGTGTTGCAGCCTCATGTTTCTCCATCATTTCATCTCAGTTCTGGACTGGGCATCCACAAGGGCAACCAGCTAAACATGGAGTTGTTTCCTGTCCAGTATCAGATTTGGTATCTAGTTTTTGCAGCAGGGCAGTATGGCATGAGATTGCAGGGGTGGGTGAAGCACAAAACACCATTCCACAGCTCAAGGAAACCCAGCCTACTTCTAGCTTTTAGTTCAAACAAATCATCCCTCTTCTAAGACAGCTTTTTAACCTTTTATGAATGCTTCTCTTATTATAATTTATTATTATAACGAATAAGGTCTGAAGCCCTCCGTCCCTCAAGGTTTTCAAAATAAATCCATCATTCTGGCATTTGGGAATCCTTTGAAATATACCATACCAAAAGAATCCAGACCCAGGAGGAGAGAGGTTCAGTGACATGATGTCTGCTCTCACAGCATTATTGTTCCCATTCCCAGCTCATCATGTTAGGGTTGTTTCCAGTGGCTACATGAACAGCTTATTGCTAACATCTTTGTCAAACACAATAGTTTAAACATGCATCCATGGTACAAGTACACTCAGTAATTATATTGTTAAGACATGGGCAATCAATTAGGAACCACACTGGCATGGAGATATATTGACAATACTAATTGTCTTCTGTTACTCTCACTGCTTACTCTGCTCCATTTTGCTCAGTCCCTTCATTTTTCCAGAGAATCCAGATTCACATGGGGGACTGCTGGGCTGCTGTGCAAGTTGGATGCCAACATCTGGAGCGTGTTTCCTGGCCCCCTCCGCTCTGATATATGAGTGACAGGCTTCTTACTGACAATACCCACTTTTCAGGGCTCAGATATGACTCTGCTTTGACTGACTGCAGTAGCTTTGGGGTCCAAGTATAAACCAGCACGGGTTCAGCTTGAAAATGAATCATGGAGCCACCTCGAGTAATGCTTTCCTTCAGCACGTTCTGAACTGTGAAAGTGTCAAGTTCTCTGGGATTCCATAGGAGATGCAGAAGTGAAATACCTTTTTTTTTTTTCTTAAAATAATATATCTCCATGGCATATCCTAGAAGTACAGAAGCTCCCCGTGTACAGCTTCATTCCTGGGGAACTGTTGAAGTGTGCCCAACTTCAAAGGAAGCTAAGAAGGAAAGAGGACAGTTGTACTAAGCTTTATAGGCTGATTACTGTAAGTGTATCTGCTGTCACATTTAACAAATTTCCTACTATTTTTCCTCACTCCTTCCTCTCTCTTTCTCTTTGTTTTTTCAAAAATCGGAGCAATACAGTGTATTTCATGACATTAATTCAATATGCATAATAACCTGGGAAGAAATAGGAGAGGTTTTGGAAATTCAGGACTATGGATCATCAAAATGGAGACCAAAAAAAATCTGCAAATCATTTTAACTTACTGTAACAGTAAATAGGAATTATCAGGAGGAGAAGTTTGATTAACTGCATAAAGAAGAGCAAGGCAGATAAGAAATCTTTCCTGCATTGCCATTAGAGTGAAAGGCAGTGATGGTAAAGTATGAAGGAAAAAGTGAGACTTGAACATGCTTTAGGTCAGATATTAATAGGGTTTGGGAATAAAGGAGGAAGAAGGCTGGAAGAATTTGTAAGTGGAATCAGAAGACTGCAAACAAGATTGAGAATATGAGAGACTTCAGAAGAGAGGTGGAGTGTAACTCTAGAGGGAATATATACTCAATCGAGGTTGAGCAGTTTGCAAACATAATCTCTGTGTGGGAAATTACTAACCAAACACAAATTCTGAAAGGACGTCCACACATCATCTGTCCACTCAGTGAACTTTCCTCTCACCACACTGTACTGCTGCTTCAGTACTGAAAATGAAGCTGGGAAGTCCGGGGATATTGAAGAGTTCATACAAAATTGTCGTCTCACAGGCAGACTCGCCAGGTGGAAAGATGTTGAGCTGTAAGGTATACCCCTTTCTATACTTTGACTCTGTTTGGGTTTCTACTGTTATTTATACATGTCCCAACAGGCAACCTGCCCCCACCACCACAAAACCCCCAAACCCATCCTCAAATAACTTTGCACTATCCAAAGCTCTAACAGACACTATCAGTGTACTTTTATATAACCAACAAAGTCAGTCGAGTTCAAATCTTGGAATTTAAGATGCAGCCCATCCTGAGCAACTATGAGACAGAAGTGGAAATCCAGCCTGGTCTTTGAAGTGTTTTCTGGGCTAAGAAGAAGCATCTTTCCTCATGATCTCTTTTTATATGATGCAACATCCTCTGTAAGTATTGTAAAGGAGGTGTCTGAGGAGAGATAAAAGGAAATCTAGAAAGAATATATACTTGATAGAAGTCCAGCACTTTGCAAACACAGTTTTTATGTAGGGAATTATTGCCCAAATGAATTCAAAACTAATAACGTGTATTGCCTTCTCTTCTGCTTTGTTCTAGCAGCATGTCTGTATAGAAGACATGAACTCCATTCTGTCAAGGAGATGAGATATACCCCCAAGTCCTGTTCTCCCAACAGCAGAAATCCAGCTATTGACCTAATTATGGGACTCTCCTTGCTGAAGGCGAGGGAATGACCTTTTCTAAGTAGGAGAAGATTGCATATCTCTGCATACCCCTTCCAGCCAGTTATCCGAGGGTTATCTGTCAGCCTCCCTAACTCCTCATCATGGGGGTAATCTTCTCTGACCTGTACATCGCCCAGTAATTCAGGTACAAGGTTGCACAAGAAAGGACCCGATAGTTCTCGATGAGCAGAAAACTAAGCATTTAGGGCAAAACTCTGCCTCAGTTGTAGTCCTGAAACTCTAATGAAGGTGAATGGAAGTACGTGAGTACAGAATACAGGTCTTCCATTTTAGAGTGCGCTGGACTCTGTCTCAACTCTGAAGCTGGCCGTTTCCTCTCTGCCCAACACCCTTTCTCACAGGAGACTCATATGTCACTGTCTGGGCTCTAGCTGATGGCTCTTTCTTATCTCATTGTTTATACTCTTATGACCTTTTGTTGTTCAGGTGTCAAGAGCCCTCATTATCATTTTAGACATGAGGTCATGCTTCTAATCAGCCCTCCCCCCTTATTCAATTAACATTTCCAGTGTTTTTAAATTAATTGCATTGGTCCACAGGCCGGGGGAATTTCCTTCCAATTAGTACCAGTAGCGAAAGGCACATATCAAAGTTTATTTGCTTGTATCAGTACTCTCTTTTGATCTGCTGAAAGGATCTGGTGAACATACAATTAAGAAGTACCTCCTAGGTATCTTTCCCCAAAGGACCAACATTACCTGCCGGGGTCTATTAGCATTTCAATATGTTTCCCACCTCAGGAAATGTCTCTGCTTCCTTGCCTGACTGGTTAATGTAGCTGCATATTTTGCATGCATATCACTTAAAGTCACTGCCTGCCATTGCTGACACTCATTATCCTCCATATTGCACAATTAGGGATTAGACTTGCATTCAACCTTCTTCCGCTCTCATGGGAGGGTCAAATGTGCACAGCCATTTGGGAAGGGTCAAACATTCAATGCTGTCAGAGAGGGACCGGGGGCATCCACGCCAGACAGCAAGAGAGTGACAGTGCTCTGTAGGAAATGCTTGTGTCAGACTAGCGATGTGCACATTTCTTGATGTCTTCACACCCTTATCTCTAAGATGTGCGTGATTACCAGGCCTTGTCTACATAGCCTCTGGGCATGTGGACTGAACAGAAGGGTGCTCAGAAGGCATGAAGACTTCCTGATCTCGGCCTCAGATTACATCTCTTGGAAAGAGAGCAGAATAGCTTGTGGGAAGGATATTCCACCATGTTATTACTTTTAAAGTACTGAAGGCTTAGTGCAAACCAGAACATGTCAGAAGCAAACCATTTTAATGAGACTTAGGAATAGATCAACTCTGCCAGAAGTTATATGGGAGTTTAATTGCCTCAACATTTGCCTGTAGCGACACACAGCATGTCTATGTCTTGACCTGGTTTAAGCATGTGGAAAGGATTCTTTACCCAACTGTTGGCTCTCACAATCACAAGTTAGATGCAAGTTCTCTTTTGAACCAAGATTACTGTCTGCATCTTGCCAAGGCCAGCCTGTGCAAACGCAGCCCAGAATGGGGAGTGTAATTATAAACAGAGATAGTTCTAGAACATTGAAATTCAAGGCACAGTTCCAACTTTACGGCCAGGAGGTGTGTGGAAGTTTTCTTTGCTTGAGGTTCCATTGCAAATACTTCATGTAAGGGTGACGGATGAGTTGTAAGAACTTTTTATGCATTCTTCCCCCCTCTCTCTTACCTGTCCCTGTGACCGATGACAAAGCCATGACTACGCTGCCTCTGGCATTGCCACCACATTAGCATACACTGGTGGTTGGACTCAGATGTCAGATGTGTTAAACATCCTCCTCTGGGCCCAGTCCCTTCAGTGCTGTCTCACTAAAGTGCAGTATCTTGTAAATACAATCTGTGTCTCACTGTATCCTCTGATGCTTATTATAATTCAGGTAGCTTTTACTTTGTGGAGATAAGTGGTTCATGAATGATCCTGAGTTTGTTTTTGAGTAGAGGAGAACCATTTTGTGGTTTGTGAGCTGTGGGGAGGGGATGTTCTGTAGACCAACCTGGAGTAAGCATCCGTTACATGTTTTGCTGAGATGAAGAAGGATGAGATTCAATGACCCAGATTGTCCTTTCAAACTCTGTAGCCCTTTACATAGGTCAGAGACAGAAGGTTTTTTCCAAAGGCCATTCAAGTGTGTTTCAGACTGAGAGATCAGTCAGGAATTCTTTAAGGAAAGGAGTTTCAGTTCTATTAATAGTTAAAGGAATTTTAAAAGGTGGGGAGAAAGCACTTACTGACAATACACAGAAAAAGAAACACAGAAAGAATATCAGTGGCAATATTAATGGGGCCAGGAGGAATCTAATCTAAGCCTTTTAGGTGGAGAGTGCTGAGTCCTTTCTTGCATTTATCAGTGAAAATCAGAAGTAACTTCCCTAAAGTCAGTAGATTTATGCCAGCATAGCCCAAGGAAGCAGACTGCCTGGAACCACTGCTAATTTGAACACAGACCAATATAAATCTGTGGGAATAAATCTTACATAGTGGGTATTAAAGTGAAGTGTTTGTGTCAGCCTAACCTGTTCCAAATGTCAAAGTCTGAAGGATACTACAAGCTGCGAAGATCTGTTGCAAGAGAGGAGAAAAAACCACAACCCAATGTGCCTGAAAGCCTTCCTACTGAAATCAGTAGTGGTTTTGGCATTGGCTTCCAGGGTTGCAGGATTCAGTGCATGGGAGACAATAACAGGAATTTTAGAAAGGGAAAGTTAATAACCCACCAGTGAAAGAAGGTACTGAGCTGAGTCCCAACGCTTTTCCACCAATATCATAAGCACGACTGGACAAATAATGAAGAAGAGTTTTGAAGTAGCAGGCAAAGCTTCTTCCCAGTTTACACTGAAGGCAGATGTCCTAACTGTGGGATTGGTGATGCTTCTCTATGCAACACCAGGCTTGTAGAAGTTTGCAGTGCAGAGGTGAAAGCTGGGGCTGGATGGTGTCTGGATATAGACATCCCTGTTCCTCATGTTCTAGTTTAGGGCTGCAGTGGGGAAGTGCAGAGTTGCTCCCATCTCAGGGACAAAGTGATATCTACAGAGCAACTTTGTGAACTTGAGATCCAATCCATCATTCAGCAAAAACACAGAGAAACTTTTTATGTGACTACCACAGCAGATGAATGAGACTTGTGAAGAGACAAGTTTGTGAACATATGCACTGTACCTGAGCTAAGAACCTGGCTGTCGTGTGCCTCAAGATCATCCCTCTTTTCAGTGCAAAAACCTAAATTCCATTTATTTGTGCACTCAGCAGGGCTGGTAACTTTGCAAACCTAATAGGCCTGGGAAAAACTAATAAGATTTAATTCATTTATCACTGTAGCCTTGGATTTAAATGCCACAGCTTTCTCCCAAGAGGCACTAAAAATCTTTGGATACTGGTATCAACATACTGGCTGCATGACTGCTTATAAAGAAATCCTGTTGTTACATGCTGACCAATAAAAGGCAGGTATGCCTTAGGTTTCTAATCATTATGAATCCATTTAGAATTCAATGCAACAGAAGCAATCACATCGAATTCATTAGGGGATTTGCAAGGATGGCTTATGTAGTTCCACAGCAATTCCCTTGTAATTCATCACTAATTAAGCGTTATTTCATGCAGGAAATAATGAGCTGTGGAAACACTGTTAGCGCCAAATAGTGGAATCAAGGTGTGTTTACATATTATAAACACTCCATGAATGTTCAAAGAGGTTAGAGCAGGTCTTGACTCTTTTACCCCAGGGAAAAGAAGGGATCCTAAAGGAGTCATCTTGCTTAACTCAGTTGAGTATTGCCTAAATAAATATTGAATTAGAGAGGGACACACTGGAAATTGGAAAATCACTCTGACTCTGCACATTTGAAATGTCAGTGGTTTAATTATTAGATTGCTTCCAAGTTAGTGCCATTCCTGAGAAGTGTTTTGTGGTTAGGCAAGGCTCAGAGTACTTGAGTTGGTGTAGCAGATCTTATTGTTATTTATAGCAGGTGATAGGATTTGAACTTTTTGTCTGAAGAGAAGTTTTGACACCAGGCTTACAGAAGATGCCAGTTTTGCACTTTATTTAGGACTGGATTTCTAGGTGCTCAGTGACAACTTTCTCAGAGCCCAATAGATTGCGGGGGTCCCAACTTCCCTCCTCTATTCCCTCATATTCCAGTTGGGGCTTGGATCTAGCATGGGGTGAAAAGAAGCAGCTCTCTGTTTCATACGGACATTGCCACAATCCTTTCATTTCTAACGGTACTTAGTGTGTCTGAGAAGGACGGGACCATCTCTGCTTTCCAAAGACTGAATGCCAGGAGGTCCCTGGGGATGGCTCTGCAGTCCATTGCTAAGATTGTCTGGGAGGGGCTGGATACCACAACATGGCACACCCTGGCACGTCTTTTTACCCCACTGATGTGGGCGGGTGGGATTTCAAGCGGAGTTGCAATATTCGCAGCCTGGCAATTTCGGCTTCAGATCACAAATTAGACCCTTAGAAAACAATTGTATCTGAACAGCTCAATTAGAAATGAATTCATCAGACATGTAAGTCTTGGGCTGGCACTATGGCATGCAAATACTTGCTACAAATATTTTCCCCTTAACCATGAAAGACTCAGTCATTAACAGAAGTTGTTGAGAAGGGGTTTTGTTTTGTTTTACTTTGAAAGATCAGCAAAATGCCCAAAACATCAACTGTTTTAAAAAAACAAGATATTGGCCTGTGGGGGGAAAAATCAGGCGAACAAAAGACATTTATGTGGAGGAAAAAAAAAAGCTCACAATATCACTTCTGAAAGAGATGCTTAGCTATCCTGAGTAATTACCTTAGACATAGCTATTACAATTATTTAAAATTCCATCTTCTTGCTTTTATTGTAAAGGAAGAGCTAGTATCTGAAGGGAAAAACTACTGAGACTTTCAGTGGCCACAGTGTGACTCAATGGCCGGATACTTTCTAAGGCTCAGCTATGTGGAAGGATGTGCTAGGAAGAGACACCAGTATTACCACGTTGTACGAAAGTCCCCTTAATGGCATTCTGTTGCAGAGTATCTGGAAATGGACCTTCTGAATTTTGTCCGTGAAGAAACAGGTAAATCTATTATGAGGGCTAGTAACTTGTCTCTTTGTGCTTGCCATGGGAGCGGAGAAGGGGCAGAGGGACAGACATGTTGGATGCATCATACCAGAGCTGGCTGAAGGCATCTCAGTATTAAGCTAGATTTTGGTGCTCAAGGACAAAGGAGGAATAACTACACTCTGCGTATACTCCCTGAAGAGCTGCTGGTGGAGACAGGTGAGTTGTGGGGGGAGCACAGCCCGCTTCCCCCCGGTCCTCTGGACTCTGCCTGGGGTTGGGCAGTGCCTGCATGGAAGCCACCACAGAAGAGGAACAGCTGTGCATGAAGGGAAGCCACAAATCTTGCTCAACCCTGAGGTGCTAAGAATGATATCACCTAGGAGAACATCTCTTTGGGTGCTGTTTTCTGCCTGCTGCCCTTGTTGCTTATGGTCCTTGATGGCCATGCAGATACTTGTCATTTCCAAGCAGCCACTGCAGGATGAGGAAAGCCTGTCAGAGCAATACTGAAGCCAAGAAAGCTTTCTCTCCCAGTGGAACCTCTAAATTTTCTCTATTGCATGGATTTCTGGGACAGATGATTAAATATTATAGCTCCAAACATCACCATGACAGGCAGAGTGCGTGACAAGGTCAGGGAAAGGAGGAGCTTGTTTCTTACAGTGTTTACTTTATATCACTGGTTTTGCAAGTCCCATCTTTACGACGGTGGAGGCAGGCACTGTCAGTCCTTCAATCAGGCTGGCATTTGCCCTAACCTGTATTGACTTGTGAGACCTCTTCATTTCCTCCTCTGTCTCTCCTCAGTCTTGCAGCTCTGAAATTCAATATACGAGAAACAGAAATGCAAGAAAGCTTGGAAACCTAAGCCAATCAGGTGTTGACAGGTGGGAACTTTGCGACAACGGTTTTATTTTTGTCATTCTTCTGGAAATGCTGTTTGGGTTGAATTCAAAATGCAGGTCAAGTTAAAAAGGCAGGACTTGCTATTGGAACCCTTTCTTTAGCAACATCCCCTTTGCTTTCAAGGGGAACCAGCTGCTCCCCAGTGCTTCTAAGACTAAATTCAAACTCCTGCTAGTCCAAGATGCTGATGGCTCTGTGTAAAGCTAATTGCTTGTTTGTCATGTTTTGCTTCTGCTGTGGCTGCGGTTGTTTTGTGTAGATTTTTTCCACCCCTTTCCCTTCAAAGCAGTAACTTTCCTCAACGGATCTGGCTTCAAACAAAAGAAGATGGTGCAGCTTTAATGAAAATTTAAAAGTCAATGAGACACACACAAAAAAGAGACATGACCCAGGATGAGCTCAGTCCAATGAATAAATTCAAACCATTTAGTGAATGTTTGGAAAGATCAGAAGGGCACCTTTGCTTGCAGCATTTTAACAAGGCTCCATGAATTAGCAAGAGGCCTGAAAAATGAATGGCAGTGGTGGGGAGTAATTCAGTTGTGATCACTTGAGGGTGATGAATGAGGAAGTGACATAGTCCTTGCAGAGACAAGTCATCTTTTCTAAAACAATTGTACTTAGCCCTCATGGTTGGAGACTTACATTGCAATGATGGTAATGCCGGTAATTAATGAAATAGTCCTGGCTTTTGGGGGGAATTTTAGAAACACAAAGCTGAAGAAGGAGCCATGTGAAGACCCAAAGAGATTTTCTCAAAAGGCTAAAATATTCCTAGATGCTGGATGTTGCTGTATGAGGTTGATAAATTTGTCTTTAGCCTGGGAGATTGAGCATGGTTTAAAAGGGCTGGGAAAAAAATGACTTCAAGGCACGTTTTAAGGTAGATGGAGGATGAATTAAGATTAATGAGAGTCTTACAAGTGGGCTGAAACTAGCAGTCCTGATATGAGAACAGTGATAAAAGCCAGCAAGACCAGCCTCAGAATGTGAATTACTTGCTTTATTCAGTGCTCCTTGTGGTTATATCTAAGCTGTTTGTGTGTGCATGTGTGTGAATGCATGTATGTACGACATCCATTTTACATTAACCATGCACAAAATCTCAGTGACCATCTAGACAAAAGGAGGAAAATATCCTTAAATCCCAAGATGCAAGATGTTTTTTTATTTCCCTCCTCCCCCGACTCTAAATCAAAATGCTGATGGTGTCCTGTTAATAGTTAAATGTGCTGTAAGTTAAATAGACCTAACAAGGCAGTTTTCAAACAGGAAATCTGGTAGGAGTTTAATGACATCTTACAGTACACCCATCCTGGCAATATAATCATTAAAATTTGTCAAGTGTAAAAACGAATGACAAAACATTACCCCAGAGCAACTTACTGTATAAATGCAACAATGAAGCTGCTAAATGGTTTCTCTGGATATTTACTTCCAGATCTGAAGTCATATTGATTTGGCTTCATCTCCTGAAGGGCATGGGTTCATAGTTTTATGGAGAATGCAACATTAGAAAGATTCACCTTACATGAGAGGTTTTGAAGTCTGCACTGCAAATTGGTGTAGAATTATTAAAAAGAGAATCACAGAATCATAGCATGGCTTGGGCTGGAAGGGACCGTCAAAGGTCATCTAGTCCAACCCCCCTGCGGTGAGCAGGGACACCTTCAACTAGATCAGGTTGCTCAGAGCCCCGTC
>JAVKLA010000040.1:12010691-12031744 GCA_034782735.1 Sagittarius serpentarius
TCACCTCCCTGTCTTCCATGTGCCTCAGCATGGCTTCTAGGAGGATCCGTTCCATGATCTTCCCAGGCACAGAGGAGTGAGGCTGACAGGTCGGTAGTTCCCAGGGTCTTCCTTTCTACCCTTTTTAAAAATGGGGTAAAAATTTCCAGTCTCCAGGGACTTCCCCTGACTGCCATGACTTTTCAAATGTCATGGAGAGTGGCCTGGCAACTACATCAGCCAATTCCCTCAGGACTCTGGGATGCATCTCATCAGGTCCCAATTTCTAAAGTCCTCACATCGAGGAGGTATCAGATATTAAACTGATAAGAACAGATACTACACTTGATCTTAGCCAAAAGGCTGAGAAGCAGAGCAGCTGGAAATGACTGAAATGGTCTTGGAAACACAGAGATTTGTGTTGGCTTTTTAAAAAAAAAAACACCCTAGAAAGAAGTGGTTTCCACACTGAGTATCCATCCTCCTATGCACCATTCCTAAAACTGCATGGATCCAGGCAAGACATTTGTTGCTTGGATAAATTTCACAGGAGGAAAGATCTCATTGCTGAAAGGTCCTTAATGCAGAAGTCATTCATCATGATGATGAAACAAAAAAAAATCCGTACAAATGTATGTAAATATATTCAGATATTTATGAACACTAAATCCTAAATTCCAAGGGGATGTCGGAGTATGAGACATTGCCATTGTGGCCTGCCTGACGTTGGAATCAGGATAACCCCATGGATTGCAGCACCCAGTGGGGACAGATTACACGAGAAGAGGAAATGAAATGCTGTTTGCTGAAGGTCTTGATGATACAGTGTCTGCATGTTCGCCCTCTGACACCTTTTTAAACTATCGGCTGCTTAGAGGACCCATGCGTTGTAAGCACTTGTATTCTCTCTTAAGAGGACTGCTTGCATGTTGCACCTTTAAAAAATTTATGCAATCATTATGCCACTCTCACAGTATCCAGAACTTGGGGCTGAGTGAAATCCATAGCTCTTTGCAAAAGAAAATGCCTGACTTTTACGTCCTTGGATGACAACTATTCTACATGATTTCTGGGCAAGCGAACAGGCCTTTGAAAGCAAAGGAACTACTTACTTTGGGATACGTTGCTCCAGTTAATAGCAGATGGCAGGACTGAAACGAGGTCATGGTTCAAGATATGAATGACTTCTTTGTATCATAGCACGCTCCCCTTTATGCCTCTTTTGTAGTGTAAAAAGCCATAACCGCAATGTATATTAACTTTGATATTGTGTTACACCAGCAGCATAATGTAAAGGGGCCCTGATGAAACTCAAAGAAAACTTGCTGAGTGGCAACTGGACCTAAAGAGATTTTCTGATTAATGAAAGAACTGTTCAGTACCGATCATCTTGAGGCTGGCTGAGCATTGTCATAATGCTCAGTATTTGAATGTGAAATAATCAGGAAATAACTATGTGACTTTGGATTTCGCTATTTTTAGGCAAAATATTTCTTCAAGAAAAATAGTCTGTGTGAAATTTTTCCTTGCCCCTTCAAAGCAGTAGGAAAACAGTTCTTAAAGGAAGAGAGAATGTCTTTCATACACAAATATAAGCAAATCCTGAATTAAAAGGTGGATAACAGCCTTGCTATTTTTGCTTGTTTGTTTTTAAAATAAGAAGTAACACCATGCCAAGATTTGTGGGTGTCCAACAGTTACACATACGCTTGCATACTTCATAAAAGCAGTCTTCCCTGTGCGTGGGAGCTTGGTAGGATTTTTTCATTTGCTGTGAGGTATTTCAGTAATTTTGCGGTGTCATAATGCAATAATTGCTTATTGCTGAAATTTTGTAATTCACATTATAGTTTCCATACAGTTTAGAAGAAAATCTCAAATCTCTTCATCCCAACACGTTTATTCTGCCAAATGTGTTATTGGGTGAACAAAGCATGAGAAAAGAACTTAAAAGCTGGCCCACAGAGAATCTTAAAACCAGATGGGAATAGGCATAAGGCATTATGTTGTCAAAGACTAGGGAGTTGCTTTACATCCTCCCCTGAGCAAATACCAGATAGTAGCTGTTCCCACCCAGGAGGAGGCCAGAAGATGCATTTTTGCCCAGCACTTTTCTGCTTTTTTCAGGCTATGAGTTTTAGCAGGCAGCTATTTAATAGGGAGAGTAAATCACTGTTGGAGTGGGGCCATGGAGGCAAGGTGCTGACCCAGTAATCACGAGGCTACTGAACCCCATTTCCTTTTGTTCCCTGTCTGGTTCTTTCATTCTCTTATGCAGCATGGACTAGCTCCCTCCCTGCCTTGCTGTATTACCTGGTGACTGGAGGATTTAGGAGATGGAGGGACTGAATCTCCAAAGGAAAAGACATCTAGAAGAGGGTCACCTTGGTTTGTCTTGGAACAGAGGCATTCACATGCACACTTGCAGAGGAAGTCTAAGATACGAATCTCCAGGAGAAAGAAAACACCTCCCAGTACAGCTGACTGGGGTAGCTAAAAACTGGAAAGAGTTGAGACATCCCCGAATTCTGCAGTTCCTGTGGGGCAGATCAGGTGTTGTTGACCCTCCTGCACTCACCAGCTTGTCTGGGTCCCCTCCACAGCACTAATTTCCCTGTAGCATGGGGAAATCACCCATCTCACTTGGACCAGGAGAGATATGCACATAAACGGTGGCTATTAACTGCCCACCCTCTTGGCCCATAGGTCTCTGCAGTTCGCCTCGCTCAGCTCCTGGTGGTGGTCTCTTCCTGCTCTGCGGTAAATACCACCAACTTTGGGGGGCCAAACAGGAGAATACAAAGTAGGAGGGATTAGCTCTATGAAGTAAAGCCTTTGACAATTTAACTCCTGTAATTAAATACTAATTAAGTGATACTCATCTGCTACTGGATGTTGAGTTATGAAAGCAGGCTAACAAGCCTCGTGTGTTCTCTTGGTGCTTTTCTTCTTTGTGCGCAAGATGCTATAGCAACGAATGCACAGAGAGACCGCCCTGCTGCTGTAGGTGTGTGGCAAGTACCAACACAAACGGTGCTAGGTTTACCAAGTCCAGTCCTCTGCAAACACATTCAATAGATGGGTGCCACAGAAAGCTTCCTAGAACATGTCTTTCATCCACCACCACCTCACAAATTACAGTAGCAAGACCCACGTGTCTCCTCTCTGTGTCTGTTAGTATACCTGAACACATGGGTGAAAGCCCACCTAGGGGGGCTGAGAAACCCCATCGTGCTGCAGCCTGACTGTCTGCTCATGTTCCCATCTTACAAGTATGTATCCAAGTTCAGTGACAGGCAGGGGAATAAAGATAAACTCTCCAGCCACGTAGGACAGCATTTTAGCTATCCGGTAATTTGAAAAGAGCCCTGGCATGCTCATTTTTTAGAGTAATTCTGCTAATATAAATCTCATTTTTAAACCAGCTTGCCTTTAAAAATGAAGATTGCATCTGAGACATGCTTTTGTTCTTTTTGAAATAGATTCTTCTCTAATTTATGAAATTAATGTAAAGCCCTTTGTATGTAGAGCCCAACTCTATTAGCTCCCTCAAATGGCTATTTTCCACTTGATCTAAGCTACACTCAGGTTATAGTCACAGAGCTCTCTAGCACCATAATAATAGCCCTATTTTGGCATAATTCCTTTTAGATTTGATTACTTTTTCCTTCAGCCATTAGCACCTGCTTTTTCTAAGCTAAATCCTGTTTCATGTTCTCCAGCTTCTTCAAGTCCTTTTGTTTTTGTTTTTTTTTTTGTCCTCTTTGGTGTTTCTGACACCTCCTAGTGAAGTGTCAATGGCAAATTTAATTAACACATCTCCACCTTCTTATTTCACATGCGCAATGAAAATACTGAATAAATCCGGAGCCAGTATCCGTCCTTTGGTACCCCAGGTCCTTCCACTGACCAGGTTTGACTTAATAGACTATTATACATGTGGTGTTTCATTTAAATCCCTTAGACACTCTTTTGACCTTGTAACAAAATATGCATCTATGATTTTTATTCCCCAGGTACAATCACTGTAGGCTTTGACTTTGGGTTTTAGCCCAGATCTTTCACTCGAGTATGTGAACTGGAATGAACTCCCTCCACAAACACTCAGCAGAGGATCCCCTGGGTCCAAGGAAATCCCCAACCAACATAAAAATGGCAGGCGCAGACACTACCTCAGCCACCTCTATGGTATGTGGGTTCAAGGAGGGAGAATGGAGAGAACATACAATGCCTAATGGATCGCTCTCCTGTATTTCCTCAGCTGGCACAGAGTAAGGATAAATGCATGAACCACATGTTACACTTAGCTCTATCTATCTGGCCAAAACAGTGAGTCATTTCCTCGCTCCTTCAAACTTCTCTTGAAATTGTCTTCTTTTTCCTATTGCCTCTGATTAACTTGTCTAAGACTTTTGCACTACTGTGTTAAGAATACAGTAATATTACTGTTAAAATACAGTAATATTTTAATACATAAAAATTATCTATTTACTCAGTTATCTACCTGACCATATACTACCATGAGCTTAATGTGCTTGGGTTAATAGCCAAGGGCTTCATCATTTTGCAGGTAAAACCTGTTTTCTGGAACTTGTTCAGTTATTCTATAGGCTAAACTAACAGATGGAAGTTAATAGCAGGGGAGACAGAGAGCGCTGAATCTTCTTTACTGTTAAGTATACATACCTGTGAAATGTGTATGTTGAAGGACTGCCATTGGAGCCTGCATTTTGGGAGGGACTTGCCTCACCTAGGTTGGTCTACCTCAAGAGGATGATTTATTCAATCTGCCTCAATAACCTGCCCTTGTTCAGATGGAAGGAAATGCCTCCTATGGTGCCAATCTTCTTCCATTGACCAGAAGTCTCATTTTGAGCCAGCTGATGCTGAGGCGGAGGAGTCCCCCAGTTGTGGTGTAGTTTGTAGTTGTCTCTAGATGATCAGTTCCACAAGTAACCTCTAGATGACTAATTTTCCAGTTTGCAAATGCCTAATCTTGGCTCTTTCCTAAGGCTGCTTCTTCACCGTGTTTACCAAGGGATGTTTAAGACACCTCTAACAAACGACTAGAGGTTCAAATTAAAGTCCAAAATTTAGAGACTTGTCTTACAAGTGCCTATGCCACAAAAACAAGCAACAGAAAGGTAAGAGGTATTGCCTTACAGAAACCCCACAAAGTGGCTATAAATAAATTATTTTGCCAGATTCTGTCACAAACCAACATATGCACAGCAGTGGTTCAAACGCAAATCCTAGGTAATCACATGAATTTCAACTTTTCCATGAAAAGGGGATATTATAATCCCGCTTTATGTTGCTTTTTCTTCCCAAGATGATCAGCACACAAAGCTCTCTGCCTCAGAAGCTTGGACAGGAAGAGATGAAGCCCTGAATCCCTTGTGGTACTCATTTTGCACACTACTGTACAGCTCCTACATTTCTGTGATTTGCATTCCCCTGTGAAGCAGCCAAATGAATAAACATTAAAGACGGAGACTGAGCGCACTGACAGAACAATATTCTTGTTAAAGGAGCTCTCTCTTTCAAAAATCAATGAGATAATATCCTTTTAAAGCTATTTCCAACTGTCGTCTCTCCTGATTTGGCTCTCTGGGAGTTGGAAGTATTGGGGAGATTAATGACAGATTTAACAACAGAAAGGTCCACCTTATTTCGATCTGGTGTGGTTAATGTCCTCTAATGCTTTGTCCATGCTGTGAAACCAGACAAGAGGCCATCTCAATGCTTTTATTTGTTCAGGTGAAGCGCTGGGTAACTGTGACTTTCTGGATTATTATGGGGGGGGAGGCGACTATGCAGCTGACAGAAAGTCAATGGCATCACGGAATAGCTTTTACCTCCAGCAGGCTCACCACCACTTTCTCCGAGGCAGCAGGGAGCAGCCTGGGCTCACCGCACCAGTGCAGCATCCAGAGCCAGAGCCCTCCTCCTCCTTCGCCCTCCTGGAAGAGCTGGCCAGGACGTGCTCATATCATCGCAGCTGCACAGAGCCACCTTGCTGGCTTCTTAGGGCTTCAGCTTCACAAACCATTATAGGAATAATAGTCCTTACAGGATCGTTTCTAAATGAGTTGTGAAAATAGATTAGGTATATTCAGTTCAGCCAAAAGCATTTTTTTGATAGGCTTTGGGCAAACAATCTGTTCCTTTGATACATCTTACTACTGAGTTTCAAAGAAACCAAGTTGATGAAGCTGTGAAGAAAGCGATTTGTTAAAAATTAAGTCTTTTTCTTTGGAGATTCAAGTTGAAAGAACATCTCTGTGGACTGTGCCTAATCAGAACCTTTGAACACTATCAGGCATGCCCCATTAGGGTTGCCAGCCTTCCAAAACAAATTACTTACAGTAATCCCTCGCCTGATGTATGCAGTAAAAGACAATAGTGCAGCTCAACAGGACTGTCATTGCATGAGATTTATAGCGTGCAGCTGAGCAAACTTCAGTTTATACTTTATATCACAAAGTGGCCATGAACCTCACTTAAAGACAAAGAATATTAAAAATATCAAACTTACTTAACATAACTGGCCAGGTTCTCAGCTGGTATGAATTCTTGCAGCTCTGTTGGCTTTAGCAGAGCTGTGCTGATTTACACCTGATGAGAATCTGGCATTCCCCTTCACCCCAGAGTTTGGAAACTTCTAAACCAATCCTTATCACAAGGGACTGTGAATGGACTAAGCAGCAGCAAAAACAGTAAATCGTCCCTCCCTTCATTCACATGCATTGCCATTGATTACATGTATTAAGTTGTTTTGGTGAGATTCCTCCTCGACAGGTGTAAAAGAGCATAGTCCTACTGAAATGAACATGGTAACTCCATCCATTCCCTCCAATTTTCAGTGTGCATCACTGTGTGTTTAAGCTCATTCCTTAAACAATTATTTTCTTTACACACTGAGCATGGTCTTGTTTAATCCATTCTGTGACCAGCCATTTGGATCGTCACAAAGGCTCCATAATGTCATTAAAACATTCAATTGGATCATAAAATAATTCTGAAGTAAATGAAGCACAGTAACTTAAATTATTCAGTAACTTGCAACTGTGGAAATGTAGTGAGGGGACTGTGTATTTGATGGTAATTAGAATGCAGTAAGCAATCATCTAACCAAAACCAAATGCAGTTTGGAGAATCACATTTCATAATAAAGTGTCAGCAATGTCGTATGCCTTACAGAATGGAAAAAGAATGATGCCTATTGTATGAATTATGATAAGCACAAATCTAGCTAGGTAACTAGGTCTTGCACCAAGCTCAGCTACAGTGGCTAGAGGGACCAGCAGAGCATTCGCAAGAACCAGGAATTCAGCCCTACTAGAAGTGCTGCTGAGAGCTTGCAGAAGTGGCTTGGCAGCTCTGGTGAGGCTGAGGAGAGTGGAGGCCTCAGGATGCTACTCAGCCTCTTGGGCAGTTAAATATTAAAGCTTTCCTTCCCCAGGAGGCTTGGAACAGATCTGAGTTCAAGCAAGAGAGCTATTCCAGTTCCAGGTACTTGGGTGAGATTCCTCCCATGCTTCAAGCATGGTTTCTGCTTATCTATCAGACTCTTTTATAGAGCTTGGACCCCGAATTTGAACTGAATACAACTCATCTCTGAGGCATTCTTTATTCAGACTGAGGAAAACTTTTTTCGCTCTTTGAAGGGGGATTAAAGTAGGCTTGGATCACATTACTCCTCAATGGCACTCTCAGAAAGAGAATTCTGAAACGAGTAAACGCTCTTTTCTTGTTCCTACACATGTAAAGCAACTACCTGAACATTTTTTTGGCCTGAGTGACAGTGTTCCCTAATATTAATCTCTCATCGGATTCTTCTTTCCCTGTTCCTTCCTCCTCCTCCTCCCTCCAAAAGGAAGATTGCCTTTGAGGAAAAGAAGGTGTATCTCTTCACTTGAGGCATCAGTGACAAAAATATGAACAAACAGTCTACAAGGCATGACACACATGGCCTCACCTGTTTCTCTTCCCAAAATTAATTTTGTAATCAATTTTGGTTATAAAATGAATTTGGATCTTAGAAAAGGTGCCATTGAAAGCTTTTTAGAGATTTTTGAAAGAGTGCTTTTAGGATGGAGAACAGAGACAATGCTTCATCTTCCAGAAAAAGTATTTCATGTGTAAATAAAATCCTGTTGGTCTCTGGAGAGCTTCTGTCTTACTAGAAGCAGCAAGATTTCTCAAACCAGTAACACCAGAGAACACCACTCAGTCTGCCTTCCCATTACAATTTGTATCGTGCTTTTGTTCATGTTCACTTATGCACCTCTGTAGCCTTCAACAGTTCATCTATTGAACCCACAGTGACCCGAACAGCTCTTGTATTGTGTATGTAGACACATCTACTGCAAACTGCCTAGCTTGTAGGTATTGCTCAACATCATGGCAAACGAGCATTTCATTTCCCTTGAAGTGAGCTGCCTTCAGCAACGTTTCCATACATGTGAAACTTAGCAACAAAACAATGCTTCAGGTGACATTTTGCAAAACCCTTGGCTACTGTCAAAATCAAAGAAGGCTTGCCACCATCATACAAAAAAAGTTAGCCAAAATCTTATACTTTTTAAAATGACAGTCCCCGAAGCTTATTTTTTTGCAGAATATCTTTTGAAGTAAGTATTCCTACTTTTCTTTAGGGGGAGAAAATCTTCTTCTCTCTCTCCTTTGAAGGAATAATATTGTATTTATAATAAAGTTTGGTGTCCTAAGTTAATTGAGGCAATAAGTCTTTGCAATCGTTTTTCTTTGTGCTGGCCTCTAAAGCAGTGCCATTTTTCTCTTTCCTTAAAAAATAAAAAAATACAGCTAGGCTGGATATTGAAATGACAATTCTGATCTCTGCATGTGCACATTTGTATTTTTCCTCTATGATGCTTGCACTGAGGGGAAAAGAAGTGGATGGATTATAAATATGACAAATAGGGCTAGCATACTTTTCCCACCATATTCCTGTTACAGGAAAGTAACTCTGCCCTTTTGATGAGAGGCTTTTTGAGATTCAGCAAGAGAGTTGTTGTAATTAGGCAGAGGGTGATGTGGATGATAAGATAAATTAGGGCAAAATCCAAGTGAAGGGGTGATGACCTGTGCTCCTGCTGAGCTAAGGTGGGAGCCAAGTTTATATAGTATAGTGAAAGAGGAACTCAGGACTTTGCAGGTTTGAGCATATATGCTGAAGGCAATCATGGTACGTTCCTATCCTTCTGACCTTATCATCACTTTTGACCTCTGGTGTTAATGTCTCCATTAGTTTTGGTACTGCTGTCTAAATTAAAATAGGCCCCAAAGTCTCAGTTCCCACTGCTCTTGAAGACCAAGCCTAAGTTTAAAGGGTTGAATGCAAAATATTAAAGGTAAGATGCAAACCTTGAGAAAATGGTGTTAAGGTATAGGATGCATTATACAAATTTGGGCTATATTTTCTTCCAAATCTCTTCGATGTTCAGGTGACTATCAGTATAAGTCTTAGGATTTGATTCCTGATTGCAGCAGAACAAATAGAAGCAGGAATCTTTTCAGCACAAGTGACTACAGGTAAAAATCTGATGTCCTAAACAGATAAGTATATTTGACATTGTATTCTTTTCTTTAATTCATGATATAATAAATCTCAATGATAAATGCTCCCTCCAAACAACAGAACAATAGGATAGCTATCGATGTTTATCCACACCCCATAAACATACAAACCTCTTGCATATTGGAAAAGCCAGTAGTGCCTAAATTGACGGTTGCCTGTTCAAGACGTCTCATTTATTACAGCAGATGTGATGCAGGCAAATAAAAGAATGACCAAAGGAGGCTGCTAGGTGGAGAACAGGAGGATAATGAGGTCAGATAAAATGTCTGGGTCTCATTAATCCCAAAGAGCTAAAAGAGCTTTCCATGGCCGTTCAGCAAAGATGGCGAAGCACAATGAACAACAAATCCATACTGACACTAGTGTTTCCTGGCAACCTGAACGTACAGAAATCTCCATCTCATCTTTGTAAATTGCCAAGCAAAGCACAAGGGCACTTGGTAGTACAACTGCAGGCAGAGGCTCTATTTATTGCATAAATATGGGCTGGAATCAGTGAGGTGCTGGTTTCTCCCTGCCTACAAACCACTCTATACTCCACCAACGTGAAAGAACACAAAGACTTGAAATGTGTGGAGATGCTGCTCTTAAACCAGAAGGGCCAAAACCAACAGTGAAACCCTAGTAATAACATTTATATTAGGATTGAATAGTTGCAAGCAAAAATAGCTACAGGCAACTCCCTCCCCTCCCAGTCCCAGTAACTTTTCCTTTCCTTTAACAATTACCACTTTTGAAGACTCCTTCTCTTGACTGTCATATCTTGCAGAGATCCTTAGCTCCCTTTCAGAAATTACTTGCCGAATATCTCACCTAAGTTTCCATTCTTTCAAACTTAGCCCCTTTGTCTTTGTCCAGTCTTTTGTCAATATGGAAAACAACTGATTTCTACCCCTTTCGGAATAACCTTTTATTTTATGATAAGCTGTTACACACCTTCTGTTTCCATTACCTCCCTATAGGCCTCATATTCCACTTTCCTTGATTAAAAAACCCAAGGTCTGATTATTTTCCTGTAGGGATGATGCTTTTTTATCTGCTTGTCATTTTTGTCATTGGTCTGTGGTGTTGTTTACAGGCAGTACCCAGACTGGGCTGGTGATATACCACCAGTGCTGAGCAAAAACGCGTATCTACTATTCTTCCAGGATCTCCAATTTGCTCCTAATTTTCAATTTTGTGATTCGCTAAAATCTTCAGATTCTTTACTGCTATATCATGCTCTAGTCAGGCATTCTCCATTTTCTAATTTTCCTTCCTAAATACAGCATCTGTATTGGATTTAATCTTATTGATTTCAGGTCATTTATCCAATTTATTGTGATCATTTTGAAGTCTAATCCTGTCTGCAAAAATTCTCATGAGATTTCCAGTAAGATGTCATCCACAAATTTTATATGTGTACTCTCCATTTCATGATCCAAGTCATTTATAAAAATATTGAATAACAATGGACAGAGGACAGGCTCCTATGGGGCTCGCATGATGTGACCTTCCAGTTTGACAGCAGACTATTGATAACTACTCTTTGCTTAATGTTTTTCAAGCATTTGTGTATCTGCTTTGTAGTGATTTTTGTCTAGATCATAATCCCTCATACGTCTGGCAGCCCTCCTCCATCTGCAAAAGCCCACTCTCCAGTACCTACTTCACTGTGACAATTCCCTCTTTAACCACTTGGTCTATTGAGACTGCGCTCTGTTGTCAATGCCTTTTCCCAAAGCAGGTAAGCACAGCTTTTCTTCATTAACATTTTTTGGACTCTGGTGTTTTCAGACTTGATCACTGTTGCTCTTAATATTTCTTCTCCTTTAGCATCAGCAGATGGGAAAGATCTTGGCTTTCTGCTTTGCCTCTGCTTGTTAAATAGGACATCTACATGTTCTTTTCTCTTTGCTTTCCAGCAATAATATCTCCTTGGGTTCCTTCCTTCTCTTCCTAATGCCAGGTACTCTCCTCTCAAAGTGGTATAGTTCCCAGGTTTAATTAATGAATTAACACAACCCTAAAGCTTTTTAACTGGTGATAAGCCACTGTACAGTAGAATTGGAAAAAAACCCCAAACCGATCTATACGTCTATCAAAGTAGATCAAAAAAAGCAATGGTGCCACTGATTTTCTTAATCTCCATGTTATCAGTGACCTCCTGTACATGTTCAGTCAGCCATTGCTCTCATCCAAAGGAGTTTGTTTGGAGGATGACTTACAGTTTTCTACCACGAATTTCCTGGAATCGCATCACGAATGCTGTGCGTATCTGCTTTCACACCACAGCCTCAGAAAAGGTTTCCCAACACCTCTCCAAGAAAGCAGGAGATACTATTCTCTGTCACGTGGCCACACCAAAGCCCGGAGCTCCCCTCACAAACCACTCGGAAGACTAATGGAGCTGGAGTGAGTCTGTGGCTGCCCTTTCCCTTTTCTTTCACCTTAGGTTTCATTGGAACTACTTTCCAAATACATGTTTCGCAGATTTTGTAAAATCCCACGTGCCATCAGCTGGGCATGGTTGCTGAGTGCTCCACAGAGCAGAGCAGAAATGGGCAAGACCCCACCATCCGAGAGGGGATTGCTGAGGCGGAGGCTGCAGAGCCATAGGAAATAGGAGAACCGCACTGACTTGCAGCAGCTGGAGATCCAGCCTTGAATACTAAACAAACCCTTTAGCGTTCACCCGACGCCTGGCTCACATTCAGCTGCAGCAATGGGCAACATATGTGCACGACACAGGGATTCATATTGCCGTGGAGCTACTGCTCCATCCCCAGCCGCAGGTTAGGAGCGAGAAGCTGTGCAGCCCTCGCAGCTGTGCAGTCCTCGCGTGTCTCCGTTCACTGTGTTCCTGCCTCTCATTACTGGCATCAGTGATGTGCAGCATCGGACAGAGGTGCTATATGCTGAAACAGATTCCTCAACACAGTCATGCTCACAAAACACAAACACTTGTAAAATGCAAGCACAATTAGTGTGTGTGCTTCTGTCTCTGTGTGCTTTGAGGAGGGCTTGGAACGCTAATTGGTGCTGGTCTGAATCAGCTTCCTGGTTCAGGGCACACTTATAAAAGGGATTTCAACTACACATTCAGTGCCAAATGTAGCAGATGGTGGTAGGATAGTAAATTACATTAAGGAATACTTGTACAGTTTCTTTACCACTTTTGTAGTTGAAAAACAAACAATTGAGTCGCTTAGGGTAATGGCAGATGCAGTTTCCTGTATGTCTACCACTCTAATAGTTTTATGGAATTATGTCAGAGAATAAAGAAGCAGGTTTAATAACCATGGAAATGATCTGAATAATCCTGGAGCGACCATCATTTCTAGTTTAGAAGTTTATGTTCCTCTGTTGCTAAGATTTGTGTTTCCAATTCCAAGTATTTATATAATCATATTCTGCATTTTTTTTCAGAATTTTTCCTCTTATTTACAAAAAAATTTCTGCTAACAACTTTTTAGCCAAATGTAAGCAATAAGTGGCACCCCTGGGTATTAGTGCCACCTGGTTGTCATGATGTATTGAATCACTTCCTATTTAAAATAGTGTTTAAACAGTCTTCCATATAGTTTTTTTTCCAGCTCTGCATCCTGTGTTTACCAGTTTCCGCACCTTCTTTAAAACACTTTTCAGCGATCTGGTATTATAGGTTTGTAGAATAATCCAGGCTGGCAGGGACCCTAGTCCCACCTCCCACTTAAAGCAGAGCCAGCTCTGAGATCAGACCAGGTTGCTCAGGCCTTTGTCCAAATTGGTCTTGAAAGCTTCCACGGACTGAGGTGGCCCAGCCTCTGTGGGCAAAAAGCGCCACTGTTTCACCGTTGCAATTCTGATTATAGTATCAAGTGCAAACCTCTGGTTTGAATTCAACTCTATATTCCACATGATTCTATACTCTGCTTAGCATACTGCAAATGAAAATGCCACAATACGGTCCATCTACAACTTGATAGAAGTTCAAGAAAAAAAGTTATCTACTTGGGTAATAGAAATCGGATTTTTTTTCAGTTATTTGCATTGTGCATAATAAAGTGCATGAGTAAACGGATGTGCATATACATGAGTATCCCTCAAGTGGTTCCTTATTTGTGACAGAGGAAGAGGCTTAGAATGCCTACAGATACGGGATTTATTATCTGTTCTGCCAGGGCAAGATCTAAATCAGTCTCCATTTTTGAGGGGCCAAATATCTCATTCCGTTAACTAGTACATTAACGGTTCTGCAGTCGACTTCAGGAAAGTAACCTGCCAGAGAAGAGGAGCCTTTAATAGGAAAATGATAGTTATCAGCATCATGGTAAAAAACAAGAACAGCTTTGTACAATGAAGTGCATGAGATAACCATGTAAATAAAAAGGTAAAAGTGTAAACCTACACATTTTTACATATCATGTTCTGGTGAAATAAGGTTAATTTATCTCTTCTTTTGTTTTGCTTTGGTCTTATTAATAACAGAAAGGCAGGCAAACTGGCTGAACATTTCAATTCCACCTTCTACAATGATGTTATCAATTGTGTTAAATTTGAGTTTATAAAAAGCAAGATGGTATGTGACAGAAGCACCATCTCTTTGTATTCCCTCGGATTTTGAGTGTAAGGGTTAGGTATCTAACTTCTGATCTGTGAGTATATTATTCAGTTGCAGGCAGAGAGGCTGGTCTTTCCTGCAAAAATAAATCACAGATGTCTGCAGAACGATCATGGGCATGATCTAGGTGTGCACTGTCAGTGTCCATGGTATAAATGGATCAGCTCAGAGCTGGTAGCAATTTATACCAAATGTTTTCAGGTTTTGAGTAAATGCTTGCATGAAAGCTACATGTTCAGGATCAGATCATCTCTACCGGGAAGTCTTGTCCTGCTTCAGGACATTGTCTTCAGAAAAAGGAGGCAAGTAGATTTTTAAAGGGTAGATTTTAACATGCTAAGAAACTTCCAATGGACTTCAAATGGGATGCCGTAGTTATATAGCAAGAACAGGACCATCAAACAAGGCTTAGGAGGAAGGTGTCACTAACTGGTATGTAGGAAACTCCTACAGTAGCCTGAAAATTATCCTTCTTCGCTGGTGAATGATTTAGAATAGCAACAGTGATGGTCTTCTAAAGAATGGAGAGTGGGATTGGGGAGAGATTTCCCTCCCTGGTGATGACAGCTGGAGTTGCCACCTAATTGAGATAGGACTATTAGGGAAATGAGGACACATCAAGGTGGCTTAAGTGTTGCAAAATACTGAGAACAATTTTGTTACAGAGGAACATAGCATGGTTTCAGCTCGTCAACCCAACACAGCCTGTAAGCGTAACTACCTGAACAGGGATCTATGAGAATGAAATACAAAAAAAGAAAGTGTTCTCTTCTTCATTTTAAGATTTCTTGTGGCTAAGAGAAACTGAAAGATGTCTAAAGTTTCTGCTGACAGCCACCTCCTTCCCCCAGAAAAAAAAAGAAAAAACAACAAAGCACAAAAGAAGTCACTCTTGTTTTAAAGCAAGCTGAGGAAGCAAAGGCAGGGTATTTCTCCAAGAGACTTCCAGCTGTCTTCCTACTCAGCCTCAAGTTTGAGTCCTCTCTGGAGATGAAATGGCTGCTCATGAGCAGGAATGGGGATGTCCAACACCTCCCTTCCCCTGGCTCCTGCAGGTAAACTTTTCGGAACAAATAATTCCTAATGAAGATGCTTAATGCGTCCCTGCCTTGCCCAAGCTACTCTGAACCAGCCCAAAATTTCACCATGTTTTCTAAGTGGAGTGCTGAAATATTTGGTTTGGAGCCAAATGCCCTGAGAGTGATCTGGTTTGGAAAGGTGGAAACAGCTGCCTGGAGGGTGTAAGTAGGGCTCACTGCAGCTGGGGAGATGCTTTGCTGCTGCTGCACTGGTGTTTTGTGATCCCATCCCTTTGGTCCCATAGGCCAAGCTTGTGTGCTACCATGAAACAAAATGCTTTCAGCTGAGTGGAAAACTGAAATTATTTCCTTTTATTTTCTCTCATGGAAAATGTTAATTTTGCCCCCCCTGAGAGAACATGTCTTTTCTTAGGACTGGTTTACTGGCATAACACTGAAAAGGGTGAAACAAAGGTGACAAGGTGTTGAGGGAGTTGGCCACGTGTATTAGAGAAGCTTCGGGGACACTGTAAATTATACCAGGCTCAGCTGGATTCCGGGAATTATGTTGCCAGCCCAAATTTGGTGTTTTGGCATTCCCTCATTCCCTCTTCCTGAAGGGGGACAGGTGTGGGGAGAGTGGGTCTGGTTTCATCTTTCTGCCACCTGCGGAGTCCCTGATGCAACAGAAATTTCCAGGTGGCCCTTGCTTGGTTTGCCAAAGCAAAGGAAATATGACAATGTCAAAGACTGGCCTACTGAGTCACATGCTTTCCAAGAACAATCCTCTTCCGTATGCGTAAGAGTTACTTTTACCAATTGTTTTTCATTTTCATCTATGATAAGCTATTTCTTTCCTTTATGTTCCTTTCCTTTAAATGAATGTTGACTATTTATCTTTGGACAGGAAGATTCTCACTTATTGACATGAATAATGAACACTCCTAATTATATTTAATTCTTCATATTCCTTCTCCTTCATATCCCCACCTGCCTCAAAAGCAGAGCACAACTCGCTCCTTCCAAGAACTCTTTTTTTCAGAATTAGTGCTTCCAGCAAGTTCTTTACTGTGAGGGTGGTGAGGCACTGGAACAGGTTGCCCAGAGAGGCTGTGGGTGCCCCATCCCTGGAAGTGTTCAAGGCCAGGCTGGATGGGGCTTTGAGTAACCTGGTTTAGTGGATGTGCACCTGCCCATGGCAGGGGGGTTGGAACTAGATGGTCTTTAAGGTCCCTTCCAACCCAAACCATTCTATGATTCTATGAAGAAACCCAAAGTACCTAACCAATTAAATGTTTTTTATGTTTATTTGTTTGTTCGGGTTTTTTAATTTATTTTCAGATTTTCTGTGCTGGCCAGTGCTTGAAATAAAGCAAACTCACGGCCAATGATCTGTCTGCAAAAGGATATTGTCGATTCTGACCTTACAGTAAATCTAGGAATATTAAGATGTCATTTTCTGGTAGAACGGTCATTTAGCTGCTCAGGAAAAGGTAGGGTGCTGCTTGCTGAACAGCTGTTCTTGCAGTTAAGGCACCTAGTGGAAAACTGTGAAAACGCATCAAGACTTTACCGTACATGAATAATGGTTACAGCCTTCAGTTACTAAACATACAGAGAAAGAAAAGCCTGGGAAGACCTCACAGGCTGTTAATGAGCTGCAGGAAAGACGTGGTTGAGTTCAGAACTGAATCAGTGCTTAGTCTTGATTGAGTTTCTTTTGAAAAAAAAAAAACCACCACAAAAAACCCTATGCAGCACAATTTCCTTCCTTCAGATGAAAGGGTAACTATGGTGACTGGGGAGAAAGATCAGACGTTAGCATTTTGCAGCAGAGTACTGTATATATCCTCCAAGACTATTTGTAGTAGGGGTGAGGGGGTGTCAAGAGACTTTTCACAGCAAGTCACCAAACGCAGCGCAGACCATCAGTGGTCAAAGCCCCTGTTTGAGGAAAGCCCTGGAGCAGTGTCGGGGGTTGGCAGCTCCTAGCAGAGGCCATCTGAGAGCTCAAGTCCTGCTCAGCTGCAGCTCCAACTCACCCTTTGATTTGGCATCCCCTGTCCTACAACAGTGATGCTGCCAGATTTGGGGCAATCTATCAGTTTTGTGTTTATTTGTATTTGCCCAAGGGTGAGGTTTGCTCCCTCTCCACGCTATGAGTTAACACTTTGTCTGGTTCTTCTAATACATATTTTATGACCTGGCTACTGTGTTTTAATCGGCTGAGCAGCAACTCAAGCACTTGAGCAGGTGGCCTGGTGGCTTTATAAATACAATTATGATGACTAAAAGCCACATTGCACTTGGCATCATTCTTCACGGTTTCCCCAGAGGTCTGGGTTTGGCTTGCCCTGGTGACGGAGCCAACCTTTGCAATCTCCCTGTCCACCTTCCACAAGTTTGGCAGCCAGAATTCACTTCTCAGTCTCTGCAGATCTGGTATTCCTACATGGAGCAAAACTGATATAAGTTTTTAAATTAAAAACAGCAAAACCTACCCAAACCAAGCCCAAATTGCGTTCCAGCTTGGACTGAGAAGAACCTCATAATAAGAACATGGAAGTGAGCTGGAAACAGACTGGAAACTAAGCTCAGGATGGATAATTATGTGCTAAATACCGTTTTTGATTGATACAGTGTGCATTAAACTGTGAGCTTCTCAAGCTATTACTGTCATTGGCATGGAAAAATAAAATGTACTGTGGCTGGGACTATTGCTTCAGTGCTAAGACACAGGTTTGAGTGGGTCCCAGGTATGCCTTTACTCCTTCTTTCACTATGTTGTTGTTGTTACTTTATTTAGAGCCATCAAGTTACTCAGTTTGCCTATTCAGCAAAGCCCCTAGATAGCATACTTAAAATTAAGCACATTTACATCCCACTGAGGTAACATAATTAGCTTCGTGATTATTTCAGTGTTTGTGATCTCTATATAGATCTGTTTCTTTTTCATATCATGATACATAGATGAGGCCTTCAGTATGCATTGAGCTAGAATTCTGTCAGGGACCAGCTGTAATCTTGCTATTTGCTTTGTTTCCAAATGCTGAAGTTTCTCCTCTTTTAGAAAAAAATTCTATAGACCAAGATATTTTTTTCAAAATAAAATGGGAAACTCTTGAAATTGAAATTAATTTTATTACAAAAAACCCTGTTCTAAATTATGTCTAAACAGAAAAGTTACAATACATCCAAATGGTTGGTTTTTTAAAATTATTTTCCCAGAGTGAAATAGCAAAGTATTTCTATAGAAAAACTCTATTACAGTGACATGACACTTTCTGTCAAATATCCATGACCAGCTCTAGACACTGTCATGCAGGAGGCTGTTTTGATATCTAGTCTGTAAGCATAGAGGATCAGATTCAGATCTTGCAAAATTTGGTATTGTATTGATTTCAAGAAAGCTATGAGACGTTTACATAGCCAAAGAGCCCAAATCTTCCTTCAGTTCTTTTGGGCAACCATAGTGGTAACTGAACAACCCCCACCCCAGATCCATTCCTGTCACAACATTTTATGTCATTGTAGAATGAAATATGCAGTACTCTGCTCAGCTGTGTTTAACCAGCACTCTGCAGGAAGTGTTCTGTAAGGCATATGTCCTAAAAGCTGAAGATTTAAAACAAATGGGTGTAGGAAGAAGCAAAAAAAAAACCAAAACAAACAAACCCCAAAACAAGCCCTCAAAAGAAAAAAAACCACCAACCCCTAAGGAATCCCAGTGGATCATATCAGATGGAACAGGCACAAGACATCAATGATTGCAAGATCCGTGCATCACGCCTCAGACGGAGTCTGAGCACGTCGTTTGCATCAGAATGCAAACCACATTTTTTCCTCCTCCTGGCCTGGTGCATACTGTTGCACAGACATGACTGAGTTACGGGCCACATGCTGATACGGCAGAGGCAAGTCATCGGAAAGACCCTCTGGCCACCCACCTCATTTACATGCCCTCTCTTAGGAGGCTCAGGTTTGAGCACAGGAACTTGCAAAACCAGGACTGCTTGCAGCATATTGGCAAGCCTGCAGCACAGCAGAGAGACGTGTGACTCCCAGGCAGCGGGCCTTCAAAATGTGCCCAGCCATATAGTTTAATCAAATCCAGCGCAAGTGGGCCCTACTCGGGAGAGCTTTCAGGCTCGAAGTATTAAGAAAAAGGTTGCATAGCCCCAGGCTGTTTCTTTAGCCAAATATGCCTTTCTGTGTGAAAAGGTGCTCCCTGCTGCCCTGATCAGTGGTTTAACTGGTGAATCAAACTTTACAGAAACAAGCCTTCTTAAACCAAGTTAGTCCAAGGAGCACCACCAACTGTAAGCAAAACTGCTCAACAGCCTCTGTGGTTTTGCCACCTGTGAGAACGGAGAGAAAAGCACCCAGTACAGCAATAATTGCTCCACAAAGAAGTGATGAGAATACATAGATTTGCTACCCAAAAACCTTCTCCAGCAGACTGTTTCACCTCTAGCTTTCATGTAGGGATTTGCTTAATCTTTCGTTGATAACACAACAACAAACACAGCCATTAACGTAATAACACCATGATTACACACCTAATCAGTCTTTAGACTTATCATCCTCTAACTAACCTTTCCTACTAGGCAAGTGAGAATTTGTGAACATTAACTTATACTAAGCTTGCTTGTATTGCACTAATATTTCATTCCTAATTAGCAGCACAGCATTTTCCCCTGCAGAAACCTATTTAATAAAACATTGAATTTTTAATGTTTTGGACTGGGGTAGGTGCAAGCCATGTGCACTCCTAACGATTAACACTGTTCTTTATTTTACCACTGCTGAAGCACATTACTGGTGTTTTGGTCACCCTTGTCCTTTTGGATTGTATGGCACTTCTATTGCTCTCTGAGACGTTGATTTTACACGCAGCACTGCTGTTTTAGAGCCAAGATGTATAAACTTAACAAAGATGTTATCCTCAGAGATTCATTTATGATAGCAGAGGTGCCAACTTCTGTAAATCTGTCTGAGATAGCTTTTGGAACGACGACTGAATTGTAGAGGTTTCACATACAGGCATAAGTGAAGTTAGAAAGTTCCTTATTTGTACTCTGCAAAAATTTGAAGCCTTAATGAGTGTGATTTGTGGGCTGAGCTCATAGTTTGGAAGGTCCGCTTGTGGCTTGGCTGGTGACGTGGGGATACAAATTATACAACTTTGACAAGATAAGGCAGAAGTAATCTTAGTATAGGAGAGGGGATGCTTCATTACTTGTAGCCTTCATTGCTCATTCCTGAGTTCAAGTCTTGGCCAGACTGGTAGCAACAGAAGATGAAAATAGGACAGTTGTACCCCAAAGGCTCCTGCATTCCTTCCGTCTGCAAATCCTTGCACTTGCATGTGCAGACAAAGCTGAATTCACATGCCAGTAGGCACATATACATGCAATGACCTATTCTGTGCACTCTTTTGTGGGTTTTTATACATCAACCAATTTTGCCTTCTTAGAAATACCAAGCTATGTGGTCATTGATCAGCAGCCTACACAAGTTGAAGGCTTCAAGTCAGCTGCAGAGGGAACAAGTTACAAGCACCTTGATCGAACAGAAAATCTGTTTTTCCACACATGAACATATCATGAAAAAAAGAAATATCGAACCAGGGCAAAGTTTAGGCAGGAAGTAGTTGCGTCCTTAGGAAGAGCACTCCTGAAACAAATGGCTCCTTCATGACGCATGGATTAGTGAGAACTCCCTAATAAAGAACATGGAACTGGAAGGGACTACTTGGGTCAACTAATTCAGTTCCTTGCTCTTTGAAGCAGTGTCGTGGTTTAACCCCAGCCAGCAACTCAGCACCACGCAGCTGCTCACTCGCTCCCCCCCCACCCAGTGGGATGGG
>JAVKLA010000040.1:12031844-12061109 GCA_034782735.1 Sagittarius serpentarius
TACTGAACTGAAAACACAGCACTGTACCAGCTACTAGGAAGACAATTAACTCTATCCCAGCCGAAACCAGGACAAGCAGCCAAGGCATAAACGTTTAAAGCAGATGGGACTGTAACCCATCCCCTCCACACACAGAGACGTTATTACTGTCAACATCTGATAACACATTTAAGACAAATGCCAAGAAACAGACCATGCCACAGAAAGCTGATTTCTCACTACTGTATTTTGTATGTCCTAAAGGTAGGATACTGTCTTTCTATAGCAGAGATCTTGGAAGCTTTCAGAATATTGTTTCTGAGCCCATGTTAATATTCGGTAGTTATATTCATCTCCATTATGCTGAATGGCACAAAAAAAAATCACTACTGGAGATAATAAAAGGGTAAGATACTTAGTTGCAAAATATTGATAGTCCAGAGCAAGTATGTCCAGCTGGCACCTTTTTGGCAGGATTTATCCAATATGATGAACCCTGAAGGCCTCTGGCTCTCAAATGATTTGAAGGACTCATAATGACCTTAACAACACCCACTTAGTTTCTCAAGCTGTGTCTCATATATGATTCATCTGACTCACAGTCTTGGCACACTGGTCAAGACCTGCGCTTGAAACATGCCAAAGCTTAAGGGTTAAGAGGATCTGTGGTTCTGCTTCAAGCTATTCGAGACGTGAGAGGTTCATCGTAAAATGTGGAGCTGAGCTGGGTTCCAAGTCTCCCAAACATGCTGGATCCAGGACTTTGTGTCAGGCTTCAGTAATTAGTGCTGGGAAGTGTGAGAGGCAGGAGGTGCAAGGAGAGAGCGTTTCATGTAAGCTGGCTTGTTGCATAGCATGATACAAAGCACCGGCAAACTGCGATGATTAAATACCCTCCTGAAGTTAAAACATAAAGAGATATTGGTCTTGCCAGAAACCAGGCAGTTCGCTAAATCACAATGCATCTCTCAGCTGAAATACAAGCTCATACAGAGAGAGCAACCACATGTAGCTGTGGTTTTCCAGGCTGAGGACAGGCTTTTTAGTGCATAAATTTCTTCTGTTGATAACCTGGGATTGTGCACAGTAGTTTTGTAAAAGAAAATGCTTTCTCCTGTGTATACATAGGAATGCAGGCAGCATATCCTGGTATTTCATTGCCAGGTGCCATTAAGAATAATGGCTGGATCTTAATTGGCACAGCCCAGCATGTGTCACAGTTCCTGATAAACTAAAGCAAAGCCCTGATGACTCTCACTAATCCACACTTGCAAGTGCTGCTTGATTTTCTCAACTGCCTTCAGTAATGAAGAAACAGTGAGGCGGAATACAGCTGAGTGGGTCTGGGAAGTTAATCTCAGGAAAGGGAGAGAAAGTAGGGACATCAGGGACTTTCATGATTTGTTTTTGTCCATGTGGAACTGGGGAATTCGTGGACTTCAAACCTTCTCCACATCTGTCCCTGATGTTCTTGGCCTCCATAGAAACGAATGGTAAAGCATCTATTGATTCAAGATGAGATTTCACACAGTTGGCTACCTCCCTGCTTGCCCCTTTCCTCCTTTTCCTGGTCCCCATCCCTCCGCAGTGCTCTGGCTCCTGTGACAGCTCAGCAAGTCCGTTCAGCTCACTCAGCCGACAATAAAATCAACATGGCAGAAAGATGCAGGTTAGAGGCCAAAGAACAGCCTTAATTTTTTTTCTGCAGGAAATAGTTTGAATCTTTTCTATATTAATGGGTGTGGAGAGTCTTTCCTTTTCTTAAAAAGATTTGGAGGTGAATCCGTGTATAACATTCCTGAGGGATGTTTGGGGACTCAGCCTGCTGACCTTCCGAAAGACTATTTAAAAAATACCCTTAATAATTTTACAGAAGAGCGAATATCTTTTATTATATTTTCCAGTGCAGTAAAACCCCTTTGCAGTGTCTGAAGAGATAATTTTCTATTATCTGCCAGAAGCCTTTTAATAAAGGAGAAAACGAGTGCTGCACAGTTGTGTTATTGGCTGAGGTTCATCCTGCAAACACAGAGAAGTACCACCTAGGGCTCTGACAAACAGGCATCTTTGAAGCACTGTGGTATTGAAGCAGCCCCTGTGGTAGCTCAGTACCCACTTCTGATCGTTTTTATTTTACATCGTGCTTCAGAAGCAGGTACAACAAGTTTTTCCTCTTCTCTTTCTCTATTTCTTGTTGGGAATAAGGATGGGATCAGATCACTTGGGTGTGCTGCTGTAATGAAACTTTCAAAATGTTATCTGCATTCAGTCCTGCCTGCCTCCTTCCTTTCTTTCTGGAAAGGAATTAAGTAATTACTGTACAGTGGATGCCTCCAAATATCACAGCTAACACTTCCAGTTGTAAATCAGCAGGGTGTGTAAGTCTAAAAGTCAGTGAGAAGGAAGGAAGGGAAGATAGTATTCTGCCAGTAGAGGCCAAGGTTTTAAGTGGTATAAATGTCTGAAAATTCACTGTGTTTGAAAATATAACATGCGTTTCAGAGCAAGGCTGAAGGGACATGTCCTTGCTGAAACTCCCACTAACTTCAGGAGGGCTGAGATTTCCTCCATACTGTTTTGATGTATCTGGCCCTATCCGTGGCCTGTTAAAGCCACAACAGTCCCATCCGGTGCAGCCTCTGGGAACAGGCAGGCTGCAACTCGGCAGCCTCCTTGTAACGCCTGTTTCTCTAATAGAGATTTTAACCTTTGAGTGCTCGATCTACGGACCCCGGCACTAAGGGGAGACAGTATTCAGAATACTTGTAAGCCTGCTACCACTAAGTTTGCTTTTCTTAATTATCTTCCTCGGACCCTTAGAAATAGCCCATGGACCACAGCCTGAAACCACTGGAATATGGTAATAGAGAGCAATAGTTCCTGTATCTGCAGCCCAGTCCTTCCTGTACCCTGCCTGTACTTCTCTGGGGATGCCAGATGGCTCCTGATGGAAACTTCCTAGACAGAAAGAGTACTTGATGGTCTCTGGTGCTCCCCTCTGTGTAAGACACTTGTGGCACTAATGCTTGCTCTGGGTTTTGGCCAGAGCTCTCAGTGCCCCAGGAGGCACCATAAGCTCAGCGAGCTGGCTGGCGGCAGGTTCCTGCTGTCATCTTCACAGAATCATAGAATGGCTTGGGTTGGAAGGGACCCTAAAGATTTTGTCCTGGAGCTGCTCTTTGTGAAGGCAGAAAGGTAGCAGAAAGCTTCCCCTTGCATCCTCTCTGCTTGCAAGTCCTGCACTCAAAGCCTTGATTTCAACTTCTCTCCCCTGTTTTTTGGAGGAGAGATGCAAGACTGACTTCATGGCTAAGGTTTGCTCGGTGAAGATCCTTTTTGTACATTTTTTTCTCCCTTTCTCTTCCCCTTTCCATGATTCTTGTGTTTGGGAAGCAAGTACAGATTTCCCTGGTGGATTTTTTCAACATTACTGTAATAATTGCCTACACTGCTAACTATACCAAAAGCGATATTATGGAGGTCATTTATTAATTTTTTATGCATGTTAACTGTATAAATAATGATTTGTAAAATTAGGCAGAAGTTATATTAAATTGAGCAGTGGTTAAATCTTGACACTGTTTATATTTCTCTTTGAAAATAATTAAACCTCCCTTTCATTTAGAAGACCATGTCCAGACAGTTGTAATATGTTTAATATTTTTATAGCAAGTCATTTAACTCAGAGTTTCACTAAATTAATTGCAAAGTGTAAACTTTATTTAAGATTCTCCAAGTGAACATACAGTTATATGGTAGTAAAGAATTAATACTGTGTACCTTTGGAAGGGCATTACCTTGAAATTGTCAGCCAATTTCTCATAATATTCAATGGTGAATCATTATTTAAATGTTAGGTCATACTCCAACACACTTGTCCACATACCAGGAGCTGAGAGACTGTGAATCGCCTTCATGTCAAATAATCTGTGATGGATAGCTGTCTTTGGCTTCCAGAGCTAGCAAAGCTCAGGGATGAGAATGAAAGGGACAAAAGGAGGGAAAAAGGTGTGAAAGTGAATATCGAAAGTGGAGATAGATATTCAGGGACATACAGAACTGGGCCTGACATCCATCCTGAAGCAGGACATAATATAAAACAAAATGTTGATGTGTTTCTAGTGAAATATTGAAGATGTGTATTAATCTGTGAATCTGGGGGGGCTTCAGGGGATTCAGAGCTGTGGGTAGCATTCGGTTTCCTAACTTTGATGCACTGGAGAAGACAACCATGGTCTCTGTTCCTTGGGGTGAGCCAGACGTGAGCCCTGGGCAGAGCCATGGCTAGGAAGCTGTGTCTCACCAAGCTGCACTAATTCATTTGTCTCAGCCCTTGTCAGTGTGGCTTCTGGAACATAGAAAAGTACCTGTGTGAAAAGCTGCTCCTGACTATGAAACACACCTTCAGGTTTCCCCAAAAATAAATCTGGGGCTCTGCAACTGAAGGGGACAGAGAAAGGGGGAGAAGGGCAAGTAATAGAGTCAGTATCCAGAATTCACATAAGGTCGCCGTCACATCTCACAGGCATTGCTGGACTCACAGAAATTTGGCTGGGCAATGCAAGGTGCTGAGTGTGGCAGTGCTGGTGACAGCTGAGGTGACTCTCTTCCTAATGACCTGTACCCTCAGATTGGCTGGTCATGGTTTCACACTTTAGATGCCAGATCAACACCTGTGAACAAATACATACAATTCAGCCTAAACTCTGGTAACAGCTTTGGTTTGACATCCTGCCTTCTTGAAATGACTCAGATATCCTTCCTGATTTTCCCGCTCATATTCTTTCACAGTGTTATTTGACTCTGATAAATATGAGACATTATTTTTGCCCCACAAGTGTCTGCATTGGCTGGTGACTTGAAATCGTCTTTACCTGTAAGTCTTAGTGCCTAAAAGTTCTCTAAAAGCAGATGTTATTCAGTAGCAGACCTTTGTGCTTTTTGAGTTTCCTTTTCACCCTTGTATTTCCTCCCTCTCTCACATACAGCTGAGAGGCTCTGCTGCTTTTCCATGGAAGTCTGGACATGCTCAGAACAGGGAGGGCTTTTCTGCTTGTATGTTAATGGTAAAGAACAATAAAAATGACAAGTTACTGAAGAAAGCCAAGTCCATTTATCAATATGTTTCCTGCAGCAAAAGGGTGACGTCTTTGAATGACCTGGAGCTGAGGCACAAGAACTCCATGCACAGGGGTGTATCCACTGATTAAAAGCTTATATGAAAATTTAAAGAGAATACACACAAAAACTTTGACGACCAATGATGTTTATGATCTCATTTAAAATTCAAGGTGACATCAAACATTTTTAAACTCGTTAGACAATTCCTGTCAAATCAGATGTTATGCATACTCCTTTATTTGTGAGGAGACATAACTTCAGCCTTAAAATCATTTGATCACAGGGTTCGGCAACTTTTATTCCCCTTCAGTTCTGTAATGAAATGCTTGTGGCCATGCAGACAGATCTGTTGAATAAAATAGTACGTAAAATGTACTGAAATTCCCTCTTCCCAAGGATCAGGTGCTGCAACTGGTTAATGAGAAATTGCAAATGGGGAGCGAACACATCTCCTTCCCCATGTTCTGGCATTGCACACAAGACTCTTTCCTTCTTTCCCCCGAGGTTGTCGTGGAGGGAACAACATCATAATTCAAAACAGGTGCAAGCAACGGTTTTGCAAACTCCTTCCATTTTCAGCTCTCAATAATTGGCCCAGTTTCGTATGTGCTTAAACTCTCAAACTGTAGGCTTATCAGATACTGACACTGGTTATATTTATATACCTGAATACTCAAGAACATCTGCTGTATTGAAATTCATCATTCAAAAGACTTAATTAAAATAATGCTGAATTGAAGACTCAGCATGCATTACCAAAGTGCGTATTTGTTTTGCTACAATCAGTTAAGGTTGTATTCATGAAAACAACTCCTGCAACAAAATCTGTATGTTTAATCCTTATGCTAATCTCCTCAGAATTTGTTGTACTGTTTCAGAGGCAGTCAATTGAAGACTTTATTTTCTTTAATAAAACTGCATAACATGTTTTCATTAACTCAACAAGAGGTAAATCAGGATTGATGTCTAGTATAAACACTGGGAGAGAAATCTGGATTGAGGCATTTTAGTAATATAGAGTAGCCTATACTTCAAGCTGGCTGAGTATCTTTCCAGTTAAGATATTATTGAGTATCAAAAAATGCTCTTTAAAAACTAAGTATTAAAAGATGCTTTGCCCTCCAAGCATACATTGTCTCCGTTATCTACTATTCTTTCATTGATTTAAGAGATTAAGAAATCTAAGCACAATCAATAACCTACTCACACATAATCTGATTTGTCTCCATCACCAATGGGGTGTCATTTATAATGTCATAGCCTACCACAGCTGCTTGTATTACATGCTGTGCTTGAATTAGAATAGCAACTGTGCACAGCATTTAGGAGTTGATCATTACCTTTTTCTTTCTCTAATGAGAAAATGTATATACACATTTGCTTTCTTGAAATAATCCAACATTTGGAAAGTAACATTTGGAAAGTAACATTTGGAGCTACCATTTGGAACGGAAAATGTTCTGCTTTCTTGCAAGAGGAATGTTGAGAGGTACGTTGTGATGCAACTGAGAGGTTTAGAGGAAGGTGGGAAAGATCAGCGGGGTGGACTGAGGGGGGAACTGGAAAGCGATTGGGATTTGTTATAAGGAAGAGGTTAAATAAAGGAGGGGGGCTGATATTCTCACTTATTCCCTTTGGACACAGGACCCTGATCACATCCCACCCATCCTACCCCAAACATACAGCCACCCTCATTCCTCATTTCCAAAGTGCTGCTGCAAATAACTGCTGACCCACATACAGCCAGGCCTCTGGGACCAACAGTCATAGCAAAAACTTCAGTAGACAGCAGGATTGCTTGGTTGGGGCAGTTTGGGTGACCCTCTCTTCCTGAAACACAGGCAAAGCCTGCTGCTCAGGGCCTCTGCCTCCTTGGCTATGCTGCGAGTGTTTTGCTGCTGGGTTGTATTGTTACAGATAAAAGCCTCACTCAGGACAGACAGCAAAGCTTAGGTCTAATAATGATCAATGATGCAGGCAGCTCCTTCCCGCCTATAAGACATTACTGAATGAGAATCAAAAGGAACAAGCCCTCTAGAATCAAGCCTCAAACAAGGTATAACGTCTACCGTCCTTTATATGATCTCTGTGGATTCGGGTTTTGGCAGGGCCTTTCTGCCAGGAAGGTATCCGGCAGCACATGCTAAAGCCAGGCTCATTGACACTCAGCTCTCTGGGAAGGCACCTGGGGCCACGTGTGCACACATCCAGATGTGAGGATGAGCAGGAAGAAGAGGTGGAAGAGCCTTGGCTGAACTGAGAAATACATGGGACAACCCCTGGGAGCAAGAAGGAGCAGCAGAGGAAAGTGCAGTTTGCCAGTACGGAAAGCGTCTCTCATTTTAACAGCTGTTTTTCCCGTATCTGCCTTGGGTGGGGGTCATGTCTGAGGTTTGCATTCACAGCAGTGGAGATCTGCTTCACAGACCAGAGAGAAGGATTGCCCTCGGTGGGAAGTGGCTGAGAATCATCGGGAAATGATGGAAATAGGAATGACAAAGTTTAATTGCTAACATTGCGGGAAAGGAGAAGTAATGGCTGTCTCTCAGCAGTGGAAATGAATTTAATGAACAACTCATAAAAGACTGCACTTGCCAGCAGCTGTCCAGGGAACCATTGCCTGCACGGCTTCCATGGGATGCTTATGCCTGTCAGCAAAGTCATCAAATGAAGAACTTAGAAGAGGGCCATTTACTGGCCTTCACCTTTGAGACTCTAGGGGCCAACAGGATTTGGTTCAAGGACCATATCACTTTGTGCCTGCCCTCCATAAATCGTCAGTTCAGGGCCAGTGACTTGCAGGCAAAATTTTGCCCCTTGGCAAATAAAATTTGATTTATTTTCATTCCTTTCCACAGTTTTGCACCCAAACTGAAGGACCCTTTGCCTGCTGTGACTATTGGAAGACTGATATATTGCAAGCTGCTTTCTAAGGATTTACTATATGCAGGAAGGTGAGTACTGGCATCCCTGTGTGCAGAGGATTGCAGTCCCCCAGCAAGGGGAGGAGGAAAGAGCGTGAGTGGGCAGATCAAGGAAGATGAGCGCACTAAATGAAAAGAGGTTTGAGCTGTGAGTTTCTGGCTGTACTTCATGTTTTGGAGAATAAGTCAGGAGGCTAATCAGCTATCACAAATTGATTTGTTTTATTTAAGTTGACATGAATTCATCCAGTTCTGAGTATCCCGTAAAAATCCAAAAGCTTTATTTTCTAAGGGGAGGGTCTAAATAGCAGCTTCTAATTCTGAGCCAGACACTGCTGACCTGAGTGATACAGAGCTGCTCAGTCACCCTCCAGTCATGAAAAGCCTCCCAGGACCTCTGAGCTCGTGATTCCCACAGGGAAACAGCCAGCAGAACCACCTCTGAGAAGGCTTTTCCTGGACAATTCTGTCCCTGCAAAATGCATTGAAGAGTATTCAGGCTTTCCCAGGAGGTCTGGCAGGTCTCTGGGCTTGGGTGTGGAAACGTACCTGTTTGCGGTGAAGCCACTCTGGACTGTCCTGATGTGATTAAAAAGCTGACAGACAAGGTCAAGTGGCAGGTCCTGGGTCCAGTCTAAACAGCAGGGAAGAAACACCCTTCAGCATGCAGGGAAATTTGTTGTGTTAAATGAAGGATTCTAATTAGGAAGAGCTTTCGTGGTTGATTTGTATTGAATAACGTTCACAGACCCCACTTTAATACATGGGAAATCAGTAGGCATTGAAAATTCAGGAACAATAAGGATTTTTTTTCACCTTTGACAATGTTATGAAAATGGTCATACAAAAAAATGCCTCTATAACTTCTCAGTAGCTATGGTTGGATGCTGGTATTTTCTATAGTCTTAACATATGTTTTATGTCAGTTCTAACAAATGAAGTATTTTCTTTGAGTTCCCTCAGATTCTTTTTGTGAGAGAAACTCAATTCATATTTCTGATATACTATATTCTTGTAATTTCAGGTTAATGAATATAAGTAGATAGTATTTGCCAACCTACATCAGACCAGGAATTTATTAACTATTTCCAGTAGCTACCAATGAACATGAGGAGAGGAAGATCCTAAATGCCGAAAACAGGAGGAGAACAAGACAATTATTGCTGCATCTGCATCACAGATAGCAGTTCTGTTCCACTTACTGGTATTATCATGCATGTTAGTAGTTATTTACAGTCCAGTTATTCAGTATTTCACCTGAAGCTCCTTCATATTGAATTCCACAGGCAAAACTGTCCACATGAAATGCTATTTGTATATGTTACAGATTTATGTACCTTTCACTTCCTTACTCTTTTATTAACCAGAAGGTAAAAAGACTTAAAAAAACCATGTTGAGAATAAAATCAATGGAAACAGCTCTCGTTTCAAACTGGCCATTTTATAATTGCTGTGGCAAGAAAACGGCTGGATAAATGAGAACATGTTCCAAGCCACTAAAGTGACAAGACATATTATTCCTGGAGACAAGTGTTTATTCTAGTTGATCTGTTACTTTCAACTTCAGTGCTTGATTGGAGTCCCTGATAACTCATGTTCCGCTAAAATAAGTAGCCTGAAGTTAATAATTTTTCTTTCTGCTAATCTTTCTGTTTAAAAGAATACTAGACACTTGGCGTTTTCCATCACAACTTGCAATATCAGATTGGAAAAGGATTAAGTCTGTACAGTGATACTATAAAAACACAGTAAAGACAACCTGGAGCAGAAATGAAATAAAAATGTCTTGGGAAATATAAAAATAGATTACAGCAAGATAAACAATAATAGTATTTTGGAAGATGAGTGTTTTCCTGAGTAAAGCATTAACCTTTCACCTTCAGGATATCAATAAACAGTGGGATCCTATGACAAGGATTGATTTAAATAACTTTGCTCCCTCCTCTTCTAGCCCAAATGGTTGCTACATTTGCAGATCCCTGAAACAAGATTGCTCCTCAAATTTAGTGCCCTGGAGATGCAACATCTCCTTCTGGCAAAAAACCACCGGGCACTTCAGAGCAGGGTTGAAGGTGAATCATGTTATTATTGGCTTTAATTAGCACTTCCACAAGCTGCAGAATTCTTTACCTGCAGCTGGATTGCACTTGGAAAGGTGTGAAAGCCCTATTGCCTTTGTAAACATCAAAGAGATTCATTTCTAATCTGATCTTTTTAACCAAGCCCTCCTGCTGATCAGAAAAAGTGAGGGCAAACACCTCTGAAGAAAAAAAATAAATCGACTCCAGAGTATGAGATTTATTATTTATTATTCTAGATTGATATGTATTTATTATTTAGTTTGTTAGTTCTCTGGGACTTATGCCTATCCTCTTGCACCTAGCTCACAGACAGTGCTATATAAATAAGTCATTATTGTTAATATTTGATAAGGGTAGCTGAAATATCACTGTGAGGAATGATCAGTGAGACTTCTTGATTCCCGATTCTGGTTTGTCTTCCACCACTTTTGCACCACTGGAATTCCACCTGCTTCTTTGTGATCACTGCTGCCTTGCAGCAGAGGAGCAAGGTGAAGATCAAGACATTTCTGTCTAAATGGTCTGGGGAGCAATTAATAAACACAGGCTTTGTAAACTCCTATGTATGTGGTAAGATATGAAAATATAACTGACTAAGGGTTTGATCCACAGCAAGTGAAAATGGAAGTAATTGCTGTGGTGTCAGCAGGGCAAATGCTGGTTTACGCCCGCTGAAGGTCTTTCTAGACGTTGTTGATGGATTCAGCTCTATAAAAATTACCTCGTGGGACACTCCTTTTCTAAGATGCTTTGTGCAGCCTATTGTGCAACCTGAACAGAACAGACTGGCTGGCCAGTGTAATGAGAACCAGAAGTCTTTATTAGCCAGACACAGGTAGGATGAACAGTTTTAAGGCCTGAGCCAGCTAGGAGCAGCCCTGGCGTCTGCGGAGCCCTGGAGAACAGGAGCCTGGCTGAGGTCTGTCCGGCAGGCAGCCCCGGCAGCCGTGCGGTGCTGCCTGCTGGCTGACACACACACTCTTTTGGGAAGGCAAGGGTGAATTTTAAAAGGGGTTCTCAGCTCATACAAGGCTCTCTGGCTTACAGTGGCATGCCAGAGCTACCCACAGATGAAGCTTAGCTAGATCCAGCACCATTTCGTCAGTTCTCCTCGCCACATCCTCTCATCTACCCTCTCTCATCTCCAGCATCCCATCCAGGTAGCGGCTCGGTTTGCCTAGACAGAAAATGCACGTGGCTCAATTTGTCCTTTCTCTTGTGACAGTCAGTCTGTACAAAGGGATTCATTATCTGGGACAAAAAGCCACACATCTCCAAACATGACTCACTGTCAACATCCTTTTACGTATGAATTGGAGGGAGTCTCTGGGATTTCCTTTAAGAGAAGAGTAGGAGGCAGCTCAGGTGTTTGGACCCCAGCTGAGCAGTCCAGGACAACTGAAAGACTGTGCTGTGTCCTAATCCTTTTGTGCCTTAATGCTTTTGAGCCTTATCTGCTTTTTATTCCAAACAAAGCCCATATTTCTCATTTGTGTCCTCTATTTCAGGAGGCATGCTCAGGGCCTTTCTGATTTGTAGCTTGGCCAGAGAGACTGGAGTGTTTCCCTGAAGAGAAGATCCTCTCTGCTTTCTTTCACTGCCCTCAGTATGGTGTGTATTTAATTAGAGATGGAGAAATTGTAAAAGCATCTAACACAATATGGGCAAAGGGCAAAAAACACAGCTAGCAACAGAAGCTTTTCTGAAATGTTCCTCTCAAGATATATTCTGAAAAGCGAATATTCCTGGCCTTTGAGGTCCGGCAAGACCCTTCTTGGGCAATTTTTGGAGGCTTTTCACTGAGACTGTTTTGAACGCTGAGTGTAAGGTGACCAGCAAAGCAGAAGCAAAGAGAAAAAAAGAAGCTCTGGTTCCTGGTAGGTGTGCTCCCTCTGGCTGAAGGCATTTTGACCAGTCTTTCATTAAGTCTCTCACTTTGAGGAGTTGTGCTGCTTTTGGCTGGGATAGCTTTAATTTTCTTCATAGTAGCTAGTGTGGGGCTATGTTCAGGATTTGTGCTGGAAACTTGGTAACACAGAGATGTTTTGGTTACCGCTGAGCAGGGCTTACACAGAGCCAAGGCCTTTTCTGCTTCTCCCCCACCCCACCAGCGAGGAGGCTGGGGGAGCACAAAAAGTTGTGAGGGGACACAGCCGGGACAGCTGGCCCCAACTGACCAAAGGGATATCCTACCATATGACATCATGCTCAGCAATATAAAGCTGGGGTAAGAAGAAGGAAGGGGGGGACGTTTGTAGTGATGGCATTTGTCTTCCCAAACAACCATTATGTGTGATGGAGCCCTACTTTCCTGGAGATGACTGAACACCTGTCTGCTGATGGGAAGCGGTGAATGAATTTCTTGTTTTGCTTTGTTTGTGTGCACAATTTTTGCTTTACCTATTAAACTGTCTTTATCTCAACCCACAAGTTTTCTCATTTTTTCTCTTCCAGTTCTCTCCCCCATCCCACCAAGCGGAGGAGTGAGCAAGTGGCTGCGTGGTGCTTAGTTGCTGGCTGGGGTCAAACCATGACAGGAGTATTAGCTTTGTCATCAAATAAAGAAACCTGAAAATGCAGAGGCTGTCCCTTCCTGGTGCACTCCAGAACCCCACAACGTAGAAAAAACAACTAGTCTGCACTTCAGTGAAGTTATTCATGCTGCCTGTCATGTAAACTCCACCCTGTCATCTACTTTCACTGTCTCATTTAGGAAGTTGTCTATCTAACATCAACCCATATTGCTTACATTAAGTCTTCCAGGCTGTTGTGAGCACTGTGCAGACAAGGAGAAGATGGAGTTGTCAGTTGCTTGGTAAAGTCCTTTGCACTCAGAGCAGAAAATATGCTTTTGGAAGCTTAATTCTCTGAGCTGTTCACCCAGTTTGCCTGAAGCAATTCCCCAGAGCTAGCAAAAGATTATTCTCCCTTTCCTACCCTACTTCACCCCTTTTGTAGATACACTGAGCCTGGGAATCCTCTGGGGTTTATTCTCCTATGCACACACAAAATGCACCAGTTACCAAATATCAGTCTCTACTACGCTAATGAAGATTTAAAATGGGAAAACTCTTTATGTTTATAGAAAATATAATTTTTAGGTTTTTGTTTTTTTTCTTTTATCTTTTCTCTTCCCTCTTTTTTCTCTTCTTTTTTTTCTATTTTTCCTACTTTCCCCCTCCCTGCCCCACCCCAGTTTCCAATGATCCTTGCACTTGATTGAATTCCCAGGACTGAAACCCTGACCTTACTGAATTCACCAGGAGGAATTTCCACCTTCTTCTTTGACATAAAAGATTTCATGCATACTACTAATTAGTCAAAGAAAGAATACCGCATGTATGTTTTAGTGCCTGACTTTTCTGAGGACATACCCTATCATCATTTCTTTGAATGTAATTTCACTGAAGGCAATAGGAGTTTTGCATGGATGCGAGTCCCTGTTGAATAGGTAAATACCAGCTATTTGTTCATAAGCTGTTGGATGTGAGAGGGGAAAGGCTTATTTTAGGAGAAAACAATGACGTGGCACATCTTGCTTTTGCTAGCCAGGCCATCATATGCATTTTACATCATAAGGAGAGACGCTGTAAACCAGCAGGTCAAGGAAAGATGCCCTCTGTTACCTCAATGTATAATAAGACCATTCAAAGTGAAAGATCAGTGATGGGTGTTTTTGCATTTAAAACTCACTTTCCAAGAGATCCATTATGCTGTATAAACCACATTACATTAAACAGCGCATGCAAGCATTAAGCAGGTGTTTGCAGAACGCCTCAGCAAGTAATGTGCACCATGAGCCTTCATCTCCTTTGTCAAAGCTGATAGCTATGGCTGACGGAGCGGTGCGTATCGCGCTGCCCATGGCTGCGCTCCTTCGAGTTACAGAATCAGACAGCATTAGAATGTGAACCCGAGTTGCAGAAGCGGTAGGATGCAGTGACTGATAACTCCAAAGAGGGTCCATATGGCAGGATGGCTGTACTTATAAATATTTCAAATGTCAATTCACAAGGCTACAATCATCCCAAGCTGTTTGTGTTATCCTGAATAATTGCTAGCAAACTATAACAAAATATTTGTCATACTAGAATAACACATATAAATTTAACTGCTATATACACCAAGCTTTTCTCCAGATAATATATTTTATTAGGTTAATAAAAACAACAGAGGCAGCATGGTTGCAGGGAATTTGTAAATAATTACCTACGAAAAACCCTTCATGCGTACTTTTTCTGCTGAAGAGATTGTAGAACTTCATGACTTTTCCCCAATGAGGACAGGCTAGTGTGACAGCAAGCCGAGATCAAGGTAATCAGGGCCTGCTAAGGCATTATTTGGTTTTATTTTCCTCCATTAGCATTTGCACATGTGCTTATTTGATTTTATTGGCTGTCATCAGTAATTACTAATGCACAGCCGTGCGGATGCAGTGACAGAATGCAGGGAATACGGTGCTTTCCACATTGATGTCTCTGAAGCGCATGGGGTGTTTTGTGCAGCTCTAAGCCCTGGGATGAGACACGCCGCACTGAGAGAGGAACAGTTCGCAAACAGCAATTTCCACAATGGCACTGGAGGGGGTAAGCTGAATCAACTGGAGCTCCCCAACAGGGTTTGCTGCTCTGTTGCTGATAATGGGCTTATTTCGTCCTCCCCAGTTATGGTGTGCTCATGGAAAGGTTAAGCAACTTGTGGTTGATTTACATAATTTAATACCCCCTCCCCTCAGTATGGAAATGGAAATAGAAGAGGATTTTTGGAGTCATATGGCATCCATGGCATTTTGAAAGAGACTTTAATCAATTCTTACCTTTCAGTTGCTTATTATGACCTCTAAACTGCTGACACTTTTATACAAATTTCAGTACTATTCCAGGAAGAGAAGCGACAGGATTGCACATGCAGCCAGCAAAATTAAGACCCATTCATGTGATAATCCTTGCACAACCCTGTATATAATCCTAGTAATTCTGGACAAAGAGGAAGGTATTTATATCTTGTCAAACTTCCAAGGCTATTTCCCTGTCTTCTGACAACTAAAGGGTCAAACAGTCATTGACTTACAAATGTGGAACAATGTCTTACGGCAAGAAGAACTGATGTTCCTCACTGTGCTGAGGATAAAAAGGCCAGCTAAAGGCTAAACTGTCCGCAGCCCTGAATATGGCTTAATATTTGTGCATGGCTTGCAAAGTTTTGCATGCTGAGCATGGGACCAGCTTCTATCATCTCATCCTCTCAATTCCCTCCATTTGTCCTCACACGCCCCAGCATGGCTTACCCCTAGATTCATGAGCAGGCCTGAGCCCCAGCTCAAGGGAGAAGTAGGGGCACCATGCAGCACCATAGCCTTTCTCCATCCAAAACCTTAAAACACAGTCAGCAGGTTCTGTCATGTAGCCCAGTGCCTCACATGTGAGAACTGCAGGACCATGTGCGGTCAAAGAAATACTCTTGGCAGGAAAAGTCTGTGCAGAGCAAGAAGTAAGCAGCTGAGCAACTGCAGCCTCATGGCAAGGTAAAGCTGCCATCCTAAGAAAAAGGGATCTGGTGCCAAACACAAGAGAGCGCAGAGGAGCCTGGTGTGGCATGCTTAGCAATGGGTAGTGTGGAAGTAATCCCAGACTGCTATTTTTTCTAGTTATTCAAGGCTCCTTTGTGGAATGTTTGCAAGGGATCAGAGGTTCTGCTAACAGTGTGCTGTTACTCTTCCCATGATGTATGCGGGAGTTCACAGAATAAACAGCGTATGTTCAGCTTCACCAAGGTACATCAGAACAGCATTCAGAGCACCCAGAATATTTGGGAATTAATGTGTTGGGATGAACTTCTCAACCCTGGCCCATGTTTTAAATGAAAGATAAAGACTGGAAGAAACTGTCCCCTGTGAAATGCCTGGTAGATAATATCCTGCTTTCAGTGGCCAGGACAGTGAATCACACAACAGATTGTCTGGCAAGATTGTGTAGTCTCCAGCTTTGGATGTCTTTAAGGACAGATGAGACAAACTGCTATCAGGAATGACTGAGGTGCAATTCTCTCTGCCTTCAGGCAGAGGGGGGCACAGCATGAGTTTTTCCAGCCCTGTTCTTCTCTGCATCTATGACAAGAAACTGCAGAACTGGGGTCCAAGTCCAGAGCTGTTATTTCCACCAGCCAGTGGGAGCATCAGCCAGCATTTCAGTGATATACAAAATACTGTCAGACTGTTCTCACCACCCCAACACCATGGCTAGCATGTGACTGCTCATCTCTTCACCACCCTCCCACACCCTGGTGTGACACTGTGCCAACAGGACAGAATATTAAACAGAAAATATGTATGAGGTATAGCCTCTATGCAAATGTCACAAACACATTGAAGGTGATAACAGCATGAAAAGATTACACTGAGGTAGCAGCCTACAAAAGATGTCTTCAGAAGCCCGCATCGGCTCTAGCAATGAAGGCTGAATGATTGCCCACACAAGCGCTATTAAAAGTCATGAATCTTCTCAGTCTACTTCCTTTCCCTTTTACTGGGATGAGGTTTTGTGTCTCTTGGGTTGTTAAAATCGCACATACCCATTTAGGACGAAATACCATGTAATCTATTAAGACTGTGATGGTGAACTTTTTCTCTCTGAGTGTAGAGAAGATCTTTCAGACATATTCAGCAAACTGCACCATAGCACCTATCCTTTTCTTGTCCAGAGATAGTGCAGAAAAAGAATCATGGTGCTGAATAAATCACTTCAAAGCAAACATCACTTTTTCCTGAGGGATCATTTCTAGTCAAAAGTCTTTGAAAACATTGCCAGGTGTAAGGCAAATTTCTTTACCAGTCTGCCAGTCACTATAAATGTCTATGCTCTAAGGCTGGGACTGAGAAGCCAAGCAAGACCCAGGGACTGTTGGAAGCACAAGGGCCAGGGAAATGCAGAGATCCCAGAAAAGCCGTGGTGGGACAGTGTGAGAGGAGTGCAGAGGTGTATATGTCCTCCTTATGAGATCTGGAAATGCCTCTGTACTCCAGATGTCAGTTTGCCACACAGAGGCACAGGCTCTGCTGCTTGTATTCGGAGTCGCAGGTTTGCTGAAGCAGAGCTGAGCTCCTATCGCTCAGATAGGCGTAGAGGAGAGCAAGGGCTGCCCCACTATCTGCGTCTTGCAGGACACACTGCAACATCTACTGCTGCACTTGGAGGCACTGATGTTCCCACCCCACCAGGCAGTCTGCCGCTCACGTGAAGGTCTGTTAAGGAAGGCCATCAAAGTCATCTGTTCATTGACTTCACTGCATTCTTTGACTGGGGCACAATTCAAAATTTTGATGTGGAAACTATTATTTCTGAAGGGGTATTTACTTAAGTCTGAGGCTGTGGGGACTGTAAAATGTTTTGACCATATTAGAGATAAAAAATGGATATAGTAAAGCAGTTCAAGGGTAGGAACAAGATTTTCTTACTGGTGGACTTTTTGATTGACACTATGTGTGCAAATGCCAGATAATAATGTCAAACATCAGTTTCTCTTTACATAGGTCAAGCAATTCAAAGCAGCTCCTCTAACATACAATTTAAAACGGTTGGAAGGTTCCTCCCAATAACAACAAACAGTAGTATGCTTTACTGTAATAAACCATATGTTGTTTCTACCAGGAGTTGATCATTCCTGCTCTCAAATTGAGAAACTTAAAATCTGCAGCCACTTACCTGCTAAAGTGCAGTAGATGTTCATTCTCAGGTGCTAATGTATTATTAATACCATGAGAAAGACCTCTTAATATATTTATAGAGATATTCTGTACATTTTTGCTAGAACATGTGGGAAAGAATACAAATGTTGTCCAGATCCTTAATCAATACCAATGATCATTACAGCCCTACACAACAGACCAGACCTTAACTGCCAATGAATTCCAGCTTTTAATCTGCACTGCTGAAGTATTCATAAATCTGTTTCACCCCCTAAATGCAGTAAAAAACTAAAGTCACAACCTGCAAGACATCTGTGATTTATTCTTTTAGGCTTCCAACAATGAGATCAGAGTCATTACAGTCTAAGGCAAGGTGGGTGGCTAATAAATCTGTTACTGATTTACACATAGATCGTGGTGTTGCATTGCTAATTTGCAAAGAAAACAACTTGTAATTGTGTGCAAAATGGCATGCTGTGGTTGTAGATGGAATATGATCCTTGATAGGATTTAATTCTCGATAGTATGTGTATTGTTAAGGGTAAAAGCCTGTGCCACACTGCAAGAAGCCAAGTAAACACAGAAGAGCCAGTTAGGATGTTCAGACCACTTGCAGGAAAGAAATATATGGGAAGCAGTAAACAAGAGAGGGACTTATCTATAGGGCTGTAGGCCCCAGCTCGTCTAGGAAAACAAGGTATACCAATAGAGATAAGGAGGGTATTATCTGTGAGAAAGACAGACAGGCAGCTCCAGTTCAGAGGGAGGGAGGTGAAGAGGAAAAGAGACCCCAAACCAGATAAAGAAGGAATGTGGCAGGTAACTTCATGAGGTAATAGTTATTTTAAGGAACTAAACAACAAGGAATGGCAAGTTTTCAGGAGTGACAGATGTCATTGCACCCCTGAGGAAATAACAGGGTAAGTAAAGTGAGTTTCTCTCTTTATCAGCCTCTATTTTGAGTTAACTGAGACGGGATCTTAAACCTCCTTGGGGCTGGACAAGTTGTAGATAGGTGATCTTGTAGTTATAAAGTTATGTGTATGTCTAGCTTGCACAGGAAGGCTTGCCACTGAGAGTGTTTTTATGGAATGTGCCTGAAATGACTGTGCTTTCCCTTAAAACGGTCAGACAACCTCACTCCACCTGCACCACAGCACTGTGAATCCAGGCTGAAAGAAGAACTGGCACACATGTCTTTCAGTTGGTCCCTTCTTGGAGAGGAATGCTTAAGAAAGCAATAATGTAGTTAAGACAGATTTCCAAGGGTCAAAAAGCCCAGGAATCATGGACCCCCCCAAAGACTTCTCAGGCCCATCAGAATCTGGTCTTTAGGAAGGCACAGGCAACTGAAAACCAAGATGTTCACTGGCATCTCTCCTGGCAAAATAATCCAAAATTACGTGCTTTCCAGATTGTCAGACTTGTCAGCAACACTGTCATTCATGTCTGCTTGCAATGCACTGCTTCATGCACACCAGCTTTGTGCCAGCAGCCTATGTAGGAGAGAAAAGGCTGCCTACATGGGCCAGTGTATAGGAATGTAAGTGTTGTGGCATCTAGAGTCACTGGTGACCATCTTTGGGCTGTCCCAGCACTTTTATTCCAACCTGGTTATGAAATAGCCTTTTAAGGCTGTAAGAATAGTGGAACACAAACCTGCGCTGAAGCTCTCTATAAGATTGTCCAACTCAAAATGAAATCAGGACTTTCACACCTGCTCCCAACTGGACGATCAGTGCTGGGTGGCACTGTTTCGTGATGTCTCTTTAGGAGAGCATCAAGCCTAAAATCCAGTCAGGATTGGAGTGTGTAACATTCACAGTCTTCACAGTCACAAGCATCAGAAGGGCACAAACTCTCAAGCCACAATGTGCAAGTCTGTTCAGCAGCAAGGTCACCTGCTAGTGGAGGTCCTACAGGTACAGCTTCCCAGCAACGTGCATGGCGCTGGACAGGAGCTTCCTCAGGCAACCGCAACCCCACGCTCCTCGCGTTGTGGAGGTCCCTCTTCTCCTCAGGCAAGGTCAGGCAACCCGCAGAGCTCCTGCATGCTCAGAGCTGGTGCGGCTTGCAACCTGGACATACCACTGTGGAAAAGCAATGGAGGGAGGATGACCTTGGAATTAATTTTATAAACAAACAAAAAGTCTTTGTGGTGCCAGTCTCAAGCATTTACTCACCGTTACTCATCTTCCTACCTTCCTTCAAACTATGAAATGGGCTTAAGCATTACATTGAAATATACACACTGATGGATTTTCTTTCATTTGCTCTTTTCTACTTTTTATTTGGGTGGTTACTGAGCTTTTGTGGTTTGTGCACTGAAGCCTTGCCTTGTCCGAACCAGCCCAATGGCCACGCACAAGTAAAACCACAGTGGCTTTGGGCTGCAACTTAAGAGGAGGGAGAACTTCCAGTACTGCTTGAGAGGTAAGGATGTGGTTTGTCACTGAACTTTACCAGGTCATGTTCCCCCTCGTTCCCCCCACTGACAAACTCTCCAGCTCCTACCACCTTGCCCAGGAACGTCCTTCCTTTGACCTCCCTGTTCGCAGGAAGGGGCCCCTGCATTGCAGAAACTCCAAGATACCTCCTACTAGAAACAGTAGGAACCTGAGGGAGGATTGGTAGTTTATTGCCGGGCTCATCATGGAGCTGGCAGTTTTCAAGGATTACAGAAGATTGCTCAAAGACATAGAAGAAAGCCATGAGAACTGAGAAAAAGGTGTGATGGCTCTCCTCAGACCTAATTCCTACCCACTCAGTCATGCTGCCATTATCTTGCAGGGCCTGCAAATGCTCCGTTGCAATAAGTAACTAGAAACGAAGACTTATTTTGACTCCAGCACAGCCTGAGTAGATCTCCGTGATATGGGACTTCCTACAGTGTGCTTATCGCACTCAAATGAATCCAGCAGACATAACATCATATTTTGCCCAGTATTTAAAGTTCATGAGGCAATTTTCTTGAACTGCTCCCTGTATTACATAGTGAGGAGAAAGCTGATCATCTAAACATTCAATCAACAAGCAGTTTCTAATCATCTCTTCTGGAAGATAAAACAAATGCAGGCAAATAGACAAATTCTATCTCCAGCAAACAGCCAGAATAGCTGATTTATATGCTGGGAATTTCTTACAAGCATGGGCATACTGAGAAGTATTCTCCTTCCTTTAAGGCACAGAAGCACTAAGAAATGTACAGGCATAGAAACAGCCAAAACTTCTGAAATGTCTGAACTTCTCAGCCCCACACTCTTTCCTATAATTTTTGAGACCAGGGTATACCATTCCATGCTCTGTTGCATTTTGCAATATTCACTCCAGACCATGTGTTTGAGAGTTATTCTACTGCCCTGAAATGCAATTCCCTACACATTGAACTTCTTGTGGTTTAACCCCAGCCAGCAACTCAGCACCACGCAGCTGCTCACTCACTCCCCTACCACCCAGTGGGATGGGGGAGAGAATCAGAAAATAAAGTAAAACCTGTTGGTTGAGGGAAAGACAGTTTAATAGGACAGAAAGGAAGAAAATAATGATTAGTAATAATAGTAATAATAATAGGCAATAATAATAAAAAAAGAACTGGAATATACAAAACAAGTGATGCACAATGCAATTGCTCACCACTCGCTGACTGATGCCCAGTTAGCTCCTGAGCAGCGATCTGCCCCCCCTGCCAACTCACCCCAATTTATATACTGGGCATGACGTCATATACTATGGAATATTCTTTTGGCCAGTTTGGGTCAGCTGTCCTGGCTCTGTCCCATCTTCCCATCTTTCCTGTGCCCCTCCAGCCTTCTTGCTGGCTGGGCATGAGAAGCTGAAAAATCCTTGGCTTAGTCGAAACAAGACTTAGCAACAACTGAAAACATCAGGGTGTTATCAACGTTCTTCTCCTACTAAACCCAAAACACAGCACTGTACCAGCTACTAGGAAGACAATTAACTGTCACAGCCAAAACCAGGACAGTATCCACCCCTTATTCTATACCATTTACATCATGCTCAGGTCCCGTACTTTCCAATACATCCCAATTAATCAGCATCACTTTTCCTGTCCTTTGATACTGGGAACTCTATCCCAGTGAACACCAGGACAGAATCCCACAGAAGATGTCCCTTAGGGGTGCACAAGGGTTTTTGCTCCCTGGCAAGAGCTGTACCAGAGCAGGCTGACACATGGCAGTGAGTGAGAAGTGCTGGTGCTGTGCACTGCTTTCTTCCTCTCAAAACCAGATGCATGAGTTGCACTGAGAGTGTCTGCCGTGTAAAACCATGCCAACATACCAAGAGCATTTCCAAGTTTTTCAAGCTTAAAAAAAAATATCCACAGCAAGAGTATATCCTGGTAGTGTCTGTACTGTTGATTAAAAAAACCCTACAAACAAACAGACAAGCCACCCACACCCCAGAAATCACAACAAAAAGCACTTATGCAAATGCCTATGCAGATTAGGGGCAGCCCTCCGGCTCTTGGCAAATTGCCAAAGCAGCCCTCCGCACTCTGAAGTCTGGGTCCCCCAGTTCAAAAGCGATGCAAAACACTCATTCCTCCCCTCAGGCAGCCCTTCCAGGGAGCAGAGGCTTGCTTTCTCCCAGTCCTGACTCTCACCCCAGCACGGCAGTTCTCAGCATCTCCTGCCTATCCTCCGGGCCAAGCCCAGCTGGAACCGCAGTCCCCTCCCCCATGACTGAATACCCCAGCTTTTTATAATACTTCTCTATTTTTCATCATCATCTTTTCTTTTTCATTTAAGAAATTCATCTCCCTGTGCTTTGAGTAGCAAGGGCTGACAGTGGAGGGAAAGGCAACCTTGAGAAGAAGGGTCTGGCTTGAGATGCAGCCCTGGACGCAGTTCCCAGCTGCACTGCTGGCCCCAAGTCTTCTCCTACCCTGCATCAGGTCCTTTCCAATGGCCATTGGTTCCAAATCAGCAAAGCACTTAAAGGCAGGCTTAGCAAATGCCAGCGTCTGTGGGTTTAATCATGTGTCTGAAGTGTCACTCAGCTGGGCTGAAGTCTTATGTTGCTTGTTTAGGCTGCACCCTCTGTAGCTACCTACCCACCTATCTGTCTGTGCAGCACCTAGCAGAAACGGTTCTTGAAGCAGAAAACAGTAAGTCTCATAGGAAGTACATACTTTGATCTTGCCTGTAGGATTGATATAAAAAAATGCACATAATTAGAACTTGGTTGTATGTCATTTAACAGCTACATGTTAACTCTCATTTTGCTAGCAGCCTGCCTTGCTCGAAAAATAGAGGGGGTTTCTATCACTTCCTTTTATTTTTTCTCTTTGCGGTAAATGTAACTGTAAACAATTAATAATTCCAATTAGTGGGGTTTTTTTGGTAACTCCGGCAGCTGCCTTTTCACAGGTTTTCCTAGGCTGCTGCAGGGGCCAATCAGATCATATAAATGTGCATATTAACAAAGGTTCATTAAGCAACTCTGTCTTTCTAAGCCTCTGGAAAGAAACAAAGCAGAGAGGAGCCTTAGAACTAAGAGCACTGTGTTCTTCACTAAATTTGACATCATACTGAAATCAGCAGCTTTTTAATAATCTACATTTAAGATGCAAATGTATCTGTTTGATAGGAAAGTATAATGTGTGAATAAAGATTCCAAATTGGTTTATTACTTCTTGATCGCTGTTGGCAAGGGGGGAATTATCATGCTAACAGCCTCATTGAGGGAAAGCCATATGCCTGAAATGGAGACGATGCTGAAGTTACAAAGTTTAGTGAGATTAAGTTACATGGAGAAAGGTTCGTTTAAAGTAGTGACTAATTAATGACCTCAGAGGTAACCCTACCAGCTACCACACTGGTTAGAGAGGTGAATCCTGTTAACAACCTCCTAAGTGCAGTTTCCAATTACTAATCTTTTCAGCAGCTTTATGGTGTAAGAGAAATGGCTTCAGGCCTCTGTTCCCATCTCAGGGTCATCTTATTTTACTTTCAGTTTGTGCTACAAAATGATAGGATATGGGCAGCCTCTGACAGCCAAGAGGCTATTTTATTATTGCCAGAGCTCAGCAAGACATTTACATTTGAAATGCAACAAACGTAGAGTGGCAGCTCAGCTCTCTTATCGTATCGGTTGCTAAAATTGTAGAGTAATTGCTCTTACCCCGTGGATTAACCAGGGAATGAATGGCCTCAGACTGTCCTGGCTCTGACGTAAAGGAGGCAAGGTTGTGGGGAGAGACCAAATCTTTTATTAAAGTAACAGACGCAGCTGGGAAAAGGGACAAGATGTTAGGCACGCAAGCCTTTGGGAAAGATTAAAGAGCCTTAAAGTTTGCTTAGTTTTTCCAGCTGTACAAAGATATATAAAGATACTACTTTTCTCTCTGAAATTTGCCTCTTTAGACCACCGTGGCTGCTGTTGCGCTATTGCGTGACTCGACTCCAACGGAGTAAAGCTACAAGGGGGCAGAGAGGCAGAGGGAAATGGGCTATGGCCATGTGGCCGCTTGGTTGCTTGGTAATCTCAGACTGGGCCTTGTCTGACTAATTAATGTGTAATAGCTGTGTATATTGGCTCACTTTGGGATGTCTTATCAAAGGGAGAGAAAGAACTGGGTTTAATTTAGCTATACAGAGGGACTGCATCTGTTTTCTCAGCCACCGAAGGATTATAATTGTTTCTAGATGACAGCAGGTCACATGCATGTAAGCTTTTTAATTATAACTGAAATTTCTTTTCAACCTAGGGAAATAATTTAATTTCAACATTACTATTATTATTTTTTGGCTTCATTCTCACTCCCCCAACTCTTTTTGCTCTCTTACTTGCAACATAAATCTTTCCCCTTTCCACATAACTGACAGATTCTCTTTGTTCATACCTGTCACTGTTTTTTCTTTTGATTCATGCAACAATTACATAGTTCAGGTTTAAAGGTTATGAAAACTGTGTTTTGGCATTCAACCAGTCTCATCTCTGGAAACATTAGTCGAATACTCTTGTTTAAAATTCCCTCTATAGAAGGCAACATTGCCACCTAGGTCTCTGCCTGTATTTCATTTTTTCTATCATCTCAGTGCTTATCTGACCAGATCTTTCTTTGCAAAATTCAGAATTCCCAAACTTCGTGATAGTGCAGGGCTTACAGTGTTATGCCAAGATTTGAGATGTTCTGCTCTCTTCTGGATGTCAGTCATAACTCATCTGCTCAGTATAAACTCCTTTGCGTGTCATTGCACAGTAAAAGGTGCCAAAATAAAAGTGACCCATTAGAAAGAGGGTGACATTAAGGAGTACAAGATAGAGGGCCAGAAGAACCCAAAGGAGAAGGCTCAGGAAAATGAATGTTCTCTGTGCCTGGGCACCAGGATAGCCAGACGTAAGGGTGATGGTTATCCATACCAATTTTGACATCTTCTTAGTCATCCTATGGAAAGTCTTCTCCACCACCAGCAAGAACAAGGAGTGGGCCAGCCAGCATGAACTGAAACCTGGACTGCCCTGAGTGAAGAAATGGGCAGTAACGAAAGTATTCCTATTAATCCAACAACTTTCTGAAACAAACAGGTTGTTGTGGTTTAACCCCAGCCAGCAACTAAGCACCGTGCATCCGCTCACTCCAGATGCACACCCCCAGTAGAATGGGGGACAGAATCGGAAAAAGGTAAAACTTGTGGGTTGAGATAAGAACAGTTTAATAGAACAGAAAGGAAAAAACCTAACAGTGGCACTAATAACAACAATAAAGTGACAATAATAATAAAAGGATTGGAATACACAAAACAAGTGATGCACAGTGCAATTGCTCACCACTCACTGACTGATGCCTAGTTAGTTCCCAAGCAGTGATCCCCTCCCCAGCCAGCTCCCCCCGTTTATATACTGGACATGATGTCACATGGTATGGAATACCCCTTTGGCCAGTTTGGGTCAGCTGTTCCGGCTGTGTCCCTTCCCAATCCCAACTTTCTTGTGCCCCTCCAGCCTTCTTGGTCATGAGAAGCTGGAAAGTCGTTGACTTAGTGTAAACACGATTTAGCAACAACTGAAAACATCAGGGCGTTAACATTCTTTTCATACTAAACCCAAAACACAGCCCTGTACCAGCTACTAGGAAAAAAATTAACTCTATCCCAGCTGAAACCAGGACACAGGCAAAAGCCAATAATCCTGGAAAATACAGAAGAGATGTATATATATGCAAAATCCCAAATACCCTAAAGGTCTGTAAAACCTAAAAAGGCAGGTGGAAAACCACTATTATCCTTTTACTGGCCAAGTTAGGCTTGAAAGAAAGGACAGTGGAGATAACTGGTTAGAGACTCTAATATTGACCAAGAAGGTTATCGAGGATGTGCAAGAGATGAAAAGGAAGGGTCCTGGTATCTTCTTAACAGATCCCCAGCGGTGATCAAGGCTGATTATCTCATAGCTGGTCAAAAGAAGGATTCCAGAGAGCACTGAGGAAAGCTATCCCACCTTGATTCCTAGCCCACAGGTCCTGAACAAATGAGAGATGTTAACAAGCAGGTGTCAATCATAACTGGAAGAGGGTCTTGTTACTATCCGTATGGTAATTCACTGTCAGATGGGCTAACATTTGCTCAACATATCAGAGTGAAGCTGTTGACCGAGTGTCTCCCACTTTTACTCAGTTGGGCAGCTGATCTGCAAGCTGGGGCCTGAATGGGATGGTTAATATGACGGGAACAAAATCACACCACTGGCATTTGAATACTCACTCTAACCCTGCTAAGTAACTCCTGAGTTGCAATGAGCAACAACCTCCGTACAGCAGGGTCTGCTTGCAGACTCCGTGGTCTGGAAATGCAAGCCAAGAAGTGATGTGGATTTCACATCAAGAACTTTTTAACACACTTAACTGTGAAAGCTGAAAACTAGACACAAAAGACTAAACATGCCTCAGATGAGCCAGCGAATTAGTCAGGCATGTGGATGAATCAGTAGACGGGACTTTGAAACCAGACCTTACTTCTGAGCTAAGCTCTTGGCTGGAGGGGGTCGGGTGAGCACTTAAACCTGCAAATACAGAATGCATTCCCTGCACCAGAGGTCACATATGTACTAGACCACCCTCGTCTCCTTGGATGACAGCAAATGAAAGGCAGCCAAGGAACAGATCTATCATCCACTGCACGGAGCAGCCTTTTGTACTCAAGAAGAAAGATCACAGGCCTGGGACTGATAGTACTTGGCAACTTGTTTCCCTCTCTGGATGTGATGTACCACAGGCTTGTTCACCACAGGAACAGGAGGATCCATCAGGTTCCTGGTTCCCCTTTCTAGAGCAAAGCATGGGAAACTGTATCTGGAACCAGAGGTAAGGTGAAGGAGAGATGCTGCCATTACTACCAGCCCATCTCAGCACCCACGGTGCTCCAGCCAGAAGCAGATGACAAAAATGCTCTCAAAAAGCAGAAATTTGTTGTCCTTAAAAGTGGATAACCTGAGCAATTGGAGGCAAAACAAATTTCACCAATGGACAAACCCTACAGAATCAGGGATGCCAGGGAGAGCACTTCACAGACTACTCAGTCAGCAGTGACTGGATCAAGGAACATCAAGGAATACTTGAGGTACAACTTTTTGTGATGCTGAAGATGTAAGTAACTGCATATATCCTCTCCAGTGTGTTGTTGGGTGGAGCCAAGAGAATAAAAAGAAAAACTACAGGCATTAAACACTTAAGAGTCTGGCTACCACAGCCCTGGGATCCTCCCAAATGTACAGTGTACATCGCGGGGGAGGACAGAGGAGGCAGCAGTGGATCACGCACCTTGAAAGCCACTTCAGAAATGAGAGCAATGAGCCATTTTCTTAAAGATGTTTGATGTGACATTCTGTTATAAGTGAAAATTATCTTCACTTCTTGGAGCGAACTTGGGGAAAAATAAAACCAAGACTCAACAGCACAAATCAAAGACCCAACATCCATTTAACCATCATATGTTTTAATTTCCCTGTTAAGGGAAGAGGAGAGTGTTGCACGGCACACAAGTGTCCTGCTGACACTTGGTAGCCAGAGAATAACAGCGAATGACCTGTCTCCAATGTCCAGTCTGCAAAGACCAAGGTGGAAAGGTGACCATCAGGACCCTGGTCTAGCTTTATAGGAGACAGTAGTGAGTCAGGGGACTGATCCTTCATTGTGTCTGCTCAGCATAGTTAGTGTTTTCTGGCCTTCGTGATGCATAGGAACTGGCAGGAGCATGAGAGATGGTGGTACACACGGCTAGTTTTTCAGATAAGTTTCTTGAAATTAGGATGGATGAATATAGTGTTGTCTAGAAGCACGAAAAAGACGCAGGGAGGCTGAGGTAGGGATTTACAGTGAATAGCAAGTGGCAGCATTTTCTAAGTCTGTAGCTGGTTGGTTACATAAGGCAAGCTAAGGGAAAGCTGGATTAAGGCTTTGAAATTTAAAGCAGTGCTCTTTGTATGTACATCTAGCCTGGAGCAGCTGGCTAAAACACAGCCACGTAATCTGGGAAACTGCCTAGCTGGATTTTGCCAGACAATTTAGTGGAGATTTCAGGAAGTTGCATATGAATGTCTACAGTGAATGGTTAAAATGGGTGTTTGGAAGTATAGACATGAATCTTAAAACACTGGTAAAATAAAAAAGGGAAAAAAAATCTTGTTATTCCACTAGGTGTTGCACTCTATGGAAAGTGCTCATGTAGCTTTTGGATATGAGGGTGGGACAAACTGGGACATGCCCTCCTAGTCTCGCCACTGACAATACATAGCATAAGCTACTGTTTTAAACACATAGAAAATAACAAGAAGCAACTGAAAGCTAGTTCATAAAATGCTTCCTCTGGGGTCATCCACATTGTTGCCATCAGTAAAGGAAAAAAAATAAGTTTTGGAAACTTAGATAGGTAGCGTGGATCAAGTAATATAAACAGTGTGTATGAGAACACATCTTGCTGGCTGACATACCCATGTCATGTGGAGAAGTACGTGCCCAAAATAACAAAAATCTGCCAACTATTTTATCTTAGCAGTTCCGGGTGGGAGGGCCTATTAATCAGATGGCAGTTAGTGTGCATTAGCTCCGATATGGTATTACCTCAAAACAAAAGACTTGCACTTTTTCATCATAAACCTTCGTTTACACTCTAACATGAATGAACTGTATCTGATCATGTAAAATCACCTTTTACAATCTATTCTGTACTGATTTTTTAATGAAATGTTTATTTGTGAATATGGAACTAGAAGGGAAATTGTCAACATCCATAATGAATTTTACTACACCTTCTGCAGAGCAGGTCAAAGAATATGTCGTGGTTTAACCCCAGCCAGCAACTCAGCACCACGCAGCTGCTCACTCACTCCCCCCCACCCCGCAGTCAGATGGGGGAGAGAATCGGAAAAAAAAGTAAAGATCATGGGTTGAGATAAGAACAGTTTAATAGAACGGAAAGGAAGAAACTAACAATGACACTAATAACAACAAGAAAAT
>JAVKLA010000040.1:12065550-12076337 GCA_034782735.1 Sagittarius serpentarius
TAAATCTGCCCTCTTTTAGTTTAATGCCATTTCCCCTAGTCCTGTCGCTACAGGCCCTGCTAAAAAGTTTTTCCCCAGCAGCAGTGAAAAAGGAAAGCAATAATCACTGTGAGCTGGTACATACCTGTTCCTTTCCTTCTGTGCTCAAATGTAGAGTGGCTCCAATTTCTAGAATCTGATAAGCCTATACAGTGCTAAGACCTTTGGTTTCATGAAGGAAAAGTCAAGTCTGTTTCTAACAAAATGCTTTTGCACCTCCTCAGCAACTATGTGGGGGAGTGAAAGCCTCTCATTTTGTACCTACAGGCCTGAGTTCCAGCTTCACTCTAGACTCTGGTCAAAACCTACTTTGGTGGAAAACATTGAGAGTTAAAGCTTACCAGTGTGGTGCTAGCCAAACGTCCCTACTAATCACAGTGGTGTACTGTGCTCAGTTTGGGGCTCCCCAGTATAGGAAAGACATTGACATGTTGGGTTGAGTCCAGAAGGCTATTAAAATGAAAAGGCACATGATAGAGCAGGTGTTATGTTAGGAGAGGTGGTATGAACGGGGTTTGTTCAGCCTTAAGAAGAGAAGGCTAAGAGGCTTTCTTCTTTCTGCATTTAACTCCCTGCTAGGAGGTTATAGAAAAGAGAGAGCTGACTTCTCAGAAGAGCACAGCTAAAGGACAATGTGCAACGGTCACAATTTGTTACAAGGGACATGATGATTTGATATCAGGATTTTTTTTAAAATTTTTTTTTAATGATGAATGTCGTTAACCACTGGAATAGGAGCCCAGAGAGGGTGTGAAATCTCCATAATTAAAGATGCTCAAAAATTGACAGAAAAGCCCTAAGCAACCTAATCAAGCATGACAGTTGAATCTACCTTCAAACTTGGACCTACTTTGAGCAGAAGATTGAATCAGAAGACCACCAGAGGTTCCATCCAAACTATTTTATAATTTTTTGATTCTACTTTTATTTACAATGCTAAACCAAGGGAGCAACTGGGTGTAAGGGAATTCCTGGCCTTACGTGGATTTAGGAATCTGGTGGCTTCCAAAATCATGGACATACCCTCTGAAGCCAAGATAAAACAAACATGAACACAAAAATATGTGAAAGGCAAATAGATATGAATAATAAAAGGAAGCACTACTATACCAGTGTGCAGCATGAAATACAGCTGCTGCAGTCATTTCAGAGTCTCCAAGATAACAGTAAAAGCAATTACTGGAAGAAAAACACATTGCCCAAAGTCATTAATATGGTTGTTGTGTCTCCCTTGTGCACTAACCCAGCACAAGGAAAGAGTTTTCGGAGAACAGATTTGCGGATTCCACTGTTGTTTGTTTAATGACTTTGGCATCTATCTCTGGTTTGCTAAGGGGACTCAAGTTATTATTTTGCAGCTCCCAAGTAGACCAGCGAGAGGAGACAAAAACTTCTGGGAAGTTTTGTGACTCTGTGCACTGCTCACTGCAGTGAATGCCTTGTTGTGTTCATACAGCACTTGTGTTCCCAAGGACTGCAGGTTAGCTGTCGCTCACAAACCTCACACAAGGTCATGTCCATCTCATCTGGAGCAAAAGAGCTCAGTCACAGCAGAGACATCTGTGACAGTCGTCACCGAGCAGAGAGGTGTTTGCTTCTGTCTTGTGCCCTCATTTGTACCAAAACCATAGCCCATCCCTACCCCTGTAAAAAAGAGGTCTAGCTGCCTTTCCCTGAAAGGCACTTTGTGATCAGTCTTGAAGGGTAATTCCGCCCTCTGAACCTGTACTTTTCTACAGTCAGGGCTGTGGTGACCGAGAGCGTCCTTTTCAAGGGGAAAGACTGTCGGTTGTTGTATTGAGCATCTCTATAACGTAGGCTGTATGAGACAGCAAGGACAACTGAATATAGTATTTTCTCACACATTGGAAACACTAGGAGATAGCGATGAGATTCTCAGCACTTGTAGTTCTTTGAAATTACTCTTGATTAAAATATACTAGCAAATCTTGGTAGTTCATGAGTTGATCTGCTGCAAGACAGAGTCAGGAAATGATTTCTGGTTTCCTTCCCTTTCATTCTGACTTCAAATCATGGTTGCAGTGCTCTTTAGCACACACCTTAATTTAGCTTTACACCGATTCCAAATCCTTAATTAAGCTTATTATTTTATCCTAATTCTAAAATATGCAGGATTTTAAAATAACAAATTATTAAGAAATTAATGCAAGTCATTGATGAATTATTAATACAGGCTAATAGCAAAAATGTAACAATGATTATAGATATCAGTACATGCCATGGGTCCACTGCAAAAGCACATTCTATCATCTCACTGAAACAAAATATTCAAGAAATACAGACATTCCTGCATCATTTGTAGTCCCCAAACCATGTCATAGTACTAGAGTAAAGTGACATTATGATGTAAATAAATCCTTAGTAACTTCCATTCGTAATTCTAACATTACTGAACAGGTTGCTTGGCAAACAGTGAGCAGTGTAGGCTCTTTAATGCCCAACTGATTTTCTCCTTGGCATAAGAATGGTTGCTAGATAAGACAGAGTTTCACAGGCTCTGCAGACTCAGGAAGAGGAAACATCTTGGTTTCTCTGGCCTGAACTGATGCTACTGTTGCACTACCCAAACCCATCAAGTTTGGTCCTGGCATGAGAAGACAGACACTGCTTACTTCTTAAGCTCACAGTAGCTTGACAGAAAACACATCAACCCAGTGTCAGCTCAGGACTTTTTTCTTTCTTTCTTTCTTTCTTATCTGCCTCAGTGTAAGAAACAATGTAAGACACACACGTCCAGTCTTCCACCTGAATTTCTGCCGATTTTTCTGTGCATTCTTTGGCACAGGATCCAAGTGCTTTGCATTCACTGACGTATTTATTTTCCTTGTCTCCAGTGATACATGAAAATATTATATCCATTTGGGGAAAACTGAGGCACACATGCGACATTTGTGGAAAAGAGGGACTGATCAGTTCCTTCCACTCCACTGACACCGCTGACATGTCAGCTTATGCTTCCACCTGGAAATATACTTAAATTTTATTCCTAAAGAGTGAAGAATCTCTGTGAGTTTATTTCTTTTAAAACCCCTTTTCCCATCCACCATCTGGCTTATCTCCAACATATTTCACATTTGAGATGTTGGTTTCCATTCTACAGTTATAGATTAGAGGAAAAAAAACACCACTTGCATATTTTTAAGCACAGATTGCAGAGAGTTTCAACATACTGATTGTTCAGGGTGATGAATCATATTAAGTCTGATGTTTGCTAGGCTGCATTGCACTTATTTGATATGACATCCAGCACCTGGGATGTGGCAATCTGATGCAACACATCAGTGTTCACTGACACATCACCAGAAACACAGAGACACCTGAGGTAATGTGGTTAAATTTGGATCCCTTTTTTAAAGGAGTTTTGAAGATTTAATTTCTTTTCTGTTAGTACTTTGTCTTTGATTCCAGGAAGCTGAATGGCTCAGTGACCACATCCACCTGCCTCATTTCCTCTGCGAAGTGGTCCTGAATTTAACCATTGCCATGCTTAACTTCCTACGCAGCCTTACTTTCGTGCTTTAACACTTACTAGACAAAAATCAGTGACCAGTCCTACCTGTTTAGGCACAAGAGAGAAAATGAACCTCCATCCTGCCATTAGGCAACCCAAAGAAAATGGGTTGAAAATAGCAGCTAAAGAAGATCTGGGATTTGAAGACATCAGTAAAAACAACTGAATTGCAAATTTGTGATGGGTTACTGCCCATCATCTGAGCAGTTTCTCATGCATTTCCTTTACATATCATTGAACGAAGATTCATGTTGTATTTTCCCTTGTGACTGGGGCAGGTTAGAAGGATGTACATCAAGACTTGCAGAAGATTTGTGGTAATCAAATTTTGTAACTTGATCACATTGGACTGGATACTTGCAGCCCCAGTACCCTGGGATTCTGATTAAACTAAGTCTTTGTATTGACTTCATTGGGGTCTGGATGTGTCCCGAAGTGCTGACAATGAGTTTGAATCCTCCTCAAACAAGGGCATTAGTGCTCCAGTTGTTTGGTTTCATCAAATACATAGAAATACACACAAACTTGCCAGGATCCTTTCTTTGGTTTTTTTTTTTTAGGCTCTCATTTCCCGGCAAAAATATTAATAATAGCATTTTTCCTTCATTAACTTTCCTAAAACTGCAAAGTTACCCTTGCTACAAAGGAACATGCAAATTTAGAACTTCTGCAATTGGTTTCTTGGAAAACACCTCTGTGAATGTCAACAGATCACCCACAGGAGGAACCCTGGAAAAATAGTGGCAATTTAAGTGTTGTCATCAAACTTCTTCAGCCCATTAAGATGTGCAATTTTGCATATAATCTCCAGTATACTTAACAGAGGAGGGAAGCACCTGGACAAGGAATGGTAAGTATAAATCAACAGATAATGATATTCCTCTTTCAGTCACACTTATTACCAAGAGCATCAGAGTCTTTATGCTTACCCATTTAGAATAATATCCGCCTGAATAGATATGGCTGGCAGTAATTACAGGATACGAACTGACAGATTTGGAGTTGAAGACTTTTCCCTATTTAAAAATGCTAAAAGCAGAGAGGTAGGAGGATGTTTTCCTCTTCATTTATTTATCTTATTTTTTGTTTGCCTGCCTGCGTCCCTTTCTCTCTTCTCGTTTTCACTAATTTGGAGAGGTGACAGCACTGTTCTGCTACTGCCTGGCCTAATGATGCTGTTTGTATTTTTGTAGAGGTTACAAAGCACTTTTTTCCACCTTTCCTTTGATATGCAGAGATCTGATCAATGCAACAGAATCAGAACTGATTTGCCAAGATACAGAGACTCTCGAAATTTCTACATGCAGTCTTCATTAATGGTCTTGTCTGTGGAGGGCAAAAGTCTCTAAAGGATCATGTATACTAGTAAAGGAGTTAGTGTTCCTTATTATAAACACAGTAGGCTATTTCTTTCTGCAAATGTTCCTAGTCATTACTGCTGTTTTATTTTTTTAAAAATATAAAATTCTCATTGCTCCTGCCTACAGAATGAGACATGAGCTAATGATGCTTTGCAAAGAAGTTCAGTCGCTGACACAAGAGTGATCCAGACTTAACAATATGTCAGATTCAAAGTTATCTTTACTGACATTTCCGAGAGCTGCTACTGGCAATGTAATTCTGGATGTGGATTCACTTACAGTTCTTCAAAATGCCATTTAAAATCAAGAAACTGGGTTAAAAAGGCAATCTAAATAGAAGATTTTTTCTACTTTTAAATACATTCTTAAATGACACTAATGGAGTTGCAACTCTCAAAAGCTGATCTGAATATGGCCCTACGCATTTTTAACAGCTACATACCAAGTCAAGGCTTGTTCCTCTATGCTCTGTGCACCCAAACCTCCCACACAGCTGCCTCTTTCATGAAACTATAATCATAAAAGCAGAGGAAAAGCCCAAGTGCTCAGTGTTACAGCAGTGGAAGGCAACAGCAAAACCTAAGCAAGAATTTATTTTGGATAGTTACCAATCCACCATTTCCATAAATCACCTGAATTCTGGGCTCTCCTCATTGTGTGCTGTCATATATCTATGTTGCACTGATGTCTTATGATATAGGCAAATTACCAAAGGAATTGGTATGAAGCAGAATTTATTTGAATTTGAATCCAAGTCTATGACAGTTACAGACATTAACCACAAAATGCCCTCTAGCCCAACTGAATGTACACTTTCAAAGATTACCTCAAGTTCATTCCTATTTACTGGAAACATTCAAATGGTGCAAGAGACAATACTGGTTATTATATATGTCACACAGCAGGTTACTATCAATACTTAAAACTGGAATTGAGAGATAATACTAAAGGCTTCATTGAAATTCAGAATGAGATAAATGAGTAGAAATTACATTTTTCAGAGAATAACGAAGGCTTCAGGGCTCATTCTGAGCTCACTGTAGTCACATACTGCTGCAATGCCATTGACATTGGAGAAGCTATACTGGATACACACTGTCGTAACTGATATTCAAATTGGTTCTTCAATATTAATTAAATTGTATGACAATGCGAAAGGACATGATTATGACAATTTGAGGCTTTATCATGCCTGTTTCTAAAAGGAGGAGAAGACAAGAGAACTAATGAAGGAAAGGAACTAGATTTTCTGATTCAAGTGCAATTCTGCTGCTTTAATTCCCTCCCCATCCCCCCCCAGCCAAAAAGGATCCAGGCCAGAAGATTTCTCCACAAAACTCTACAGAAAATATGAAACTTTGCAGGAAAACATAATAAATTATTTTTAAAAAACATTTAACTTCTTTTTACTTCAACTTTTTTCCCCCTCAATGGAAATATTCATAACGGGCTGGTTTTAGTGCTTTCCCAGAGTAGATGGTACTTCATGCATTTAGCTGCATATGTTGAAGCAGCCGCTGAAACTTGTTTTACCACAGCACGTTAAGCATTCTTTACAATGCCAGCAACTGGCATGAGCAGGGTAGAAAGGCACACAGAGAGCTTAGCTGAGGCACGTGTGGGAATTGCAAACATGACCTTGGACCCCTTGTATTTTTTTTTTGTGTGTGTGTGTGTGTATGGAGGGGTTGGGGTGTGTAAAGCATTGGCACTGAGCAAGGGGAGGAAGGATCCTGCCCAGCCGAGATAGCCACCTCCCACGCTTGGTGCCTTCAATGTGGGGTGGCAAATCTTCTGATTCTTCAGCTCTTTAGGAAGCATTCAGCTTCTTTAGGAAATATGTCTTTACCAAGAGGCTGGTCAAACACTGGAACAGCTTCCTAGAGAGGTGGTCAATGCCCTAAGCCTGCCAGTGTTTAAGAGGCATTTGGACAATGCCCTTAACAACACGCTTTAACTTTTTGTCAGCCCTGAAGTGGTCAGACGGTTGGACTAGTGATTGTTGTAGGTCTCTTCCAACTGAAATAGTCTAGTCTAGTCTATTCTATTGTCTGCCCCTTCCCCATGGTGTTTCTGTAGCTGGAACAAACTGGCACTTCATCTTTGGGTGCAACATGTTGAGAAGCCTTGGATCAGCTCCGGTGCCCATCCATGGCAGGCTCAGCTGTGTAACTTTTGCAGGAAAGGGGTAGTTCTCTGCTCCCTCATTGCAGCTAATCTGTCACCATCACCAGTATCAGGTGTTTTGGATGCAATCCATCTTGCTGAAATTTAGGTCACTGCAACAAAGGTGCCTGACCCAAGCTTATCATCCTGAGCTCTCACTGCAGCCAAGTAAGTCTTGGTCAATATATTTAGGAGAGTTAAGGTGTGATTCATATGATGAAATGCAGGTGCCTTCTTTGGGGTGAGCTGAAGCACTGGCTGTCCTCTTTGATTGAATTGGCTAGATGGGACCTCAGAAAATCAGCTGTGATGTAGAGAGCTGTATTATAGGCACCCACAAACAGATGAGCTGAATCTTGTCCTATTTGCAACTGCATTCAGTAGAAAGCACACTAGAGCGATCTGTTCATGGGAGTTCAAAGCACAGCAGTGCCCTTTGTCTTGTTTTCATTTGGAAATCACAGCTTTTTGGCTCAGAAATTTTCAACTTTGAAACTGGTAAGAAAAAAGTGACTCATTCAGAACCATTTACATTATCTTATGGTAAAAATCAACAATGAAAAACCTCATTAAATACAAACCTTCCTCCTTCAGGGCATAATTCAGTATAAATTATATTCCCTTTTCTTGTTGCTAAACCCCTCTATTCAGCTACCCACAGAGAGAAGAGACCATCTAGACGTCACTCTATGAGTTCTTCTCCGTAGGACTCTCCTCCTTGTCACTGTGTGGAATTGCATTCATCCTCCTACAATAAGTAAAATTTTGCCCTTATAAAGACACTGTGGGACCTCTTACTTGCTCAGTGTTTCCCTTGCAGCCAACATGAACAATAATGCAATTTTATTTTGTCATTAGAGTGCTAAAAAATTATTTTCATTCAACCATAATCATTTCCTCAGCCTCTGCAAAATCCTGGCACTGATACCAATATTTTCTATTGGGTTTAGTAATAAATTAGTTGCCTTTGAATGAAGGATGTCTCTGACTGATCTCCACTAAAGCAAGATTTACCTGGAGATTTATTGCAGCTTTGCCTTTTTGTTTCCCCATGGGAAAGTTCACAAATGATGCGGCAATCTTGTTCCAGTAATACTGTGCTTAAACACACTTCACAGATTATTTGGTATTCAAGATGTTCTTCCTACATGAAGAGAAAAAATAGCCAGTTGGTAAAACCAGAGTGAGATTTTCAAATAGTATGACAGTGAATGTTTAAGAAAAAAAATCTTGCTTGCATCTCATTCAGACAATAACCACCCAGAAAGCACCCTCACTGAAATAAATGCCTTAATGTGAGGATTACAAAGCAATAGAAAAGGGTAAGTGGAATCTCATTGTGTTCCTGTGAGGAACAGTTATTTGCATTTTATTGGTGAGTAATTTGAATGACGCTAGTTCAGCGAGTTACCCCAAGCCATGATGAAATCATAAATAAGTGCAAGAAACGTAATTCTCGGTTCTCTCTGTCAGTAGGTTGCTTTTTGGATTTCCGGCCCCTCTGGGAAGATGGAATTGAGGCCATACCTAGAGCACCTGGCAATCAGCAGGAGCATGGCAAACAGACTCAACCCACAGTTTGTCCACGCAGTGCTGTGGCCCCTGCATCAGGAGCAGCCGAGCTGTGCCAGTGTTGTGCTGTGCACCAGTGAGCGAACTCAGCCTCTCAGCAAGGCTTATGGGCTTGGTACCAGCCTGGGGATCGCATTCCCAGCTCAGCATTAATCCTGTCTCTGCCAATGCCCCAGCTACTTTGGAGACACCTGGTTTGCACTGCGAGCGTCACTTCAGAGGAATTTTCAAATTCCAGAACTTCTACCCAAACTGTGTCCATCTCCACATCAAGATTAAAAAGTATGGGAAGACTTGCCACTTTTTGTGGTCCTCAGCAGACCACTGCAGATTCAGTCCCCAAACAGGGCCCACCATTTCCAGCCTTTGATAATAATATTTGCTATAATGTGAGTAAGCAAGGGTGTGGTTTTAAAACCTGACTGCAGCTGGAGCCAGTGGAGATAGTTTTGAATGCTAAGTCTTCAACAGTTGGAATATTTGGCTTGAAAGACCAGAGTCTTTCTGTTTCAAGTTCAATAACTCCTGAGGCGTGAGCAACAAACTCCGTGCCCTCTTCCTCTCTGCTCCAGCTTCAGAGTCAGTGAGCCCAAACAAATAAAATTTGCTGGCTTTGGTTTCCTGAAACCTTCCAGCTAATACTGATGGTTTGTGTGTGGCTTTAATCCTGTTACTTTCCAGCTCCCAGTTTGTGTTTCATTTATTAGTCAACTTTCTGTGTTGTAAGTAGCTTTAAGCTGTAATATCACTTGTGGAGGATGAAAATAAAAGGCTTAGTCCACAGAGAATAGTCCTCATGTACAGCTTTTGTTGAAACTATATGGGGGCATTAGGCTTTTTAACACTAAAATGCTGATGCCTTTGGGAGGAGTGGAACCGTTGCTCTCTGTGAAATACGAAGGACCTGATCCCAATCTTATTTATAATGAAGTAAATTAATAGTGACTGACAGGAACTCAGGAATTGCTGCACCATTTCAAGCCAGAAATCCAGCTCTTGCAGCACTGTCTATGACCCTGGCCAGCAGCAGTTACATTAAAGGACGTGACAAGAAAGGCTTTAGAAACAATTACAGCATGACTTGCCTATAGAGAAGACTCCTTCCTAACCTCCAGTTCAAAGGTTGGGTTGTGCCTTGAAATATGAGCATCTGTGTCCATCTCTAAAGGCTCAGATAGGTTACTTGTAGTCGTTGCCATTTTAACTTCATTTTTTATGTACAGATACTTTGATTTCAGTGAAATTAAGGTATTACATCATCATAGCAGCCATAAAGTCCAGTATTAATCTCAGCAGACTCACAGAAACTGTATATGACCTGACACATGAGATGTGAATAGAAAAGCAAACAAAAGACTTCCAGGAAAGCAAGCGTGCCCTTATTCACTCCATAGGTTAGGCAGGCTTTGTTTTACACGTGCATGGGGACACACTTGTTGTGTACATAGCGAGATTGATCATATAGTGAACATCTGGAATTCATGCAAATCCCTCCTTAATCAAACACTAAACCCCCTGTTTTATAGCATTCTGCCAGCTGTGTTAAAACACATCTGACATCATATCTGCACTCCAGCTGCCCTTGTACCCACAGGTCTCTCCTTCCCCAGAGAGACACACTGTCTCTTTCTACTGAAGCAATCTGGAGAACAAAGAAGGCAGAGGAACGTCCTGCTTCACAAAGAAAAAACAAGCTGATCGTAAAACTTGTTCCCTTATAAGCAGCTGGGAAAAGTCACATACAAATCATGGTGGCCTGCTTTTGCAGATTTGAGTGAACATTTCCTTAAGCTTCAAGTCACATGGACTTAAACTTTGTTTAGCTGCATGACTGGCTTTGAACAATTCCCAATATTGAGAGACTACCTTGGAAGAACCTTCTCCCTTTTATATGGTATCATAACCAGCATGCCAAATCAAGTGACTCTGTCTGAGGACATTTGGGGGACATCTGCTACAGGGAGAAGAGCAGGGGTATGACAAGAAGGAATTGACTGGGGCAGGACCATGTAATGGAGAAACTAGTATAGGCTTATGGCTTAGAATCATAGAATCATAGAATGGCTTGGGTTGGAAGGGACCTTAAAGATCATCTAGTCCAACCCCCATGCCGTGGG
>JAVKLA010000040.1:12076437-12100981 GCA_034782735.1 Sagittarius serpentarius
TAGGCTCCCTTTAAGTACTGGAAGGCTGCAATGAGGTCTCCCCAGAGCCTTCTCTTCTCCAAACTGAACAAACCCAGTTGCCTCAACAGTATTACTGGACAGCTCATCACAGCCCTGGTCTCCCACTTCTGCTGTCCTGTGCCCCAGTCCAAGTCCTGCCTCCACATCTCCTTCAGCCTCTCCCCACTCTGTTCCCAGCGATCCTCTACCTCTGCTCCCTGGTTATATTGCACGGGGTACATGCACTAGTGGGAGAACTGCTCAGCCAGTACTGGTGGATGGAGGGAAAGAGTGGGGAATTGAACTGAACATATCCTGGGCAGGGGACCTGGAAAAAGGGCTGAGAACCCCACTGCTTTAAAGTGGTGACTGTTTTCCAGTATGTTTGTGCAATTCACAGCATAGTGTAGGCCCTCTACTAAAAAAAAAAAAAAAACCAAACCACAAAACAGTCTATTAGTTGGGAAACAAATATATATCTTAATAAGTCTATTTTTACAGCAGATGGAAATCTTGAGGATTTGCTAGAAAATAATAGAAATTAGAAACTGGGGATTGTAGAAAACTGGTAAGAGGAGGAAAAGAACAAATACATAGCCTGCAGAATTAAGGCTAATAAGAACAAAAGAACAAAGGAAATATGAAAGATGGTGCTGCTACTTTACTAGATAGAAATGAGAGAAAGGATAATCTTATCCAATGAGGAGGAAGGTATTTTCTGTCAATTAGTAAAAAAAGCATAAAATTAAATTAAATTAAAGTTTAATACTGCATCTGGATTACATGCAAGCAAAAACCTCAAAAGAGCTGTCTGAGGAGCTTGTTACATTGTTGATTGAGAAGATCCAGAAGGCTGAAGAGAAACGAATGCTGGTCTAATACTTGGAACAGAGTAGGTGATATGACCCTGACATTCTTCCCAAGCAAAACAATGGCTGGCTAGTATTAGTTTCAATTAACTTAGAAAGAAAGGAAGCTAAAATAACAAAGCTGAATTAGTGGGAAAGGAGTCTTGTCAAACTGACTACAAGCTTATGACTCTATAAACTTGGTTGATAAAAGTCATAATGTTGACATAACATACCATGTCTAGATGTTCAAAGGACCGTAGTTTGGCTGTAGATCCCCCTGTAACACAGCCAAACATGCTACACGGTAGTTACAATATGACTCCACTCACTCCTTCCCTAACATGGCTGCATTAGGGCTTGGTCGTTTATCAGGTACTGAGCCTTCATGAGGCATTTGACTTGAGTTGCGTGTTATTTGATAAGTGAAAAGAATGATTAAAATCCACCTAACACACCTAAAATGGATATAAATGCTGTCTCACGGTATGATTATCATGAGAAATCATTAGAAAGTACATGAGTTTCTGGTGAGAGGCTGCTGAGAGCTGTTCATCTTCCTAAACTCTTGAATATTGTTGATGATCTGAAAGAAAACTTAAAATCATTGCTGACAGAATTTGCAGATGTCACGTAGAATGGGGACATGCTGAATAACAAAGAAGACAAATTACTGATAGGGAGTGACCTGGATAGCATGTGGATTACCACAAAAACCTATGTGTTTTGATATAGACAACAAGCAAACCAGACATTCAGCAGTGAAGAATGAAGGTTCTGCTTCAACACTGGGAATTAGTCTTTAAAAATGGCTCCATGATTATGACAAATGACGATCTGACAACAGGAAGGGCTATGGCAAAAAGTACGGAGTAGTCACTGTCTGGGTACATAGAGTAACTGGAGATTACTGAAATATTAGGTATATTCTTGCAAACCAGGTGGATACTAGATAAATTCACATCTGAAGTAAGGAGATGATAAGATAGTGAATTATTCACTGTAGCAACTTGCAAGGTTTGTTCTTGACTCCTTGTCGCCGAAAAAAATATAATCACATCTTTCTAAAGGACTGCGTCAAACAAGAAGTGCCATGGCCAGTATTCCACTCAAGGTCAGACGACAAGATACCTTTTGATTCATAATCTATGAAGTCTGCTTGGGGGTGTCAGACGTTTTTTTCTTCAAATATTAAAGAAGACCAACTTCTGCATGTCCATCTTGCTACAGAAGTGAATACCATTTCTGAAATTCAATAAAATTTCTTCAACTATCATATAATATTAAAGGCACTGTTCAAAGCCCATGGGAATCAGAAACAGTTTTTCCATCTTCTTCACTGGCCTATGGGCCAGCCATTTAAAGGGGGATCCCAGGGGCAGCGGTTTCACCAGTCACTCTGTAAAATACCAACATGGCAATGTGGGCCCCTCCAAATGCTACCCCATGTCACGGAGATACAGCAATTGTATATTAAGTTTATGATGGCTTACAATGTAAACAAAATCTTCAGCTGAATTACAGGCCAGTACTTGCTTCAATATTTTTTGTGATCTTGCATTTATGATTTTGTACCATTTTCTTACACCAGTGAAGTGTAAATTTCATGAATAAATTCTATTATCTCTGGAACTTCACTGATTAAAAAAGGAGCACGTATACGGTTTCAAAATAGTTAAATTCATTCTTCTCACACATCACAAGAAGAGTTGCATGAACAATCCATACTGAATAATTTACTCAGTAAATTTATAATAAGGTGAGTTTTAAAAATAGCCACCTAACTTATTTGCCACTGCCAGATGAATCTTTCGTGGGGGGCATATTTGCACACATAGCTGATACAAAACCCATTTTCTCTGAGTCTTTATGCAAGCATTCAATATTGGCACTGTGGGTCTGATCACATTGCTGATTGTCTTTGTTCTCTCATTCAGTTCCTACCCACAGTCCCTTCCCCATCCCCTGCAAACATGAGCAGCCTTAATACATTTTACTGTCTATGTGGTGCACAAAAATTTGGAAACATAACTGTATAAAATATTTGGATCACTGCTCCACCCTCTGATCTTTCAAACATTGTATCATTGAATCTCATTCAGAATTGGATCAGGTAGAAAACCAGGGGTTTGGTGTTGCCCCCACACATCCCATTACACAGCTGTTGAAGAATCTGCTTTCTTGGATAGATGAGAAATTCTAAGTTTAGAGTCTGTTTCATTTAGGCTGATTCTTTCAATTTCATGATTACACTTCTTGTGCAAACAGTGTCCTTCACCTTAAATCACTCCCTTTCTTTCCTATCATTTACTCCTCCAATATTTTTACAGTGAATAATCCTACCTACTTCTCACTGTTGTTTTGGTACACTAAACATGCTTTTCTCTAAGATGGACTAATTCATATCATTTTAGCAATTCCTCTAATCGACTAGTTCAGGTTAAATTTCTCTCTCGACTACCAGTCATAAATTTTATTTCAGATGAAATCTTAACATTTCTTTGTAAAATAACAACACTCCCCAGTCTTTAAGTACCCTGCCTGAGACACAGTAAATGCATTGCATTTATTTCTTCACAGCTGCACTACGCTGAAGACCTGTATAGTTATTAGTGGCACATCTAAGAGAGATAATAGATGGGTGCAGTTCCATGTTTTAGTTGATCTCATGACAGAGTTGGTTTAAGAGATTCTTACCATCTCAGACATTTGGTTTTTTGCTTTTTTTTAAAATAATACTGACACAGACTTCTTGCTTCATGCCTACTGCTCCTGTTTTAGACCAGGAGAAGTATTTGGTGCCCAAGGGTTGCCATTTTTAATAAATCTCCAATATTGCTTTTTCCTATGAATCCTTCCTTCTCTTATATCCTTGATTCATCCAAGTCTTCCCCACTTCTGCAGTTTCTAGATAAGAAGCTCCCAGCTCACTGTAGAATTTCTTCTGATTTGTCCTTTAGCACAGGCATTTGCACTTTGTATTTTTGCATTTTGTCATATTCCCTGACGGATTTGAGTATGTTCTGAACTCCATGAAAATCTCCTATCTGGTATTAAGAGTCACCCCAACATCAGCAAATATAAAAATCAGTTGTAATTCTATGCCAATGATTTCAAAGAAAACATCGTCAGACCTGTTCCAAAATCTCTCTTTCAAGAATTTCTCTGGTAATGTCTCTTCAGGACAGTAGTTCCTGTCTCAGCAAAAATCTCTCCCTCTCTTTCTTTGGCCCCTTCCTTATCCGCGTTATAATTCCTCTATTAACCCCTCATCTTCCCCATTTCAGTTTTGTGTGGCACTATAGAAATGTTCTTAGAAAGTCAACCCACATACACAAATTTTCTCAGAATCTGAGCAACTGAAGAGAAAGATGATCAGAAATACCACCGAGCAATATTTACTGTAGTGACATTATTTTTAGGTGGTCCAGGAAAATGCTCACATTTATTGAAACTTTTAGGTCTGTATTACTTGGCTTGATCAACTAAGAAATTTTAACAGAATAACCTCTTCCCACACAATTTATGATGTTTTCTATTTTCAGGTGTTTCTTGATATTTGTGCCTGGAACTAGACCCAGTGAATCCTCTGTGCACTTAGTGGCTGCCTAAGATTACAAGATACCTAACATAAGCAGAGCAGTGACTGCAGTGAAAATGAGCTTCTTCCCTCACTAGCAAATTGCTAAATTTTACTCATGATATTTGGAGAAAATAACAGCCTTCATAGGATAGTTTTAAGTGCAAACGGCAGCAATGCCCCTTCCTTAGGGCTTTGAATGCACTCTTAAACTTTCTTGGTCTTGACTTCATTTCCCTTTAGGTACACACTTAGCCATGGGGCCAAGGTTTTCCTTCTAAGCTCTTGAATTGACTCTCAGAGTTTACAGCTATTCATTAACCTATGGTTTAAACCTCTCATCTTTAATATATTTTGCAGATGATACAATAATGCATCTGTACAGCAATGTATCCTACTTAACAAACATGCCTGGAGATAGAGTGAGCATGAAGATATTTAAGCAAACTAGTATGTGGACAACTGGGTAAATATTTGACTGCATGATTGTCAAAGCTCATTGCGTGTTTTATCAGCAAAAAATCTGTCTCAGCAGCTGACAGGAACTGTCAAAAACATTCTGTATTTTGCATATGATGATAGCTTAATAATGATCACAGCCTGGCTGAAGCTCTATCAAAGTTCAGGCTGATCAGACACATAGCGTGTAAATGAAACATCTCAGGAACGATAGCTTACTGAAAGCAGTAAACTAATGCCTTCTTTTTCTAAAAAAAAGCTGATTAGTGAATAGTATTATTCACTGTGATTTTTTTTGCAAATAACCAGAATCAAAAGGCCTTCTCCAAGTGTATTTAAAGGCTGATCGTATTCCAGGAGAAGTGTATAGAAGAAGATTGCCCACAAAGGCTAACAGTGGACAATAGTGACTCTCTGGTTGTGACTATGCAACTCGAAGTTTTGTCTCTGAAGGGGCAGGAGGCACTGCGTGACCTGCCTTCTCTCCAGATACAGCCTCACGGACAACCTGTCACCAGGCCTGCCCTGCATGGTGCTGTGAGAAACCAAACCCCCATGCACATTCAGGCTTGTGGGGCACAGCGTACCCTGGCGACGTTGCCTGACCAGGGATGAGCCTGTATTTGCATTTTTGACATGTGAATGGCAGCAAAGGTTGACCACGCAATCTGGTCTCTCAGGCGGGTCAGTGTGCAGTGTGGGTTCAGCCCCTGTATTGCTGTGCTGGCTTTTCCAGGGATGCAGGCAAGGCTTGCAACGTCCACCTCGATGGGATGATGCGAATTCATTCTTGCTCCAACAAACCGGATGCAGGACTGGGCTCAAGTCGTGTCAATTACGCAGCATTAAGCGCAAAATAATGCAATAGCATTTAGGCTATGAGTTAGCTGGGAACATACCCATTTGTTGCCACAGGACCAGGTTGTTATCAACCAAGCATTAAGATGGCTGAAGAAGAGAGGAAGAAGAGATTGCACAAGGGTCTGTACCATCTCCTGGGCTAATTTAGGACAATCTCTGCTTTCAGCTGTTTCTATTATTGTTTAACTAAGTGCAGTGAATGCATATCGGTATTCCTTGCTCTCCTTTGAAGCAGCTAAGGCTGCAGGACATCTCACCTGGTGTCAGTCCCAAGCTACACTGCCATGGGCTGCTACTCCATGGGCTCAGTGAATCGTTCTTCCACCTCAGGCTGCAGCAGCACCAAGCCAGAGCAGATGTAGGAACATTACCCTAATGTACTCAGCTGTCCCCCTTCCAGTACGGGAAGCATCGCTGGAGACCTCCTCACACTGGCGGTGGCAATATTTCCTGCTGAGGTGGCAGTGCCACACATGCAGCAGTCAGACCTCAGGCCCGTACTCTCGGGGAGTGCAGTGAACACCCTGATGGCATTTCCCCAGTGTAACATGCTGGACAACACCATCCAGATGTGTAAAATTCACATTTGAGGGAGTTAAGGTGCAAAAGTCCCTTTTGGAGACCTGAGCGGCTGACAATCCAGATTTCATGTCCACCTTCACGTCCATGAAACAGCAACTTGCTGCTGGTCTAAGGCAGAAATCAGGTGTGATTCCCTTTTATTGAGATTCCTCTTTTCCAAAGACTGAGAATTTGAAATAGATAAATGTAGCCGGATGTAGATGAATGGCCTTTTATAAACATTCACTCTTCTTTTTTTCCCCAAGCTACTTTTCACAGATGATTTGAAGCACAACCATAATACTTTGCCTTCATAGTAATCAGGTTTCCATATTTTGTGTGCTTATTTCTTCATTTGTTTTTTAGGGTAGGTATTTTCTATGCAATAATATCCATTGATCATACCAAATTGAAAAGATATGTCTCAGTACTGTTGTTTGATTGCTTGACTTTTGACTGGCTTCTGGTCCTGTTTAGCTGAATTACAGACTGGAGAGGCCTGCAGCCTGACCATTCTCCAAGGGTATTTGGCTACCTGTTCAGTAACCCTTTCTTTTCATGACTTTTCAAATCAAAACAAACTATGAACTCAGCTCAAGTGCTAATCCAGATTTTATTTTATTTTTCCTGAGAAGAGCATAAGCATAAAGAACACTTAATCAGGCATAATAGACAAAAAAGTTATTTATTTTTCGGAACGATTTATAGTCCAGTTTCTTCTTTTGTTTTTGCAGAAAAGAAGAAAGAATTAAAGCAGAGGTTCATTACTCAAAATGGCAACAGTCCCATTAGGGAGGGACAGCAGAAGGAAAACATAGCCATAATTTTACTTATTTTACGAGAGATGAGCTCTTCCATACTTCTCTGAGCAGATGATGGTAAGTTCAATATAAAGAAATACAACACCAGTACAATAAATAAGAAAGAGAAGAATTACTGATACTGTCTCAGGAGCATCATATAGAAATAAATTCACTTTCTGTTACATTCTGATGTGCTACTCACATATGCTGAAGTAGCACACCTGGGAGGGCATAAGGTGAAGAAACCGGAGTTGGAAAGGATGTTTCAGCAGCTGTTACTTTTGAAACAGGATTTTTTGGGGGTCTACCCACACTGGGAGGCAAAGGGCAGGCTCAGGCACATGGAGCCCAAACTTTCCAGCCATGCCGTTGGCTTCAGCTCAACAGTAATATTCCTGCAATATATAGTATCCATCCCATAATTCAGATAACTGTGCTGTCAGTGCAAGGAGTTTCCCTTAGCTGCTCTCTGGCTTTCTCTGGTATTTTCACCCCAGCACAAGCCATATGGGAATGAGTACTCACATACATCTACATCTTTGCAAAATGATTTTTCTGGCCATGTTGTTCAGAACAGCCCAAGTCACATGGAAACTGCCTAAATAACAGGTTTGATATTCAGAAGAGTTTATTCAAAGGACACCGAGACTTTTTCAAAGTCTGCTCAGGTGGTGCATAAATGGACCTATTAAGTACTTATAGATCTTTCCTGCAGATACTGAACACTTGCAACATGTACCCCAAGTGCATTTTGAAAATTGGTCCTAGCGCAGAGGCGCCTCATACAGAACTGCAGCTTTGCATGGGCTTCCTTTGTTTGTGGCTACTCACCACTTGCAATGTGAGCTACAGTAGCCAGAGACTGCCAGCTCTTTAACAAATTTCCATAATTTCGTTAAGCGCAGTGATAATTATGTGAAGTGCTAAAAAATACTTTGTTTGGCTTGTCTGAAAGCTGCTGTAATGGGGGAAAGAAAGGCATAAATAAGATGCTTTGTTTCCATTTTCAGTCTGTTCGCTAACTGTAAAGAAGCAAAAGGGTCTACACCCCCCTTACTTGAGCCTGTCATTGTCTGACAGCAAGGGAAACGTCCTTGGGAGGAACAAACAGTCAGTCTGTGTAAAATGGCAGAGTAGAAAAAATTGCAACCCTGATAAATTACTGAAAATAATTATGAAAATTGAAACATGAGGAAAAAAACATGATTATGGTCCACCCAGAGAGCAAATGTTTTCAGGTTTTGTCAGCAATGTAGGGAGTATAGCAGTATGCAGTTGACTCTTAAACTGACAACTCTGCGTGATTCCTTGATGTAATTTGGATGAAGCCAGATAACCTGTGATTTACTAAACTCTCTCCAGTCACCAGATCTGTTCAGGGTTTCCCAGCATATCAACATGGTCATACCAGTGTGTGTCAGCTGCAGATTATCCTCTCGCTGTGCTTTGAGCTGCGAGGATATGTGTGTGCACAGCTGTGGATGTAAATCAACCTCTGGCCTGTCAGGTAATGCACACATGAAACCAGCCCCAAGCTGCCTGAACTTAGCTTATAATGACTGATGGAAAGAAATTATCATTCTGTTTATTAGTACTTCTTCTTGAGCAGAAACAGGCAGTATTAGCAGCACAGGGAAATCAACAGCTTTAGCACTGGATGCTGCAATACTAGTAGAGTTGATTAATATAAATTTAGAGCTGGTTTGTTTCTTTTTAACTAGTTCTGTTAGTTTATTAAGGGAAAAAAAGAAAAAAAGGGGGGTATTCAGATAAGCTACAAAGCTGGAATCAGGGAGAAAGAGCCAGGAACCAAATCTGTCTCTCTCGAGGTTTAGGCTAGCCTCTTCAATACCAGGTCATCTTTTCCTGGAAATAGTGAATTAAGAAAATATAGTGCATGAAAATGATATAACTCTTTATTACATTTGTGTGGTTCTTAATCACTGTTCTTGACACAGCTGATACCTCTTTAGGAAAGCTGAGGTTAAGGAAATATCAGTTGCTTTTCAGACTGCAATGAAGAATTTGTGAGGTCGTATATTCATTTCCGTGGTGAAAAACTGTGTTGTTGCCATTGGGAATTATAATTTTATTATATGATCAATCAACTAACTGGATTCCCAAAGCAGAAATGAATGGACTATGGCAGAAATAATGATCTTTGGAGGTTCCAAACCATTCTATGATTCTATGAAAAGTCTGGGGCTATGTACTTTGCTTCGGTGTCTCTAAACTCTTCTATCAAAAAATCTGCTTAAGAAGAAATATATGCCTCTAAGTTAACAACAGTCAGGTAACTGATATCTGGTAAGGATCTATGCATGAATTACTTTGCTAAGCAAATTCATTACAAATCCATCATGTTAGTTGAAGGAGGCTTAATTGTTTGGTGATATGTTACAAGCAACAGTAAACAATCACCCCCCTTTTATAATACAGTAATAGGATGCTAGGGAGGGAAGGAAATGTTCCCTTGAGTTTGTTCTTAAAAGATAAACTGTCATGTCTGGCCCAAAGGATAACAAAATATATTTACCCTTCAGGTATCTGTGCCTGTTGTCCCAAATCAATTGCTACAGGATAGTTATGTTAAATGATGGGATCTCTTCTGCTCCTCCATTGCTTTCTCCTGTGCATTTATATTAAGAGGTATTAATAATTCCCAGAACTTTTGTCATTCCCTCAGCAAAAAGATGGGCATGTTACAGTTAGATAAAGTTTTTTTGGTGCAAACAAACAAAGAAGGGGAAGATGCAGGTTATGAAACAGCAACAGGGGGACCAAGAGAGCCTTTCTCACACTTGCAGCCTGCTCCTGCTCTTGCTTGGGGGACTTGGCCATTGGCTTCTGGAGAAGCCTGAAGGCCCCACAGGCGTACACAAATCTTCACAGCACTCTTCCATGGGCTTCGTGTGAATCCCTGCAAGATAAACTGAGTTTCATTTTGATGGTTTGTTTTCAGTGCGCCCTTAAAAACCTGGCAACCAAGTTTATCTTTAAAAGCAATATCTATGCACATTTCATTTATTTCCCAGTGACTGGTTATTTTCAGTGAAAATGTCATCTTCAGTATTTATCTGAGCTTAAAGCTGCTTCCCTGCAAATACTATAAAAATGAGCTTAGATGACATGGTGAATTTGCGATGATTTATCCTCCACAATAGTAGTACTTAATCTGTTCAGACGCTGGCCAAACAGTATCCAATAAAACACATAGGGGTAAGACTGAGTCATCTTCATTATGGCATGGGAGCACTTTATGACCCAAGTGCCAGTTGGCCTTTTGACTTCAGTGGAACTTCTTGTTGGGTAAAATGCTGTTACTTAATATGAGCAAGTGTAATCAAATCATCCCCATCGTTATTAAACATATTATTATATCCTATAACCACATAGATTCTTATCTTGCCAAGCCAATTTTAATGGGGCGAAAAGTTCAGTTTTAAGGAGGGTAAAAGAAAACAAATGCTGAAAGGATCAAATATGGATCCAAACCCAGGCCATGAACACCAGTGGGCCTGTAGGGTACTGGAAGACTCTGAGCTTGGACCATTATAAATTTTGACACTTAGACTGGGATGCAAGGTAAATTTTGATACTTATTTGGCTTTTATTTTCTGTCTGATTTGCTTTGTCAAGTGACTGGCAACACTAAATAGTATTTTTTTCTTTGGAAAATGCTGGTAAGATTTAAATATTTCACATGAACACAATTTCTCAAAAAGCTTCATGGATATTATTGCCTTATTTTTTTCATTCTGGTTTTTTTTTCATGTTGATGCTGTTAGATGACATCATATGCAATGGACAAACTGGAGAAATTTTTAAACTTTGACCTCAGTTTGGAATGGTGTTTAATTTCAAAACCTCAGTATATGATAAATTATGTACATTCTTTTTGGCCACATCTAACACAGAAATTCCACACTTATATTGAATTGGTTAGCTTACTCCTTTAGTCATTTCTTGTCTTGGCATTTATTGGGGTATTTCCATAAGGAAATATTCCAGTTTGGATGTGGCCATTAGGTCATGCGTTAAATGTCTTAAGAAGGAAAGCACGGCATACAGGTAGAAAACTATAAACCAGTGGCTGATCTCTCTCCCCAACCAAAGCATCAAGTCTCCTCAAATATGCAATGCAATTTCCAGTGCCGGGCGACACATAATTCCAAATGTTCCTGACTAATGACTAATGGTAGTTTATGACACCATTTACGGAACAATTACCGCCATTCGATTTATACTGAGAGGATTATCAGCTTTTGGATTTAGAATAACAAAAACTAATTTCATGGAAACTGGGGAGGTGTAGAAATGTTATCTCCTCGTCTGTGTTTATTCAGCGATAGCATTGTTTAAAGCCCATGATCCTGTCTGCATCTGCCACTGCAGCTGGCTTAGCCAGCTCACCACTCTTTATTTAGCTGGATATTACAGCAGTAACATTTCATTACAGTTGCGCTTGGAAGAAGTCATAGTCCATTGGTTTTATTGAAGCTCACTTCTAGTTTACTTCCATTTCAAGGAAAAGGACAGCTGTTTTAATATGTACTTGGTGGAACACCTAAAGGGTTTTAGCATTAATTAAGTTGGGAGGAACTGTTTTTAACAAGCACCTTTTTGTAAATGTCAAGCAGCTCAATCATGTTTCATTGTTATTATTCAAGCCAGCAATTAGCCAGTGCAAGCGTCGGCAGGCTCAGAGCACCGCGCAGTACTTTGGTGTACGACTTCTTTGGACACCAAAGAGTTGGTTAAAACTGTGCAGCTCTGTGGAGGGGAGGGCACGTTTGGCTGAGAGCACGTTCCTGTCTCCCTGCTCTCTCTAGTGTGGAGACTGACCTTATGAAAAAGAGTTTGGTGTGAAAAAATTATTTCCTATTTCTAACATTAGTAGATAGAGTCCATTCAGCTTAAAATTCAGCATGAAACAGAATATAATGGGCTAACCCCGTCCTCTGTTGTTCATGCACCACCTATAGCAGAGTCAGTGAGCAGGCATACGACACTACAGAGTATGCATCCTTGTTTTTTAACATAATAATCTAAAGTTTCAAGGTTTAGCACTTCTGCTCATGCACTGTGCTGCTGCACCATGCTGAGCTACTTGCTGTTTTAAGCCACAAATGGGTCAAAAAGGTAAACAGGCCCAAAACTTCCTTGAATACCTTCAAGCCACAGCAGCGTGGCTTGTCTCAGCAGAGGTTCTCCTGCAAGACTCCAGCTCATGGGTCAGACTGTCCTAATGCCCTCTAGGCTGCTACGCTGAATCCTAACGGGTCTGGGGGTACAAAAAGGAGCACCTACAGTTTTTAGGCATTCAAATGACTACATGAATCATTGCCTTTTTTTCCTCCCCTGCTTAGCCACCTGATGGTGCTATTTAAGAACATGTGAGGACAGACTAAGTGCATGAAAGAAGGCTTGCTGCCCACATTTAATAAAAGCTACAGATGTCAATGGGAGTTTTGCCTGAGTAGTAACTGCAGTTTTGACCCTAGGATTTGGTGCATGACCATGCGTTTTTATTGCTTCTGCGTAAATGCAGAAAAATGGCCACCTTGTCTACTTAATCACGTGAAGCACTTAAATCTGTCATCTCCTCCTGCATGTTTCAGGGAAAAAAAAAAATCACATTCACCCATAACTGCATGAAATTACTCTGCAAAGCAGCTGTATAGACCTGCTTTGGTGCTGCTCACATTGGAATACTTTTATCACTTAAATTCCTGTTTTATGCTTGACCTTCAAATCTGTTCTTATCTTACTGGAAGAGAAGAAATACAGTATATGTGTTGCATCAAATCACCTGAACACAACTTTATGTGTCTCTAATTGCTGATTCCCACTGTACTTCCAGCATTAAGTGGTCAAGCTTTGCTGTTGCAAAGTGCTGTAGTCACAGACCTTCACCTTTTCCAGCTGCTCAGAGTCTGGCCATAGCGACAATGATGGAAGGGACAGTGCATGTCTTGTTTGCTGTGCTTGTGATACTGTATCATCTGTTTGATAATTTAGTTACTTAGTGGGTGAAATAATGGTTATTTTTAGTATGGTATCAATTTAGCATTACCAAAATGAGCTAACTCAAGACCTCAAAAATTATAAAGAACGGGATGCCTTTTGGCAGAATTGGAGATACTTAATTTCCTACTGTAATTTCATAATCTCATCCTCTATGTATTTATAAACTACATCTCCAAACCCAGCTAGCTACTTTGAGTGAATCACACACATGTGCAAACATCTGTTTATGTTTGTGGTCCGATGGCTTCTACTTACTGGGCCAGGAAACCTCTGTTCAGGTCTCAGCTGTGTAGCATTCATTTGCCAGGATTGCAGGGTAGAATTAAGTAGATGGGTGTCCATGTGAAAGCGTAAGTGACTCTCTGTGCTTGAGTGCTCGATGGGCAAGCAGGAATAGGGGCACTGTTAAACAATTCTCTTTCCCTGCCTTAGAGCTGCCATTGGACACACTCTTCCTTCAGCTCATTCCAGACAAGTCTGTATTACAGTCTTTCATGCACCAATAGATACTAGCTGGAAATATTTTATTTAACACATATTCTCCTGCTCTGAACAAAAAGAAATGAGTGATATATTCATTTCCAATACTGAGCAGAACAGCCTCTCAATATGATTACTCTTTCCCATTGACAGAGGATTTCTGAACATAACAAACCATGCTATTCTCTTTTGCCTGCAGTCTACTTTATTTATGGAGCTTTCAAGGCATTTCAAAGCATTGAGCAAGATGGATAAATAAGAATATACATGATAATGTATACAAGTAACCACATCATCACTTTAGTTGAACATAGATCTAGAACAGGCCCTGTACTTCTGAAAATCCCAAATTATTGTAGGCATGTAAGACAGGCTTTTCTTGAGTTAACTGGAACTAAAAGTAACCATCTATTCCTAAAATATTGTCTATTTTCAGGTAGGTAGCAGAACTGCAAATGTATTAGGAGTGCATATGAAGTAGAGAAAGGTTACAGTATGAGCTATAAAGCTGAACAAGCATCCTTTGTCAGTGCATCATGAGCACACGGTGCTATTGCTCGTCTGTTATATGACCTTGGTCTTACACCATAATTTTTTATTATCATATAGAGTGATATAAAGCTTACCCAGCTTTTTGAACACAGCCCATCAAATAACCGCCTCTGTCTTCTCTTCACATTAAAATCTACAGTGATTAATTTCACTTGTAATGAAGTTTTATAAGAAACTTAAAAGCAGAACTAGTTTATCACCTGGGTTATCAAATCTTTGTTAGTGCCACTGGAGGAGTTTCAGAACATAAATCTCTGAGAAACAGACAAAACAAACAAATCATAATAATCTAAGATCAAGCAGGGATCCACAGCCTAGGACAAATAAAGTCATCTTGCAGATAAATACAGAAGACTATCATAAATATCACTTACTTTGTTTGAACAGCTAATACCAGGGATTGACAATTCCATTTTAGTTTAAAATAAGCAGTGATCTAAAACTTCAGGCAAAGCAGTATTAGTCTTCGTTGATAGCCTAACAAACAAACCAAAAACTGGTTAGCAGGTGTCCTGTCCTGCCAGCTTCTGAGAAAAAGATGTAAGATAAGACTCCAATGAAAGAATTAAACATTGAGTGAGGAAGTCTTCGGGATCTCAGTGGGAAATACCTTTTCTGTCCTCTAGAATCCGTTAATTTCACTCCTTAATCTAAAAAACTACAAGAACAGTTTATATCTGGATCAACCTGCTGCCTTGAAGCAAAAGGACAGCAGGATTTTGACAGAGACTCACGCCCTAGAATAGCTCAGAGTTAAATCTGGAATATTCATTGTGACTTGTTGCAGAACAATTTTGTGTGGGACTTCACGGAAATATGAGCATCCTTGCACCCTGCTGTTCCCTGTGCTGCATCACCTCCTCCTTCCCTCTCTCCTGGGTTGGCACCACGCAAACCATGTAACCTTCAAACTGAAGAGTGAAGGAGGGAAGTCTTATGCTTACTTTCTTCTTACCTTTCCCTAAAGCATTGGCATCGTCACAAACAGAGACAATAGACTGGGCTAGATGAGCATTTGATATGACCCATCGATTTCCTTTTTGAAATGCTGGCCCACATTCAGTTTTCTCTTTTTGCACTTAGATAAGTCAGTATGTTGACAGTGAAACTGCAAGTTGTCTCCTGACAGCTTTTTGCCAGCCTTATATCTGGATCTTGCTTCTGGTCCCTAAAATTCAACAGCGTGGAATGAGGTGAAAATTCACAGAATCACAGAATGGTTGAGGTTAGAAGGCATCTCTGGATGCCCTGTAGTCCAACCACCCTGCCTCAAGCAGGGTCACCCAGAGCAGGCTGCCCAGGACTGTGTTCAGATGACTTCTGAGTATCTCCAAGGGTGGAGACTCCACAGCTTCCCTGGGCAACCTGTGCCAGTGCTCAGTCACTCTCACAGTAAAAAAATGTTTCCTGACATTCGGAGGGAATCTCCTGTGTTTCAGCCTGTACCCATTGCCTTTGGTCCTGTCACTGGGCACCGCTGAAAAGAGCCTGGCTCCCTCCCCTGCTCAGCCTTCTCTTCTCTAGGCTAAACAGTCCCAGTGCTCTCAGCCTTTAAGGAACCTCTTAAAATTAAGGAACCTCTGCAGCAGGCAAATGTACCAGGAGGTTTATAATGCTGTCATCGAAGGAATATATCCTCTGTAATCTAGTAATTGCATTGACTTCTCCAAATCAATTGAAAGGGATGTGATGCTGGAATTCTACAGTCTGACTCCCTGGATTTGGATGCTGAGGATGAGGGTAGCATCTACACATATCCCATACAGCTATGGGGGGAATAACCACATCATGGATGGGGCATGATAGCATCCGAAAGGACCCTGGCGTGTCCTTCCAGAGTCTTCAAGTCCTGTCTTCAAGTCCTGTCTTCATCCCCAGCAGAAGTTTTTGATGGAGTAGAAGCAGACTGGGGAAAGCTACACTGAAGCAAGTTCTTGGCAAAATTTTGGATCAGTGTTTCTCACTTTGAGATAAATAGGTTCTCTGTGACAAGACTTTAGCAACAGCTTCAGGGCCCAAGGTGAATATCCTAAACAGAATTTGTATTCATATCAACGCTAAAAAGGCATTTAAACTGCAGGTATTTGAGCCTCAACCTTTATTTAAAAATATGGTTTTAATAAGCACATCTAGTTTTCAGTAGCTGTACATGAGACATTTGAATAGGAAGAAAACTGTCCTGTCTAGGACCATGAAGAATGTGAATACAGACCCAGAAACTAATAAAATAACACCTAAATTTTAAGACTTAATTATGGCTTTGTTACAGACTCCTCTCTCAGATTTATGGTTAGTGATTTATAAGAGCAGCTATGTACTGAAAAATGAAGAAAAATGGGAAAACATGCTAATTTATTGCCAGACACTAGTCAGTGGGAAGTAAATAAACTCTTTTCTTTCCATATTAGCAGTGGAGAACCTCCTTGTATTTGTGTCCATCTTTGACTATACTTTTAGCTGGTACATTTTTCAAAAGAGGAGCTTTTCCTCATCCCCTTGCAGCTCAGCTCCCAGCCTGGCTCATTCTGCGTGCACAGCACAGCAAAGGATGAGGAGCATCCGAATACCTCAGCCACCTCCAGCTGCCAGGGGAATTTGAGGTAAGCCGAATGTAATTTGCACGCTGGAAGTTGGCCAGCACACCAGGACTATTATCTCCAGTTTTGCAAAAAGGACTACGGGAATGTTAATTAACACAAGTGCCCAAGACCTTGGTTTAATGTGTCTTCTGGAGGAAGGACATGGGGCTGGAGAGAGGCGCGGAATCTCTAATGAACACAAAGGGTAGTTAAGTTGTCGGCTTTCAGCTGGGGTGGTCATGTTGCGCTCAGAGGCATATGGCACGTTTCAGTGATGGGAAGAGAAGGGAGAAATTACTAAGAGTCATGACCGCCTCATTTTATAGCTGATTAGCTAGATGATGACTTACCTGCAAGTCTGAAAACAAGTAGCTTGAGTGGGAGTGGTTTAGACAAGTATCTGAGCATAAGCCACCGCTCCAAAATATGGCATCTATATACGCGGTGTATGCAACAGAGAAGCAGTTTTGGCTCTAACTCTGTAAAGCTTCCCAGCACCCAAACCTGAAAAATCATTTTGTTCTCTGACCTGTTTCCAGTCTTTTAAAGAAAAATACAAATATACATTACAAAGCTGTCTGACAGACTTGAATTTTGGCCTGTCTCATTGTTTCTGCTAGCTTCCCACCAAACTAATTTTAGACTGGAAATCCACATTTTCCTCCTGTATATCATGATTTTCTGTATGCAAAAGCCAGAGTTTGGTTGTGCTGCAGTACAGAATTCAGGCAGACTTTAAGCATTGTCAGGATCTAAAGGAAATAAAATGTACCTCAAAAGAAAGATATGCTCATAAATGAGCTCTCTTCCATATAAGCGAGCTACATTCCTGTCCATGACAAGAAAGTAGAGTTAGTACCAGTGCACAGACTTATCGTTGGAGGATGGACACGTAGATTAAACCACTAGAGGGAGATGCAATATGCATTTGGCTGGAGTTAGAAGAGAGTGCTTTATACCATAAATTTCCTTACAGCAGTTATATATAGCATAGTATCAATGGTCTTTAAGTTAAATGAGCAGGGCTTTTAAATTTTTTTCCTGACGTGTAAAATGTATATATATATAACAAATAGAAATGTATAATATATAACATATAGAGGCATAATGGACTTCAACAATGTGTCTGAGTCCATGTTCATGCCAGAATATGTTCACATATATACATGGCAGTTGCTACGTGGTTCTTCTGCTACAAATGACTCATGAGCACAGCTCCCAGCTCCCACTCTGTGTCTTTGTGGGGCGACTAGCAGCAGGGCTGTGATGATATGGTGGCTCCTGGGTAATACAAATTCCTGAATTCTGGATGAAATGTTGACAGCCAGGGGCTTCGGCCGTGCTGCCACTTCTCTCTATGCCCAAAGCCATCTTGATAACGAGATACTGGGCTTCTTGAGAACCTGTGCGAGCCATGATTGACGCTGACCTTCCTCTCAGCTTTCCAGGGCATGTGACAGGTGTCTTATAGCTCTTGGACATATACTTGGTTAAATACCTTATGGGTTAGGAGGATTACTCCCCCTAATTTGAGGCATGGTGGCAGGTCTTTAATGGGTGAATATCAAGCACAGAGGAACTGCAATCTTTTTGAGGGACAGGATTAGAATTTAAAATCTGCTTGACAAATGGGTGAAATGAGCTGAGAAAAACTGGATGTAGTTCAATGAAAACAGAGAAAAGTGAATGCTTCTAAGTGGAGATAATGAACTGTACAAACACCGGATGCAGAACGTCTGCTGGGCATCAGCCCTGTGAAACAGGATCTGGAGGTTACCAAGGTTCACAGGCTGAACTTGAGTCAACATTGTCACATGACTGCAAAAAATAAATATTATAGTGGGCTGTGTAAACAGGAGAGTTGCACATAAAAGTCACATGAAGTAATCTTTCCATGCGGCTATGCAAAGACAATGCTCCTCACCTGATATCCTTGGAACTGTACTTTAAAAAGGAGGTGGGCCAATGAAAGGGTATCAAATGGAGAGCAACAAAAATGTTCAACAGTCTAGAAAATGGCTCCCTTTTGGAAGAACTGGGTAGCTTCAACTAGAAAAGATAACAGATACCAAGGATGTGAAAAGTTGCTGCAAAGAGAGAAGGAATTGTTCTCTTAGTCCTTTATGGCTTGGAGAAAGATTAATGAGTTATTGCCTAACTTGCAGGAAAGGAGATGTAGGGTAAACATCAGGAAAAAGCTGTAGGTGATAAATAGCTGGGCAACAGAAGAGATTTCCATGAAAGGTGGTGAAATTTCCATCATCTGAGATTTTCAAGAACAAGGTAAACAAAAGAAGTGAGTTGATCCTGCTTTGAGGATAAAGAAACAGACTAGACAATCTCAAACAGGACCTTCCAGCCCTACTTCTTGACAGTGTGACGTATCTTCTTGAAAAAAAATGGGCTTCAGCACATATTTGTTTGAATTAGAGCTACTTATAAAAGCAGTAGCATAAAATTAGAATTATTTTGTCTTTATATAATCAAATCCTCCTGATTATCAGATACTTAAAGCTAACAAATAATATTCCAGAAAAAAATGGTGGAATTCAGAATTACTCAGATTAGTCCAGAGACTAGAGTACTGAAGGTGTATAGGGATCAACCTTGTTCTGGCAGGCAGATGAACCACACAAATTAATAAATCCTTTCTTATCTAAATTCTACCATAAAGTGATCTGAGCACATTTCTTTCTCAAGGAAAAGTAATGGCTTTTTGTTTGTTTTTTTGTGTGTCTGATTTGAATTTAAAGTACAAACATCCTGGCACTGCTTCACCCTGGATCTGCCATACATTCTCCAAGAATAAAAGCTCCACGTCTCCCTTGTTTACACCCCTTCCTGGCAAACTCCCAAATGCCTTGAGTCCAATCCAAAAGCACTTCAAACAGAAACCATACAGCTATGGGGGGAATATTTTTTCTTTAACTGAACATTTCTACGGTACAATTAAATAAACATTTTTTAAGGTTTGCTATTAAATTTTATTAGCAACCTACTGAGTAATACAGCCAGTTGGACTGCTTTAAGTGGCAAACAAACAAACAGTGTATTGAAACAAACAGAAAACCCAACAGGACGTATTCCGGGAAAGATTGTTCTGAGTGGGGCAGGCATCACTGGTAGGGCTGCAATGCTCCCAGCTGCTATGTTCCACTGTGTAAGCTCCATGTTCTGAGGTCTTTTGTGCTTCCTCTTTTAAAAATATTCATTGTGTTTGTGATTAATGAATCTCTTCATTTGGGGATGTCAGTTTTTGTGGTTCCTTCATATCCTGCACAGAGAGATTTGTTTAATGAATGACAATTACATGTTATTCCATTGTCTCAAGGAATGAAAGGCAGAAAAAGCATTGTTTGGATCTTCTTTTTTTTTTCCTCTTTTAGAGTAGTAATGGAATCCAGAAATGTAGACCCAGACAACTTAACTCTGGTGGAAACCAGTTTAACATTGTTATTCGTTCCATTCAGCCCCCTGGAAGGATTAAAAGGTCATTTGTTTTATGTTACAAACCTCTCCCCAGTTTATGTATGGCTGACACATTGGCCGCCTTGCAAGGAGGCAGCTGGGGGGGGAGGACGGCTGTGAGCACCGTGCAATGGCCCTGTCGGGTTTGCGGAGCTTCGGAGCTCCTGCTCAGCTGGTGCTTGGGTCCCCCCTGCCCAGCCTCTTTCCCCTGATGGAGCCTGGGGGCCAGGTCCAATGGTATGGCTTTGGGTGAGCCTGAACCCCAAACCCCACCACTGCAGGGGATGGAGAAGTCCCCCCATGCTTCAGCTCAGCATCATGGAGGGGATGTTCCCTGGGAGGCTGGTCTGTCCTCGCCTGGCAGCCACAGCTGCAAATCTGACTCCAGAAATCGGCTGCTCCTGGATGGGAGCACGACCTCGTGCAGGCACCAGGACTGCCCCTGCTTTCACGGTGTTTCATCTGTCTGGGTATCAGCTTCAGCAAGACTGGAAGTTTGCCTACGTCCTTGGGGTTTCGGCTGCTTCAGATAGATACCGTCCACTCAAAAAGAAAGGACAATTAAAGAAGAAGAAAACAAACATGCTTTTTTCCTAAAAGCATCTTCATTTCTTTCGGTGAGAATACTGACTGACTGGCAATAGAAATTAAAACAAAACAAGAAAACCCTCCAGAACTCCGATTTTAATAAAATCATTCTTTTCTTCTAGAGAGAGAAGTTTCCTCCCCCGCCTCCCATTTTTTTTGTCAGAAACACTGCCAGACAGCTGCCAGCCATAGAACTACACTAAGACAAGCCAACCGCTTTTCAGATCTTTGGAAATGAATGTTGGAGGTACTTTGTTATGCTTAGCTGATTTATCTGGGCACAAAAGGAGCGCAGGCACTCTGATGTAGATTAAACAGACATTTTGGTGGTTGAGATAATTTCAATAGTGCAGTCATGGGATTCATTACTTAGAGTTATCCATCAATTTGACGAGCCCAGAACTATGAAAAACAAACAATCCACAGTCTGAATGAATTTCTAAAAGGAAATAAAAGAAAATAAAAAAACCAAAACCAAGCGAGAAAGAAAGGGAAAGGGAAGGACACAAGCACCTGCATCACATCGTGCTTTAAATTTAACCTAAGGATTCTACTTAAGGTAATAGTTTGAAGCCCAGCATTTCACAAAGTAATTTTCTCAGGCACTGTACTGACTGCATCGTGGCAGAACAATCTCATCGGCGTATGAGAACAGTGAAAATATTCAGCGCTGGGCTTTCCTGAATTACAATGAGGTGCAGAGCAGGAGCCCTGCTGGAAATCACTCTGCCGTCTCAGTGAAGAGAAAGGGTCACTCTCTCAACTAGGGGACAACAGCGGCGTGGCGTCCCATGCAGATCCCAGCTTTTGTATCTCTAACAGTTATCTACTTCCCAGGGGCCGCTTAATTGCCATTGCCACCAATCCCCTTGTCACCTGCAATTTCAATCACTCTCCTACAGGTTTTCCTACCTGGGTTTTCCCTTTGGTGCTACTTTCCCCTCGACAAACAAGCCCTGGATATCTGTCATGCAAAATGCTTAAGCAACCGTTCCAGGACGGCCAGGGAGCAGCAAACTCTTTGATTATAGATGGCCTGTTGTATGTTAGATTAGGTATCTGCTCCACTGCGAAGCTAAATGATACAATGCAGGGGCTGAATAACTCTTTTCAGTCATGGTCTGGGGTTGCTGTAATCCTTTTTATTTTTCTTAAACCGTGACTAGCCATGTGTTTTCAGTTACAAGTAAATGCAAATCAATCTGTGTGATGTGGACGTTAGGGAATTGTGCAATTTTCTTTAATTCATATTATATTAGCTTTCACCCACAGGATAACACGTGCACATGAAACTTGGGCCGAGGAGAAAGGCAGGGGGAAAGGAAGGCAGCAATTATGCATGCTGTAATTGCTCCCACCCAATATTATGGCATGCAATGCATTCGATATGACTGTAACTCCACAGTAGCATGACATTTTAAGCAACGTCAGCATGTGCTTTGCAACTGCAAGCCCCCGCGTCCCTCCTCATTCTGCCTTTCCCCGCACAGAGCTCAGTCACTTTACAGATGGCATTGCTTACCAGCGGCTGCAACAGCTACATAAAGAACACACTGTCCCAGGGATGGGGTGACGAGCTCTTGGTCTGAATTTCAGTCAGCAGCTCCAACATGAGGAGATGCAAAATTATGCCAAACCCACATCCAGCAAGGGCTGTTCTGGCCCCAGGACCACTGCCCAGGAAGCCTATGGGCACAGGAACTGCAGTCCTCAGTAGTGCGGAGAGAGACAGCACTCAAACAGGCCCTTCTTAAAGGAATGAATTTTGAATAATTTCAGGGAATGGCTGTTATTTTGACATTTAGACCACCATTTCAATTGTTCTGAACTTTGTAATGAAAGAATAAAAATACAAGCTTGACACTGATGGGGGTAAGGAGTTGTAGCTCCTGTGGTCTGGATGGAGCTGGGCAGATTTGTTCTATCCAAGGACAAGGTCTTAGAAATGCTGCATTTTATGCTTCTCTTTGGCAAAGCCTGACACCAAGACCAACATGCAGTGCAGCATTTTAAGGCAGTAGCAGGTTTGTACTGCACTTTTAATTCCTTTTTCGGAAGTGTGTTTATTTGAGAGCCTAAATGAAATAGTTGAAAAAGGGGGGACAAAAGCATTCTGGCTTAATAAAAAATGTGGGGTAACATCTGTGCCTGGACTCACTTTGCTTTGCAAGGGGAAACACTCACACAAACTGCTGCAATTAGGTCAGTATCGTGCTGAGGTGTGATAACCTGCAGCCGTGTGAACGACACTCAGAGACCCGGGAGGTCTCCTTTCAACCAGTGTTCTACTGCTTATCGTGTTAACTTCAAAGCAAATAAATATTTTGTCCCACTAGTATCCTCTCTTAGGTGGATAGTGAATTTTAGGTATTAAATTCTCAAGCCACGACTAAAAAGTATCTCGTTTTCTGTTTTAAGATGTCTGCGATTCAGAGGTTCCCTCCCTAAAACTGTCCTGACTTGGTAAGTCTCTACACACTGGAACAAGGATGATTAGTGCAACTTACATAGACTTAGTGGGACTTCGTTCAGCTTTCAGTCACCACTGAATTTGGTCCAAGGATACTGCAGTTTTGCATTGTAAGCAAAAGAAACCACCAAATAAAATTAATCAAAATACTGAGCTCATATTTATTTAATACAGTGATAGGTGTCGAGAAAGGATTTTATTTCAAAGAGCTGAGTTACAGGAAGATACCACAGTCTCACTGTAGCAATTGCCTGGATTGGGGGTGTCTTCAGGCTGACAGGGGTATAAAAAGAAAGTTGAGACTTAAAGATTTAAAGATAAAGGGAGAAGAACTAGAGCATAATGTGATGCAAAGATGATCTATTAAACAGAGCAGTGGACTTGTATAAAACTGTCACTTCTATGGGAGGACAGCGCACATGGCTGAACAAAACCTGCAACCCTCTGAACAGTGCCTGTACCCAATAAGGTCAACATTAATGAACAAATGGTATTCCAGTGATGCAGGAAATAAATATCTCATGCTTTCATCCAAGGTGGAAGGCCTCAGCTCCTATTAACCATCTCTGTGGCAGGCTATGTTCCTTTGTTTACTTAGATCTCTCCTGTGAATCCCAAGCACCAAGTGATTCAATATTGCCCTATCCAGTGAGTAATCCAGTGTAAAGTACATACAAGCAGGCTGATTTTTCAGATGGAGCCACACAATAGTTCCTTTTTAATTGCATTTGACATTACTGGTAATGTTTTGTGCAGCTCCATGCATAACACACATTTAATTGTACCTGTGTGATAGTGATAACACTACAGCATGGTAATTTTCTGTATTTGTAGCATGTGGGAGCCAATTCATTCTGGGTATTTCAATGCAGTTTATTAACTGGGAAGATTGGGTAACTGGAACCTCCTTTATTAAAGTTATTGGCTGCCCTGTAGCAACAGAAATAAATTGTGATAATAGCCAGAACAAATTAGCTTGCGTATGAATTAGCCCTTAAATGAAAAGAGGAGGGGGAACTAACCTTCTCTCGGTACGTAAAATGCCTTTATTCAGGAAGTACAAGTGTACTGACAAATAAAACTAAGCTCCTCTAAGAGAAGAAATTCTTTCTAGGCACCTGTGTCCCCCCACTTCCAATAAAGGATGGAGACTCCCCTTAGCCCTCCTTTTGTTGCTAATGTATTTAAAGAAACATTTTTTTATTGTCTTCTCTGGCAGTAGACAGATTAAGTTCTAGTTGGGCTTTGACCCTTCTAATCTTCTC
>JAVKLA010000040.1:12101873-12128344 GCA_034782735.1 Sagittarius serpentarius
CTTGCCTGTCCCTCCTGAAGAGTTTATAGCCATCCATTGCAGCCCTCCACTTGTGCAAGTCATCCCACCGTATTTCCGTGATGGCAACTATATTATTTTTCATTTATATCACTTTTCCTGCTGCACAATGGCTTCCAGCTCCTCCTGTTTGTTGCCCATGCTGCATGCATTGGTGTAGATGCACTTCAGTTGCGCTATTGATCCTGCCACCTTTTGCAGGGGGAGAAGCCCTAATTCCTATGTGACCATTCTCAGGTGCTTCTGTGGTTTCTAACACATCAATAACCCTTGCATCTTTGCTGTAGCATGGATCTCCATCCTCTACTTCCTCTGAGACAGCAGACTGAAGGACGTCACTAGCCCACCGTCCCTCAAACACTGGCATGCCACTCTTAGGCTTATCTCTAGCAAGCCTGGTTTTATCCCTCTCCCCCTTCAAAACTAGTTTACAGTTCTTTCAATGAGCCCTGCTAACTCCTGTGCAAAGATCCTTTCCCCGTTTTGAGACAGGTGTACCCCATCTGCCACCAGCAGGCCTGATGTCGTGTAGACCAACCCATGATCAAAAATCCCCAAATTCTGCTGGTGACATCAGGCTTGGAACCAGGTATTGATCTGCTGGCTCTTCCTGTTTCTTCCCTCACCATTCCCCGCAACTGGAAGGATGGAGGAGAACACTACTTGTGCTCCTGATCCCTTAACCAGTCATCCCACAGCCCTGAAGTCTCTCTTGATTGCCCTCAGACTTCTGTTGCAACTTCACCACTGCCTTACCTGAAAAATCAATAATGGATAATAATCTGAGGGCCGTACCAGGGCAGGAGGTTTTCTCTGCAAGCACAGAGCAGATTGCTTTGTTCACTGAAAATGCTGCCTGTGCAAACCACAATACAGTCCCCAGTGCCCTCAGATGAACAGATGACCAAAACCCACAGAAACAACACATGGTAAGACGAGAGCAGGGTGAGCAAGAGTCTCAATATTGCCTTTGCTCACACCAGCAGAAAATCTATTCAGTGACACAGAAGCTCAAAAAATGGATGTACCTGAAGAGAGGGAGAACATGAGACAACTGAACTTGCCAATCTCACTTGAAGGTGGAGTCCTTCCTCACCCTGAATTTTAACCTTGAACACACCGCCACCACGTACCTACCAGGCTTTGTGGTGATTTTTTCTGTACCTCCAGGTGGGACCACACATCCTGTGCAGCACTGATTTTCTCTTTAGGGGAAGACAAAACCACCAAGAAATAGATTTAAGGGGAACCGTCAGCAACCCTACACTTAGAACTGCTTAGATAATTAAGTGGAAAAAACCAGCTTAAATAAGAAAGTATTTTAAAATGCACAGAGGCCAGGAAGAGTGAACTGTGTGAATAGGTAAAAACCCTCTTGCAGGTCTTTTGCCAGGAAGGGGAAGAATAGGAAGTTTTGTGGAGCAGACAAGTAGATGTAGAGAGGGTCAACTGACAGGTACCTTCAGACTCTGGCAGGATGTTAATGGCTCTGTCATATTGGTGCGGCAGAACATATTCAGACTATCTAATTTTAGGTTATGAACTGAGGTGTCTGAATTAAAAGCTGGTCTTCCTGAACTCCCTGGGTAACTTGCAGACCCACAATCGAAGTGCTTGGTGCGACTCAGAGGAGGAGGGCTGCCTCCCTCTGGCCAGTGCCCCTTCCTTTCCCCTTCTGGAAGCCAAATTAGCTCAGAAAACAGCCCATCCTTCCTGTCTGTGGCCTAGTTTTCTCTCGAGTGAAGTAGCTCCGAGGGGAGATGCCAGGTGCCAGTGCCGACACCAGGCAGTGCCTAGCTGGGAGTGGGGAGGAAGGGGCGCACATTGCTGCTGCAACAGCAACAGCTGTTAACTTGACCCCATGCAGCCATACCCTGGGGTGCTCTGAACTTGCCTTTGCAGGACTCTCTCTTTCAACTGACTATATAAGGGAATTTAGGGTGTCTAGACTCCTATTTCAGACCCAAGGTAACAGTGTGAATACTTTCCCTCCCTCTCCCCCAGCATGGTAATTCTGGCAACAGCAGACTAAAGAGCAATGTTAAGAAATAACACAGATGTTTGTCTGTTCTTGCTTGTTGCAGAGAAGTTGGCTAGGAATACTTCCAGCACAGTCTACCATCACTGCCACAAATCCTTTTTTTTTTTTTTAATTACATCATGAAACAAATGTCATTGACAGGCCTGAAACTAATTTTCTATGAACAAAGACAATGAAATGCATTTGTATAAAGCAAATGCACAAGGAATGAGATGTCAAATCAGACCTAAACTAGTGTTTCCTGTTTTCTCTTTGGTGATCTGCGTGAGCGTTGGTTTTCTTAGATCACTTTCTAGCTGTGTTCAACAGGGCTCCCTTTTATCTATAAACCCTTCAGCAGTGCTCACATGCCTAACATTCAATCCTGTAATAAACAACATCATATGGCTTTTGGATTGGCAATGACTCTTTTTCCATTGCCTCAAGTGTGGCAAACCCTTACCTTCCCACAAAATGCATTTTAGACTTGCCGTCAGGCATTTGTTTTAGCCTGGCTTTTATAGCAGACATCTGCATGGTCATTGTGTCTTGCCAGTCCTCCCCCCAGTAACATCTGGCCACATTCAAGTAAATTTGTCAGATGGACAGAGCATCCTAAAAGGGTTGTGAAAGTTGGCTCTCAGATACAGCTCAGCAACTCAGATTAGTGCTGTATGGAAGGAAAGGCAGTAACCGCTCAGCACTTTATTTGCTCATGCCAAGAGGTGGCAGCAAATTTGCGAATCAGGGGTGTGTCAGATGGGCAGTTAGCAAAAGTGCAGTCATTTGCCAGCTCAACAAAGAAGTGGGTGTGGAAAGAGGATGGGGATTTGGAGAGGGAAGGAAAATTAGCATCAATGCTCTGTCCTTGGAGGAAGCAGTGTGAATTGTAAGCATCCAACTTAAAATTGTTCTTAATAGCAAATAAATGTACAAAGGACTTATAAGAAAAACATATTTATTCAAGCATCCAAAGAAATCTAATAGGTGTTTCTGTATTGAAGAGTCAGTTGCTGTTGTATGCTGGTCTGGAATGCTGAATTTTCATGTTTAATTGGAATTTGCTAACTTTATGTTATTCCTACTGTACTGGCAGAAAAAAAAACCTATTTAAATCAACAGTTCCTTTTCATCCAGATTGTGGGTGATCATGTGAAAGTGGAAAGTAGCAGAGTGAGGTTGAAGGGCTGTGGATTCTGTCCCCGGCTCTGACAGTGACCTGCTTTATGGTCTCAGGAACGTTCCTTCTCCTCCACACTTTACCTGTTTGGTCTGTCTTGCCTTATTAATCTGTAGAATATTCAGTTTAGGGACTGAGTCTTACTATGGCTGAACAGTGCCTAAGCACAAAGGAGCCTTTGATTTCAGTTAGAGCCACTAGCACAGGTAAATAGCAAATTAAAGTAGAGATTTTTCAACATTTTAAGTGTAAATCTTTTCAGAGGAAATTATGAAATTGAAAAGGGAAGGGGTGGAGTGTCAACAACATTGGTTACATATGTGAGAACACAACAGCAGGAGGGACTTGTAGTGTTACTGGTCTCAGCTGATTTCTTCCATTCTTTCTTGTTGAAATAAATTGTTTGGGGCCCAAAAGAAAATTCTGTACAGATCAGAAAAATGCCTATCAGTTTGTGGGTGTTTTTCATCTTCAGGGTAACATGGGACCGTACTGATAGTCCGTAGCTGGATTTTGCAAGTAGGCTCCTGCCCAGCCTGTTGAGAGTCTCTGTTTCCCTGAACTTCTGAAAACATCCTTTGCAGGACATTGCAAGATTTCTGATTTTCCTCAGGCTGTTTTGAGAAATTCTGCCAATGACAACACAAAACAAACTCCAAAGAATGACTCCTACAAGGATTTAGCTGGGTTGGCTAGGGAGGGATATCCAGAGCAGCCTCTAATTCTGCAGAGCACCATCATTATGCAACACATGATAGTCCAGCCAGAAGATGCTAATATTTAAAGATATAGGTGGGCACTGATGTAAGTCTTTTATTGGTATTTTCAACATTGTAAATGTCAAGAGACCCCCATCTGAAATCCTAGCATCAGGCATGGTATCATCACATAGTACGAGATATTCCCTAGGGCAAAGACCTTCCTCTTAAAACCCAAAAGGCTGACAGCACAAAAGTGACCTGGCAAGTTGATAACCAGAACAAGGATTGAACCCCAGGTTCAAGAACCCTTAGTTTGCACAGTCAATCAATCAAAATTTTGCTGCTTACCAGTAACCTAGGGAGGATCGCGAATCCAGTCTCAGCCCAGCAAAGCTCCTTGCAGAAAAAGACCATATTGGCAAGGCACCCTTATTAGCAGTCTCAGGAGGCCAAAGGGTCAGGCCTACTGATCTGCTTCCTACTGCCCTCAGAAGACAAAGGAGCACTTCATCTTTACTCATCACCTCATCCAGCAAAGCTAGTTTCAATTTCATGCATTACCCATTTTTCTTAGAGCAAAGATAATTTTTTTTTTTTTTTTACCCCCCTTCAAGAAGATTTGGGAATAATTTTTAACTGGGGCTTCTTTAATTTCAGAAATTGGCTACTTGGAGTGAATTTCAGTTTGCTCAGTTTAGGGGAAAGTCCACGAGCAGGAGAAATTATTTTTCTGAACAGCAAGAACAAAAATGAACTCCTTTATAAAATAATACAAATGCTCAGATTTTAATAAGAAGAATAAAACGGAGAAGGAAACTGGTATCAGAGTGCCTTTGTGCCACTCAGGTGGGTCAGAGGGACCCTGAGGGTGTTCTGAGTCATTGCCTACAATTCCTTTTCAAGGCACAAATTCTGCTCTGATATAACACAGTGCTACTTTCTTTCATCTGCCTGCTTTTTCTTCCCTTTGCAATGGAGATACTGGGGTATTTTATGGTAGGAGGGGGAATTGTGCCACTTGTCTGACATAGCGGTGGTGGAGGAAAGGCATTTATTGGGGAAAAATTTATAAACTGGCTTGAATCACAGCTCTGAGATCAAAAAATGTTCTTTGCCTCTCAATTCTTTTTGAGGACACTGAGATACTGGGCATCAGGCTTGCCACAAAAATCAACGCCTTTTGTGCTTCATTTCAGCAAAGGTAAAAAGAGGAGAGACCGGAATATCAAACGTAGCTTGTTAAATTGCAGAACAACAATGAGAAACTGTAGGAATTGCCAAACTTCCAGTATTTCTATTCAGCAGAAATTACACAGTGAGTTAAATTTTTAGCTGTGAAAATAAACATGTTCATTGCCGAGTGAGGGAGGGGAGGTAAAGGAGGTCACCCCAAAACAAGAGTAAACCCAAGGAAGAGCAAGCCAAACAATATTGTTACTGTAAGAATATGTAAAACGCTCTGGCTTAGACCTAAAATAGGCAGTTAAACATAACAATGTCACCATTGTACGTATTTCTGCTATAATTCATTTCAACATCAATAAGTGAGAAGGCAGCTGACAAAGGAAATATTATTTTTAAAACAGGAATTGCTGCCCAGTTGTGTATGCTGGAGAATGTCAGAAAGTTACTTTTTGCATCAGTACATGCTGTACACCTTAATCGGTAATTTTCTTTGCATGAGCGATTGGGAGATTTTATTAAAAATACATTAATTTTTAAAATGGGATATTAAAAAAGTTAATAGCATGGCACAGACAACAGCATTTATTGGTAATGAGAGGAAAGGAAGGGCATACATGCAGAGAAAACGGCTATGGGAGACACAGAAATTCAAAGAGGAATAAATATGCTGTTTAGCTGGCTTTAACATCTTCTTTAATTAGGAGGGTTTCTTTCTCATTGCCAGCCTCGTTCTCACCCTTTTTTTCTACCACATCTGCCTCTTCTGCCTGGACTACAACGGCAGCTACAAGGCAGACTTCAAAAAGAAACCTGCAGACTTCAGGAACAGATCCAAGATGAGAGGATGGAGATTGTCTACTTTGCTGGGCTCTGTAGTGCTCGGCTATGCACAGCAGAGCAAACATCCTCTCTTAGGCTTAACATTTCCAACAAATTACTTAAACAGCAGCACAAAACAAATTGATTTTGAGAAATCAAAAGGGTGTCTCTTAGGATTTTTCTCTGTCAGCTGTTAGATTCAAGTCTGTTGGAGGGTAGGAGATCCATTTCAGTTTGTTCCTTTATGAAGTCCCAGTATTTTCTGAGTATGAGGAACTGGTCTGAAGGAGAAAGTACTCTTGTTAACTGAAGGAGATTGCTAAGATGTCTTGTGACTCAGAGCCAGCCAGGATGGAGTCAAAGCCCAAACCTGTCTTCACTGACATTAGCCCTTGGGCTTTCAAGGTCTGAGCCCTTTGAGGTGGCTCTGCTTTCCCTCCCATGGCCCTTTTTCCTTCCCCCAACACCAGCCCCTCACCTCTCTCAGTTCTGCTGGAGCAGCTTCCCCACCCACTCTCCGCAGGGCCCCCTCCTCTTTACTACCCTCCCAAATCTCCATCTGTTCAGAGATCTGTTCCAAAAGCAACAGTGCTTGCTTTGGGGAAAGAAGTTGTAAAAGCACCACTGCCTGATAAGTGAAAACACCGTGTGTGTAGGGAGGCAGTCTGGGACCCATCCAGCTGCACATGGCGGACGCATGTTGAGCACCTCACAACAGCTTTCCATAGCTCCGACGGGCACACAAGCACGCAACCGCTGCACGGGCGCTGTGCGGGCGCCTGCAATCAGAGCTCTTCTCACCGAGGGACTTGGACTCCGCTCACCCTGGTTTTCACTGGCTAAGCTTGTGCCCGTGCTGCAGTTAGTGCACGGGGGCCTGGTTCTTTGACTGCTGCTTTTATTTAATGCCATAGGACTCCTGCTACTACTGGTCAGGCTGTGGGGAGCTACAGAGGATTAGGAGGTACAGTGGAGGAAGAGTCATTTCCACGGGGTATGGATCTGACGTCCCATTCTGCTCATCTCCCATGGCAGGGCAAGGGGAGGATTAAAAAAACAAATCTTCTAGCATCTTTTAAAACAGCGAGGAAATCATCTCAATGGTGGGTGGCATTAATTCCTTCAAAAGTCCCAGGTTTGGTAGGTTGAAGGTGTCAGGGGAGACTGATGCAATCTAGGTCACCTGCCAGAGCCCAGCTGTGGTCAGTAAATCATTATTATCTAACGGCTATCAGGTAGCCTATATGAAGTGAGCTGGTCTCCTTCAGGCTCCCAGTGGGTAGATGTTCGCCCTATGAAACTGCCTGTGTAATTGGTGTTAATTGCCAATGTCGGCAGAGGCTGTGAGGTGCTCACTGCATGTCAGGGCTGAAGCAGGTGGGCAGAGAATCATAGCAAATGCTCTGTGCCCTGCAGCAGGTACTGTGTGGACAACCCTAAGCTATATATCCACAGGCTGTCAATTCTACAATAAATAAAAATAAAAAGTGAAAAGTCTCAGGCTGCATGTGAGCTGTAGACAGGCCTGTAATGGCTGAAGTGTTTCAGCAAAGCCATTGCCTCATGAGTGTGCTGGAGATGTTGTTGAGTTAAATGGTACCATGGAAAATCCCAAGTCTTTCTGACCAGGGTGGAAGCTTCTTTCAGGATTTTGGAAAAGATAAATGTTTAAAAAACAACCTCAGAATGACTTCCTGTGAGCAGAAGTATTTTTTCCCATTACTTCTTCCCATCAGTTTTGAAATACAGGGAAATGCTGTAAGAAGCTCTGACCCGCTAAGGCTGGAAGGATGCTTATTATGAGTGACGTGAAATAAATGGAAGACAAATAGAAAAGTCACCTGGGGCATAACATTAAGCAAAGACCACTGAACATAGGGTGAGCTAGCCTGCCAGACACAGAACTGCCTCATTCTCTCCTGCAGAACGGAGGAAGGGGACAGTATCCATGGCAGTCACACATGGTTATGGTGCTGGACTTCACCTCCCTTTTGCCCCTGATCAAACATCAGGTGCTGTGCCAGTACGATCCCAAACCCAACACAAGCATCATCACAGGAAACTTAGTGTTTCCCGTTGCTGACAGAGCCAAGCCTGCCTTGCTGAGGGGATATCAAGTGTGGTTTGCCAGACTCTGGTCCTATTCAGTTGCTGCATGATCAGCATGGTCTGTCAGGGGTGTCAGTATGTCAAAAAGGGGTCTCTTTCATAAAGGTGTTAAATTATCAACATTTTAGAAAGATATTAAAGTCATCATCAGATTGCAGATGACTATTATCAGCATGCAATAGAGGTGCATAATGACATCCTAGGGCAAGACAGAATTTAGCGCTCTCCAATAAATAATGCAATTTCATTTTATAGGTTCCTCCCACTCGCCTTTGGCCATGTGTCTTGCTGTCCGGGGCATTTTGGAGATGGTTTATATAACAGTGTGGAAATAGTTCTCAAACAGCAGAGGCAGAAATATGGCTTTTCCACAGTGGGCACTCCATGGCCACGTTGTACTGCCGGGCTAGAGAAAGAGCGTTGCAGATTTGCCTGGTTGTGCTCTAACCTAGGCTTGCAGTTTGCCGCAACATTTCAAATCCATGCGAGTAGCAGGCAAGTTAGTACTAAGATGTTATGGGTTGCTAGCTGGCATCGTAAAACTGCTCCTTACCAGCCTGACAGTAAAATCATCTGGCTCTCATTCACATTGATTGGAGCTCTTTTTTGCTAATAAGAGCAAGACTCCGTATCAAGCGTGATTCTGATGGTGCACAAATTCTTTCTGTTTGCCACTTCCACAGCTAATGTGCTCTGTGTTCTGGTCAGAAAGCAAAGCAAGGGCAGACACAGGTTTATCCCTCCTCCCACTGCTCTCAGCTCCATGCCCTTCACACATAAGGGTTTGTCTTTGTAGACTAAGCCATAAGAAGCAGAACTGATAAAATATTCAGGAGGATTTTCAGTGACCTCCGCTGTAAGCCTCCCCTCCATCAAGGTATTGCAGGCTCAGAAGGAAAGAGTGAAAGAAAAATCAGTCTTAACGATCAGCTTTTCTGATCAGCCAAATAAACATAATTAGTTAATGCACTTCATATGGAGAAATGTTCCCATCCATACAAATACAGCCTTTAGATGTCCAGGCCTCTCCACTCACAGTCCTGAGGGAATGAGAAAGTGCACAGGGCTTTACCACCCCTTCTTTTGCAACTGCTGAGGAGCAATTGGAAATATAGTTAAAGACCCAACCCAGTGCACTGGACTTTAAGAAGAATCAGGACACTGAGAAAAAAAAAAAAATGCTGCAAAAATGAGCAGGGCTTCCAGTCTGCCGGAATAAACCTTTACAGCAATAGAAAGGATGCTGATTTTGTTTGCTTGTTTATTTTGGTGGGCTTAAAAACTATTGTCTTTCTTTTCCTTCAGAGAGAGCAGCTTTGTCTCCTCACATTCAGCTGGAGAACATGCAAAACTTTATAGATGGCAAGTTTGTTACCTTCTGGGCAGGCTTTGCTGGCAAAGTAGCTTTTGGGCTTTTTTTCTGTCAATGGCTGCTACAAGACACACAACAGCTTGTACCTGTCAGCAAAACCAGTCCTTTTACTTAACTGCCCTGCTGCTCAACACTCTTATTTCACAGTGTCAGGCACTGTGAGCACTTTAATCTGTTAAAAGGGCTCTTTTTTCCTTTTAACACTGAACCCATGTTTTATTTATCAGTCTTTGATTTAGAAACGCTTAGAAGGCATAACACGTTTTCTAAGACGGATGACTCCTCCATGGCTTTTGTGCGTGTGCGTGTGTGTGCACATAGGTGGTGGTGTCGTTGCTGAAGTCCAAAGGAAAGCATCTTTATAAAGAAACGCTTTCTGGCATGAAGTCCACAAGAACTGCTACTCTATAACATCAGCTCTCTGACCACGGAGACCTATAAAGCTGTTCTGTAAAGGGCCAGATGGAGCTCTCATTGAAGTCGATGGGAGTCTTTGCCTTGGCTTTAGTGGTTTTTTTTCCAGGTCCTGCTGAAAGGGTTTTTAAAAACTGCATTTTGTTTCCGGGATGCTTTAAAGTCATATGAAAATAGATTTATCATCTCCAGCTGATGGTATAAAACTCAGTTAGGGGTTACAGAAACTTAATTTCCTAGCTGGGGAAATAAAATCCCCCTCACCACCCTGCCGTGTTCAGTGTTTCTTTGGGGCAAGTATATTCTGGCCCCACAAGCTTCCCCTGTCCTCCAGCCTGCTTGGCAAAGGTGAGCGCTTCCCCCAGCCCTCCCACCGCCCTGCGTGAGCGGTGTGGCCATGTCAAGAGAAACCTGGAATACCCCATCTCCCCGTGTGCAGACCAGAGAGCTCCACGCCGTGCTTCACAGCAAAAGACCCTGCCAGCCACAGAAATTACTCAGCATATGTGCTGAGGGCGGCCAAAAGCAGCTGTTTTACTCGCCAAGAGACTGAGTGTGCAGCCTGCAACTCATACAAGTTGCTGTTACAGAGAAAGAGGGCCTTTAACACCGCTCGGTCATGCACACGTGCCCAGAGCAGATCCAAGTCCTCTCTGTCACCAGCAGCACCTCTGCCTGACGTGCAGACCACGTCTGTGCTGCATTTCATGAAGGACATGCATCTGTATGTGCATTCACGTATGTGCTCTCTATACTGCAAGTACCCGTACCCCGCAGTGGAGCCTTCCCTGGCTTTGCAATACCTTGAACATTAATCTAGTGTACAATTAGCTGTGTGCTAAATACGGCCTGGGAAAGGGAAAACCCATGCTCCTTCAGAAACTGGGGGGAGAGGACATCTGCCCCACCAGCGCCTAGCTCTGCCAGAAGGAAATCCAGTGTCGAAGCTGCCCCGGGGGCCACAGAGGACAACGGCTTCTCCAGAGAGCAGATGGGAGTAGGAGGTGAATTTTGCTGCGGCCTGACAGCAGCTGAAGAGGTCCCTGGGGTAGTGGCAGTCAGGTGACATGACCACCCTCTAACCCCTTCTCCTCTCGGTGTAGCCAGCCAGGGTCCTACATCTGCGGGCGGAAGGGCTAATATTATTGTGTTGCTCTGAGCTTTTCCAGGTAAGAGCGAGCTCCTGGCTGACCTGCTCTTAAGCAGGAGGGCTGGGAAGTCTGGCATCGCTTTCTGGCCACCTGTTATAGCCTGATTTACACAGTCTGATTTACAGGACAAAAGTCAGTTCAGGATCAGATCTCCCAGGAAGGAAAGGGGGTTAGGGAGCATCTCCTGCAGGACAGGAAGCCGTCAGGAGCACTCCAGCCACCCTATCTGTGGGCTCAGTCCCTGAAGGAGCTCATTCCCTTTCTTCCAATCTAACAAAATTCCCTTTCTGTGCACACGAATCCCACCGATGTGTGAGCAAATCCCGAGATTATCTGATCAGGGACAATAAGCCCCACGTTCTCAAAAATCAAGGGATATTGTGTAAGTGCTGGGTATGAAACAGCACCAATAGGACTGAGATCCTTGTTACTGATGTGGTAAATGTCCTGCGGGGAAATGGGCAAACCACTTCACTTGCCCTTCAGAAGCAAACGAGGCTGTGTAATGCCCACCACTGTGCCCCAGTTAATAAAACCAGACTATTTTAAATATCCAAGAGGAAAATTGCTGTGATATCCACTGAGTCCTTGTATTGTATTTTATTACCACTATCCTTATTTACAACTTTTTGTTCTGAGACATTTCTGAAAGCAATGTTTTTAGGCCTGCATTTAAACGGGATATCCCTGAGGCCAGGGTGCCACCTCCCTAGTTCAGCAGGGGCTCTGTGCTGCCGGCCTGGCAGCTGCCGCAGGGTCTGTCAGATGGTCGTGAGGGTGATGAGATGTCTAGACACCCTTGAAGTCCTGATGGCTATTTACCTTTCACTCGCATTTCACTGGGAAAGAGTTGTTAATATTTGGTTGCTTAAACAGAACATTCTGTTCAGAACCCTCCCTTGATCCGAGCATACTGCGTGTTGGTCCCATCTCCAGTAACAAAGTGATGTTTTCCCCCTGCAAATATGGCTCTTGCTCTACAGAGACAGCTCCATTACGTAATCCTGTCAATCAGCTGCCAATCACTATGGTAAGCGGGTGCCAAATACAATATTAAGATAAGCGTTAAATAGCTGCCAAATGGAGCCCTCTCTGTTCTCACATCTTAAAATCTTCATCTTCTCTTTCTTCTCTCTTCTCATCTTCTCTGTCTGCTACTGATGTGCAGTTTTCACTTTCCTAACAAGGTCTCTGCGATGAGTCCCTGCTCAGTGTCCTGCAGCTATTGAGATATCACTGAGGCTGGAAAATAGGGTTGGCTGAAATACATAAGTACTTTTCAAAGACATATAAAGCAAAGAAATGATTTTTTTGTTTGTTTGTTTTGTCTTGTTTGATTCGGAGTCTGGTTACATGCTCCATTTGCATTAGCATGCCACGGTTGCTGTCCACGTTCTCTGACCAGCCAACACCACAAGGACAAGGTCAGACCAAGGATCCTCTAACCTGTTATCCTTCCTCCAACAGCAGCAGACAATTAAGGAAAAGCTATAAGAAGCAGAGGAAATATAGGAATTCTTCCAGCAATCTGTAGCTCAGGGACTTCCTGAGCTGGAGGTAACATCCAGAATATCAGAATTGCCCCTGATAGACCTCCTGCATCAAATTTGTTGATCCCAATTTGAACCTATTTGTACTTTTGGCCTCCACAACATCCTGTGTCAAAAAGTTCCCCAATGTAATTAGTGCAGGGTGTGAAAAGTTCTTCTTCGTGTTTATGCTAGCCCTGCTCTTTGGGCAATTCTACTGACCGCCTCCTTGAGTGTTTAATTCCCCATTCCCCTTTCATTATTCATGGGTCTAGCACCTGATGTTTCAGTTATCAAAAAACATGGAAATGTTTTGTTTCCCTGTTTGTTTCCACCCACTACAGGTTGAAAACATTGAAACGTTTCCATATTCAAAAGGTTATAAATAACCTTCTTGGAAAATTCTCCCTGTGTTGTTTTGAATCCAGCCAAAGCAGAAGAGGAATGAGACTTTCCACTTAATGGGAAATCCTGCCATTTTGACTTCTTTTCCAGTTTGAAACAGAATAGGTATAATTTTTGCAAAAATTAAACACAAAGTCACTTTGGAGAGCTCAGCGTATTGTGTTCCAAGTAAGCAAATGTGCCCAATTGCCTAAAAGTTGAAAAACAAAACCTGCCTTTCAAACACCCGTCTCACAGTGAAAAGCGGGAAAAAAAAAAAAGCCTTTATGCCAAATACTATACTGCGAAATTTGATGTTTTGACAACATCAGACACTTTGGGATTTTTGCCTTTGAACGGAAATTTCATCCCCTCCAAATAAAAATCAAGCAAGTTTCACAAAATATATATATTTTGAAGGAAACTATGCTGGTAAAAGCTTTCTCACAAGGCGACTCACATTGCATAAGTTGATCTCAGGAAGGAGAAAAGCGACTGGCATTTTATCTGTGACTTTGCCCTGTTGAAGTGTTGGTTTTACAGGCTGGGTCTCAGCTTTGTCACAATCTCCCACTGCAAAGGAGCCAGCGCTCGCTGCAGCTGGCATTTGCAGAGACTCTGCGGCCAGGGAGGCTGCCATGCCAGGGCATCTCCCTTGCTTGGTGCCAACGCGGATCTGCCATCGTGTCCCCTCCGACACCTCAACCAGCTGTCTGGGGCTGGTGTCGTCTGGAAATCAGGTGGCTGGTTGCTCCTCAAAGCCGGGAGCCATGTGCCCCACGGGGCTGGGAAAAGAGGGAGGTGTTCTGCAAGGAAATGGCATTTACAGGGCCACAGAGGCTGGTTTCCTCCATGCCCTAGCAGTTGGACCACATTCATGAGCGGGCACAATGCCATCTTGACAGGTGGACTTAAGTGTAGGTAGCCAAAGGTCACATATGTGCGTAAAAGACATTTGTTGAAAGCAGATGCTCTGAGCCAGGAATAAGCAATAGTCCAGAGCACCCACTCATCATTAATACAGCATCATCCCCGCCACTGGATTAACAACAAAAATAAACATGGGGGCTGCAGTACGCGAGATACAACTTTCTTGATTATGGGCCGGTGTTTTATTTTTTTATTCTGTTTTTTCTTTCTTCTATGGAATGGGCAAAACGGGCTTTCCAGATTTGTTAACGTATTTTGAGAGTTGCGTGTGTCATTAGGGTAGAGTTAAGAAAAAACCCACAGCCCAAATGTGCTTCACAGCTTTGTGTGTGGATACGAATACAGATTATTATGATATTAATGTAACGCAATTAAGAAAAAGCTGATGTTATTGTTTGAGACAGACATTATTTCCCCATAGAAGAATAAATCAATTGCAATTATTGCACTTTCTATAAGAATTTGCACATTTTACTCTAGGTCAGGTCTATTACTGAAATAAGGTACTACTATATTTTAGCTAGACTGAACAAAGGGCAGAGGCAGTGACAGGTACAACATGTAAGTAATCATGCTGCGTGCATAACCATTCAAGAGTTAATGAGGGACAAACTAAACCTAAACACTCTCCTGAGTCTTTACGTTCTTTAAAAATAAAATAAAAACAAGCCAGAAAAAAAAAAAAGAGGTCAGCCTCTGTCTGCTTTTCCATCTAAGGAGGAGTAACACAAATCCTCTTCTGAAGCTATTTATTGCCACCAGTCTTTGACACAATCATACTGTGACACCCCCACCCCCCACCCCCACACCTGTAATGTGATACACAGGCGAAACAAAGGCATGAAGGGAAAGGGCTCAGCTTCCTCTCCTTAATTACCTCATGCAAAACAAAAGCCACTGAATGGGTTGTTTGGAAAGGAAAACAATACCGAGCACCCTTGCAGTTGCTGTGGCCAAACGGTGTGTAAACAAAATTCCCCACCTGGAGCAGAGCCAAGGGACAGGGGTGTCACCAGCACCCTCCTCCCATCCCCCATGCAGAAGCAGAAGTGCTTTCATCCCATTTGGGCGTCAAAAAAGTCTTCACTTACGGATAGCTGTGTGAGGGCAGAGCTGGAGGCAGCTTCGGGCAGCTAAGGTCACAGTGGAGACTTGGAGGAGAGGCAGAAGGGGTGATGCAAAACGGCTGCAAGCCCCGTGTCTCTGAGCCAGATAGGGCCAAAATGGGCTTGGAGCTGTCTGGAAGCCGGGCTGGCCAAGAGAAGGTATGTCTCAGCTGTGCTTTCTTAACAGCTTTCACAAAAAGGGGTTTTAGGGAGTTGTGGCATATTTGCTTCCCTGCAAATTACTTGTAACCAAAACCTGGTTACTACCAATTACTGATTGCACAGGCCTTGAGCGCCCACAGGTTTATTTCAGGATAAATGTGAAGAACAATATCATTAAGCTTAGAACAGCAGGATTCCCTGGGCTGTGTTCTTGCCGGATGTTTGCAAACCTGAAGCCCGGTGGCAGCCCAGGGCGCCCGTGGCATCCCACCAGGCACGCGTGGCATCCTGCAGGCAGTCATCCCAGGTCTCAGCTGGGAGGTTTCCAACACGCGGGGACAGCCGCTGCAGCTGCCGCCCAGCACCAGGATGGTCCTTTTCCGATTCAGTGCGAGCCATGGGAGGATTTAAGCTGGGCTTGTTGGCTTGATGCCGGGCAAGGGTGGAGGAGAGCGGCCTGCAGAGCACCAGTCCCTGCTAAGAAGCAGTTTCGTTGCTGCCTCCCAGCTGTGCGCCGCGGCATTTCTGCGGCAGCCCCTGGGAAAGCCTCCTTTTCCCGCTCGGCTGCCAAACACAACCCAGAGGTGACACCGAAAGCTTCATAGCTAGACCTCACGCTCTGGACTGGAAGTAGGTCTAATACTGCTTATCTACACTGTAAAAAGGAATATGTGCATGTGTGTGGGTAAGCTTAGTATGAATACCTGATATTAGGAAGTTAATTTCCAAAGAACTGTAAAAGACACTATTTCTTTGTATCTTATGTTTGAAGACTTGCTGGTGTACCACTATACTGTTACAATAGCTTCAGCATTAGTATGTGTTTTCTTTTTTTCGAACGAGTATCAAGCAGTTCAAAGATCATGCTTTAAAGCTCTTTCATTCAGTCAGAGAAAGGAAAGCCCTAAATCATTCCTGTTTCGTTTTTCCACATTAAAGAGCAATAACTAAGAACAACAGGAGCTAATCAATTCCATGTTTTCATGTCCCTCTAGCGACATGTTACAGGAATGGCTTTAATTGACATTTTGTCCTACAGAAAAAGCAGGCTTTCAAAAGGCACAAAACCATGCAGACACCTAACTCCACAGAATATTTTCTTTGAGACTTCATTTTTTGGTAAGGAATTCCAAGAAATCATCACATATATGCCAGTGGCAAAAAAACCCTTACTTGGTTGAACAGGGAAGTCTCCCAAGATTTGGGAAACTTTTGGCTCAAATGTGTAAAACCAAGCAGCTAAAGGGAAATCCCTCTAACATCTCTCACCATTTCCCATTGCCTTCACACCACACCTTTAAACTCCATCAGGATTTCAGTCCTGTCTCCAGCCAATAAAACAATACACAGCTACTGTGTTTTCCCCTTTTCTACTCAAGGTTGGTATGAAGCAGCAGGCAGATGCAGTGAGGCTGACCACTGCCCGGTCCCAGCTCTGCATCGTGTGCAGGGTTCAGTCCCACCACCGCCAGCTCCTGCACGCAGAAAGCACAGCAAGAGACCCACAGCCTGCCCAAATCATTCCCCAGCTCTCAGGGCTACCCAGGAGTATCTGTCTGTGATACAGACACCCCCAGCAGTACACGCTAATTGTTTCGGCTGGGTTTTTAAAGGGTACGAGCTAATGGAGGGGCTGGACTCAAGGCATCTGTTTTCTGACATTGTGCAAACGAGATAATTCCCTGGCCCCTGGCTGGAGAGGGAGATGCCTTTGTCCCAGTGAAAAGCTGAGGTTCATGCGCCCTCTGAGAGCCTCAGAGGGAGCAAGATGTGCTGTACAAACTCTTCTGGCCAAAGCAGGATACCCTATGACCCAATCCAGGTCCTTGCCCAACTCTCACTACATTTTCAAATCCCCCCTTTAACTTTTTTCTAAGAGGCTTATTTGTGGCTGTCACATGCCATACACCTCTATCTGTACGTGTGATCTCTGCCATATCCATGGCCAGACCCAAACAGCACTACCCCTGAGGGAGTTACAGGCCCCCACAATACACACCCCCACAGCCAGCTCCCGTCAGAGCAACATGGGTGATATGCACAGATATGCACGGATGTGTAGAAACAAATGCTTGCTTTGAATTATTTTGGCCCTATCCACATTTTTTGTGCATGTTTTCTAAATGGTGTTTTAGCATCCAAAGTCAGTGCAGGAGCTCCAGAAGGGACTTGCTTCTCCTGACCATTACAGACAAACAATAGATAAAAAGAAAGGGGAGAAATTTTCCCTCCTTCTGCTGGCTCTGCCCCTATCAGTATAAGGAAAGAGGAAAAGGAAAGCATGATCTACATAGAGCTATTTCAAACTGTCCCAGCTGAGAATCCAGACTTGAATGCCTTGTAAAATGAGCTTTTAGCTTAACAAGCCCTACCTATTGACTGTATCATATGAGTCTTTATGAATATTTCATGCATTCTCCCTTCTCCCTACTCCTTCCCGCATTTATTTGTTAAACAGAACTTATTAAAATTGAAAAAAATGCATTTGAGGAGCATTTATTTTAAAGACTTACAGGATCATATAATCAAAAACATATTTTAAAGATTTAACAGAATCAAATATCAGAGATTAAAGCAAGGAGAGAGCCAATTAACTATGTTACATAGTAACAGAACAGTCAATAACTCATAAACCCATCAGGTTGTCTTGGTGGTGCAATGCTTTTAATCAGAACTAGATAAAAGGTATACAGAAGACATGCGCTATGTATTGAAAGTATCCTTAATGCACGCATTTTTTAACTCTGCTCTTTAAGGTACAGAGCTTAAGGTCAGTTTGTAACAGCAGAAAGCCACCTTTGTGAGAAACTCATATATATAAATTTTTCAATTATATCTCAACAGGACGGAGAAAGGGCTCAGCAGTACAGAATCTGTAAATACAGGACAGGCAGAGCCCCCTATAAACAGGTTTTTTTCTTATTTGAGCTGCACAGGCTGATCCTATTCTAAAATTTGTGCTGTAGGCCTCTTTACTAAATACACATGTGAACACAGCACTTTCCTAGGATATGATCTTATAGTGAACACAATCTGTATCAATAACAACACTGTCAATAAGATTAGGCTGAAAGTTTTTGCAGTTCTGCGTGCCCACAGCCGATGGGTGACAGAACCTCCTCATGATGAGTGTAGTTTTTGCTCTTACAGCAACCTGTGGGTGCCACTGTTCTTTTATTTGCCCCATTTTCATATTCTTCTCTAAGCACTGGTGAAATTAGTCCTGAGCGAAACCTTTACGTGGAAGTGGGGAAGAAAGTCTGGATGCAGCACATCTTATGAAAGAGGTCACTAACCCAAGTTCTTCTTGCAGAAGACATTACGGTAATGGAACGGAAGGGAAGTAAAATCATGTGTTCCACTCATCTCATTGCCAGAGGAGCTTTTGAACAATGAAATTCATTTTTCCTTCCACTGTACTAAAACAAAACCCAACTTCTCCAAAAAACATCTACGGAATTATAGCAGCACAACAGTGACGGTAGGGAATAAAGAATAAGATTTGCTGTACTTAAAGGAAAAAAATGAGGAAGATTACAAAAGGAAGGGCAAACTCAAAGTCTTCAGCTATCATTAAAACTATTCATTTCCTTAGTAAGGCAGAAAATTGGATAGCTCTCCTTCTGTTCATAATTTAATGGCTTGTGTTCAGTCACAGCCCTACCTACCTGCTTAAAAGCAAATCATATGTAGCAGTGATACACATTCATTACCATCCTCTCTCAAAATAATTTGACAGTTCCATGGCATGGTGCCACAGTTGGTCGTGATCTCTATCCCCAAGTATCGCACGCTTGCACAAGATGTTGCAGTGACAAAGAAATTGCTGGTAGCTCCATTTGGCTTTCTTCATCTGGTCAGCATCACTCCAAGGGATTTTACGAAGGGATGCAGGCATAAAACAGTCTCACTGCTTTTGTGCTGTTTTGTTTGTTTGTTTGGGTTTTTTTTAAAGATTTAAATATTCACAGAAGGAGCAGTTAACTGGAAATAATGAAGTGGAAAAAAGAACCTCTCACCCTTAAATACTGGAAACTGCCCCCACTCCCTCCCACCAACTGGCTTCTTCTTATCCACTTGTGACTTTTTCAGAGGACTCAGGGAAGTCAGTAAAGAAGATCTAGAGGGACCATTATTCAATCTTCCCTCTTCCCAACAAAAGTTTGCTGTTATCCCAGTACGCTCCATCGCCACAGCCTTTTGCGCCCCAAGAGATTAATAGCTTATCAGTCCAACAATAAGTTCATTATAAAATTGATGTTAAAAAACCAAAGAAACAACCTCCAACTGCATCATTTTCTGCCTTATTGTCAAATGCCTCACCATTTAGATTTGATTTGCATGATTTACTGTGCATATGTTTTTTCTCTGTCTCCAAGCCCAGAATTATCTCCTATTGAGGCTGTATCAGCTGCTGGCGCTTGCAGATTGTCTTTGTCCTTTCCAACCTGCAAAATATCATCTACAGAATCCAAATCACTGTCTGCCTATTCTCTTATCTTTTACTTCTTTTACCCATCAACAGCCAAGCTGTGCTGTTCGGTAACTACGACATATTGTAAGAAGGAACTGATAAGTACATCAAACAGCATTCACAGACTACACACAAACATGCGCCACTGACATTTTTTATTGCCTGTGACAAGTCACCCATCCCCACTCAGTCTTTCCAGATGCATAATGCAGATTTCAAGTCTGTGTCACTGTAGGTACTCTTTATTATAAAGAACTTATGCATATATAATCACAGCTAGAATTTGAAAACCATATGCAGACAAAAAGTACATTTCTTTCTAGTACTACAAAAAAAAAGAGATGACTATGAAACTATAAGAATGGGAGAGCTAAATTAAATATTTAAATAAGGAGTAGTCAGATAATCTCCTGTGATTTAATGGAAGCAATTTAAGATTCCCCCTTAGCTAAGGTGTGATAACTAGTCTTGTGTGACTTCCACATCTGTTGCTCTGCAAAGTAATATCCACTCTGTGTAAAATTCACACCACTGATCCGGCTTGTGCTCCAGATGACAAGAAGTTCGTACACAGTTAGTTACTGAAGATTAGTCAGAGGGGCAACTCTTTAAATTACTTGCTTTTTTTGTGACCTGCTCATTGTCATCTGAAACAACCTCTGTATTTTCTGAACACCTACAAATTTCCCAGTGACCACAGTTCATTTAAACAGAAGTTCACAAAGCTTAAAGCAAACTTTCATCCAACAGATGCTGCAGAAAAAGTGATCACTGGACCTATTCTTTAGATTGAGGCTGGGATTGTAACACAAACCTTACGTGTTACTCACTGCAAGGAAGGAAAAAAATTCTTGGCCTAACCTGGACTGCTCAGGACAAAAAAAAAAAGGTTGATTTCTTAATTCTCTCATAGGGTCCCCATGAGATCTGGGTAAATCACCCAACCTCCGGCTACGAGTTTCCCTCTGTCAGATGACATTCGTTCTTACCCAGGCGCTGTTCTTCAGGTTTTTTGTAAATGGCTAGAGAAACCAAAGCAAGACTAAACTCAAGGTCACTGCTCTAATGAGTCATGTACCTAAATCTGATCCAGTCAAATTTAGGTTTTACTGCAATATATAACCTAGATTATCAATTCTGTAGCAATGTATATTACATGTGTGCATTCAGTATTCCCGCAGTGGCAAGACTGGAAATATGTGATACAGGTTTTAATATTAAGTCAAGATTGTTGCAGATTAGGTTTCACATATGTTTTGGCTATGGTTACGTTTTTCACTATTATTTTAGTTTGTGATATTCCACAGACATTTAAAATGTTAACTAATCTCTTGCAACTGTTAATCTGTAATCATTTCCCTACTACTGAACCCTAAAAAAGGGACTCTGCAAAACATGGAAATAATTACGAAAAAAAGGTATAGGCGTCTGTTTTTTAGGTTTGAGCTGTGACTGACAAGCAGTTCTGTTGTTCATAAAGGGAAAACATCTGTAAAGATGTAAGCCATCAGGAATGATAACCTCTGAACTCTCACCCTATGCTGAGCTCCAGTAAATGAGTGCACCTATCTCTCCTGCCAAGTGTAACACGATACAGATGTGAAGTTTGCACCATAGGCTGTTTGTCTGGCTTTGAATCTTGAAGTTAGATTGGGAGGATTCTTAAAACAGCAAATATGGGATCACAACAAATTAAAATGAATAAAGTGAGAGGAGTAACTATGGATTTTATGTCAGTTTTGAAAGATTAAAGATTTCTAGATAGTGAAGCAAAATAGATGCCAATTTTTACCAGGGCCTTCAGGAAAGATTCCAGCTGGGTCTTGCAGAATAATACAAAGTCACCAGCTTGTACGTAAGTTTAAAAAATTCAGACAAAAAAAGGATAAACTAGTTTTATCTGGATAGGCAATTAATACCTGCTGTAGCTGAATTGAATGACACGGTAATGCAGGTATTAACAGCGTGCAATATGACAGGATAATGAAATAAATCAGCCCTCGGCCTCACAAGTCATAGAAAGCCCTGTAGTTGTGCTCAGATAGCCACATCACCAAACTACAGCCACAAATCCTCCTGCAGTACTTTTCCCCTCAGGCCCAAGGTTTGGCAGGAAACAAGTTCCACAAACCTTTTACTTTATCTTGGCCCTTTTTAATGAGAAAGGATGTTTTTAAACAGACATGTGCCCTGGTTTTCTTTCCCCTTCTAGCGTGTGCATCAGCCAAATAAATATTATGAAAAGATTAAATATCTTGTGCTTCTCTAGGATATTTCATCTGAGTATATCCAAAGTGCTTTAAAACTTTAATTAATCCCCAGCGAGAGCAGCACTGATAGACACGTTCCGCAGCTGCGCGCGCGGGGAGAGGCGGCAGGTACGAGTGGCTCTCATGGCTGCACGAGGGAAGAGCAGCGGGGCAGGCGTGGGACTCCAGCCGTTCCCTGCTTTCATGGTTTTCCTGCCCGTTTTTTCCAGACATTTGCAATTTGTGCCAGGCAGCAAAGACAACGATTTCAAGCTCGTCTGGGCAATGGACACTTCAACTCTCTCTCCCCCTTTAGTGAGACTCACAGCATCTCTTCATTACCACGACTAAGGCGGGAGCCGTGGCCTGGTTCAGCTGTGCATGCAAGTTCCCACAGGCTCGACTCTCTCCATCCGCCCTCCCAGGGCTTTGACCTTGGTTCCCAGGTAGGACAGAGCTGGGCAGCAGGCTTCAACTGGCAGCAAACCAGCATAGCAAAGCGTGGGGTGTCTGAAGCCTACCTTCTGATGTCTCATTTAAGACACTTGAATTACGTTATTTCTCTGGATGTCAAAAATCATTGCCAGAATGCATGTGATCTCTCTGTACCTGAAACTACAAGGGTTTGGGAAGGTTTTTTTCTTTCCTTTCCTTCTTTACAAAAATGTGTCAAAGACATAATTTATTACAATGAAACCGTGAACATACAAAACAAAACTGACATCTCTTCACTTCAAATGCCTTTGCACCTAGAAGACAGGAGATAAAAAGGCAATTGATATGGGCAAACAAACCCATATTTTATGTCTTTCTCCTGTCTCCCAGACTGTAATGGGCTGCAGTCTGAAGCTCGGAGGACTTCTGCCTGATTTATATGCATTTTTTAAGCAAGTCTCACTCTTTCAGATTTGTAGCAGGACCAGCAACAACAGGACCTGTGTTGTGGGGGTCAGGTCATTAAAGCACACAACTGTGTGCCATTCCTCCCTGGGAGCCGCCAAGCGAACAGCGGCTGGGGTAGGAGTTTTGGAGCATCTCGGTATGGCACTGCTCACGGGGAGTTTTTTGTGATTCACTGACAAGCTGATCACCATGGAAAACAATGCTGCTCCCAGCAGCATTTCTTTGGTTTGATCTATTGTTAGATTTGCCCCATTTTCTTGGGGTTTTTTTTTTGGTTTTGTTTTGTTTTAATGGCTGTAAGTACGTTTCTGCAGAGCCAGCAACGGTGGCCTCTGAAGCAACATATAATGCTGTACATATAGCACCAGCCCTCAGGCCCAAGCCCTGCTCCAGCTGGGCTGTGGCTCTCTAGATGTCATGAATAAACAGATGCCAGGCAGGAGCATCCAAGCGTCATTTCAGACTTACAAAGGGAGGACGTGCAATTTATTCCCATGTCTACACAAGCTCCTGGGGTTTTTGGAGAATCACGGACCACAGGCTGGTAGAACAAGAAACCACATGATGACAGAATTATGCACAGCACCGTTTTCCCATCTGAATCCTGAATAATGAAGGCAATGAAAGGGATATGCAATCGTCAGTTTTCGGGAGTCCTGGATAAAGGATTTTAATCCGAAATATGGGCATTAAAGTGACTAGAGTTTTTAAAACTAGTAGATTAAGCTGTTAGGACCTTTGGCTTTCCATTCTGAAATGCAGAAAGTGACTCCCCAGAGAGACAGCTTGTGTTTGGAAATGGTTGCATAAATACACGTATATGCGACTGATTTGTCTTGCCAGGCTGGTGGACGATGGCTGTAAAAGCCTTGGCATAGGCCTGCTGCCACTCTTCAGGAGTAGGAGTCTCTGTGAAGTGAGCCTATGGCATCATCCTTGACTTGAGCATTTTGATAAACCTGGCATTGAGTCTGAACCGTGAATCACGGCACGGAGTAGGCTTCAGCTGTACCCTGAAAACTGGGTCTGGATGTTGGTGATGAGTAATGTATTAGTGTTACAGTGGCATCATGGCTCTAAATGTACTTAGTATCCAGTGATGCTGGGGTGGTATCTGGGATATTAGTCTTGTTCCTAGCTCTAGAGAGCCAAGGTCAGCCTTGCTGGGGTCTGAATCTGTTGCTCGCACTTTGAGTGGATTTGATGGCAATAGGAGGTCAGAAAGTCTCATGTCCTCTCTCAGTCGTGCGTGCTACATGGCTGTGCCAAATTTGTGCATCTTTTTTTGGCTGTGAACAATAGCATCATAGTACTGAATACTTGGGGCAGGAAGGAAACATTCTCTGATATTTCTATGCTGACAAATAGATGCAAAGAAAAGCAGGCAGCTTTTTTTCTCCACTGCAATTGCAGCAGGATTGTCCTTGTTGACAAGGTGAGTGACATTTTCGCCTGTATAATTCTTGGCAAACGTAGCAGGAAGAAGAAAGAGTTGAGCCAGAATCCACGTGCAACAGTGTTCTACACCTTCTCAAGTTCAGCTGCCTAGCAGCCTTCTCAGGAAATAAAAGCAATAGTCTAGGAAGCAGCAGAATGCACATAACAATAACATCATGCAGGCAAAGCGAGACACCCAAAGCAGGATATATAAGTATATTTATAAAGGGCAATTATTAATCTTTTGTGTATGTTTAGCAATTGTTTTGCTGAATGCTGTTTAATGTTACAAGGAATGTAAGTATTTAGGGATTCTTTCTTAAATTTCAAATGTTAGGCCAGATTTACTAGAGAACTTCTGACTCTATATTCAATTCTCAAAGACCATTTTTGAGTCTTAAATGGAAAATTATAAATCCTCCTGTCTGGACTGGATTATGAGAACTGCAGAACATCAGCCAAGATGTGGTTATGGCAACGATCAAGTTTCAGTGGATGTTTTCCAGTTCATTGCAATCTGAACAAGTCAAAAATTAAAATAAAACCAGCTATCCATATTGACTGTCACCCAAAAGTCAGCCTGAAGAGCATTTACCATTGAAGCTGCAGAATCAGTCTAGTATCAGTTCTTGCTTGACCCCATTTTCTTAAGCATTACCAAGTCTCAAACCAAGAGACTTTCCTACAGTCAGATCTGACAAAAGATAGGAAGAATCACCTAAATAATCTTGGAGTGGAGAGAGGGAAATGCAGGAGCTGCCCCATGCTGTTGTGCTTCCAGAGAAGATTTCCTTGGGCCTCTGCATAACTGTAGGGAGGTTTGAATCCTTCTGACTGCAACTGGGTCAATAGAAAGGAAACTTTAAGCTACATCTGTGCCCCTGGCTTCATGCCGACCCGAATCTGGGAGTTTTGGACATAGGCACTGCCTTTCATTTGAGACCCAGCACTTCCCAAACTCTCATGAACTGGAGCCGAGGAGGACAGCTGTTGCTGTAGATGCATGTAGGTATGTGGGCAGGTCCTTTGGTGTCTCACATGAATGGCATGGGGTATATTTTCACTAATACTTGCCACAGGAACATAAACACATTCTGGACAGCAGCACCATAATTCAGCTACATGCTGTCCTTCCTCAGAAGGAAAGAAAAGTATTGCCCACCATTTCTCAGACTTTTCTATTCCAAGGATTACTTAATCTTTCATACAATCTCTAAACTATCTTGATTAATGTTTCTACAATGGATTTCTTTTGTGACTATCAAGCTAAATTTTGGAGATAAGCTTACTAATTCTATTTTCCCTTCCACTTTGCTTGCTCACAGACAGGTGGAGCTTATGGTTTTCAACAATTGTTTTGCTGCTTTCTGATGCCTTATAGTGTGTTAAGTATGAGAGTTCCCATGTTAAGAAACGTGCAACACACCAAGCTGCTGAAGTTCTCAGTGCCCTTATACTCTAACCGAGGGTGACAATGGATGCAGATAAAGATAAAGAAGAATAACCAATTTTTAACACTGAGACCACAACAGTGATGGGACCTGGCAGAACTGTAGCCTGACCTGTTTTTTTTTTTTGTCAATAGTTGACACTCAGCAGTGGAAATCTCACACATTTGTTGCTATTCTTAGAGAAGTTGCTCCTGGCACAAAACTGGATGTCAGGAAAAAAAAAGTTCTGGTTTTGAATGAAATTTATAAACAAAATAATGGGCAGTAGATGTGTGCTGTAGCTAGACCAATCATGTAACCATGTAAGTAAGGCAAAAAATATGTAAAGAAGTGATATTCTTTTAGCCAATGGTGAACAAATAGGCTCCATTTTGGGTTAAGAAAAACCTTCTTTGTGTGAAAATGATAACAGAACTAGGAGAATTTCACTTGGGTTTGGCTCTGCTTCTCAGATCAGATAAAGTTGACTTTTAATACTTAATGCCTTTGAAAGATATAATTTGTCAAAAAGACTTCCCCAAATTCACAGGTGAACCTATTGATTATTTGAGAGTTTTACAGCATTTCCAAGTGCAAGGTCCTGCACCGGGGTCGGGGCAACCCCCGGCATCAGTACAGGCTGGGGGATGGGGGGGATTGAGAGCAGCCCAGTGGAGAAGGACTTGGGGGTGCTGGTGGATGAGAAGCTGGACATGAGCCGTCAATGTGCACTCGCAGCCTGGAAGGCCAAGCAGATCCTGGGCTGCATCAAGAGAAGGGTGGCCAGCAGGTCGAGGGAGGGGATTCTCCCCCTCTACTCTGCTCTGGTGAGACCCCACCTGCAGTGCTGTGTCCAGCTCTGGAGTCCTCAGTTCAGGAAAGACATGGACCTGCTGGA
>JAVKLA010000040.1:12128444-12166305 GCA_034782735.1 Sagittarius serpentarius
TCCCTGCTCACCGCAGGGGGGTTGGACTAGATGACCTTTGATGGTCCCTTCCAACCCAAGCCATTCTATGATTCTATTATTTTCAAGTGGTTCTATTTACAATATTTGTCAGCCATTGTTTAGACCAAAGCATAAAACAATGCTGCTGTTAACTTGTCTATAAAATAAATTAGAGTTGCTTTATCTGTTCTTGCTGTGTAGTACATGCAAAATTTCTGAGCAGGTTCCTAGAGTAGTTTCTTTAATGTTCAGGTTTTCATAGGTCTTTACAGAATGACATGCTGAAGAGTAACTGGAAAGGAAATAAATAGACACTTGTTCCTAAAGTAAAGATAGGTGTAAACAGTGCCTAGGTCTTACTGAGAAGATCAATACTTTATTATAGTAAGTACTATAAATACTTTTTCCTAAAAAACCTTCTTTATTAAAATTGCAATGGGTAAAACAGAAAAAGATTGAAAGGGAAATGAGGCAAAATTCCCTCCTAACAGAGCAGATTGACTGCAGAACCTGGCATCCAACCCAAGTGGTTGGATTTTCAGCACCTTACAGCCAGACTGACTTGCCTCATCCTTTCGAGGCTCCTGGTCCATCTCTCCTCAGGATGGCTGCAGTGAAGAGCTGCAGCATAAAATAGACTTACGCAACTGTAGCAAGAAACACAACTGTGCTCATTGTTTAAGCTCATAATGGCTGTGCTAGCTCTTGCTAGATACCTAGAGTTTGTTTACTCTTGGATCACTGTCAAAGTGGGTTACAGAATTGAGCCATTTCCCTTATTTAATTGTTTCCATAATTTTTTCCCAATATTTAAACAATAGTCATCTTTCTTATTTCCATAGTTCACTTCTGAATGGAAGACAGATCAGCTGTGAAATCTGTTTCTAACTGAGATCCTGTTTTTTTTTCCTATTTTTCACTAGGGTTGGTGGAGATGTGAGGAAATCAAATGACTTATACAGTGTCACAAAGTAAGTTTTTCAGGTAATACTAGAATGAAGGATTCTCTTGACTTAAAAGCAGTCAGTTTAACTAAACTCCTGCTAATAGCTTTTTTCTGTCTCTTCAACCAAACAAAATAATCTTCAGAGTTTTTCTTACAAGCCTTTTTTTTTGCTTTTAATAAAAAATAATTGCTTTTAAAAAGACATAAACATGCAAATAGGAAAAATATCTCCATAAATTGCTGCATAGCTTTATTTGTCATTGTTATTTATTACAGTATTTGCGTTAGTTATTCATGGACATTCTGGATAAGCCTGGAGCCCATTGCTGAATAAGGCATTGAAATTAGCTTTTCTGCCCACTCCTACCCAATCTGAAGCTCCTCTATTAACTCCCTACATGACATGTGCAAATCACTTATTTTCTCTGTACCTCAGCATTATCCCTGTTTTATGCTTGGGGAGCCATTTCCTCCCGTTTTTTTCCATCCAGCCTGATAGAGTTTATAACTGCAAGACAATGTGTTTCTTCCCTGTTTCTTTTACAGAACCTGGTATCTCAGCAGAGTCTATGTGCTGCTACAACAGAGCAATAATGAGATTAAAAAACCAAAAGCAAATCAAAGGGAAAAGGTATTATATATCATACACTAGAGTAGAAAGAGACCTAAAGGACTGGTCATTATCCCCTGTACTATTTGTAGTTAATGCTGGGAAAGAAATGATTCTTCTCCATCATAAGATCATTTATGACAGCAGGTTTAATTGCATCAATTCAATCTTCTGCTCTTACCAGAATCTTCATTCTTCCAAATAACTCTCAAGCAGAGGGACTATCGGGAAATGCTGGCAGAACCTCCCCCTGCTATCCCAGGGAAACAAAATGCTCTTTCCTCTACCCCAGTGCCTCCCCAGGCTTCTTAGGATAAGTACTTTCAGACACGGAAGCCACGCAAGTATCTAGAAGTGTGGTCAACTGAAGCCAACTGTGATTCATTCCACTTTTAGATAAAGGTGTTTCAAGAGTGGGAGATTGAGCACAGCACAGAAACCATGGAAAGCAATAGCAAGAAGAGGACAGAGATTAGCTTTATTACTTCTGTAAGGACCATTTCTGAATTGGAGGCTGTACTTCACGAATGCCATCCTTCTGCTGTGACACTCATTCAGTGGCAGGCTGTCCTGGGACTGAGCTGAATGTGTAGGAAAACTTAAGCCATTCCTTGGTTCAATCCTTGTTCACTGCTTCCCCAGCTACTACATTTTCATCTCTCTTTTGACAGCCATTCCTAAGTCTTTTCATTACAGGCCCAAGATCACCAGATGCTTTGCTGCTTTCATCCCTGAACAGCATTTTCTACACCTTCTGCTCAAGCTAAACACAGACCTCATTTGCCTCTTTCTTTTTCCCAGTTGATTCATACTCAGTATTGTTGCTTTTAACCCTGTTGTCTGCCTTTTGCTGTTATTCCTACCCTCTGCTCTTGTCTGTGGTGACCTATCAAAATTCAGCAGCAAAAGGTTTTCATTAGTTTCATTGCTACTTCTTGTTGAATTCTGAATTCTGAGATACAATTCATAAGGAACAGCTGCCTGTCAACTTCTAGTATTTCTAATTGCCTATCTGCTCTGGTATAATCATAAAGTCTTTTAACATTTCACTTTCCCCTCAGGAAAATGTATCCTAGTCACAGAAATGTGACCTTCAGCTCCTTTTGTGAATGCTGAAGGAAAGAAATCATTCAGACTGTCAGCAACATTATCAACCCAACTGTCACTAACTTCCCAGTCATGCTCTTTACAGCTAGATAGCCTCATTACCTTGCTGTTTACTTCAGCTTTCTTGGGACAGAGAAATAAGGGTGTTTATCTTTAGTTCGCTTGGCATTTTTGTTTCATGTGTTCATGTCAGCAATTCTGGTAAACCTTCTTCAGGTCTCTATCTTTTGAGCAGACCTTGGGCCTTAGGGCTGGACTAACCGTTTGTGCTTCCCTCAGCTTCTGCCTCTTCTCAAAGCCAAACCCTGATTAGAGACAAAATTCAGTTTGTAGCTGAGTATCACAAATAGCTTGCCTTATCCACAGGTTGAAAAGAAAATGAAAACAATCCCTGCAGCATGGGTTTCAACCACTGTAATAATCCAGAGCCAGATCCATGCTTCACCTCTGCTCTGAACTCAGTCTTAAAATTCAGGTACCCCTTGGAGGTTGATCGAGAGCTTCTGAAGAAATAAGTGTGGAACTAAAGATCCCTCTTGACCTCCCTATCAAGCAACAAGAGAAGTCAGTCTTTTTCCAGACCATTAATGGCACAAATGTTCAACATTATTTCATATGATGGCTGCGTGCAGGTAACAGTCACCATCAAGGCAAGGTTCTGCCCAAAGGCAGTCAAGGAGGAGGGAATGGGAGGGAGGTTACTTAGCATGGCAATGGCTCCTCAAGCATGTGATGGGGAAGGGCCATGCAGCACAGCGCAGGGCTGCACCATTCATGCAAGCCATTCATGCTTTGCCAGCATCATTCATGCAGGTGATGGTCTCCCTCAGGGTATAAATGTGTGGTCATGTCAGGACGATGTTGGTGAGCAGAAGGCCACAGCAATCCCCATGATCTGAGGTTTTCTGTTCCAGCTAACCTTCCTCTTATGAATCCCCTCCACACTTTGTCAACTGGTAGTGAGATTATTTGCAGCTAAGCCTACATGTGCCTTTGGAGCAGCTGACAACTTTGGTAGATACAGCAAGCAAATCACAGCTTCAGTGTTATATCACATCAAACAGGCACATAAAATAGCTTAAATATCAAGGAAATTTGAAATTGGAGGTGGTGATCTTTACACAACTGCAGTCATATGAAGCATGGCATGAGAACCAGGTCCTTCTCATGAGGCTCATTTTCAGGGAATGGGACATCTTGGGGTCATCTGGGAATACGACTTATTCAGTGACACTCACAACCTCTGGGATCTCTCTCTCTCTCTTTCTATGGCACCCTTACAGTTCATGCACCTTTCAGGCTCTTTCCATGTATTTTTCACTTGTCATAGGGTGCTGGAGAGAGCTTGGTGGCTTAGGGACTAGGACAGCATTAGTTACAGATATTCTGTAAACCTTTCCATTGTATAAGCATCTATCACACACTTGCATCTGACTACAGAGGTTTGGACTTGGCATCCTATGCAATCCCTTCCAGGTCTGGATCCTGTATCCACAAATAGTTCATGAGTTTTATATTGTTACTGCTCTGTAGCACCTGCACTGCTGAAATGTGCCAGAGAACACAAACAAGGGAAAAGGGGCAGGCACAGGAAAATAAATAAATTTGAACAAAGCCCTGCGTGCTGAAAGGGAATCTGAAGAGCTCCTCCAAGCATGAGTCTAACTGCAAACACAAAAGGGGTGGAGGGATGTCAGTCTTTATGGATTGTCACAAAAATTTGTGGACTTCTGCCTTCAGTGATCAGTAGACATATGAGTTCCAGGCAGCACACAAGAGTTTCATCTTACATTTGAAGAAGGGGTTATTTGCCCAGCCTCTGACAAATGAGAATACAAACGGGTGTAAGGCAAGCCATTTATCAAGTCTAGATATCACTGAGCATTCAGTGTTCATTTTAGCCCTCTTGGTTTCTATCGTCTTTCTCTTTAATGCTTTATTTAATTTGCCTTACACAGTATCCCAGTTTGCTATTTTGAAGCTGATTGTTGGACTCTTCCCTTTTGCTCCTCTCCATAGCTTTGGTTGTCATTTTAATTCCCTCTGTAGTGTATTTGTGACCCCAGCTAACGTATCAAAGCCCAAATTGTCCTCTAACATTATTTTGTCCTCCTCTCCAAGTTACATTCAAACCCAGCCTTGTTTCTTTGCCTGTCAGCTGATGTCCAGATTGAATTAGAAAGCACTCTCATTCCAGATTTAGAAATATATTTCCTCTACTTAATGCAATCTTGTCTGTGTCTGGGTAATTAAAATCATCTATTACTACCACTCAGGTTCATTTACATGTTTTATCTTTTAAAATTTATGCAATAATTACATAAAATACTGTGCTCCAACGGGCCAGCTGGATGGAGTACAAATAGTACGGCATATCTTATTATGGAAACATACCTCCAGCTACGAGCACTGACTCTACCATTTCCAGGCTTTGCTATGATCACGACTGAATCATCCTTCAGAAATGAATCAACATACATTTGTTTGTATATCTGCTTCTTTCCTCAAGAACTGACAAAAATTTCTGATGGCGCGTTCCTGAAGATAAGGACCTGAGAAAGTTCAAGAGGTCTGAATGTTTTATCTACCAAGCTGTTGGATTGCACAGTTAAATCGATAACTACACCTATTTCACAATGTAGGAGGGCATTGTAGAGAGCACAGAAACCAGACAGCTAGAGCTGAAAACATTACATAGGCTTTCTCAAGGTGAGGGAAACCCAGCTAGTGCTCCTTCTTACTATATTTCTTTCTTACTTCATAAACAGCAAAGTAATTCTGATATGTTTTTCACAATTTAAATTTTATTTCATTCTTCAGCAACTACTTTCCTTTCCTGTTTACTCTTCTTTTTTGCCCTTCTTATTTTTCACCCTCTTTTCCAAAAGCTCACCTCACCTCTCTTTTCTCTATGTGCTGCTCAGCCCTTCCCACAACCACTTGAGCAGTTTTCAGAGCCAGCAGAAAGAAGGCAACACACCCTCTCGTCCCCTGATCCTAAGTGAGATGAAAATAGAAGAATTGAAAAAAGCCCCCTGAAGCCCCCACATCTGGAAGATACACAAATTTGGTAGCAAAGTACCCAAAGATGGCAAAGGCAACCTCCAGAAAACACATCATTTCCCCACGAATGTTGTTTGCCCATGTTCCAAAGGTGATCTTCTCTTCACAATAGAGATATATTAACTGCTATTATCAGCTTCAGTGACTGCTTGCTTTTGAGACCTTCCTTTTAAAACAGCTTGGGATGAAATTCTTCATACACTGCTAACAGTAATTTAAGGCCTGGTTTTCTTTTGTGAGGAGATTTTTGTGAAGCTAGACTATTTCAGCAATCAACATGAAAAGATACTAGAATAATTTTCTTAAAGCTTCAATTTCTTGGGCATTACAGTTTTATTGTGAAATATAAGAAATTATTTAAATTTTTAATGAGAGTTCCTTGCTTTCCAGCTGTAAAGTTTTAAAAATGTTTTTCCATACGTGTAGAAAAACTGAATGCAATTTGGTTTGACAAGGCACAAAAGGTAGTAAAACCACCTAAGCAACCATAATTATCGATTTACTTGTGAGACAATGCACCACATCTGAAGTGACTGAAATTTTAGACTTTCCTTGAAAATAAATCAGCTTAGAAGATTATGACAGTTACACTCAGCCTCCTTTCATAGTCCACCCCACTCCTATTCATTCAGCTTCACACACTAATGAAAGAACAGGAAAACATCTCTTGCATTAAACCATTCAGCTTCTTTGTCAAATTATTAAAAGGTCCCAGTGCACCACAGCTGTATGAATGACTTTCCAAAGCAGGAGAAACATGTGGCCTGTGTATTTAAACCTCTTCAAGCAGCAAAACAGACTGCATGGGAAAGGGAGCCTGTGGGATGCAGAAAGTTTGTACATTGGCGCTGAGGTCAATTTTGGTTTTGAAGCCTGATCCAAGTCAATGCAGATCCACCTGCTGGGCCCAGCAGAAGTGGAACACGGCAGCTGGACTGGACATACCTGTTCCATTAACGCGTGCTCGTGTTTTACTGAAGGGCTGCTAGTTAAAATACGCATCTTTTTCTCCTTCAACTGCTCTCCTTCAAAGACACAGCTATTCATCCTCCATTCCTTTTACAAACGTGATGAATACAGATCCAAATCCAGCTGCTTTTCTCAAGATCTGATATTCCTGACATCAAATCTCAAGGATCAAAGTAAAACATTCATTAAGTCTGTCCAGCATTGCCATAATGATCTCCTTAAATAGAATATGGTAGTTTAAACATCAAAAAACACCTTTCTCATAAAGTAAGGGAACACTCACTTCTCTTATTTACCTGATGGCTTGAGATGTTTGTCAGAAGTTTTACCAGACTGGGGAAATGCAAATACTGTTTAGATATCTTAAAATATGAAAGGGCAGCATGCTTATTAAGCAGACAGCCTTTTATTTCGTTACCAAAGTATGCCATCATGTTCTGGGTCCTCAGGGAGACATCTCCAGGAACCATAAAAAATGCAATTCCTAGAACTAAGGATTTCAATCTTTCATCTCTCTAGAATTCAAGAAAACAGCCTTTACAAGAAATGTAAGCCTGGGTGTTAAGTAGCAATTGACACTTGAATACAGCTGATTTTTTTTTTATCATTTTGATTAAATCTACCCAGGTCATAAATATATACTTGTATAACTTGGTACTGTGGAGCTGAGGTAAAGTCCAGAAACCTGCAATTAATTTTCAAATATACAAATTATTTTATGATACCGGTAAATTTTTTTCATGGCAAAAATGATGGGAGTGGGGAAGAAAACTTGAATACTGTATTTTTCTCTTTCTTTAATAAGCATTTATGAAGAGAATAAGGACAAGGCTTTGTGTATGCAGTCTGCCAGGTATGTAGATAGAGGTCAGTTATAAATACAAGCAGTGACATCTTACAGCAGGGTGTGGGGGGAACATCCTGGGTAATCAATTTAAGCTGACAGTCAGTATCACGAGACACATGATATTAGCTACAGTGACAGTGTTATCTGGGTGAAAGGAGGGTCAGTTTCCATTAGGAAACCCTATTTTCCAGAGTTTTGGAACCTGACACAATAATTATTAAAACTTGGCGTTAAAAAGAGTTTTCCATTCACTCGCATAATTTCCCCTTGAAGAACTGATGACCAAAACTGAGATGGCTATTTTAGGATAGTTGAAGACGGAAAGGAGAGGGGAAAACTCCACCCATTATAGTAATATCAGGGCTCTGTTTGCTTTCCATTAGCAAAGGGAGCTGCAGACTTCTGAAAACAACAAATGCTCCGAAGCTGTATCAGCCAGAGGCAACTCATAGTATAGGCAATACAGGCAGTTGCCCAGGGTAAGGGGACTGTGTACTTTATAGCTAAAGAGGTAAAAACTAGAGCCAAAGAGAAGAGTGGAAAGAGGGGTTGCATCCCCGCCACTTACCCACAGTCTTACTTTGCCCCCCTGATTTTTCTTCCTCCCAGGACCTATTCTGCTGTGGCCACAAAACTGCTGCATTGCCAGCACATGGCTGTGTGCGTTGTCCAGCTGCACAACTCTCTGAGGCAGAACGTCATCTTCAGTGCTCAGACCCAACAGTCTTACCTATTTTTTAAAGCAGCCTGGATCAGGGCTTGGAGGGTTGTAAAAGGAGATTATGAAAGGGCACTACCAACAAGAAAGTTTATCACCCAAAGAGTAAAACAAACGTGACAGATGTGATGAGAGAGCAAGAGATAGGAGGACTGCTATCCCCAGTGACGGGCCTATTAACTGCAAATGGGGAGACTGAGCAGCCAAAAGGTCAGGCAGGAAGAGCTTGGTCTCATGACACCCCATCCAGTGCCGAATCCACCAGACCTTCCTTCCTTCCTCCAGAGACACAGCGGAAGTTTTTTCTGAGAAAGGACGGCGGAAACCCTCCTAGCTTTGCCATGCAGCCCTGCTGCTCACGACGCCTTCCAAGCTGCCGCCAAACCAAATGTACATAATGCTATTAGTTTAGTTCCAAGATGCATCTTTTTTTCATTCCTTATGCTTATAAGGATTTTGAACACAGAAATGCTTTCTTTAAGAAGGAAATAGAATATTTTCTACCACTGAAACCACTAAGCAGTTAAATTCTACTCAGACTGCTATTGAATATTATCAGTTGAAGGATTTAAGGTGGCCTTGATTAATGGGCAAATCTTAAAAGATAGGGACTTGGTTGGGAAAAGCATCTGCAAGTTCAGACAGTGATGCATATCCAAGGCTCTGAAGACACTGCAACTGGGCTGTAAAACTGACAAAGGCAGGATCTGTTAATGAGATTTCTGGCAAATCTTCTGCTAATCCCAACCAAAATTTAGAGCAGCTTCTCATCAACACATCAGCATTTCTGGTCCTAGTCCTAAGTAGATCTTGTAAATATAAAAGGCAGTAAATACAGAAGTAGGTTTTCCAGACTTTCTAACAGCTCCTTAAAGTGCTGAAGTTGCTTTGGCTTCTAAAAATGAACAGAAGGATCCAGGACATCTTGTTCCAAGTGGTTTCTTCAGCCCTGTCCTTACATTGCTGGGCTGCTATCCTCGGCTGCTGAGTTGAATCCTATTCCAGACTGGTGCAACTACACTCCCACTGGATACTTCTGGTGAAACTCATCCAGCTGGAATTTGGAAATATAATAGGAAAAATGTGGGGTTTTTTTCTTTCTCTCAAACTTTTGCACAAAATAGAGTTCTTTTCCTTTGAAGAGATAAAATGGAGGTATAGTCTGACCTTGGAGGGAGTGTGGAAAAAAGCCCCAAATACATTCACATCCTCTACAATATATAAACAGGGCCGAGTGTGATTAGCTGGCTATTAAAAAAAGCAAGAAATCATAAGGACACTGACACATGTTGAAAGGTCAATGCTTAGCTTGCCACTTGCCCCTGAAATTCTGGCCAAAGTATTGAAATTCGTCACCACCTTGGCAATTAGAGGCTTGTTCCGCCTCTTAAGTAGACAGGGAAAGAAGCAGGAAAAAACTGCAGCAAGACCTTACATTTTTGAGATGCCACTGAATTGTTGAGCTGCCTCACCCAAGTTTCCTTAGAATTTGCTAAGAGCACAAAAGTTCAGCTGACAGTTTCTTTTCCCTGTGTTCAGCCTCCAACATGCTCTTCTCTGTCTTGACTCAGGGAAGAGCTGTGCAAGAGCACTGCCGTGGTCTATAGTATTCTTTTAATGTCTGAATTTTAAACAGGTGGTAGTGAGCAAGATTGTCAGGTAACGTGGTGATCTGAAACTAAGCAAACGTGTCAACAGGAGGGGAAGAAGCAGTTGGAGGCAAGAAAGTTTATGAATATGTTCAGTGATTTTTCACACTGTATATTTAGTACAGAGCTAGGCTTCATCTGGGAGATGTATATACCACGGATAACACTGCTTGGGAGTGGTTAGAGGAATACTGTGAGAGGGAAAAAAACCCAAAGATTAGCCCACAGAAATTAATTATGCTGTTCAATTAATGGTTCTGGACCAGTTCTTATTTGGTTTAAAATCAGTGTCACCCCTTAGAATAACATCAGCTGCAGACCGAGCCCTAAATCCCTTTTCCTTCTCTTTGATGCACTGGTTCTGCTCTTAGTCTTCACAATTACAGGAGTTATTTGTTTTGCTAAATCTATTTTAATTTATCCCTGAAACTAGGGGTCTCTCAATCTTGGTTACCATAACGGTGTCACATTAACACAGTTTTAAAAATGTAAATTGATTTGTTTTGATTGATTTTGCCTGACCTTTAAAAACAAATAAAAGTATTTAAATAGTGTAATAAACCACGTTCAGGAAGTCTAAACACTCTAAAATACAAAAAAAGTGCATGGATTAGCTTAACAGAGTGGAGAGCTTAGAAAGTGGTTGTGCTAGCAGGCCCTCTCTCCTGACAAACAGAAGCTTTGCAAGCTCTTAGAGTTCAGAAAGCTGCAATAACTTCAACAGGGAAAAAAACCCCTACATCAGCTAAAAGCAGGAAAACAGCAAAAGAAAGAAACATTGATCCTTCACTTCTAGGGTGTGCTAGAGCACCTACTGAAGGGGCAAGCCACTCCTGAAGCTGAAGTCCTGGTTTTAAAGCCAAAACCTGATGTTTTTCCATGGATTTCAGTATTGCCAGTATTTCATTAGAAGGGCTAATGCCCAGCAAATGTTGCACCAACCCACAGAGTAGCAGACACAGCTTGAGGACCAGCAGGTGAGTTTACGAATCCTTGTCCGATTAAGAGCCGGGCAGAGCTCATTGCGGTGCCCACACCTGCAGCCTGCCCTTAGTTTGGCCTCGCAAAGTCACGTGCAGTTGTTTTGCAGTGTCTTTTAGGGGCAAGGGAGCAGTACCGGCATGTGCACAGAGCGCACGGTGCAAGCTCTGCTTGGTAGATAAGCAGGTCATTCCTGGGCACAGCGGATGCTTGTACAAGCAGAGGAAGACCACTGTGCTGGAGAACCTGGCCCCCGTCGTACAATTCCTGTCACCCTTTGTTTCCTCTATAAAGCCAGGGATAGTAAAACCTCACAGAACAGAAGGGAAATACAGAAGTCATTAAAAATATCAAAATATTTTCCATGGCAGAGAGGAAATACAATAAAGAGCTTTCAACCAAATAAATACTCTGCCTTACCTTTTCAACTGTGTGATAAAATACAAGAGAAAGTAGGCAATAAAAAGTGCACTGAGTGCACAAAACAGTAGCAGCCAAGGATGAGTGTGTAAAAAGAAGTGGAGTCAGGGGATTTCAGGTTATTAAGGAATTAAAAAACAGAAATCCTGTGAAGGACTTAGGCCACCATTCTTCATTTTGATTTCTAGACAAAATCTGGAACAAACTGTCCCCTGGAAGATAAAAGTGGATAAGCAGCAGATGCTATAGATTTGCCATGAGCAAGCTGTGTCAAATCCATCTAACTTTCTTTTTGACCAGATCAAGGGTTGTGTGAATGAGGGAGAAGCAATAGGCGTATTTGACCTTAATAAGGCTTTTGACACTATCTCGCATGACATTCTCATTACCAAGCTAGGCAAATACTGTCTTGAAGAAACTGGTATGAGAGGGGTGAAAAAGTGATTGGAAATCTATACTTACCGAGTACTTATCAATGGTTCATTATCCAAATGGAAGGGTGTATTGAGTGACATTCTGCAGGAGTCTGTCCTAAGTCTGCATTTATTCAATATTTTCATTAACGGGGAAGATGGAATAGGAAGTATGTTTATTAAATTTGCAGAGGATATGGAGCAAGGAGGGACTACAAGCTCATTGAAAATTCAAAATGAGCTTGTCTATTGAAGGAATATTCTGAAAATTAGCAGGAAGATGAATGGAACAAAGTTTGTTAGGGAGAAAAAGCAAAGTAAATAATATTTCAGCAGGAATAATATTGCTGGATGGCAATAGGCTAGGCAGCAATTTTATGGACAAAGACCTTGGGGTTATAGAAATCAAAAAGCGGACATGAGTCAGCAATGTCATTTCTAGTTCAGGCAGCAGTGCTACAAGAAAGCACATCAAGTAATTCGTATATTTGACTCAGCACTAAGAAAGAGTCTGTGAGATTTTTGCTCGATTGGAGCACAGTGCTCTGAAAAAGTCCAAAAGGCCTCAGTAGGAGTGGTCAGAATCTAAACTAGTACAACCAGTTATGTGTGAGCCAAAGAACTGGTACTATTTATGCTACTGAAAAGGTCCCAGAGGGGTGCATAGTAGCCCTTAAGAAAGGCTGTTACAGATAAGATATGGTCTGCTTTCCACGTCCATGAATGGCTGGAACAGGAACTAAATAGTTCAAATTTTAGACGAGGAAAATTTCTATTAGACACAAGGGAAACTTTAATGGTAAGGACAGAAAAACTCTGGAATAAATTACCTGGCAATGTTATTGAATCTTCAAAACAATGTTTATAAGCAAGGTTGGACAATTAAGAGTTAAGAATTATGTAGCTAGAGATAATTATGCTAGGGGCATCAGGTGATGAACCTTCCCTTCCAGTTGTATCATTTTATTAAGTGAATTTATAGACTTTCTAAAGAGATGTGTCTGAGATAATGGAAACGACAATGTCTGGAGATGTAGTTTGGGTGAGCTGAGTGCTCTCCCGTGCTCTAACTCAAAGAACTAGAATATGAAATTATGAGAACAAATGCCAAAACTTATAAATAATGTATCTTTCTGATTGTGAGTCCCTATATGTAAAAAGAGAGAGTGAGAGAAAAGGGGAAATTTGACAACTAGAGGCCACATATTCTGATTGAGTATGTCCGATGCTTTAGAACAAATACTGAAGGGAATGAAAGCAAAAGGAAACACAGAAAAAGTTTTACTGAAGGTAGGTTGTATCAAACTCAGACTTCTCTTTCAGTAAGACAGTTGTTTTTTCTGTAGGAAGAAATGTCCCCTCATGTTAGTGCCTGGGAAATTACTAGTTAAATTGAGCAAGCTGGAGATGAAAGAATAAACATTTATTAGTGAAGCTCCAGAAGGACAGGTCTTGGGACCACTTTTCACTAGGTGGTCTGGCTCTAAAAGTGGGAGTCTTTGCTGATGACACAGGATTGAGAGGCATCACTAAGACACCGGAAAACAAAGACAGAATTGTAGCAGTATGAAAAATGCTGGACATGGAATGTGGTTTCATAGCCAAAGAGCATGTCATGCATGTGGAGACCGATGAGCAAGCTGATTAGAGAGCTCATGATCTGGACACAACAAAGAGGAAAAAGTTCAGGGATTTCAGAAGAAAAATATCATTCTTTAATGAGTCATTAATGTGTTGTGGACAGAGGAAGAAGAGCAGCTGAAATAATAGAAGGTATCTGTTAAGACATTCCCAACGTTAAGGAGGAAGCACGAGTGCCATTATGCAAGGCACCAAGAACATATTATATGAGAGGAGACTGAAAGAGGTAGACTTTATTTTACAAAGCTATACAAACCAAAACAGAATAGTAAAGGGGGTAAGTTCACTCTTGCAAGAGATTTTCAGGGCAGTAGCGTGGTGATGCAACTTCCAGAAAAAAGGTGATTTTAGCTAAAGGACAATGCTAATACAAGGCCAATGAACCATCAACAATTTTAGTTTAGCTACTACAAGGAAGCTTTCAGCCTGTGGAACAATATGCTGATATTAGCAGCTGTGTGGATCAACTGCTGAATTTATTTAGAGTTTGATCTGTTTCTAAACAAGGTTTCTAAATCGTGTTATATGATGAGATGGCAAACCGGACGCTCCCTTTGCACTTCCCAGCTGTGTGCTCCTACAAACCTTTCCTTACCTAGCTAGAAAAAGCAAGTGGGATGAACTTTTGGGATCTGCAGCTTTGAAAGAATGATGCGGTGATACTGCGGTTGAGGGCGACATAATTATTTTCATTGCTATTTCAATCAGTATGCAATTCCTTCCTGTCCTGACAGCCTCTCAAATCTGAATTCTCTAAGCACTGAAAGGAGATGGCCTATACAGTGTGCTTTGGACCTGAAGGTCTCAAGGCAATTGTACTTGCCAAGAGAGGAAATATCAAACATCACGCCCTTGCCTCCCTTCCTTTTCCAGTGTGAGGTTTGTTGTGAGCAGCCTAGTGCAAAAGTAGCTATTCTCAAATTAGGGAGAATGGGATAATGTGTTACTTAACAGCCAGATGACAGCCAAAATGCCAATCAGAGCAAGTCCTGATTTCTGCTAATGTACTCTTATACATTGCCGTATGCACAAGTACCAGTTTACATTTCCTCTACAAACCTATCACAAGCTATTTCCTGTTAATTATTTAGAGTATGTAGCTGATTACCTAAGAACAGCACTCGCTGCTGCACAATTAGACAACTCAGACTTTTAGATACAAGAAGAGTAAACAACACAAGGTGAGCACCTAACATAATAACCAGCTTATGTTCTATTTCACTTATTAATAAGTTTCCGCATGTGAAGGCAAACATTATTATTGCTTAGAGAATAAGTATTCCAGAGCAATAATGCTGAGCAAACAGACTTGTGGCACACATGTTCAGCAACAGCAAATAAGAAGGGATTTGATCATGGTCAAGCTGAGCAGTTGGCCAGAAATCCAGTGGACATTTATTTTGGAAGCTTTCTAACAGCTCTTCCGCTGGGTCCACTTTATGCTAAGTGTCTCTAATATGTGGCAGTGCTGGTCAAACACCAGAAATAATCTGTATGCTCTTTCCAAAAATTCCAGCCAGCTGGTCAGACGATAAAGGAATTTCATAATGAGAAGATTCATAGTTTCCCCCTGCCTTCTTTATGGAAATATTTTGGCTAGGTTTAATTCCTTCTTATTTAGTACTATAACATTAATGGAAATTTAGATTTTGAGTGTAAATTATGAACTTTTTCTATAACAATTACACAGACAATATTTTGCCTATTGTGCTTAACGTAGGAGTGTTAAAGAAAAAGTCTTCAGAGTAACAAAGAATAAGTTTTTGACGTGTATCTGTGGTTAAGAAATATGGAATCCTCAATGTCTTGTGGGCTTTGGAAACTCCATACTGCATATGCCAACAATATGACAGCATAGGAACATCTATAACAAGTCAAGCTAAAAATCCACCCAGCCCAATAACGTCTTCAGGAATGGCCAGGATTAGATGGTAAGGCAAGAAACAGGACAATTATAAACTGGTATAATCTCTGCACATCAACATCAGTCAAAATAAACAGACTAGGAACAGAGAATGAAATAAATGGAAAAAGTAGTATGAGAAGATCAAAAAAAGTAAAGAAAGCCAAGACTGGCCTACAGTCCTTAAATTACATCATGCTGAAAAACCCAATAAAATGTATGCCGTCTCCAGCATACCTTTCTTCAGTAAAAAAACACCCCAGCTCCTTATGAAGTTCTAGCAAGCACCCCAGAGGCCTATTAACAACCTACCCAAATTCACTTCAAGGCAATACTCCTGTAACTGAAATCAGCTGTCTCATTGCTTCTGTGCAAGCCAGCACACTTGGGTTCAGTTAGAACATTATTTGCTCAGAAAGCTGGGAAAATAGGTTTATTGCTCCTGAACCCTGTAGTAAGGCTGTCACACCTCTCAGATTCACAGAGCTTAAAGCCATGAGCACAAAACTGGTCTCACTCACCAGATTCCAGATACCCCTCACATACCTCTGCTAAATCCTATGCTCAGCGATAGCATCCAGTTTTGTTCTGACGTGGTGAAGACACTGTATTTGCCATAGTAGTGCATCACTGCTGTATCCATCCTTAAGTAATTGCCCTGGTTCTACCTGTGCCCTCTCTGATTTTCCAGTGTTATCTTTAAATCACGGATGCCAGAACTATACATTGTCTTTCAGTATTAGCCTGACCAGTGCCAGAGGCAGAGGTAAAACCGCCTCCTTGTTCCTACCTCTCTCCTCCTCTGCATACAGCCATGGCTCTTGTTAGACCTTTTTGCCACTCCAGCAGAAACATCCACAGTTTTCCCCTGTCGAGGGATTTTTAAACCCTGTCGATCATGAGATTTGGATTTATGACACAGTTCAATGCCAGTCGGCTTCAATGGTCATTGGATTGCACTCTGGAGGATTTCTGAGACACAAACAGCAGAATGAATTGGAGTACTGGATCCCTAGAGACTGACTCTAAAACAGTCTTATGTCTTCCCTTGGCTGCAAAGCTGCACAGTGGACGACTAATTTGCACTACTGTGGGAGTACTGTATTCTAGCAATCAGCTTTTCAGCTTAAAAAGAAAACATCACCTTGGCTTCAGAAGAGGAAAAAAATAAATGGTGAAATGTTTTCATTCAAGTTAACATAACCTAAGTACAACAACAACTCTTATTTACACAAAAGCAAAAATCATAATTCACTCTCAGGAAAGGGAGAAAAGAGTCTGATCTGGAACCTGCTGGGTTTTCTCAACCAACAGCACAGAAATAGAAGATGTAGGCACAGAATCTTTGCAACTCCACAATCGTCTTGTGAGTTGTTACTGAAGGAGTTGATTTTGTGAGAAAACTGGAATCTGCTCATTACAGGCTAAGTAAAAGCTTCTTCAGCTGTAGCCAACTGCAGTTTAATTTAAACTGCATTCATGTTGACAAAAAGCATAGTGGCTAAATTGCTTGCACTAATCATACCCTGCCCATGCACTTTGCTTACAGATGGTCATTAATATCATAATGACGACCTGTGACAGACAGGCTGCTGTGTGTGCAACTATCCTATTTAGTTTGGCCGGGATGAATTGCCCAGTTATAATTCAGCACTGCGTAAGTGGGGCATTTAAAAAGAACAGCAACGTGAGCTGCGCTGTATATGAGAAGACAACAGGCAGCTTGAGATGACTCTGCTAAACACATTGTTTTCTACACGTATATCTTCAGTGGGGCATATCTTGCAGGATGGGATCGTATATCCAAATGCAAGACAGAGAAAAACTGAAGAAGGAGAGCAGAACTAGTCCATTGTGTCCTCAAGACTATTTTTCCCCAAGTCTTTTGACACGTTGGATTAGCTTTCTGGGAATTGCCGTGCCTCATTAGGTGACAAATCCTGTCACACTTTCTTTTAGGTGGGAATGAGGAACAGAGCCCCTTACAAAACTGGAGTCTTCAGAAGCTCTTTTGCCCCTTTTACAAGGGAGGAGAGATGTTCTCATTCTCCTGTCCTTATCCTTCACTGGAAAATTGGCTGCTTTGGCTGTGATTGAGGTAACAGTGTGATCTTGTCGCATAGTTGCCTTGTATTGTTGAATATTTGTTGAACTTTACTGGTGGAGTGAACCATCCATTCTAAATTCAAGACTTCAAAACACAATAAACTGCCCATAAAGCTAGCATGATTGTATTTTCATGAATCCTGTTCCTACATCCTGAATTTTCTGACTTACATTACAATAGAAAACTGAGTGAATGTTTTTGAGTAATGGGATAACGACCCCAAAGCAAGCAGGAACATCTGGTATCCGAATTAAAGATAGCTCAGAAACGTCATGGCTCTCTTTAAGCTCTTTGTGTGCTCTACCTCCCAGAGGACTAGAAAGTTTAAAGTGATAATTAATGTGGCTAATGGGCATTACATGAGAAATTGAGTAAAAGTGGCTCTTCTAAGCCAGACTAAAGGTCCACTGATCCCAGAAGGCCTAGAGGAGAACAGAAGAACATAGGAAAACTGGTTAATGTTTCTCCTAGTAATTCCTCCTAACCTGCAGCGCCTGCAGCTCAGTCTTTCCAAAGCAGAGAGAGTTTCTGTGTACCCAGTAACTCCCAAGGGATATGTCTTCCAGGGAGTTCTGTCCAGTCTCCCTTGAACTTTCAGCATCCATGATGTCCTGTGGCAAGAGCTTCTATTAAACTATACATTTCATGAACAACTGCTTCCTTTAGTTTGTACTCTGAACTTCCAACCTAATGGTTTTGCACCTAACCTACTGGTTCCCATATGGGAGCTTGTCCCTCTTTTACAGACCTTGCCTGGCTGTGCAGGTAGGCAGGACATGCAATTTTTTGATTTGCATAACATGGAGAGCAATCTATTCTTTGTTTTGGATTTGTTGGCATGCAATTGCATTACTGGCATCATAGAAAAGTTCACCTTTCAACAGTTATTAACTGTCTTATTTATGATTAACTGTCTTCTCATATATATAAACACATATATAATCATAGCAGTACTCTCCCTTTTTGTCCAGTCAGACAAGCCAGAGGCAGATACAGAATCGAATCCTGCCCTCCAAATGGAGAAGAAGAATGCTTTGCTAAATTTTTGTGATGGCATTTCTCCTGGTATTTTGCAAAACCAAAAATCCAGAAAATTTCGAAGCACAAAACTCCTTTCTGCCCCTTCTTCTGACTGCAGGATGTTGTGAAGAGGAGCTATACCTGGCATGCACTTGTGGAACAGGTGTCTGAGAAAAGGAAACTCTGGTGGTTTATCTCATCAGAGTATGACAACCCAGCCACTTTCTGTGTTCTCTCCTTGTAATACTACGTCAGTTCTACTTATGCTTCCCTTATCAGCCGACATCTGCAATGCCCTTTGTATTGTGACACATCATTGACAAGATGGAAAGTCCTGAGTGGATGTCATTGCCTCTCTCATTAACCATTACACTCTCATCTGAAGCGGTAAGCATGTTTTCTGTCTGTTCACAGGTGTCACTACTCCTTTATTTAACAGCAATTCTTGGTGCCTTAAAAGTAATACCCATGAAGGATGATAAGCAATCTCGAGTCTCATAACATGTTGCTGCTTGCTGCCTGTGAACATGCTGATCTGATCAGCTGGGCTCACTGAAATTCCAAGACACACACAGAGAAATCAGCCTGTTAAAGCACTCATGTGCCGTGACAGTGAGCATGGTTTCAAGCTGAAGATTATACATAAATTGTGTCTTTCAAAAATCAAGTTAAATCCCACGCACAATTCCTGGAGGTGACGTGTTTCATATATCAAAGTGGATTGAGTCCTAATCTTCTTGGTTCCCAGCTATCAGTTCACCTGCCTGTTGCAGGGACACAGCAGCAGCGAGCAAGCTGCAGGCCGATCTGTCCGATATCTGGAACTATTTGTTATTTCCCCAAACTGTTACGCATTTTAGCATGAATTACTGTTTATTGGAAAATATCTACTGAAGTATTTTATTCATTATTTACCACAGGAAGCAAAACTGATAACAGATTGCACAGCAGACTATGTACGTGCGGGGGTGAATAACCAAAGCCTGTCTCCTCCGAAGCAGCCGCACAGGTTCAGAAAATTCTCTACCCTAACTATGGTGCACCTATTTCCACATGAGAAAGGTGCTTCCCGCCAGTCCGGATTATTCTGTGGAACAATTGACTAACCCAAAAGAAAGGGCTGTGTTATTAAAGAAGGTTATTTGTAGACAGTAAAACAATCAGAAATCGAGATACAGTGTTTCCACCCTGGTGTTTCAATTGGGATTTACCTGAGCGTGCAGGTGGGACCCTTTCCGTCTAACTGAGGTTATTTAAGAGTCAAAAGTCAGGTTTAAACTGTTTGCAAAGTCAGTGGAGACAGAAAGGAAGACAAAGCTCTTTGGGTTTTTTAGTGTTACTGCAAAATGAGATGGTCAAATCTTGTCAGTGTTTTACTAGAAAACTTGCAATTCACCAAGTCAAGCTGGACCAAACCCCCTGCAGCTACAAGCTACAAGGGGCTCTGCTAAAATCCATGCAAATACATCTATTCCAACCCAGATTTGAACTATAAGCCTTAAATGCTTCCCAGCATGGGATGTTTTTAGATTTTTAACTCTCCGGTTTCACCCATAGTCTCTTCACTGCCCACAGTACTTGTATTGGTTGGCCATTGCACAGAAAAGCTACTGAAAAAACTGAAAGTAGTTTAATGACTTATTCAGCCCTAGATATGGTAGCTGCAGGGCAATGCACAGAAACTGCTCTTCTGCAACCCACAGTAAAGCTGTTGTCAAGCAAATGGAAATTCTTCTTGCTACTGCAATCTTAGGCATCACTTGTAACAGCGGGAAGAGAACAATTTTCAAAGACAAGCCTGATCTTTGAATTGATAGGATCTTTTTCAGCTTCCTGTTGGAACACAGGGGACATTAGATGCCCAGATAACATAATTTCCACTGGAAGTGTCTGATAAAGATTGGTGTATTTGCAACAGGGCAGAGCATTTTTTTCAGACACGGCTTCTGGTTTCAAGTTGCCCACCATGCTGCATTTTCTTTTCTGTGCACTCAGAAATCTGTTTATGGCTCTTATGTGACATCCAGTGGAAAGTAACAACTCTGGGTCAGTTCCTCAGGTTGTATAAATCAGTGTGGCCACACTAACTTCAGCATTGCCATCAAACGTAGCTGAAGGTCTGGCTCTGCTGACATTTAATTCCTGTGTTTGAAACACGAATAAGTGCACAAACACCGAGAGCCCTTAAATTAAATGTTTTTATTCAGGGGGAAAAGTACTCACTTTAGCAGAAACTAACAGCCCTCCAGCTTTCAGATCTTTCTAAATAACTCAGATGAGCAAATCAATCAACACTTTTTTTCCAAGCTTACAACAGAGTGCAGTAGATTTACTATAAGTACTAGATTTTTTTCTGCTGGTGTATGTGTGTATCTGAGGCAAAACATAAATAACATAAAAGTTCCAGTTAATATAGCTCTAAGCAGGAATATGTTTTTTCTTTCATGTATGATTTTCATGGCTATATTCAGGCAGTGATGTTATTAATCTCTTTATTCTCAGTTCAGCAGAGCTGTCTGCAGGTGACACACAGAGCAAGTGTATAATCTGGCGTACATGATGGGAAAGCCGGGTGAATAAAACAACATCCATTTGCAAGATAGTACAAGATTTTAATCCTGAATTTCTCACACGTTAGTCCTCCAGTTTCCTGTCTGCAGTCTGGTCTGGGAGGTAATCACCCATCACACTGTTAGCTCATTCCATTTTGATAAAGCCAGAGCGAAGGCATGGCGGGGCATGCAGTTGGGATGCAAAAGGACAATGATAGCTGGGGCTCTGCCTCTGACCCCAGTAATGGACACACGAGGGGAAGAGCCATTTGCCATCTAAAATGAGACAGGCCCCAGCAAAGACAGTAGTCCAGAGCACCAGCACTGATGTAGCTGTACTGCTCCCTGTCACCCAAACCCATTTTGTGCCTGTGCTTTGGAGGACAACATAATGAGGGACCTAAATCTAAGCTCTCTGCAGAAGAGTCAGGGCTTGGAAAACAGGGCACCTTTTTGCCCTGATCCCCAGTGCCAGCCATCCACACAAAGGCTGACAGGCACTTCAGCTTGCTATAGTGCCCAGTCCTCTGGGCTGGGCCGGTTTCCTCTTTTCTCAGCACCAGAGCCCAAGGTTCACTTCTCCTAGCCGAATGCCATTCTCCTTAGACTAGAGTCCTGACCCAAAATGCTTGCTGGTTTTTTAGCCCCGAGATCTTAGCTCTCCTGGCTACACAAAAGATGAAAAGGACACCAAGCAACAGGACACTGCTGTGTCTGAACAGCATGGGTGATGAAGCCTTTACTGCCTGAGAAGCAAATTTATTAGGAAGATAAAGAGGGGCCATGATAGATTAAATGTTGCTGAGAGATGAAGTAGATATCCTTAAGGGTCTGAGCGATTTCTTCATCCCAGGAAATGGAGGACCTGTAATATCCCAGAGTCCATGTTTTCCTTGAGGGGAATAGAAATGCTAAAGAAAAAAACCTCACTGAAGTAGAGAAGATAATAAGGCAATTAAAGCTCTCAGGACTATTAAAAAGTTGACAAAGCACCAGGATTAGATGAAATACATCACTGAAATCAGCGTGGAAAGAGCAAATAAAATCGAAAGCCTTTGGAGAAGAATTTTGATTGCTTACTAATGGCAATGTTAGTACCAGAGGATAAGGTAATTTCAGTATATAAGGAAGGACAAGGTTAAAAATGGGCACATTTCACCTGAAATTCAGGAAATTAGTCAATAATGTATCTCAAGATGAATTGATTTGAAAGGTCAGGCAGGATGGTGACATTGCTGCAAGTGGGAAAATTAGTGAAACTGGTCAGAAATTGCCCTTTGGCTGGCAGCCAAAGGTTCTAATAAGGTGGTGTGAAGCCTTTAGAGAAAGCAATCTATATTATCAAAATTCATAAATAGGCCATTCTCTCCGGCCACATTCTTTATACTCCAAATACTCTGTAAAACCCAAGAAGGTTATCCACATTCATCAGTGTACCCTCACCAAGTTTGCAAATGACATAAAACTGGGAGGAGCAGCTGATATGCCAGAGGGTCCTGGGGCCATCCAGGGGGACCTTGGCAGGCTGCAGAAATGGGCTGTCAGGAACCTCATGAATTTCAACAAGGAGACGTGCAAAGTCCTCCTCCTGAGGAGGAACCACCTCATGCACCAATACATGCTGGGGGCAATCCAGCTGGAAAACCACTTCACAGAAAGGGTCCTGGGGGTCCTGGTGACATGGTTACCACGGACCAGCAGTGTGCCTTTGCCATCAAGAAGGCTAATGGTATCCTAGGCTGCATTAGGCAAAGCACTGTCAGCAGGTCAAGGGACGTGGTCCTTCCCCTTTATTCAGCAGTGATGAGGCCACACTGGTAGTCCTGTGTCCAGTTCTGGGCTCCTCAGTACAAGAGAGACATGGACACACTGGAGAGAGTCCAAAGAAGGGCCCCAAAGATGATTAAGGGTCTGGAGCATCTCTCTTATGAGGAAAGGCTAAGAGAGCTGGGACTGTTCAGCCTGGAGAAGAGAAGGTGCAGGGGGATCTTGTCAATGTATGTAAATACCTGAAGGGGGGGTGCAAAGAAGATGGAGCCAGGCTTTTTTTCAGTGCTGCCCAGTGACAGGACCAGATGCAAAGGGCACAAGCTGAAACACAGAAGGTGCTGTCTGAGCATCAGGAAACACTTTTGTACTGTGATGGTGAACAGTGGAACAGGTTGGCAAGAGAGGTTGTGGAGTTTCCCACCTTAGACTTATTCAAAAGCCGTCTGGACACAGTCCTGGGCAGCCTGCTTTACATGACCTTGCTTGAACAGGGTGCTTGGACCAGATGACCTCCAGAGGTCCCTTCCAACTGTAACCTGTCTGTGATTCTGTGATCTGTGTTTTCTGTCGCTGTCCCACGGGCTGTTTTACATTATCTGAGTACCCAGTGATACCAGAAAATAACCTATCTGAGAGCTGATGGAAGGAGATAAGCTTTATCAGATATGGCTCTGCCTCCTGTCTCTGTCCCCAGGTGTTCCTCAGTGACAGAAAAAACTATAGGATGCTCAGTCCCACCCAGTGATTCAACATTGTTCCATTTGGTGCAGGATAATTAAAGTGTAAATAAATCCTAGAATGTCACTCACCGCAACAGACTCTGGCAGTCAGTTTCTCTTTGGGCTTTGTACTCACTGGGAGAAGAAAAACCACAAAGGATCTCCCAGACAGACTTCTGTCTCTTTGCCCCTCAAAAGCAGCAATATCTAATGGAGTGTCTCCCACTGTTGAAGTTGTTTGATTTACTGATCTGATGCAAAACCGTCAGGTGGACCATAAGACAGCTAAAAACAATTGGTTTGTAATGTTTGACAAAGAGTCCAAAACACATATTTGGCTAAATAAGTGAAAATTTTTCTTGTTCCAGATCTTAGCTAAAAAAAAAAGTGAAAGATTTTTATAAGAAAACATAGGCTTAGATATTTTTCATGATCATAAGTACTGAAAAGTAATTAAGAACTCCATTAGGCAAAAGTTGGTTTCAGAACTAAAAGTGATTATTTCAGTTTCTGAAACTTTGAAGAAAAAAAAATCACTACCAGAAAACAAAACTGAGATTATTTGGAGATCTTGGCAAATGGATGTTACAGGATAGTTTCCATATTTAGCCCCATCTTTTCATATTTTGAACAGTGCTGGAGAGAAGGTGTATGATTATTACCTGCAAATACTACATTTCTAGAAATAGAAAGAGCAATGTAGAGATGTAAGTAAAAGTTGTGGAACAAAGTTTCAAAAAGGAAATTCAGATTATCATAAAAATCACTGATAGCAAGGACTAAATGTGTTCTGTGGAATACCTGCTAAAAAGGAACACTTGAGGGCTGAACATAAGTTATGTTAAAAATTAAACTCTATTTTACATGGGAACCTTTTTGCACTGACAAAGGAATGAATTTGATGACATAATGCGATTTTCCATCTCTAATGTTTATGATTCAGTATATTAAATATGACCTAATTTCTATGATATACGATGCATACAGGAAGCATTTGAGATCCTGGAGGAAAAAAAAAAATCAATTGATTAGTGGCAATATTCTACTTAGGGCACAGTGAAATTTGATCGGAGGATCATCAAGGTGTCATAGAAAGAAATGTGACTTCCTGAATTTTGACAGCCACCTTTGCCATATTACAACACATGGTGTTTTCCTGTTCATCAGTGCAATGATGAATAAGTTCTCTGTGCGCATGAGCAAACTGAAGCCTTCCACTTTCAGAAAGTCTAGCTAAATTATGTGCGCAGCTTCATAGGTGCCGACAGGCCCATAAACAGGACAGCAGGTACCCATGGCCCTCCTTTTCTCATTTATTCCTCTAGTCAGGCGGCAGTTCTGAACTTTTTTCTGAAAAGCACTGGAGGCAGCAACCAGAGACACCTGAGAAAGGTGTTCACTCCAAAATGATCCATCACAGGAACCATGAAAAGAGGGAGCGCAGAAGCAAAAAGAAAACTGGACTGAAGAGGTACCCCACGCCCTCGCTTTCCCAAATGAAATAGACTTGACACTCACTTCTGGAGCACAGAGTGGTCTGAGGGGATGCGTGATACTGAAGACCTTGTGAGATAATCACTTTTCCCCACAGCCTGCTCCGTCCTCCTGTTAACGCACCTGTGGAGCGCACAGGAATGGATCGGAGGAGATGCCATCCCATTGCTGAAGGCTACTTAGGATAATTGCGCTCTCACTCTCTGGCTGATGAAGCTTGCGCTGGGTGGTGAGAGAACGGTGAACTGGCCCCCTTGCTCTAGGACACAATCAATACTAAATTAGCCTTTAATTACAAGTCTTTTAATTATTCAGTGTTGACTTATGGTACGAAGCAGCAGCTGTAAATCTTTTTAAAGCAAAAGCTTTGATTCCTGGTACTCTCTCATTATCTCATATAGTATCCTTGTGCAGGAAAATATAAGACCTCTATTGACATAATTTCATAATTTTTAGAAGACTAATCCAGGAGCCATGCTGCTGCTCAGCAAGGGTAATAATAAATTTTAAAGCTTCTGGCTGTTCTTAGGTGGCATAACCAAGCAGAAAGTGATTTGCTTGGAGTTTGATAGATCTTAATCGATTTCAGTGTAGCAGGGAATAATTTTTATCTCCAGTTCATGAAAAATTCTGCACCAAATTGCTCTGAAAGTGGGTACTGAGTACTACAGCATCAGTTCCAGCATAATTCAGTCCCACATCTAAATCTATCTCTAGCTAGACTAAATCTGAAAATCCTTGCTCTTTAAAAAAAAAGTGATTTGGCTTTCATTGATAATGTATTCAGAGACATATGTTTACATGATAGAAGTATCTATAATATATCTAATACCTATATCTACTTATATATCTATAGAGAGAGAGATGTCTTGTTTACCCTGGCTATTTACTCTTTATAAAAGTAGTAGAGATTTTTCCCTTTATTTCACACACTGCAATAAAAGGTAAAAAAAACTGAAAAAGTGAACCTTTGTGACACTTGTGACAAAATTTAGAAATTAATTTTCAGAGTTTTCTGCAATTTATAAATGACATGAAATTCAAAGAGTGGTGGTCTTCTGTGTGCAAATAATTTTTTGAATCAGTATTTCTGCACTGAAACTGCTACAGCTGATTTAGGATGCTGGCTTCGACCCCACAGATAGCGAAGGGGATGCATCCTCTCCCTCTTGCAGACTCACAGCCCCGGCTGGTACGCACGTCCCACTTAACAATGTGAAACATTCAACAGGTTTGGAGACCTAGATGAGATCAGGCACAAGATGCAATATTAAATATTATCTCAAGTACTCTGTTGTGTTGAGACACCAGCCTGTGCCTTTCTGTGACATGGGATGAAAGGAGATCCTGTATTTTCTGCTTCTGTTTATATCAGAAGTCCTGCCCCATTCTCTCCTGGTGCTTCTGCATTTGCTCAGAACTGGAAAGTGGATACACAAACCAAAAAACTTGGGAAAAACTGTCCATTTTCTGAGACTGAAGACAGGAGCTTGAGCACTGGGCTTGGCTCTGGACGGCTGTGTCTTCTCCATATCTTACCTAGCTACCTGTCAAACCTGAGCATCTACCCTTGGGAAAATGAACCTGGCAAGATTCAGCAGTTGTATCCTCTATGTAACAGGTCTAGTTTTACAATTCCACTGGCATTTACCAGAAAGATTGCTCTTCACTACTCATAATATTGATCTATTATATCTCACATTCTATAAATACCATAAAGAAAGAAGTTTCTTGAAAAAGAACCAGTAAGTAAATCCCTGTGCCAAAAGTTTATAAATTATGTGTTACTGTGCATATCCCAGCAGCAGTTCAAGCATTAATGACTTAGCCTTTATTAATCACTTTTTTAATTACAAAAACCAGAGAGAGCTTATTATCAACAAATTACTTGCTATAATTTCATTGTTCCTCCTCAAATCAGGATCATGTTGAATGTGTTAAAAATGCATAAATAAAGCCAATGCCAAATGTGCATAACTTATATTTATTAAACACTTGGCTTCTACGGATGTCCTCAAAGCAGTGATTTTTAGGTTATTTTTCTATCTTGTCCTGTATTATCTTTTGTGCTCCAACATGGAGCTTCATCCCAGTGAAGGTGACAGCATAAAGTGGTAATCCATTGGCACATTCTTTGCTTTCATTAAGACTGACAAAAAATAATTACTTCATACTTGTTCTCATTAATAGCTAAAATTGTCTTCCACTTTCTTATATTAGCAATAATTTACATCTAGTACTAAATCCATTAACTGGAGTCAGGTCCTCAGGTCAGAACTCTCATTTCCAACTTCTTGAATCTTTTCCCCCATCTCAAAGGGGCAGCCCCTACCCCCATACGGCAAGGGGTGCCCTGCAGCCTCATTGCTCCACTGTGTGCTCCAGGGATATGTGCCATAGTGGGAAAGCATATAATCATCCCTGCCTCCCAAATTAATCCATATTTGCTGTCCTAGGAGGAGTTAGGCTTTGTTTTGTTGCTGCCATAAGGATGATATATGGGCAGTGATGAGGAGCCCAAGTAAATGAGACCAACTTGTTCCGCTTGGTGCCAGCTCTATGGAGGCTAATGCCCAGTCAACCTCCCTAAAAATTCAGAGTTACAGAGAAAGAAATGGGCAAAGTAACACTGCTGGTATTATACGGCCCTGGAATGAAGTCCTGGAGGAACTGAATACTTGTCTAAACACTTGCATGGTATGAGAAGACTGAAAATTTAACCTAGACTGTACTCACATTTGGTGCTTCTCCTGCATATTTTGGTGAACTGCAGCGGTATTGCTAAAGTTAAAATAGATGGACCTCAGACTGCAGGTGAAGGAAGGACACAGAGCAATAGATCTCTCTGTAAAACTCTGAACAAACACTAAACTAATGGCATGGACTTTAAACAGTAACAAGGATTTTTGAAAGGCATACTTCAATGGATGAGGCTGGAAGTTTTAAGAAAGTGCAAGAAATCTCTTTGAAGAGGAAAGGACAGCAATAGTCTTGTACTTAAGGCCTAAACAAGGAATTCCTGGCAAACTTTCCACTTTATGTTGCTATTTTTCTTAGTGGGACTTGGCTGAGTTCCAGCCATAATCAGAGAGGGCCCAGAAATCTTTGAGATATTAGAAGAAGTGAAGTGCAAGTTTAACAGATATCTAAGCTCACTGGAATTCCTTGTCAGCGGACTCACATCTATGTATCAGGATTAAGAAAGCAAGAAGAACCAGGGCGTTTTGGTTTTCTTTTTTTTTTTTCCCCCTGACATCTTAAAATTATTCAGAAAGTTACCACTTAAGAAGAAAAAGAAAAGGCTCGGAAAGGAAAGTTTCAGATATTATCCTGATTCAAGCTGCACCAAGATAGCTTTGCGTTTAAGTGCCCATAAAGAGCTATAGATTTCATTGTCCTTTTTCTTCCTTTGCCCTGACAAAACAGACCAAACTGAGAGCTGCACAATAGCAATACTTAGAGCTCCTATTACCTCTGCGCCCCCCTGCTCGAGTGTGAAGGCTCAGAGCACTACGACGCTTTGTGCAACTATCAAACAGCATGAAATGCTTGCCCTTTCTCCCTGCCCCACCCATGCCCCTCTCAAGAAAGCAGGAGGGACTGCTATGTGCTGCTTTACATAGGCACTTGTCCCCACCCTTGTTTTTGGGACAGAGAAGCCTGGCGGCAGCCCAGCCCAGTAGCACCCAGTAGCTGCTGGAGGCTGGAAGCAGAGCTAATAAGTTTCTACACATCCTTCTTCTGCAAGAAGAGGGGTTTTGGTTGGTTTCAGCCAGCTGCTTGACTCCTGTCTTAGTGATGCTGATGGGCTCCTTTTGGCAGCTCTGCTCCCTCCCATGGCATGCTGGAAGGAACAGGCTTGCTTGCCAGCCTGCAGCCAGCAGAAATCGCCAGAGGCTTTCCTGCCCCAGTTAGGTGTGGGTGCCTGCGAGATGAGCAGCAGGTTTCTGCTCCTGCCTTTTCCTCATGCCCCCAGGTCTCTGAGGAGGACCGTGAGGGGATGAGAAATCAACCTTAAATGTCTCTCTGGGGCTAATGGGTGAATTTTTAAGCTAACTCTCCTGTGAGTTTAGCACCAAAAAATAGAATTGAGAAAAAGAGAAGAGTTGCCACATGCTGGGTATTTATATAAGCAGATTATAAGCCGGGAATCTGTTTTAAGGGGGCTTTTTACTGAGCTGCTGCTGCTCCCATTACTCTCCTTTCTGTGGCCGGTGCTTCCTCAGCTGCACCAGGGACAGGCATGGCCTCAAGGCACAGCGGGGTCCTGGGTCCATATGCTGGCCCTGCTTGGAAGACAGGGCACCCAGGGGCACTCAGTGCCCAGACACAGCAGCGAGCAGCAGCTCAGTGTTTTCCACGAACTTTCCGAAACCTCTGAGCATTTTAGTGTCTGTATTACGCAATACACCCCATCTTTTAAACGACTGTGTAGCTTTCTAGCCAACGCTCATTGCATCTCTGCCTCTTTGCCTTGTACTCTAAGGCTGTGAATCTGTCACAGCTCTAACCTGCAGACCCTGGCTCTTCTGTGCTTTGTTTTTGCTCTGGAGGCTTCTGATTTAACACTGATGCATGCATACAGGGTCCAGTTCTCTGCTGCAAAGCCATCTTTTTCACTGCTCCAGCTGTACATGTTGCTTGGGAAGTTGGCACAGCCAGTCCTTCTTGGAAATCCCTTGCTTCCTCCCAAGTATCTCGCAGATGGCCAGAGGAAAACGAGCATTCACAGAACATCTTTGCACTCAAATTCTTGCCGATGGCTGAAATGGCCAGTGGGGGCTGTGTGCAGCCAGGTATCATTGGACAGATAGCCAGGCAAAATTGCAAACAATCAGAGTTTCCCCAAAACACTCCGTGACATATGCAAATACAAAAAAAAAAAAGACAATTATTTCTTTTTTGATTTAAAGACAGTTTTTTACTTGCACAGTGTAAGTATTTATTGTCTCCCTTTTTCATTTTGAAACGCAGGCTTTGTCATTTGCAGATAAGATTTAATTTTAAAGTTTGAAGGCTTTAAAGTGAATTGTGAAAAAAGAAAGGAAAGCTTTTGATTGTAATCTCTAGGGTCAAAAAGAAAAAAAAAGAAAAAAGAGCAAAATGCTGCCATTGTAAAAACTTGTCAGAGATTTAACTGTGATATTCAAGCATATCATTAAAATTTGCTTTACAACTGCTGCTGTTGTACTTCTGTGAAGGAAGCTAAAAGAACGATCTTTACTTTTTCCTGAGAAAATTAGCTTCCATTGCCCCCATATAAACATGCTTTGAATTTTATTTTTCTCCTCATTATGTGCGATGGTTTGTCAGACAGTTGATGTAAACATACTTAAGCCTCAGGGGCTGCCCCCAAATTAATTGGAGCGATACAGTCCAGATTAGAAGGGCTCACATGCAAGCATGACGCGGGCGGTGGCAAAGCTGATTTGAGGTGCCTTATTCAAGGCTCAGGACAGGTCATTTTGGTCCCATGGCAGTGCCGCTAATCTCAAGCCTTGCAGACAAAAATTTGCATCTGAAAGCAGCTGGCAGTGTTGAAAGCTTCTGAATTCTCCTTCAGACTTTCCTCCCAGCCTTTCTGGGAGACAGTGAAGCAGCAGTGAGTTAACCATGGCTTTTGTGTCAGTGGGTGCTCCTGTTGGGTTTTTGGGTTACGCGCGTGCAGCGTGGTTGTTTGTGCACGTGGGCTTTCCTCCATCACGGCAGCTCTGCTGGGGTGGGATTTGGCGCTCGCGGAGGTTTCTCTGCTGCCCTCCTGGAGGTGCGAGGGCTTTTCCCACAGCTGGGCAGATGGGACACCTCCTGCCTTGGCATGGGGAGGTCTCCACGTGGTCCTCACGAGACGCCAGCAAAGCCCCCCGGCCACCTCCCCGGCACCACCAGCACCCTTGGGGCAGCCCCATGCCTCTGCCCGCACTTGGTTTGTCTTTTTTCAGCTTCCTCCCTCTGAGAATTTTCTGCTCTGTTTTGCCCCCAGTTTGCCCTTCCCCATCGCAAATTTCGGTGGAAAAGAGGTGAATGAGGGAAGACGTGAACAAATACGAGAGGGAAAAAATATGTTCCTCTTTTAGATGGCACAAATGATTTTAAACAAACAGGATTTAATCTTGATGCTCAAAGAAGAATCACGATTTCTTAATGCTTGGGCTTTGTGTTGTGGAAGCGCTTTTTTTTTTTTGCTTTTCAACTATAGCAAATTGCAGATAACACCAGAATATTCTTTGATATTTCTGAGGTAAATCTCACACAGATTAATTCCTTGGTCTAGCCATAACTTAAACATCCCTCTACATTAATGATAGAGTCAGTCTCTGTTTATTGCAGTATAACTGGTGCTGCAGCATAAATAAATAAAATAATACAGAACAGTCAATTCTGCTGGCCCAGCATCATGTATCAATTTGCACTAATAAGTTAATTTCCATAATTGTTATTCAGGACTAACATAATTTGAAAGAAAAGAGGTCGTAATGGTCATGATGCCCTGAGAGGATTTTGCCTTGCTGAAGTCAACACATTGAAGCCTCTGAAGGATTCTGGAGAGAATAATGCCCATAACCCAATCATTCAGTTAATGTTATTACTCATTTATTTGTTTTCCATCAGCAAGATACTCGGTGACCTCCAAAACAAGACTGTGCCTTTGACACAGAGCTACATCATGTTCATTCTCTCCCTGCTCATCCTGAGTCTTTAAAAGTCAATGGTAAGTCTTCCAGTGGACCTTCAAAAGCACTGCATGCATTTTTCTTCTGTGTCTATTTAGATAAGGTGGAGCACATCAAGAGGGAGTGCTCTGTGTGCCTTGTAAAACAAATAAATCTCCTTCAACTCGCTTTTGTCGGCCTTGCTGCGATTCCTTCAGTTTAGCTAATGTTTGGTTAAGTAAAGGGACTGAGGTGCAGTGCTGCTCAAATATAAGGCCCTGTTGAGCTAACTCAAGCAACACTGACATTTTTACAAAAAAAGATATATCTCATAGGGAATTGCTGGTGAAACTGCTGTACATCAGATTAGAATGTCATATGCTACATTTTATTTTGTCACTTAAAATTAAATGCATTTGTAATATGTACAGTAGTAAAATCAAATCAGGATTTAATCCATTTTAGAAACTTGTTCTATTACAGGGAGAAATGTGCATGGCAAACTCAGAATGTTACAGTGCATTTGCAGTAAATTTTAATGACATTCTTTGGTGGCTTTATTTTTGCCTATATGTTATGTATAAGACACTGACCTTTCTAAATATTCTGCACAGATAACCTGATCCTTAGTACAACAGTGAAATATTATTGTAATTATTGTTTGTGTTGCAGAAGATGTTTTGGCTAAAAAGGAATAAATAGATTTGTAGACTGGACTGCTATGTTAGAGCCTACAGTGGAGTTTTCAGTGATGACGGGAATAAAGAACTGTTTTGCTTGCTGTTCAAAAAATAGAAGTGAGCTGAAAAGTAAATTAAAATAATTTCATTTAAAGGTCATTTCTAGTGGAAAGAAAGCTTAGAAGACTGTGAAACAGGCATTATTCACAGAACTTTCTAGGATCCCTCCACTAAATAGAAAACTTTACTTAGTGTAGACAGAAATTCACAGAATGTTTCAGTTAAACTGAATTTGAGATTTCAGTGTGAGTTAAAGCTTCGCTCTACATTTTCCACCCGCTTTCTCGTAATGACTGATACTGCAAAGTTACTAGAACAGGAAGATTGAAAGTAAAATAAATGAGAGCAACAATAATCTTAAAATATTTGTCTTGCATGTGAGTTTGGAGACACTAACAGAAAATACTGACCCTTGAAGTTAAGAGCGTGTGGAGAAGTGATCATTTCCATGGACTAAATGAAAGCCTCAGAGACATCCTTCCACAAAGGACACCCCCATTCCTCTTGCTGCTTCTCACTCACCAGGCAAGAAATGTCTGTGTCCCCACCCAGATGAGTATTTGTGGCAAGGACATTTTTAGGAGGACCTTCCTCCATGACATGGCAGCCAGACTAAAGAAAATGGCCCTGTCATCTCTGCATGCCCCAGGAGGCTCACCGATTTACAAAGTTCAGATCTTCACCCGCTTTCAAGGGTTTGGCTTTGAAGCTGTTTCTAGTTACAAGGAAAGCATTGCTTAAGCTGAGGAGAGAAGTCATGTTAAGAGATCTGTGTCTATACCTGGCTGAAAGGCACCCTTCAGGTAATTGCTTTGTCCAGTTTCCACGGCCAGTTGGTGGTGGAACTACTGCAATTATAACCACCCATAAAATACATCACCAGTGGCGTAACTGTTGCCTCCACATGTGTAGATCTTGGTGGGCACAAGGAAACCCCAGTACCAGTGCAAATGAAAGGAAAAATGCATATGCTGCCAAATAAAATGCAAAGCCAGAGAAATTTGTGGAACCTTACAGAAACAACACTGGCACCTGAAATCTCATTTGTTGGTGTTAATATTCACTTATTTCTTCTTTTCTGCCTAATTTTGCTTCATACCCTGCTGTGTCACTTTCCATTTTGCTGCTCTGGTGGCAGTTCTTCGGGTGTTAGAAAGTCATACAAACTAAGTAAGAGCCACAGTGCATTCTGATTTTTCAGAGAGACGTCCAGACACACAGTGGCCAGTAAAGCATGATTTCTCTGGAGCCAGACTCCGTCTCATATCTCCCAAAAGATGGCTTACCCAACGTGGCCCCATTCAGATGGCACTAGTCCTGAAGCACACCTTCATCTTTATAAAGGTTCATAAAAAATTTCCCATCTTGTTTTCAGATACACTAATCCAGTTTTACCAGTGACCTCACTTGGACTTCAGTAGAGTAACTGAGAGCAGAGTTGGCATGAAAACTTGCTTTCTCAGCAATTAATTCCTCTATTTTTCCCGTCAGAAAGTATATTTCATATAAAGAGCTAGAGAAAAAAGGACAAGTCAGTGGGTTAGCTTTTATACAGGCCTTGACCTTACCGTTTTTGTAGGTACAATTTATAGCTTTCTAACAGTGGCTTAATTTACTACAAGGATGGGGCAGCTTGGGCTCAAGGACATGGCTGTTTGTGTTTCTTGCTTTCTTGAGGCAGCGCATTGTCTTACTCCCAACTCTCCTCAGCCTAGGTTTGGAAAGGCAGACCATAGAAAATAGGGAACTACTGATGTTAAAAGCATTCAACTTGCTATTCAGAGCCTTTCTGTTGTTCGTATACATGCCTGGTTCCTGCTAGTGGTTCCGGGAGTTGCGCATCTCTGAATTGATGGCAAAATGGCCTCATTTGAAAAAAACATGTGAATATGGAATTTTTTCTGTTAGCAGTCTCTTGTCATTAAATATTTCTTTGCTTTCATCTACAACAAGCATAACGAGATAATTCTATTTACCATTCCTCACCAAGAAAAGTAATTAGAATGCAAGGTAATTTCCATAAAATGCATTATGACTTTAATATCAGTAAAAGCCACTTAAATATTAAATGCACAGAAAAAATATTAGCTAAATTATCATAGAATAATATGATCAGGTTACTTTCGGAGAAAAAAAAGTGATAGATGTGTTTTAATAAACTGTGCAAAATTATATGTATCATATTCTTGCTTCCTGTCAATTTTATTTAGAGTTAAATGCCATTGTGATAATTAGTTGGGTTTTACTGTGTTCATTAAAAGCTTTTCTAATCATCACATAGAGGAATAAGCAAAATTAATTTCTTTCTTTAAACTCAAAGAAATCCGGCAAATGAATAAACAAAAAGCTTTTGCTGGGGCACAGACACAATATCATGTGGGTTCTTCTAAGAAGACAAGCATAGAGTATGAACACAACGCTCAGTCTATGAAGGCTTGCATTTTGTACCAGTGCTAGTGTTCTTGATTTACAAACAGGAGCTGTATGTGTGAAGAAGACTGCGTCAAATCCAGTAATCTTCCTTCAAGCAAAAGTTCAAAGCCTTTTCTAGGAATCCAGGGAAGGTTCCCCAGTGAAAATGAGAAGAGATCTGACCAACATTTCTAGCTTTTGTATTTGTTTTTCAGGATGTGCAGACCACATATTTCAAAAATTTTCTAAACCTGGTTTTCAATTATAGCAAAACCTCTTGAGATGCACAATGCTAGTGAAGGCTCCTTTCATGACTCTCTAGGACTAAAAAAATGTTCCCAAGGAACTTCCACATCTTGCTAGCATTAGAAAATTTATAAACGCTGAAGACATAACTTCTGGCTGTGAGAAATTACATTAGAAAAATGAATATGCGAAGAACGATGAACACTTCAAAATTAAAAACCTACACAAATAAATTGTTCCAAAATCAGAGTCATTAATTTTGATTTCTATATGCACAAAGATGGTGTTACAAGAAAACAATTTTTTTAAATAACTTGCTACATTAACTCAGTGAATTAGTCCAATGACTGCAGATGCTAATGTCAATGAGATCTCCTTTACTGGGGGGAGTGAGTCTAGTTCAGAGTCCATGTGATGTTAGAAGTAGCTTCTGCATTTCAAACTGGGTCAGATCTTTGGTGAATATTAAGGAAGAAAAAGTGTAAAAGCAAAGTGGTAATTTCAAAAACATAGCCATAGGATTAACCTGGGTAAGAACTGAACAGCTGAGTTCTTGAACCTTAGTACTTATACTCTTCCATTCAAAATGCTGCCAAAGCTAATGGAAGGCACCACTTCTCTAATACACCGGTTAAACCACAGTGCTGTTTTGTTCTTCACAACAGATCTCTGTTGTTAGAACTCCAGAGGACAGACTTGATTACAACAGCTCTGTGAACAATTTCTCCCCAAGAAGATACCAAAGCTGAGACGCAGGTAGGACCAGAACTGAGACTCTAATAAGAATGGAGTTAATCATGTCACCTTAATTGAAAAGTAGTAATAAAAATAATTGAGTTTAATACATATTTAGATCATTGTGTGTTAAGTTAATGCATTCTGCTTAGGCTTTGAAAAAATTATTTATTTCATGTAGAGTTAAGATTTCATTTGTTTTTATAATGGAATGCTCTCCAAATGACTTTAATAACAGCAGTTTGTTAAATCAGATTTTGAATTGGTACACAGATTTCAAGTTCATATGTTAATTTTTGACACAATATACTTAACATTTATAGCCTGCTCTTAAGGTGGTTGAATCATGAGATTTAATAATCATTGTTGTCTTATATTACAGAAATTAAATTAGTTTGCTGTCCTGATGAGAGACAATTTGCCTTATGAGTATTTTATTTTGTTTTACTTTTAAAACAATGTATTACTTCTTGCTTTTGTGAGTGGATTTATTCTTCAGCTGTTGGTCACACTTCTATGACAAGGCTTATATTTATATAAGCCTTATATTTAAGGCTCTTCCCAGAAAAGCAGAGAAGCTCTGTTGTGCCGTTGCATCTTCCCTTAGTTCCTTTTCTGACCCCGTTCTTGCAGACAAGCGATTCTGTGCAGTGACAAAGGGTTCAGCTTAATTTTCAGCAAAACAAAACAGTCAGATTCTTATCAGTATTCCCTTTCAAAACCCAACGAGCTCCAGGTCTTTCTAATTAGTGCTGAGGGACTCCAAAAGCATTTTTTTTCTTCATTTAAAATAATTATTGAGCAAACTTAGTGGAATATCTTACGCCATTTTGTAGTTAGATGCTCTATTCAAGAAAGCCTTCAGAGCCCATGCTTAACTTTAAGCAGGTGGTTACGTCCTGCTGGCTAAGGAGCTTAAGTGCGTGCAAAATCATAGAGCTCATTCGTAAACAGGGATGTAAGACCAGATGTGGGCTCTGAGCAACAGCCTGGAAGTTCAGGAGCGGCTATTGTGATTCCAGAACCAATGCTTTGTGGCCTCGCTCCAACGATACAGCCCCTTTTGTCTTGGGCATTCCCAGCACTTGGAAAAGATGAGACTCCTCTATTGCACTAGGATAATGTGGGGCTTAGCCAACAAATGCTTCAACATATGTTTGAGAACCTCGATGGGTAATTAAGATATAGATGCAAAATGGACATTGTCTGCATTACCAAGCACGCATGCACCTTCCTGCAACTTTTTAAAGGAAGCTGTTATAAACTCTTCTCATTCTTACCAGAGTCGAGCTCCATCCTTTCACTTCCAGGATACAGTTCCAGGCCTTTTCCTACACTGATCCAATTTTCCAGATCCCTTATTCTCCTTCAGTTTTTCAGCTGGCTTTTCCAAGCAGCTGGATTCCCCAGCAACACCAGTTACTTCTATGTTTCAGCTACTCTCAGCAGGCAAGGGGAGAGGTGGAACAAGTGGCCTGGGAAGGTGCGAGCGGCACTTCCTACCCTGCCTGGTGCCAGACTAAAAATGAGGCATTCAGATTTCCATCCTGTTGAAAGGAATGATACCTCCAAGCAGACTAATCTCAGGGAAAACTCAGCATATTCTGCAAGAACCGCTTGCTTTATCAATTGCTAGGGCTGCATTTCCTTATGACAGAAACACAGTGGCCAAAAGCAGTCCCTTGCAGAAGAAACCTTGCGAGGGTACAAACGCCTTTATGTAGCTCTGGTAGTGCCTGTCTGTCGTGGTTTAAGCCCAGCTGGTAACAAAGCACCACGAAGCCGCTCGCTCACTTCTCCCCAGCCGACTTTGGCCCTGGTGAGATGAGGAGGACAAAATATAAAGAATCACTTGTGGGTCGAGACAAGGACAGGGAGGGTTCACTCACCACTTACGATCACAGGCAAAAGACAGACTCAACTTGGGGAAAAAACCAAATCAATTTAATTTACTACCAATAAAATCAAAACAAAGGTAATAAGAAGTAAAACTCAAATCTTAAAACACCTTCCCCCACCCCTCCCTCCTTCCCAGCTCAGCTCCACCCCTGGTTTTCTCTATCTCCTCCCCCCAGCGGCACAGGGGGACGGGGAATGGGGGTTGGGGTCAGTCCCTCACACCTTGTCTCTGCCGCTCCTTCCTCCTCAG
>JAVKLA010000040.1:12168886-12248802 GCA_034782735.1 Sagittarius serpentarius
AGGAAGGAAGGAAGGAAGGAAGGAAGGAAGGAAGGAAGGAAGGAAGGAATGAAGGAAGGAAGGAAACCACTTTTTTATTCTGAAAATAGCTTTCCTGCAGAGCTGGGGGGGATGCTCCACTTTCAATTTCCCAGCAACACGTAACGCCGCAGTGGGAGCCACATCCTGTGCTATTCTGTCTCCTGCTTGATGCAAAGTGGCAGACAAATCTAACAATGAATCATCACACGTGTGTTAGCTGGGTGCTGCAGTGGGTGCCGGCATTTTCAGGAGTGACCTTCCAGCTGCTGGCTACCTCTTATGTAGGAAAAGAAAAGGCAGGTATTTTATTTGTGTCTGTGGGCAGAGAGAAGGAACTCATTAGAATGTGACAAGTTTCTGGGCTGAGTGATACGGCACATGTAATCTCATTATCTCTGCTGGGGAATGGCAGGAGTACGCGTGTAAAACAAGATTTTATGTGTATAGTTCAGTCAGTGAGGACTAATGGATTGATAATGGGCTGTTTGTTGCTGTTCAGTTTTTGGCTCGCATCCACAGTGGGGGTATGTTAGAGCAGATCCACTGAAGCACACTGATTGATACTTATGCTAGATGTAAGCTGCTGCATGTTGAGACTTATTTTCCATTCAGTGCGTAACTTATTACACTGTTGTCTCTAAGTTTATCCATGCACATATTACAAATACAGCCAGATGTCCCCATGATTGTTTGCATTCCTCTGAAAAATGGATGGAAAGGTTCACAGATACAGAGGGAAAATAATGGGTTTGGGGGGGGAACTGTGTGACAGCTAAGGAAAAAGGAGTCTGATTTTATGTGAGAGAGAAGGAAGGGCTCCATGTTTCACAGGAGAAGCTAAGAATTCCTGCGGGGCATCCCAGACTCAGGAGGCCCTGCTTTAAGGAGAAGGAAGATTTAAGAGCACCACAAGGAAAGGAAGGCAGGAATATGAGCTATATTGTCTTTTACCCACATCGCTGTATTTCTTGCCATGCCAAAAGAGTGATTTCCTTCTGTAATTATATGTCCCTGCAAGGACTCCATAAACACAAAATATCCACCATGTGGGAAGTCTGAAGGAAAGACAGAATAAACTATTGGGTCCTCCTGGGACCCCGCGGTCCTGAACCTGACTCCTTTTCCAGCTGGGTAGCAGACTAAGAACCTTTGCCCAGGACATACTGCTAAGTGTGTAGACAGAAAGACAGTGCTACAGGCTGCTACAACCACGGAGAGTGCAAAAGCACACAGATCCACAGTTAAGAGTTGCATCCTCTGCATGCGAGTGAGCATCCAGCTTGGAAGCCTTCCCATTTGGTGACTATCACAGATACCAAGATGCCATGGGAATCGCTGTTTCTCTGCTCTTTCTAAGGAAAGAGAAGATAAATCTCTGGCACAAAGCTACAACTTTGAGCTGAAAATCAGAGCTCTTAAGCACCTTAGGTAGTTCTCCTAAATTTGCCATGAGCAACCACAGTTGTGCGTGTCAGAGAAATACAAACAGAACTGTGAGAGGTTGGCTCATGACTGGCCAGGAACAGCCTCACAAGTGTGCAGAAACTTGGCTTTTCATAGCCTCTACCTCAGCACGAGGCATGTGTCAGTGCAAGACAGACCAAAGGCTGATCAGAGGGTCATTGCCCATCCTTGGGAGAAGCGATGTGCCAGCTGGCAGGGAGAGCAGGAGCCCAGCCTCAAAAAGCCCATTCCCACACAACCTCGCACCTTTCCCTGCTTTGTGGGTGTCTCATCTGCATCACGTGTGTGTGAGGTCTCTGCCCTAGTAGTCAGGGGCCCACTGTACACACAGGGAGGAGAAGATTTCCCCTTGAGAAGCAGAGAAGTGGGGAGAGCAAGGGGCTCACAGACCCCACTCAGCACCTTACCGCTCATCAACCTGCGTGCAGCAGCTCAAGCTGGATAAGGAGTTGGGAGGACAGTGAAACAGATCATCCAGATTCTTTCCTGAACACCTCATGCAGCTCCAGGTATGCTTATTTCTCAATTAGGATGTTGCAGATAGTGTTATCACCCAGGCTGATGGAGCTGTGTTAGTCATCGCAAACAATCCCATCAAGGCACAGCAGAGAGGAGCTGAATCATCTCCAGACCTGGACACCCATAGATATGTCATGGTTTTTGCCCATCTGCAAAAATGTGCCATTATATGCTGGAAAATCTGCAGCAGTAATATCGCTGTCATTCTGTTCTGCTGCTTTCCCTCTTGTACCTTTTATTTTGCTTTATAGCGTTACATGACATAGCATAATGCATTCACATTTTTTACAACAACAACAACAAAAATCTTCCTTTGGATCAATAGCAAGTGTAGTATCCAATTGATATTCTTGGCAGCAGAGCAAATAAGCAAGCGCCTGCAGTCAGAATGTGTCAGCAGCCTCAGCAGCAGTGCGGTTCCTCCCGTAGGTGGAAGCTCCTTTACCTGCTCCTTACAAAACGCGTAGGCATTAATTTCAGCAGTCATTCCCCAAAGGCTGAGATGCAGTCAAAAAATGAGGATGTACTGGGGAATGAGGGAGGTAATGGTTATGTATTGATCCCTTTAAAATATTTATTTGCACCCAAGGGCATTAAGTCCCTGGTAGTTGTGGCGGGGGAATTGTCTGCCGCCTCTCGACTCAGTTTCCCTCGTTGTGCAGGGACCTCCCCACCAAGTCTCACCCCTGTGTATGAGACTCCCACAGCGGACTGCAGCTCCAGAGCCTTGTCCTACCTCCTGTGATGTCCTCCATACATTTCAGAGCTGGTTGGTCCTTCGGGATTGTTCATGCTTCAAAATGCTCCCCAGGTTTTTGGGGAACAGAGGTGCAGCTGTGCTCAGATGATGGTTTTCTGTGAGGTTTCTTTCTATGTGGCCCATCCACATGCTGATGGATATCATACTGATACACTGATGTGTTATTTCTCTATAAGCTACCTCTTTTCTCACCCAGTGTCTTACCTGGTGCTTGAAAGATCCACCAACAAACCAAATTGTATCAGACTCCTGTGCAAAAATAATGGGATTAATCACACATAAAAGATTTAAAAAAACTAGTTTCAGAGCAAGACAGTGAATGAGCTGTATTAAAAGCAGGCCGTACTTCTTGTACTCTGTGCTTCCCCCACAGCCGGCTCTTGACTGCGCTGGTGAAAGTGAGGTAACACTTAACTTCTGCTGTTAACGAGCTCCGTGGTACGAAACCCCACTCCTATCTGCCAAAGTGTGTCAGTTTTACCATGGCTTATGTATTGTGCTACCTGACACGGCTGATGTGGTATCTTGGCTTGTGATGCTAGTTCAAAGCTTATTTGCTTCGGTAATTTCAATGGTGTTTTCACTGAAAAAGTCTTCCATTGTCAGCTCTTGAAAAGCAGTAAATCCCGCATTTGCATGTTAGCAATCAAAAGTCACTCTGAATTGCAAAATGAGCAAGCTGTTCAGAGATTTTTTTTTCCCAATGAAATTTAAAATTATTTTTAATTAGTTTTATTATGTCATTAATGTGAAAATATAATTCCTTATTAATCCATTAAAACAGATTGCATAGCTGAAAATACTTGACTTTCATTGCATGAATATCTCCTTGGCTTCACGTGACTGTTCATCAGAAACAAAAACTAGGTGGCTTAAGACCGCTTACAGTGCAAAGTGAGTGCTTAGAAAATATCTGAAATAATTCTCTCTCCTGAGCCTCTATTTGGCCTTCTTTGGCACATGTGTCAAGAGGCTCCCCTTAAACTGGAATTGGCTATTTTGGGGGGTGAATCAGGGTGACCAGTGAGGGACCTGAAGTCCAGGCTCTGTCCAACGGCCTCCCTTGTATGTTATAGAGGAAACTGGATTCTGCCCCTGCACCAAACTTCATTTGGATTGTAATGACATCCATCGGTTTTGGTCTTTGAACATGGGAAATGCTATAGGAGAGTAAGTGTGCTGGAGTGTCAGGAATCCAAAACCAGGCATTTAGCCCTAATCCCTCCCTGTCTGAATTCCTCACCTGTGAATTAGGGTTAATATTTCTTCACATCCCAAGGACATTATGGAAACACACTGATAACTGTGAGACAGACGCTGTGGTGTAGAGCACTCCAGAAAAGCCCAGAAGGAAACTGGCAATTCTTTGGGCAGGCACAACCCAAACAGTGGCCAGTGAGTATGGCTGGGGCCAAACCCTGGAGAGTGGTAAGGGGGAGGAAATAATGAATTTCTTTTCTTTCTGTGACCATGTCCTCTCTTGTATACTGAATGAGGCAGGAAAAAATAGTATGAGGTCAGACAATTAAGGACACCATCATAAGAGGAGCAAATTAATATTGGATAAGCAATGCTTCTGGAAAGCAGATAAAGGAAGACGTGAAATGAGAGTGCCACGTGCTGACCGAGTGCTTCCAGCCATTTCTGAGGAAGGGGTGGTAAGTATAGGACCTATACCTGTGTTTTTCTGCAGGGTGAAGCATGCTGCTTCTACTAGCTGCTAAAGCAAAATTAGTGGAGAAAAATCTGTGAAGAACCCCAATATTTGGAAACCTGACAGGATCTAGGCATGAGCCACGTGTCAAACTACTCAGCAAGATCAGGCCTTTCACAGCTGCACTTATGCCTAGCCAAAATGCAAAAAATCCTGGAGACACCTAGAAGTCTTTATACCTCCCACAAATGCAGACATAATTGTGAGAACTGGAAGATGTTTTTTTGTGATTGTTTCAGCTGTGTTTCCTTGAACTGCAATACAATGTTAATAAGCTAACCTGGTCAGCTTTCTTTTTTAGGCTCACTTTTTCTTTTCAGTCACCTTAGGGTAGATTCTCTGACATCTGCAGGATCTTCCTCTGGCTAGAAAGACACACAACACTGCTGATTGTTCTCACAACTCTTGCAAAAATGGGATATCTTTTTAGACATCAAGTTTGGATGAAATTGGTTACAGGCTCCAAAGTAACTGGGCATGAGATGCAAACTGCCTGGCAGACACAAAATGCCTCTATAACATCTGTCTTCTTAAAACAACAAGTTCAATGATTATGATGAGAGGATGAATAAAACATGGAAGAAGAAGAGAGAAAGAAGTGGACATGACATTATTATCTAATTAGGCTGAGGAAGGAGATATTCATCCTAAAGGAAGCCATATGAAAACCTGATATTTAATGAAACTGGATACATGCTAAATTCAGTCCTCTTCAACCCACTCTGTTCAGTTTCTAAGAAATGTCTTCATGACCCAGACCTCTGTCATTCTTAATAAGGAAGGCTTAACACCCTCAAGAGGGGGAAGAACAGGGAAACCTTTCTCTGCCTCATTACCTTCCTATATATAAACCTGTCATCCCAGGGAGCAAAGAACTCAGCTTGTGACTCAAACCCAGACCCCACGCTGTGAGAGAACTATGTTTATCATGTACGTGAGGCTGACTGAGATTTTTATTACACTAAAAAGCAAACCAATGAAAAACAATTGAAAGAAAAGAGCCATGCTGTGTGAATACGAAGGTCTTGCTGAACACAAATTGAACTTGCTATTGATAGCCATTAACTGCTGTTCATTTTAGGTTGTCACAAGAAATATTGGGCTTTCCCAGCCATCATGGGATTATCATTTTTAGGCTTTAAAAGTAAGCCCAAAAAAAAGTTGAAACTATTTTCATAAAATGTTTCATTCTAGTTCTTGTATCAACAAAATTATGTGCTTCCCTTTCCATCCTTACCTTTTAAACTTTCTTCTTTGCTGCCCACAGGATAGCTGCAAAAGTCGTAAAAAAGAATGTTTCAATGTCTCCTTAAGCCCCTGTTTGAACATGTAGAAGGATCCATACTTTGGTCCTGCTTTCTGAAAATCAAAACATTTGACTCCAAGGAATTAGCTCAGCTCTTTTTAGGGCATAGGGTAACCTTTTGGTTTTGTGTAAGCCGCAACTGGTAGCATAAAGAGCGCTAGCAGAGCAATTGTTGGGCCAAGAGATGTGTAGGATAAAAGCTGGGGGCTGGGGGGAGATGTAAGTGAGCATCAGGACTGAAGCTATAAACATTCACTAGGGAAAAGCTGGACCTGAATGGCTGGGTTGATACTTGCTCTACTTTACTGGCATTTCAAGAGGTTCTTGACTCTCTGCTCCCCTTCCCTGTTCCCCTTTCCTGCTTCCTTGGTTTCTGACCACCTCGGTCTTGCTAAATTTTGAACCAGATATTGAGGTGTCCATTCTGTGAAAAACTGAACCTCTGGCAGGAATCTAGGAACAATAATCCTTATGAAGAAAGAACAGGGTTTCCCTGTGTGGCATTAGCTGTGCCGGACCTTGAAGAGAAGGGTACTGACCCAGAGCTTGATTGATTTCAAGCCCCTTATACTCCTTGGTGAAAGTTCAAGGCAGAATGGCAGAAATGGTGTTCCAGCTTCACTTCTCTCATTGTCACTCACCATGCCAAGCTTAACTGGTCAGGGAAACATGACGGCATTTGACATTTCATTCCAGCTTCCCAGTCTCAGCACATTGAGTACCAGCAGCCACGGTGGGAATTCCGCTGCAGGAATAAGGTTGCTGATTCAGCCAAGGGGATGTGGAAGAAGTCAGTGACTACCACAGCTCAGGAATAGGGTGTAAGTAAGTGCTGCCAGCCTAGAATGAAACCCACAAAGCTAAGCCTTAGCTGGCAAAGAAGAGATTGTAACAGCCTGTCTTCAAGCATCCTGAAGTTACAAGCTTTTCAGTAAGTTTCTGTGACAGATAGCTTAGAAGGGCCATGAGAACATAACCATGTGGGAGCTTAAAGCTTTGGATATCCTGCTGCAGTAGCCAAGGAGACCTATATTTTTTCAGCAGTCTAGTAAATGGTCTATTTCAGGTAGGGATAATGCCAGGGACTAGATGGTTCCTGTCCTCAGCTTCCCGTCCTGCCTGGCTCCATCCTTTGCTTGGAAGAATCCACCTGATTGCTGCAGGGATGGATGAGGTGCTCATACAGCAGCTGCTGGCTAGCTGTAGTTAACAGCTTGCAGTGTACTTACTGAATAATTTAAAGTTGGTGCCAGTTTTCCTTCCCAGGCTGGGCTGAAAACTACTGACGATCTGGACTGCTGTGCCTGCAGGGTCCGTGCAGCGGTGGGCGGGCTCTCGGAGAACCCTGCTGTGGGAAGAGCTGGGACAGGGACTTTCCAGCCTTGCCATCCAAAGCCATCCCTGAAGTAAGCCCTCACCTTTTGGTTACCACACAAGCTGTATGATTTCCAGAAGCAGCTGATCTGGTATGTCTGAAAAAAACCCAAAACATTTAGAAACTAGATTTCCCCCGACTGAGGTATGGGAAACACAGCAAACCCCTTGGGAAATGTTGGCTCAAGCAGCTAAATGTACAAAACATTTCTGAATAACATTGAACTGTAGATGTTATTGCTGAGCATATGAGTCAAATATGCTCAGTGTGTCAAAAACGAGTTAGGAAAGTGCTGTAGCTGCTGTTTATGCCAAAGGCTCCTTCAGTTGACAGCTTTAGATATCTTAAAAGCATAAACATTTTAGCAGACAACAAGTTACATTTCCTAAACGAACAGCTTTTTGAAATTATAGAAAAGCAACCCATAAAATGCCTATGCATAATTCTCTTCCCTCACATTCACTTTAAAGCACTTTAGCAAAGTAACTCTCCCCCATTGTGGTAATATGAAAAGAACTTGTTTACAAATTGTACAGTGAAATTTAAGTTACAGGGAGTAGCAACAGGTTTGTAGTGACAGGTCACTTTAGATTGGAGTTTAATTTATGAAGATTGCTTTACCTGAGGCTATGGTAATCTATGCCTTTGGAGTAATTCACCCTCTGCCTCATTTCGAATGCAGTCAAAGACTGTCGTATTTCACTATGACAATGTAATCACAGATCCACATTAAAAAGTCATTATTGTTTAGAATCCAGCTCGGTTTGAAAAACACTTACTATAAAATTCAACAGCCTTTGTAAATTACCCAAAGGTTTACTCAAGAATACAAGGTGCAGTGATTTAAATCTGGAACTTACTACTTTATTGATTATATGGGATTTTTAGGTCACTGCATTTACGGGAAATGATTAGTGAGTAATCAAAGTAATAAACTCCTTGATGTTGGTTCATAAATAATTATGAATTGAATTTTCTTTATCAAGTATTAGATAAAAACTGAATTAGACATAAGACATCTCTTATTTAACTTTTTTTTCCTACAGGATTCTAAAAATCAACAGTGACAAAACCAACCATAAGCATAATTTTCTGATTTTTCTGTCTCTTGTATTTTTTGAACAAGAAGTAACGTACCTTCACAGATATATCTACTGCACTCTTCAGCTTAAAGTTTTGGACTGAATTTAAAGCTTAGCTCCACTTTCTTTTTAATTCTACACTGACATTTCTGGCACTGTTAAAATATGTCACAGATAGATTCAATCTACTTTGTGTTGTATTAAAACCCAGATTTACACTCTAACTAGCATTCAGCCATTTACCCATCACTGTACATATGGTGATTATTGAACTCCTCCTTATCTTTATATTGTTCAAGACCCTTCTTCTTCATAGTTTTCTTCCCCTGCAAATTGATAGAGTTTTAGCCCTGACTGTTGTGCAAGAGTTTAAAACTGTAATAAAAACAAATGGTGCAATGAACCAATTAAAATTGTTGTATATATTTTTTTTTAATTAGACATTTATGAGCTGTGAATTGGATCAGATATTCCCAATGCACATGACATGCTGACGTATAATAGCTGCTTTTGGGATGTCAGGTTAGCTTTTTATGAATGCAAGTAGAGGTAGGTTTTCTTTTTTTTAATTAACTTTAGGAATAATTTTGTTCTCTCTATTTACAATACAGGTAGACACTTCAGTGTTGCTTACTCAGAAGGTTTGAAAGCATTACATTTAGTAGCAGTTGTGTTCAGATTTCAGTAGACTCCCCTTATGTAAAAAGCATTTCTTAAATGGGAATAAGTAGGAAAAAATTAATATCAAAAAGCTTTTTTACACAGAGAGAAGTTCATTACTATGCTAGTGTCTGAACATGCCCAAGAACAAATTCTTTCTGGTAACTGAAATCATGTGGACAATGTTGTGCCTCCTGTCTGAAGCAAATACCTCTGGATTGAAAAACCCTTCTTGCCTCCACCTTTTTTTAACGCTGTGACTAAACTGGGCTTTGGGCAGTTTTTTCTCTCAGACCTTGTTCTCAGAGTTGCTCTGTCCACGTCCCAGTGACACTAAGGATTTTCACTTCTGCACTGTGAGTTGGTTCAGCTTTTAGTGCCTTCCAGCTTTGTGGGCCTCACACTAACAGGTGATCTCCAGTGCTTCAGGCAGTGGTATCGGATATATCACTGTGGAGATTGCCAGCAGTATGTTCTTCTGAAGGGTCACCTTCTATGCACCATATTCACAGCATGTGGTACAAATGCAATACTCACATCTTACAGATCATCCTGCCTTAGATGGCTTTGGGGAGGTCGTGTGTCCTGGTGGACGTGATGCTAGGTCTGGTACTGCTCCTACCCTGTCTGGGTGCCTTGGGCAATCCACTTTCTCTGTCTGTTGTCTATCTGGAATAAAGCCCAAGTTGTTTAAAGTTTTATGTACCTCACTGCTTGCTAAATAATTGAGAAGTTATCATCTAAATAGGAATTAGACTGTCAAGTATTAATGGCAACCTGTGGCCATGGCTCTGAAGGAAGTGGTTGTCTCTTTTTATATGGTATAGTCAAAGCATCACAAATAAAATAAAATTAATAGCTATTTGTGAACTGGAAAAAATAAAATGTGTATATGTGTTAAAAGTCATCAGAAATTGTAGACATTTAAACTAACAAAACTAACAATTGCTGTAAGGCTCCTGTGAAGAAAGAGTGAGCAGAGACACCCATTGATAATACCTAAATAATGAATTTCAATGTGCAATTCTGAAAAGAGTTAATTAAAGAGGAATAGTTACTTTAATCAGGGCCAACAAGCTGTTGTTGAGTCCAACAAAACAACAACAACAACAATAATAACGGTTGCAACTTTCTCATGTGGACCCATAAATGTGTGCCAGAGCAGAGAATCTTAACACCGCCCTGCTGAGCTTTGGCCTTTGTGTAAATCTTCTCTTGAAAACTTAGCAGCAGCAAGGGGCTTCAGAGGAGCAGAAAAGTGCAATCAAATGAACAAGCATCTGAAATGATCTTTTCTTAGTGTAACTTGGAAGTAGCGATTTTAATAAGGAAAGGCTTTATTATCGTTCCTGATATGCAGTCCATTTTCAGCTTGCCAGCATCCTACTTGATTTAAGCAGAAACTCACTCTAATGACACTTCATATTAAATCTCCATGTATAATTCTAAAAGGGTTAATGATGAGGAATAGTTATTTTAATCAATGGTAACAAATCACTGTGGAGTCCAACAAGACAATAGATTCAAAGCACTTTTTGAAGACCACTTTCCCAACAAATAAGAAGCCAAATTCATGAGTTACAGCTCTAAATTACTCTTGTATGAATTGTATGAAAATGGGCTCTTCAACATAAAGGGCAGCATCAGTTCTCTCTGAACATGAAATCATTCTTTTGAATGAATGGTATTCTCACTGGGTTGGAGGCAGTGGAGCTTCCAGTGGCTCTTGTAAGCCAGTCTCAGAAAAGCAGTTTTCCTTCAATTCCCTTTTAAAACAGTTCCTATCAAATAATCTCCTTAAGTTGTGATGAACCTAGTCTTGAGCCTGAACCTTCCAAAACCTAGCAGGATTGGGCTCTGGAAGCAGATTTTGTAAGCAGGCAAGTGTTGCATTCCCGTGGAAGCTGTGGCAAGAAAATAAACAATCCTCCTCAGTACAGTTTGCAATAAAATAAGGTACCACTGAGAGACATGACAAGCCTGCACTTTGAAGAGGTGGTGGCTAATATCTTATTAGCATAATTAGCCAACGGTGCTTTCTTCATGGATATCAGTTTCTAACTGAGGTACAGCTGTTCAGTGGAAGTCCTAGCTCGATTAGAACATGCCATCTGATTGAGGGGGACTAGGGCAGGAGTAATTAACTAGAAGAGGGCAAACTTCTGTGTGTATCTAGCCATTTTTGTGCTATTGCTGTGATAACAACTTTTCCCAACAACAAACCCAGTCACAGGGAGTAGTCAAGAGGAACAGGGAGAAGGCAAATGTTGTTTCAGACCAATACAACAGCTGACAACCACAGTTACACAGTGCTGTAAAGAATAAAAGCACTGGACGAACATTCACCGACTGCTAACGCTGCTCTTGTTCTTGATTTTATTTGACACTAAGCTACTGGGGTTATTACAGTGTTCCCTGTTGTCCTCACACACTCCCACCTGCCACTGCAGGCTCTTCATAGGCACTGATATGATTCATAGTCCCTTCGGCTGCCACTTGCTTGGACAAAAACCCAATCAATTCAAACCAGCAATAATCTATTGTGATTTAAGGGCATGGATGTTCAGACTCAATGTTACTCAGTGAGGGATTGTGAGGGATTGCACCTCGTGCATTAGGATATCTTTCCATACCCAGCCAGATATAGATTAAAATGTGATGAAGCGGAGCTGGGTAAGGGTTATGCTGATTTTATGCTAATGTAACAACATCCTGGCTTGCAAGCAACTGCAGGACTGAGCCCTGAACTTCTCATAGGAGACATGTCGGTCTCAAAGGGCCCCAGTGGATTCCACGCCCAAAGGAACAAGCACATTTGTCTCACATTGGCCATGTGAATGGCTTCCTATACTGTTCATATTACAGGGGGGCTAAGAGTTCCCAAGGCACAGCAAAGCTTACTGTAGCAGGTAATTATATGCCAAACTTTCCTCTGTCATTGATTACTACTTTATTTCCTAGGGTATTTTTGTGTATTTTTTTTCTCCCCAGGCTTTTCTGCTCCTTGAATAATATAATGCTTACATCAGTTTTAATGAATGTTGAAGACCTGCCATGTACATAGGATGCAATACTTTCACGTGGCTTATGATTGGATTGATTGATATTCGTTTCTGGTTTCTCCCTTTAAAAATAATAATTAAAAAAAAATTTAAAAGTCCTTTGACACATGATGTTGATAATATTTCATGAATGCCTGCCTGGGCATAAGGTTACATGCAATAGACAGGATTAGTTCCAGCATTCGTTCATCCAAATCTCAGGAATGATAGCTTAAACAGTTAGGTCAACAGTCTGAGTGTGTCCTTTGGCACGAGTTAATGTTCATTTGGGCCTTATCTAAAAGGAGCCAGGTGTTAGTGTAAATTGGCAAAATACTGCTTAATCCCATTGATTTAGATAGCTTCTTTTCCTTTCTTTCCCACAAAAGGAAAAGATGAATGAATTCAAACTATGGAGATGATGGACTCCTATTCAGAGGCTTTTGGACAGATTTAGCTACAACACTTCTTGTACATGTCAATAAGAGCATAGGCTAGTTTAGCTTCTGTGTTTGCTCTGCACTGGACTCTTATGTCATCCCACACCCTCTCATCTATAGCTAACATTTATGGGAATGAAAAAATATAGAAAATATCCTAGGATGAATTATTAGAAAAATCTCCCCTTTCCTTCACACGCAAGCAACACGGTGGGAATTACAGTGACATATGCAAAAGAGAAGAAAGGCCAGCAAGACCCCCCCCCCCCCAGCACTCTTCTCTGATGGATTGTTTTCTATGAAGCAGCCTTGGTTTTTCTTCCAACTCGGTGCTCAGTGACTCAAGATTTCCTAAGAATTTGATTCTACCATTGCCAAATGCAGTTGTTTCTGGGAAGGAAAGAAGCAACTATTATTTCTGCAGCACCTGCAGCATATATATATACAAGAAAGAAGAAAAAAATCTATAGACAGGAAAGAAAAAAACTCCCAATGCTATTAAAACAGTGAAGAAATTTAAAATAATCAGAAAATAAATGGAATGGGGAAATATCCCTTCCTACACATGTATCATCATTAATGACCCTGATGCCGCTTCTCGCCTTCCCTCAGCCTGGCTGTGCAGTATAGTGCAGTGGCATGCCAGGGCTGGATGTCCTACAGCTCCATCGGACACTGGGGCAATAGGGGAAAGTTGTCTGTAGTTCAAAGAATCTGGTCCTGAAGCTCTGCACCTATACCATAATCATTTCAGGAGCTTAGCTTCAAACACCACCAACACCCAGAGTGGGCAATGTCTCTGCTCGTGCTGGGGCCAATTCATCACCTGATGCTGTGTCCCACTGATGCACTAGCTCTTCTGATGTTACCTCTCCATAACAGGCTACGGTTCACAAGACCTCCACTTACAAATAGTCAAGCTAGAATGGCATAGTCTCCTTTAAAGTCTCAACCCCAGAAATACTAATTTGTTTAATTTCCTAATCATTGAGACTTCTCAGGACAGTAAGGTTGAACATGTGCAGTAAAAGAAGCAGCAGATTAAGGGTTAAAGTATTGGTCAGACCTCTTCATTGTTGGCTTGTGAGAGAAGCTCAAGAAGCTACAGGTGAAATGAGGTACATTGGAAAGTAAAATATACAGCATTTCTGACTGTCTTCAAGTGTCTTATGATAACGGCAATCTGAAAAATAGAAGGTGAAAGGTCACATTTTTCCCCATTTGAGTATTTTGAGGCCAAAATTTATTGGTTTTAATTAGTGATGTAGAAATGCAAAAATTAAAAAAAAAGTCAACTGGCAACGTTCTTCATTGAAAAATAGCCAGGGAAAGTCCCTGAGAGCTATTAATTAAGTTTCTAAATATGTGAACACCCACACATACCTTAGGGGAGTGGAGAAAGCAGTTTCCTGCCAGCTTTAGCTTCAATTAATTTTCCCATTTTGCACCTACAAGTTTGCCAGCATAAATATTTCCTGGGGTCATTCAGTCAGCAAAAAGTAAAAATGGCAGCAGTTGGTTGTCAGTCAAATCACACACATGTTTTCTTACTTGCCTTTACAAACATTTCTGGCATTTCCAGCAATTGAGAGGCACGTGTTTTGGATTGCTTTTGCTGCTATATGTTGAAAATTTACACACCACCTAGAGACTTCTTGGGCCAAATCTTCAATATATACCTCCTCTGAAAGCCAGTATGAAAAAAATATGACACTAGATTGACCACTGACTTGAACCAATGCTGCACTTCCTATTGTTTTTCTCTTAATGGGATTAGTGCTGCTAAGTCCCATGGCATGTTAACAATTTGCCCAGGCTGAGGCTTTCAGCTTTTGCTCTCCTGAGAAGGACTGGGATGAAAAGGGTATATCCTGGCTGGATGCTTCTAGTCATGCAACCCCATGTTTTGGACAGAAGTTAATGCTAGCACCAGAACTGGTGTTGCACTCTGTCCACCCCCAGCAGGGAGAGGGCTGGGGGCACTTCTCAGCCTGAATTCTGGCTTCTCCTGCCTCAGAATGTGTTGCTGAGGGGCCTAATTGCACAAGGACTAATCACAGAAACACATGCAATGTGTGTTAGTAGAGACTGCTGTGATGTCTTATTAGGGCAAAGCTTTCTGATAGGGGCAAACACACTGTCCCGTGTATAAAAGGTGGAAATTCTTTGCAACTCTCCCTACATTTGCTTTTCATTTTCATTCTAACTACTGGTTAAGTAATAATGATCTGGGCAGAGGGCATTTTCTGAGGATTGATGATAAACTGACAGGCATTTATGGCCAGAGGTGTAGCCAAGGGTGCCATTAGTCCCAGCTGGCCATTAATCCCTGAGAATGCCCTGTGCTGAGGTCGCTATTGCTATTATTAGATGAAAATGAGAGCCAACACAGGAGTATGGATTTTTTTTTAATGGGTGATGCTGTTATGATTGGCATGTGTAAGGTGCTTCTAGGCATTAGTGACTTACACATTAGGTAGTCCAATTGCCTGAATTATTTGCACACTGCATGAAGCAGGTTACTATAATGAAAATGTTTTAAACTTTTTAACTTTTTCATTAAAAAAACCCTGTGCCAAGCTAACATAGCTTTTCAAAACTGGAATTCCCAGCTAAGCCTGTGTGTTTCAAAATAGTTTCAGAAGCAGCATGTAGGACATGTGGATTTCCTCACTGGACCTGCCACCCATCATGAGGGCTACTCTGGTAAAATCTTCAGAGCTCACTAAAGTTAGAACCTTGAATTAAGGAGTCCTGATTCAGAGGGTTCTGGTTTTCTATATGCCTATTTGAGTGAACTCCCTGTTATTTAGACAGTCCCAGAGTAACAGGGTCAAAAAAGTTAGCAGAATTCCTAGGAAGCAGCCTGGAGTTAGCCAACAGGGAACGCGATGCATGAGGAGCTGCTGCCTCTCTCTGGATGTAGGACATTACACACAACAGCCCTTGAAAATCCCTTGGCATTCTCTGCTAGGAAGGCTCTCCTGAAAACAGCTGTCTACCCCCTTTCTTGTAATAGCTGGGTGGGGCTTATCCTCTTAAACCAGATGTTGCGGTGATGCTGAAACCACTTCTATTTTATTCTATAAATAGTCACTGGTTAAAATAAAAAAAAACCCTGATCCTGAGAACAGGGAGAGAAGGCACGGTTAAATTCTCCCTTGGTAAATTATGGCTGGTTAGTAAATGGACATTTCTCGTAATCAGGGTTTGAAGATCCCGAACAGGGGTAGGGGCAGAGGGGCAAACAGCAGAGCTAGTTTTAAGATATGTCTTCATGGCTTCTTCAAAGGAAGTATATTGGGATTTCCTGAGCTTGAAAAGCCCTGACTGTTTAGTAACTCCCCACGAAACTCTCTTCCAAGTACTTTGTTGCATCCACAGTGACTTCTAGCAAGGACTCCCATGTATCTGTCACTGACTCTGTGAAGAACTACATGCTTTTTTTTGCTTTGGCCTTGGCTCTCAGTAGCTTCATTTGATGGCCACTAGTCCAGTATAGAAAGGGGTAGTGACCACTCAGTCTCTGTCCAGCTTTTCCAGCCTACTCAGGCTTTTCCAGACCTCTCACGTTCCTCTGACTGTCTCTTTTCCAGGCCGGAAAGTTCTAGCCCAACGGAGCACTTCTTGAAAAAATATCTATGAGTAATCCCAAATTATAATTTCATCTGACTGTTTTGAAACTTGTTCAGGGTCAGCCTATGCAAAGGAAAACACCCAAACTTCAGTGTCAGATTCTGCCACTTCTGTGTATGAAATCAACGGAACTGTTGGTATGTTAACAGTGGCGGAAACATACACTTACAAAGCAAGATATGTGTTACCACTCATTTGTTCTGCTCTGGTAATGTGGCAAGGACTACTTCTAAGGTGTATATGAACTGTAATGGTTAGGGCCCAGTGTAAAATCTGCTATCTCCCATAGACATACTTCAGGTGGATAGCAACATGAATTTTGATCTTTTCAGTTTTAATAGTCAGTTCTACAAATACTGGTCATGTAAAAAGAGATTCCAAGGGAAGTTTTCCAACACTGTTCTGTCCTTTTTTAAATTTCCTTTTGGTACCTTAATCTTTTGAAATGTGCCAATCTATCTGAAATGAATTTGTCTGACTTCTTAGAAAACTGAAGTGCCTCTTTTTCCCCATATTATTTCTAATGTAGTGAAGCAGAGTACAATAGTATTTTAGGTAGAAAAAAAAATATATGCTTGAAAGGTTATTTGGCTTCTTTTAGTGCAAATCTTGGTAATAAGTCTGAACTGAAGCACTGCATGACTTGGCTTATTTTGCATACATATTAGTGCTATATAATAATAACATATCAAGAATCTATCTACACCCTTTTTTGAATTAATCTTGTCTACAAGTTGTTTCACCCTGTGAACAGATCCATTTGTATGTGTATAGGATGGTTTGACATAGGAATCTTTTTTCCTTCCTAATGTGTGTTTTATTCTTTGGAGAATAGAGCCTTCAAGAAGCAGGTGCAAACAAATGTAATTTTCTCAATCTCCCACCTGAAGACTTAATAAAAAGAAGGAGATTGTGTCTACTAAGTACTATGATGCGGAGAACAATGAAGATACGCATGTTGAAGGTTTTTCTGTTGGCATGGGGAACACTGCTTTCTGTTGTCAGTGAAAACAGGCCAGGAAATCCCTTTGACTGGGGTTGCAGTGGCTTTGATTTTTGACATGAAGCACTCAAATAGTGAACAGCACAGGTGGGTTCATACTAGGAAAGTGAAAAATCTGCCTTCCAGGGTACCGCAGCGCTTTATTGGAAGGGGAGGTGTCAGTGTGCAAATACTGGTGATTCAGGACTGCCTGTGTGTGTGTGTGTGTGTGTGTGTGTGTGAGACGGAGGATTTTGCTGCGGATTTTGCTCAGGTTGCTTTTCACATATGGTACATAGCTTTGTTCCATAATTTGCTAGATTTGGGTTTTCGTAAGTGAGTCGCACTCTCGGACCTGGTTTGTTATGCAAGTCATGCCTGATGGCAACTCAGGGAATCCCATTAGAGGAGAGCAGGCTCGTGGACATTTTTCACATATCTATCGATTGATGGGATTGCTGGATCATTTAAAATGCTGATCTAATGAGAGGTGTGACGATACTCTTTACAGTACCTGACTTTCAGCCAACAAAGTGAAAATTATGACCTTATCCTGGAAGGCTCTGTGATAAATATCAGATCAAGGAGAAGAAGCTACAGCTGGCTACACCTTTTTATCCCAGGCCTATAAAAGGTTTTGCACACAACACAGCAACCTTAAGTCAAATATTTGGCATTACACTCTCTCAGCAGTGAAGCAGAGCCTCACCCAAAGCAATTGGCTTATATTGATTGGTGTCGCCTGGCCCGTCACACTCCCCCGCTGTGAAATCCGTTCCACTGTCTCCTTTCAATTTATTTCTCCTCCATTACGTCAGTGTTTTGCAACCATATGCATTCTTACCCTGAATATGATTATTAAACTCAGATCAGGGAGCATGATGTGTCATTCAAATGCTTAAAGTGAAACAATTGAGTCCTAAAAAGCTCATAATCAAACAGGAGATGGAGAAAAAAGAGAGAACCAGCAGGTGAAGTGAGAGGTAAAATTGCAGAGCAGGGCTGTTCCCAGGACTCAGTGGCATCCCCTGTCTCCTCAACCCGTTGCAGAGGACCCAGAGGTTTGGTGCATGACCAGAGCCGCACGGTTTCTCTCCATTTTGCCACTGCTCTGTGGCAAAAGTCCTAACTCATAATTCAGAAGGAACATGCATGGTTAACCTGTTTTTAAAATAAAAACAATGAAAGTAAAAATTTCCTTTACAGACTGCTTTCTTTGGTTGGGTATGAACATTTGCCATAGTGGGGAGTGTCATCACAATGATATCTTTTCCATTACTGTCCAAACAATATGCTTTCCATCTCGAGCATAAACCCAATGTCATTCCTTCATGGACCACAGGGAAAAAAAAGGAAGAAGTAAAGCAATTGAGATGGCAAGGAAAAATATGCATCTTGTATAGGGATTTGATCCAAAAGTAATACTTTTCAGATAATGACAGGGAAAACAGTATAAATTCTACAGGGACACTCCTGATTTCTGGCCTAATTCACAAAGATTACTTGCCATAAGGTACCACTTGAGTAATGTAAAAGAAAAGCACATAGATATGATGTGAAACGTAAGCAGCTGACTCCTTTATGTGGCAGTAAACTGGGGTAATCTATCCCTGTCCACTAATGTTTATAAACATATTGTAAACAAGCATAAATGAACAGCTCATCTCTCTGGAGGGACCAGATGCATCCTTAACACTGATTAAGTGTTTTGTTCTGCCCGAGTGTCTGGCAGAGGTTTATGCTCCAAAGCAGAGGGAGGGAGACAGAGTAATGACAGTCTCATATTCTCCTGGCTCTTTAACAGCTTTGGGGGATTCAGCAGGCAATACAGCATGTATAATTCTAGTGATGATCATTTTCCAGAGCGCACCATGGCATGGGATACATTTTGCATGTCAGGTTTTTAAACCCGCTTCCCAAGTCTCCTATCCTGCAGAGAAAACCAGAGATGCCCAGAAGCAGGAGCAGCAGCTGCCCTTGGGGAGGTCCCCTTGCCCACTTCCATCTCCTTTTTGATACCACCAAAAAGGTCTAAATGCTGAGTCAGTGTCATGATAACAATCACAAATACAGCACATTCTCCTCTTTTTTTGTGTGTCGGTAAGCTGCCTCTCACTCTCTAGAGGTCTGGGCTCTAAAAACAGCAAAACTTTCATTTTTGAAGCTTCCCACACAGAAGTCAGGGTCGGGAATGATTTAAGAAGGCACCTCTTTCATGTCCTGCGATGCTACAGTCAGTTCCTACCATTTTGTGGGTGTAATTTTAAGACCTGGATTTTATGGGCAGTTGTGCACTCCTTCTCTCCCTCCCCATTAATTACAGCTGCAAATGCAATTCATATGGACTCAGATGAACTCTTTGTTGGGTAGCAGGGTGAGGATTTGCTGCCGTCTGTGTACTTAGCAGAACAGAGATCAAAAGATCTGAGTACAGCTATTTGTTGGTGTGAAATCCTCAAAGCCAGCTCCTAGAGCTTTCAAGCGAGAGCGCTTTCTTACCCGAGAAGACCAGTCTGCTGTTTCTGAGAGCTCGGCTGGGGAACCTTCCTCTGCTTTTCTGCCAAAATTCCCTGCAAGAATGGAAACTGGTAGGAAAGGATGAAAGATGGGTCTGTTTTTTCTAGAAACACAGAGATTAGTGGGTATGTTTTATATGTCTAATGGTTATTGTTTTATTCCTTTATCTTTTAGCCAGATTTGCTTTTTCACTACTTACTGGTAAACTCTAAGCAATTTTGTTCTAGTAAATTAATTAAAACAATGCTTGCAATTGACTTATTTACTTGTATTATGTTGCCTTTGGTAATAGGCAATTGTCACAGCTGACAGAGTAGATTTTGTACTTATTTAACTTGCCCATATACTCTTACACTTTTAACTAAATACTTGAAGAATTTCAAAAGCCATCAGAAGGTGTGCACAAATTGTAAGTGGCAGTGTGTGAATGCTGAATGTGTAAATGTGTTTATGTTTTCTATTATAGCAGCTACCTCTATTTGGTCTGCTGCTGTGTACCTAGTGTGTCTTTATTTTAGGGTAAAGATGTCATTACATGGTCAATCTATTATTGACTGTGTAAATAAGACATAGCTTTGCAAAAAAACAAGCTAAAAAAAAAAAAGTCATTCCTGCAGAGTAGTAAAACCTGTATCTCCAAAAATTACTCAAAGTATGTGAGCAGTGCTAGTGCTACATGGATGTGTAAATGGTCCCTGCTGCCTTCGAGTCCTCCACCCACGTGCTGCTTTGCTGATCGCCTGCAGGGTGTTTGGGCAAGCCAGGAGGGGAGAAAACTGAGTCACCAGCTCTGAGTGGGACCATCAGCACCCCCCCACACACACACCCCCCCACCCCACCCCACCCCCCCCGACTTCTTTTTTAGGCTGAAAGAACAGTGCGGTTGACCTTAGGACACCGCTTCAGGTCCAGTTTAGGTAGAGCCTTGGATTGTTGCTCCATGGGGCAAATGCCAAATGCTGGGTTTTCCTGTTGGGGGTGTAAAGACCCATGTCTGGGCTGAGGCATTTGGAAGAAGAGATTTCTAAGGGGAAGCATCTTTCTTTTTTTAAGTGAAGTATCAAGGGAAAAATTCATGGCACAATATAATCTGTTTAAAGATGCAAATGATGTAAACAGCAAAAAAGGTCAGGAAGATTGATAAGAAATTTAGGAAAGGTTTCGTTCCCCTCAGTGACACGGAAGATGGATTGCAGTATAAACAACATTAACTGCTTATATTCTCCTTTTCCCTTTCAGGCTAACACATCATTGCTAATGAACCTGGTTGCTCCTTATTTATTTGCACAGAAGTTCTGCTGCACATATTAAAACATTTTTTCCCTCACTGTGGATATTTTAGGATCTATTAGTATTAATGATCTACCTCTTCACAGAAAGAAAAACTCAGTGAAAAAACCCCAACCCTTGACTCCATAACATAGAGAAGTAGATCCTCAGGACAGCTGAAATGTCAGAAAAGCATTGCCGTACCAAATCTGCAGTCTCCTCCATTTGCAGTTTCATTGCCATCTCTTTTTCCCCATCAGCAGTCAAGCAAGTTTGGAAATAAAAAGGGCAAACTCCTAGACACAGATTCGTGAAGTATCTCTGCAGGCTGTTGCTGGCAGAACTCTAACTGCATGCTCTCTGGGGACACTGGCAGGTGACGTGCAAGCTGACCCATAGCATCTGGGCTCTGGAGTTTACACCTAATGGTCTCAGATAACCCATCATCCATACATGGACCAAAACTCACTGCACACTTTGGAATCTGTATTCAACAGCCTCAGTATTTTCTGAAAACGGCTGTACTCCTCACCTAAAATAACAGGCATCCCTATCCAGACAGAAACAGGATGGGACAGAAACATGGAGACAAGAAGAATGGAAGTGTGGCTTTCAGTGTGAGAAACAGCACATCACCACCTGGCTGCGCAGAAGAGAGCTGTGCGACTTCCCCGGTCATTCAGAGTGCCTCTGTACACAGACAAAGTGCCTCTGCAAATTAAGAGCTCTTGAGTAACTTTAATTTTTGTTCATAATTCAGGTATAACTGCAAGGAAATTCAGATGCCTGTGCTAGTTAGGATCATTAATTACTTCAGTTACAGGGACAACACAGATATGAATTGCCTGAAAGCAAAGTCTGGGTCTGTGCACGTTTACAACCAGCAAGTTAGCACCTAAGCAGAGTCCAGCCTCTCCTGATAGGAGGTCTTTCCAGAGGCTGGGAGAAGCAGCAGGCAGCAGGAGAACACCCTATATTAGTTGTTGGGGGTCAGTTCCTTGGATACCGTACTCATTCTCCTGGCCACAACTAATTTTGATTTCCAGGCAGAGCCTCTAGTCTATACCTCATGTCTGGACTGTAGTTGTCAAAAAGGGCATTTTTCCTTCCTCTGGCATGGCCCAGAACAGGTATGTAATTTCACGTGTCTCCTCAGCCATGACATGTAGGTGAGGTTGTCACTTGTAATCTAGGGAGGATGCTTTTCACAGTGAAAGCAGATGAAATGGAGCCTTAAATTTCTTGCAGACTTTAACGCATCAGAGCTGAGAGCTGCTGCAAAGTGCTCAGTGAGTTGCCCTGCTCCCACAGGGCGAGTTGCCTGTGCTGAAGGAACATGGTGTGTTGTAGTGCTGGAAGGGTCATTTTTCCACTATACCTCTGATCAGCAGAGCGTGAGGAAGAAGAGGAGAGAAATAATCCGAAACCATATGAAAATGGGTCAGATTTCTATGATATACACACCTAGAAGCAATTGCTACATTAATTTGTTTATTGATTTCCTCCTCTTCTGGCTATTCTCCCATTTAACTATTTGTTCAGCTTGATTTGTGTTATCTATTGCCATGGAGAGTCTTTGCTTTAAAGCTGCTTTTTGGCTGTTTAGAAAATAAATAAATGAAAGAGGTTCTGCCATGCCTCACCGGGTTACTACACGCTCGCAATGAATGACTGTCCCTAGAGAAGGGACACAGCACTCATTCCTACGCAAAAGAAAAGTAATCCATGCATTTTGTTGGCTGGGTTGACTCTTCACTTTGTCTGGAGAGGTGATGTCCGTGGGTCAAAGGCAAACGTGACAGAGGAACAGGGGTGTCTCATACTGTTCAGGTAACAGTGCTACCTTCCAGCAGGATGACCACATGGATTGGCTTGTTATGCACAGCGTCTGTGGACTTCCACGGAGCCACGGCTTTCACGTCAGCTACAGACCTGAGAAGCATTCGAGCCTGTCCCGCTCGGGAGCCTTGTTTGCTACATCTTAATTTGATCCTTCCTGGAAAATGCTCCTGGTGACTTTAAACAATGCAGCCCATGTTTTCCTGCCTTGCTTCTCTTTCAAAACATTGTCGACACCCCCTGCCATTTCTTTTTGATCCATTCTTATTTAGTTCCTGCTGTCGTTTGTATGTGTAAAAGACAATTACTATAAAATATCTCACCATGTAACTTTCCGTTCACTGTACAATACTATGCGTATGACAGGTTGTAGGGCATCTCACTCATGTTAAGCTGTGGATTACCCACTACTGTTACTTAATGCATATGTAATGAAGAAAAAATCAGGAATGAGTAATGGTTATAGCTGATTTGACCTTACTTCGTACAATGTGAGACCATTTCTGGCAATCGTGATCTCATTGTAGCTTTAATGACCTCATCTAATTATTGCTAACTCAAAGACCTTTAGTACTTTAATGTGAGCCAGAAAACGCACACCAGCAAACTAATGAACTCATCAGACTGTGCTAGTCTTTAACCAGAAACAGGGATTCATTTGGAAAATTAGAAAAAAAATACATTAGGGAGAGGAAGCTTGAGATTATTTCACATTTATTTCCCTGACTTGAAAGAGGAAATCATAATGACATTGCTGGAGGAAAAAAAGAAATGTAGATGAAAGTAATATTACTGATTGTTGTAAACTGTTTAGTTGAGTGAAAGGGATAGAGGAGCAATGTGTTACAGTTCTGGAAGGAAGCATGGAAAGGCACATTGTTTATTTTTGACAGGTACAGCTCATCTAGATTAGCCTGTGAACACAGGAAAGTAAATATTAGGAGAATCACCGAATTTAGGAACAGAGGAGCTACTGGAACACCCACCCAAGTATTAAGGCAAAGCAAAAAGAGCATTAGTTTCTCCACATGGAAGGTGTAAAATGCGGCCATTTACCAAAATATTTTATTTTCATATTCTCTCTCATTAAGCACAAGTCTGTTAATGAACACACTTTGCTCCAATCTGTTAAAGAATCAGAAATCTGTGTTTCCCACCAGCAGGTAGAACAGGTTATTACAGTCTATTAAACTCCCCAAATCAATGTTTTGCCCCAAAATATAAAAGTAGAACATCAATATCATAACACGGTAAACTTTAACAGCAGGGCACTCACTGCATATTAATCAGCTTTCAAAGAGGGCCTGAAAATGTCATGAGAATGAGGTGTCTTACGACATTTCAACTCATTTCTGCTTCTGGCCAGGCAAGAAACATTTAGAGAACAGGCTTTTGTACAGCACGATGGTACTTTGGCTCCCAGTTTGGGAGAGTACCTGGGAAACAGAGTTTCCCTCACATGGAATACAAGATAGTTTTGTCACCTATTTTTTTTGGTTTTCTGACTTTCAGGTAAAAATGACTTTGAAATCTGGTTAAAAAAAAGCCCTACATGGGAAATTCAAATTCATCTGCATCTAAGTATTTTGAAGAATTGTTTAGAAAACACAAGCAAATATAAGCAGCCATGTTCCCTGCCAGCTCATTTGGTGACTTCTCAGCACCCACATGCTGGTATGGGTCTCTCAGAAAAGTGGCTGTTCTCACAGTACTCTCACAAGATGTTGGAAATTGTGTTTGGCCAGTACCGGTACCCATTTTAAGAAGGCTCCTGATTTCTTTGTTACAATTCTCAGCTGAGCTTTATGAGGAACAGGGAACCCTGGACATAGTGAGAAAGGCAGCTGCCAAACTCTGAACACATGGTCCCACATTTCCTAGATCCGTGACTGGATCCCAGCATGCCCAGGGAGTGGGGGGCTCCAGGGACCACAATGCCATCGTAGCTCATGGGGCAGAAATGCAGTTCCAGTCCATTCTATGGAGCATTTTGATGCATTCATTTATTACCCCAAACGGGGACAAAAGCAAGTTCTAGCAGATCAAAATCCTTTTAAAAAAAAAAATCACTTCATCCTGCATGACTCATTGTTTTATCAATAGTTTTCTTAAATGCTTAATAGATACACTCAGTTCTTGTAATATTGCAGATCTATTGAGAAAAATATTAAAATCAGTCATGTTCTTAGCCTTCCGCTTCCTGGAGAAGACCAAGAATATAATAAAATAGGACAATTTAAGTTAAGTTCACCAAGTGCTGTAGACAGTTTCTTGAAGCAGATTTCAGACTTGATCAGTCTTAACCGTACTTATTTCATACTGCAGGCAAATGTCCAACGTGCATTGATTTCAGGTGGAGCAGAGTTACACAAGTGAGTCTTGAAAATCCCGCCTAACCTAACCACTAATTCAGCTTCACAGCCCTCCCCCTGAGATGATAAACATCATTACTTCACAAACAAACAGTTTTCCATTCCAAAAGAAGACACAGGAAGAATTTATTTGCTGAAAGGGTCATTAGGCATTGGAACGGGTTGCCCAGGGCAGTGGTGGAGTCCTCATCGCTGGATGTTTTTTAAAGTCATGTAGATGTAGCGCTTAGGGACATGGTTTAGTGGGGGACTTGTTGGTGCTAGGTTAAACAATTCGACTAGATGGTCTTATAGATCTTTTCCATCTAAGCAATTCTATGACTCTATGATTCTTTCTTTAAATTTTGACCTACTCTAGTGAAGGAGGGTGCTCTGAACCATAATTTTATTCGGGGCTATAGTATACTCATGCCACCAAGTAGGCAGATGAGCAGTTCTTTGTTTTGTTAGCATACAAACCTAACCTTGCAATTCACAATCCCAGGACTATTCATACACAATCTTGCACTTTTACTGATACCAGCAGGTTGAACAGTACCTGTTTAAACTGCCTGTGCTTAGAGGTTCAGGGAGAAAGTGGTTAAGAATACCTGAAATTTGCCATCACATCCTTTTTTCCCACAGGTACCTGCACTGCTGGAGTTTCTCATAAGCCCCAAGCACTGTATTGATTTTTATCAATTGAAAATTTGGCCCTTACACTCAATTATAGAAAGGGATACATCTTCAGAGTATCAGGAAAAGAGTACATTATTGATCTTTTTTCACTGGTGGTGCTTTCACTCCATTTTTCAAAACTTATAGTCTTCTGTTTATTAAATAAAGGCAATCGCTGGCAGTATTCCCAGTTTAGACACATAATTAAACATGAAATGAATTGGCTTTGGAATACAATTCCCAAGCAATTTGCAGTTTTAATTGTACTAAATTGGTAAAAATCGAAAGTTCACCTTTTGAAAAATACAAAATTATCTCCTTCCTCCACCAAGAGCCAAAGTGGTCCTAGCAACAAGAAGAGCTGGCACATGATTTGAGTTGATTGATTCAGAAAAAAAAAAGGTGAGTGTTCGAAGGTAATTTCTTTGAGATGAATAATTGTTTATTCTAACTCAGTCAAAAACTGATTTGTCCACATGGGGTTAGTAGGGATGTGGGAAAAGAGCAACTTGCAGGTGGAATGGGCTTCAGGGGTTAGTTTCTTTTATTTTGCTCTTTGCAGAAGTGGTAAAACTGGATGTGATCAAACGATCCGTGTTGCTGATAGCAAATTCCTCAGTGATTCACTTCTGCTTGTGTATGCGGTATATCCTAGAGCCCTCTCTGACTGTTTGATTCAGCACTTACTGGAATCAATTTATAGGCTGCCCCTTTGACTCCATTAAACACATTCTGCACCAGTTGGAGGCACTTGGATGAAACCCAGTGTACTGTAACTCTGTGTGTGCGTGTGCATGCACATGTGCATGCATGCACATGCAGACCACTAGTGTCACCCAAAAAATCTCTGCAACTCTTCTGCTCACCTGCAAATGGGACAGGATGCTCTGTATCCCTTGGGATATTGTGTGGGAGTTGTATGCTTAAGGTAGTAAGGTCCACAGACACAGCTGTAACAGAGTCCTCCAAGTATTTTCAGGTTGTTGTTTTTAGAGTTCAGCTCTCCCCTCCTCTGTATCCCATCTCAGAAAGGTTAACAAGTGAAGAAAGATGAAAATTAAGCCACAGTTGCTTCCAGAGTGTTTTATCTCTAAGCAAACATCACCTGCAATGATGATATGAAGAAAAATACTAAGCCTCTACACTTCAACACATTACTGTTCTCAGGGTACAGCAATTTCTCTCCTTTTATAGTAGCAAATATAGATGTTGCTTTAGTAACAAATTCTGCCTTAAAAGCAACATAACCACCTTTCAAAAAATACTGATCCAAGTGCTGACACTATTACGGGAGAAGAGCTTTTTATTTTTCACTTTCAGCTTGGCAAACCTCTTCGGCATGGGATACTTCCATCGGCACCCAAGGAAAGGAAAGAAAGAGCAGGGTAGAGAGGTAATTGGCCTGTGCTGTGATCAAAAGCAGTAACATACAATGCAAAAATGTCCCTGCTTTTTAAGCATAGTTCTGATGGATGTGAGTATTCCTGCCCTCCCGCGTATGTCAGCTGTGACACTAAATAGAGAAAGCATCTCAGCATATCAGGTCATGATGTGTAAATTCTCATTTGGTTTGAAAGAATGGCTGTAGATGAAGTGTGACTTTTGACTGCACTCTCTGATTTGAGCTTCCCTGCAAAGTATTCATTCCTACCTGATGTACTGCACTACATTGCACAACTTCAGATAGCATTCTGAAATGCGGTACAAAGTAGATACAAGAAAATTAATAAATAGAGATTATATTTTCTACCAGTTAAAAACTAAAAAGGAGCACAATCAGGGCAATTCTAGCAATTGCATTTTCCATACAGACACCACTGCATAGCAGGCTTCACAGTTTGGAAATTCAGTGTGCTTTCTTTCTCTTTCTAATAATTTTGATACAATACTTCCATTCAATCCGTTCCCAATAAAAAGAATTTGTGACATCTGGGCAGACAGAGTATTACCTAGGATTTTACAGAAATAACAAAATCCACAGAAGTTTATCTCCTGGTTATCTATAAATGAGGTGAAACCATGAGAGAAAATACAGATCTGAAAACAGAGGAGAGAAAACTGAGAGTAAAAAATTGCTTGAATTTTAAAACTGATGATTTACATCTAGAATAAACAGTATGTGCCCACCAGAATATAATATTACACTGATGTTTTATTGTGAGTTTCTTTTTGTGATTACTTCTAGTTGTCATGTCTAAGACTGTCTCTGTCTTGCTACAGTTTGGATGTGGGGCAGACAATGTGAATGTACAGTTGGACAACTTATCAAACTACCTATGTTGACATCACACTGTTAAAGACCTGTGGAGACAAGTCCCTTTTCTGCTGAGACCTGCCATTCCCTCTGTGGACCTAACTATGAAAGCAGAGATATCCTCATTGGGGATTAATTCTGTCCCTGTTGCAATGTCTCACAGACTAGAAAGATCTTATTCATCTTGACCACAAAGTGCAGGTGTTCATTGCACTCGTGGCAGCGCAGTAGTTAAAATTACTATCACCCTGTCTTTCACAGTAGGAGCTCTTTAGGGTAGGGTGGAAACATCCCTACCCACCCTGCCTCCTTGCCTTTGTACTTCTATTAACTGCAGTAGATCAAAGTACGCTTTCTTATTCATTTTTAGTTGTAATAGGACTCAGGAGTGAGTTGAGACAAAGGATGAATATTTTTATGTATAATATCAAAGTTTGAAGAACAATGGAAAATGTAAATATAACCCAACAAGGACACTTTCTCTAATAAAAAACACAATGGAAGCACATGAAAGCAAACAGTAAATACATAAAAATCATAAAAAAATAGAGGAGGAAATGAGGTCACTTAAGGTGGTTCAAGCTCTGATATGCAGCATGGACCATTTCGCTCGTCTGCTGTATTTAGGAAAACATCCACTTCATTGGGTGTTGCAAGATGGATGACTGTGAGCCTTGTTCAGGTTTGAAACAAGTCTCAGATCTCCGTAACAAGTGTTGCCTCTGATTTCAACAGGATTGCCTCTGATTCACGTTGCTGTGAGCAAATGGAACAATTAGCACCAGACAACATCACCACCTCCTCTCACATGGTTCCTGATCTCGCAGACAGTTGTGACATAACTCATCTTAAGCGTGAGCCCTCCATAAAAGCTGTTTTCATAACTAGAGTTTTGCTTTGAACTAGCTTCTGTCATCGTAGGCTGCTTCATTAATTCTGTGAGGCAGGCAACAGCTAAAGTGAAAAAATTTCAGCAACATCATTGATGTCTTATCTAGGTTACTCTCAAAATGCTTGCAGCCTTCCACTTTCCACTGGATGTTTAGTATGGTTGTAAGACAAAGTGATGAAACAGTAAAAATATAATATTTTAAAACTGTGCAATCATAAAATTATTTCTGATAATTTCTAATTTCTAATAATAAAATATCATATCATTACAAAGTAATAAAAATGTAATAAAATTGAGTTCTTAAGAAGATTTAAAATGTAATTGTGACTTTTAATGTTGTAATAATTATACAATTAAAATTACAAAATCGCATATAATAATTAAAACAGAATCTCCTGCCATGACAGCATCAGATTCTCACTGCATCAGGTTCATTAAGGAAGCCTCTATATACAAAAGACTAATATAAACTCAGTCCTCCTTGGCTGAATTGTGGGGCTTGATTTTGATCATACTTAGATGCAGTGTAAATCAGACTGCTGATTTCTGACTGACAGTACATCCTTTTCCATTGCTAAATTTGCAGTCAGCCTCACTCATCTTTCCCCACATCCTATGTTATAAGCTTGCCCCCTTTTTTTTTTTGCGTTAAAAGATCTGCAACCGGACTGATGGATAGCATCTGGGGACATTCATAGATGTTTGTGGTATCCAACACACACTGCTTTGCCCCAGTCCCAGAGTGCTTCCATTAGCCAGCTCTGAGTCCCCTGCCTTCCAAAAATGTCACAGAGGCAAATGTGTGAAAGGGCTGCAAGACTGAGATATTCCACTTTGGAAGCACTGAAAAAAATGCAGTCATAGAAATATACCCTGTCATGTTCATATTGAATCTTTTATAATTTGGACTTTCTGATAAAAAGGGAATTTTAGGCCTGAGGTGGAAAGGGGAGTGTATAAAAATGCAGCTATAGATTCTTTATCAATGTCACAACTTCAGCAACTGTCTTTGATAGGTAAAAGTACACGTGCATGCCAGACAGCATTTTCAGTCCATTAAGGAATCAGAGTAGAAAGAGTCAGAACTGACAGCCCAACAAACAGAAAATTTTGCAAAATCTACCTGTTCTTGCATATTTCTTTGACCATTGTGGGACTCAGAGGATGATTTTTCCCTTTCCATCCTCTGAACATAAGCTCCTAATCAAACACATAATCTCCATTATGTGGTTAAGTCACATATTAACTAGCGTAATGCCTGATAATCCAAATTATTTTTTTCAGTTACATGTACCAATTCCTTACATTTAAGTAGAAAAACTGCTACTGTTTCAAATATGTGCTTCCAGAAATATATTAGGGTTCTTAAAACCCTAAAAGGATGCTTAACAACACATATCCAGCTACATAAATCCACAGGGATGGAGAATACAGAAGGGAACCAGGGCTTTTGGATTTAAATGACCAATTTTGTCAGTGAATCAATTTCAGCAAGAAAAGTTGAGAGTTGAGGTGAAGGTAGCTTTAAGGCCTATTTAAGACTGTAAAAACCTATTTGTTCACCTTCTTCATGCAGTCTCTGTCTAGTATTTAATCTATGTTCATTTTTGTGGCTTTCCAAAGTGTAGGTGTCACCTATTACAGGGGAAAAAAACCCAAAACATTAAAGCACAAGGAGGTGAGTTATATCTACAAAAGCCAAGAACTTCAGAGGCTGAAGATCTTCAGAGGCTGAAGATCTGTGATGACATTCTTCCAGACAGGACCTGACTGTGTTTACAGATAGCAGCTTTGAAGTGGTGTCTGATTAAAATAAAACAGTTATGGGCTTCACAAGGGGACAGGGACAGACTCACAGGCTGGTTCGTATAACCGTACCTCAAAAGAAAAACCACAGTTAGCTGGAGAAAAGGATGGGTGGGAATTCACTGAACTTTCTCCGGTCCTTCTTGACTTAAGTGAAAATTTAATTTGTAGAATGATTTCTCATAAACTGCAACATAGGTATGGACATAACCAGAAGGCCAAGAGGTGTTACTGTGGGAAGGCAGGCCAAAGGGAAGCAGCTCCAAGGATGTTTAGCTGGTGGGAAAAGGTCAGTGACGAAGACCATGTGTTTACATGCTGCTCAGAAGCTGCAGGTGTCACAGCCAACATTAGAAATTAGTGCTGGGACAAATACACGCTGTGGAAGACTTCCACAGATCTGCCGCAGTGTGCAAGCTCTGCCCCGTTTGGCTTGTTTTGTACCTTGCTCCCGCTAGCTTCATTTGGTCACAATTATTGTACTGCCAGAGACAACAGATGGTGGGTGCCTATCCCCTCTCTCCACTCAAGTCACAATTGTTTGAATTTGTACTCTGCCCTCTGCAAGTTTATTCTATTCCAGCTTGAAGTCTCCTGATCAACTGTCAAAAGTCATCCACAACTTTGATTACACATAAGGAAAATTTCAGCCACAGGTCTGACTAATATCTAACACATACGATTAGTAATTAAGGTATTTGAGCGCAGGATCTCCTGAGAATATAAATGAAAGGAATGAGAGTTTTCAGAGAAGAAACATCTCAGTCATTGTGATCTTTACAGCACCGTGAAGGTTGCATTCATCAGCTTGGCAACAGTCTATCTGTACACACAAAGTGGGGAAAAGAAACCTGTCCTATGTATCATCATTGCCTTGTACTGAATCTCCTTTACCTACTGCATAAGAACAGAGGGCTATTGGAACCTCACATTGATGAAATAATCATTTTTACTGTCTTTTGGTTTTGTTCCTCCTTCCAAAGTCTCCTTGGTTGAAAGACATGGGAAAGAAGTGTCTTGGAAATCATGTTACTGTGAATTCTTCACCTTAGATGTATGCTTTCATCTAATCGGAGAGCTTTATTTCAGACAATGCTTTGGGCTATAAAAGATACAGCATCTTGTGATTACAGAATCTGCCCCTAACCTCCCAATCCGCTGTTCATTACCTCACATTAAAAACAAACAGAAATCCCATAGCAGGGAAGAAATCCAACCATAATTCTGACTGATGCATTTGTTTGCTGGTTGAACCACGGATGTGTGGGAGACAGGGATTCAGCCTGCAGACATGGAAACATGGAGCTTTTCTCCTCCCTGTGTAGCAAAGATTGTGCTGATTCTGCAGGGTGCTGAGACACGCAAAACAAAACTGGAAGAGATGTTAGATCAACCTGTATGGTCAAGCAGTTACTGCACAGAATGGGGAACTAGCATGCCTATGCTCTCTTTCCAGTTCTGCTAGGGACCTGTTCTGGCTTTGGGCAGGACACCTCACCTCTATGTGCCTTGGTTTTCCCTTCTGAACTGCAAGCCATATCGTATTCTCACTACTTGTTCTGGTGCAGTGCTTCCCCATTGAATCTCAGCTTCAGCTGTGGCTATCAGCTGCCATCATCCGTAATAGTAACTACACATAAGTGATAACATCTCAGAATGTCGACTCAGGCTTAATGGTTTGTGGGTGTGTGTATGTTTATTAGTTCTTGTTATAGTGCTTGTTTCATAAGGAAAACCTATATACTCTGTGAAAGGAAGAGTTTTGGTGGGGATGGGGTGAAATTAAATTAGTCATTTGATGCTGTGGAAGCATGTAAAGCTAAAGCATAGCTGTTTTCTCAAAACATCTGACAGGACACATAAAATCTCCAAATATGTTTACAGGAAAGATTGGTCAAAAACAGTAAAAAAAAAAAAAAGATACCTGCTGCTTGTACTGTGCGCGCCAGCCACAAGAAGGGAAATAGACACAGCTGTGAATGTCACATGGAGATATTTCATATCCCCAACACAAACCCACCTGCCTCCAAGCCACCATGACCCTGCTAGGCAGCTGGCAACCATTTCATTTTCTGCAGTAACTCATCAGGGGAGCCATGCTAACCACTCACATACACAAGTGTGGAGCTCTTGACTCCTGAGGACACTGGTCGTAAACAGCCCAGCTGATGTCAATGGCAGTTGGGTGCTTGAATGCGCAGGAGTCATCCTCATATGCTTAATGCTCCTTTGACATAGAGCAGTGAAGCAGTCACCACAAGACAAGAGGTGGCACAGGGGTGGCCAGCAGCTCCCTGTCTCTGTATGCTTCCCACCCTGTCCGTACTCCTGCACAGGACAGCAGCTTGCTGTTAAAATTAACAGAGGACAATGTAAGCCAAAGTCACCAACCCTCTTCAAATGTCACTCTTTTCAGAAGGGAATAGTGGCAGATATGACAGGAGAAGCAGACAGACACTTCATAGTCCAAAAAAGCAAAAAAGACTTTTCTATGGTTCAGACAGGCTAGACCTGGCAGAATCTAGCAGTTTGGTTAAATCCAGAAGTTTGATCAAAGAAACAAACTCTGAACATGGACAGAAATCTCTCATGAAGGTTTTTCTTTTGTTCTTAGTGAAATAAACTATATTAAGATGGATAGAAAGGAGAAAACTAGAGCTTTATACTGTAAAAAAGTTTTGCATTAACACAGTTAAATTCATAGGTTACGACATCTTCCCTGCCATGTGCTATGAACAGCAACAGAGAAATCCAAACAGAATTGACCAGCTCTCTCTGTTCATTCACAAGGAAAAAGACATCAGCAAAAGCTCATTTCTCATAAACCATAATTTTTCCAGTCAATATCTTGCTACAATTCTAATCATCTTGAATACATACACAAGAGGCATTTCCAGCTCAGCCAACATGATTAAGTAATAAAGCTAGGCATAAGAAGTTGTGTAGTGTTCCCCATCCACTAAGCATATTGGAATACAATTAATTCTCATTGTCAGGAACAGGTTTTTTTATATATGCACATACATATTTTCTGAGAATAAGAAGCAACACTGTGTTATATTCCAGTTACTAAAGTCTTTCTCCTTAATTGAGAAGAATGTTAGAAAATAAGCTGATACCAGCCTGCCCCTGTGGCTACCGTTTTATTTAGACACAAAGTAGTTTATTTTAATTTGTAATATTTAATGCACAGTGGGATTTTAGAAGAGACTGCTCCATCCTTCAAAGAAATAAATGACATGCAGCAAAAGAAAATGTTTCTATGACTGCTTTAAATCTCTTGGGAAATGATGAGTTGAAAGGTACTATTGTCCGAGCATTGATATATATTACCAACAAAGAGCTGGCTCCAGTAGGTCACCAATTACATCAAGGCAACAGAAATGGCTATTTAAGTTTCAGTCACAACTTCACAGCATGAGCCATCTCACTGTTATTTATTTACTCTAATATAGTTCTCAATCAAATACCTTTTACTTGTTATATAGGTACTCATATGACTCTCCTGCATACTATTCTGCTGAATGGCCTAGAAAGACCTAACAAATAACTACAGGTCAATCATGTACTTCTGCCCTGGGGATCGTGATTTAAAAGATCAGTATCACATCTTGGTCTTTCTGCTTGGACTGTAATTTTAAAAGCAGATGACATAACAATGCATGAAATGAGTTTTTAAAATGGAATGAAAAATCATTTTCCAATACACTTTAAACTGCCTTTCTTAACTCCCACACTCAGGAATTTTAATGGCACAGTGCTAAGGGGCATATTCCTAGCTGATGCTAATCATTTTATCTTGTATTTGTTTCAACAGTGTTTATACCAACAGTGGATCTGGTTCAGCAACTGCAGCTACAATATGTTTCCCTTAAATATTTCCTCTCAATTCCCCACTCCTTATTAGCATTGAAATGTCATTTATTGAAGGAGGTTAAGGATTTCAGAAGCCTTCATTTGATATGGGTTAACTCCATGCAAGTTGCGGTCTCCTTGGCAATATTTTTGATTTTCAACTTGCACATCAGCTTTCATGTGAGCCAGCTAGCGTGCACTTGGCTCCTTGTCACTTCCAGCTCAGGAAATTAAATAAATTAGCATTATTGGATTTTTGTGGCACTTTACATCTCTGCTAGATCAACTAAAGTTCATGGCAAAGACAGCATACTCTTGAGTGAGAAGATCTCTCCACTTGGGCCCTAAGCCCATACAAAATTATAAACTTGTAGGCATACTCTCTCTTGCACGGAGGAACTGTTGAACTGGATAATGTCTGAGTAAGAAACTTCCCAGGATAATTTCATGGGGACATGGGGTTTAGTTGTCTTTACCATGCCAATGATTCAGTCATATTTACCATTCCAGTTGCATTCTGTACCTTCTATTTATTGCACTTTTAGTCACTATGCAAACTGACAGCTTGCTACTAATAAAACAGGACTTGGAGCACGTTTCATCCCTTGTGCCAAAATGTGCTGTCTATATAAAAAGATGGACAGGTGTAATAGTGCAGTCCTGGATGCACCAAAAATGTAGCACCAACCACACAGATAGAAGCAGGACCTTTTCCAGAGTGGAACCAGTCCTAAGGATTTTCAAAAAATGTGCTGTGCAAAGGTATTATTACAGAAAAAAACCCCGTTATACAGAGGTTCAGATAAAGGTATCTTCAGTACCCAAAGGAAACTCTGTGTCCCTGAAGGAAACTCTCTGACTTGCCATGTTTGTGCAGGGTTTTCTTTCCTCTCTGCTTAGTTAGCTTTGGTTTCAGGCAGCGCTTTCTGTTTTTTTGCCAAGATTTACTTAAAGTTGCCTTTATGACCAAACCTACTAATTCACTCTGGCAAATCAGCACTCTGTGGTCCTCTGCCCTGGTGCAGAGGTAATTGTCCCACTGAAGGCACACCGTAGAGCCATTTGACCTCTTGGCAATACCCTTCTTGATCAAAAGGGTGAACAATCACACCCTTGACAGCTCCCAGAGGACCAAACACTCCTCCTGAACTGTTTAATCACCAGAGCCCTAGTTCAAGACACAGAGTGCGCCACAAAGATGGAGGGCTGGTCTCTTTTATCATCTGACTATAGTTTTCAGATGCCGGGGATGAGACTGACCAGGCAAAGCAGCAAACACTGGATATGAGAAAAAGGCCTGCAATGAAATAGGACAGACATTACTTCATTACCTGGCGAGGGCCAGTTTCTCTTGTAAGAGACTCACCTACCAGCCTGACTTTGTTGTGCTGATGCATCTGTAAATACCTTACCTCCAGGCACCCCTCCGCTAGTAGTAAATCTAGAGCAGAGGAGCCCCAGCATTGATATGTGGGTTATATCAATGCTACTGCTCGGGGGTACACCTGACTGTGCCCGGCGGGCCTGGCTGCTCTGTCCCCTCTCTTCTGAAGGTGCCAGGTCAGCACCAGGTGTGTCGAGTACTCTTGGGCATGGCCCTTGGACATGCCTGCTGAGATCAGGCACAGGCAGCCCATCACCCCTGTGCCCACTGCCCTGGAGACCTGCCATGGTCCTGCAGCTCCAAGAGAGCAAGGGATGGTGGAAAGGAGAAAGGAAAGGCAGCAGTGGCACCGTGTGGAGCCTCTTCCAACTGAGGAACTGAGTGGGAGGTGACTGGATGGTGACAGCACATTTCTAAATCATATTCTATTACAAACTGTTTTCCTAAGAAGGAAGGGACTCACTTAGACCATCTACTGCAGGAATTTGCTTTCATTAGGACTAGATCCAGGCTATTATTGAAAACGTATGTTAGTGGAATGTTTGTTTTCACACCTGCCTTCAGAGGAAAATTGTCAAAGTTCCACCAGGAAAACTACAGAAGTCCAACTTTTCCCGAAAATCTTCTGAAAAGAACCCCACCACCCTGGATATGAACAGATCAGTCATTTCTGCAGAATATCTCAATGAAAGCATCATCACCTAAGTTTTCCAGAAGGGAAATGCTGTGCAATTGTCATCTGGTTTTGATCCCCTGCCTGGTATCCATTCAGCTGAGGAGTCGTGGCTCCCTGCCTGGTGCTGGTGGGCAGCAGTGGGAGATTGCACTGCTCCAAGCCACTCTCATGCAAGCACTGGAAGGAGGAGGGCTGGCCCATGATTTTGGTGCAGAGTAAAACCCATGTGGTACGCAGCCTTGCAGCTCTAGATTTCTGGCTCACTGGCCACTCCATTGTGACCAGGGGTTTTAGTAGACGTCGGAGGCTAGATTTATTCTCCAGCAAATCTCCAAACACGTCGGTCAGGTGTTACTGCGTATCACCTGAACTCTCTTTTGCTTTAGAGACAGCAAGCCTCCTCTAAACTTTCCTAAGTTTATAGCAGACTTTTCATAGATTTTGGATATTATTTTGTTTAAACTCCCTGCTGGCATTTTAAAGACTCTGGCAACTCAATGGAAATTTCTTCAAGATATTGTTTAACTGCCTTTCACTTAACCTGTGCTCTTTCAGGGCTCTCCACTGTTCTTATTTCCATGAAGAGCTCTTCTATGCCCTGAAGCAACCTCCAGATTATTATACTGGTATACACACACTGCTAATGCTAAATGGTTCTTTTCACTTGTGCACATATCAACTAATCAACATTAGGGACCTGCAGTCATCAATCTGAAAGCCTTGTTTGCCATCATCACCGCTGAGGCCTATAGATCAATAAAAAGATGATATTCTTTATATAAAAACCAATAAACAAGACCTGTCTGAGGCTTACATATGGTTTCATTCATTCTAATAAAGCATGTGCATCTCTTATGAGCTTTAGCCCATCAGATTTTGTAAACTGCTTATTCACTTCAACAATCACTGGCACAAGGATATTGTTGTATCCAAGTCTAGGTCAAGCAAGACTTACTTGATCTCATCCTATTTCCATAATAATCTCTGTCATTTCTCTAAGAATAAGAAGGTAAGGGCACTTTTATTGCTGCAATAAAAACAGCAAAGTGATCTTCTGATGGCACTTAATTAGATTCATTTTATCTTCTTTGACTGAGCATGACGTACTGTAACCCTTATTTATGAAGTAAAAATGAATGTCTTATGGTTCCTAACACAATTGAAGAAGAAATTACCGTGGTATTCAGCTTAATCTGTGTTTGTATCCGACATAAATGATCTTAAGATAAATTACAGGAAATTATTTTCTACTCCTGGTAACCATAACAACAGATGAGAATTGGTTCTAGTTCAACTTACTGACTGTTTCTGAACTCTTCCATAATGTGTAATAAAAATTATAAGACAAAAGCAATCCACAGGCTTTAATTTTGGTTTGTATAGGAACAATTTGTGAAGCACTGAAAAGTAATTTTAGGTTTAAGTTAAGCTTCAGTCTTTCAGGTCTCCATCAGATGTAGAGCAAAATGCATTTCTGTTCCAAACTGCAATGACGTACAAATCATGTAATGGACCTCCACAGGGAAGGAACACATGGCAAAGCTTAACAAAACTGATACCTCCATGAATTGTGCAGAAGTGAGCAAATTATGAGTTTAACTGAACAGGATTTTAGAAAATACTGCAGATCTAAGCAATCCCTAGAAGTGTCTTTGAAGCAAGACAGTACGAACAGGTAGTGAATACACCACCAAGACAAGCAGATACTAAAAGGAGGGATCTGAAAAGCTTGGAGGCTTTAAAGAAGTTGAGTCGAGCAGGGTAGGTCACTGTAATGAGTGAATTTTCAAAAATGAAAAGAAGTCCTCAGTGCACAGGGAGTACAGATCAGAGTTTTGAAGAGATTTTGAGCTTTTAATTAAACAGGTCTTTAAGTATCATACAGTCACAAGATAATTTGGATTGGTAAGGACCTCGGAAGATCCCTAGTCCAACTTAATGCTCAAAGCAGGGTCTCCTATGAGATCACACAAGGTTGCTCAAGGCTTTGTCCAGTCAGGTCTTGAAAACCTCCAAGGATGGAGACAGCAAAACCTGTATGAGAAACCTGCTCTACATCTTGACTGTCCTCATGGTGAAAATGTTTCTCCTTATATGCAATCTGAACATCTCTTGTTTCATTTTATGCCTGTTTTTTCTTATTCTCCCACCATGCCCCACTACAAAAAGCCTGGCTCTGCCTTTTCAATGATCTTCTCTTAGGTACTGGGGGGCTGCTATTAGGCACCCTGAAACCACGTCTCCTCCAGGCTGAACAACTCCACGTCCCTCAGCTTCTCCTCAGAGGGCAAATGCTCCAGCTCTGAGTATCCTGTTGGTCTTCTGCTGAATTCACTCCAGTTTGTCAATGCCTTCTTTGTATTTGGGACCCTAGACTAGATGAAGTATCTAGATGTGGTTTAACAAGTGCCAAGCAGAACGGATAATCACTTTGCTTGATCCGTCTCTTGTGGTGATGCAGCCCAGGATGCTGTTTGCTGTCTTTGCTGCCCAGGCACACGGCTGGCTCATGAGTCTGTGAAGATGCCCACAGCCATTTCAGCAGAGCTGCTCCCCCGCCAATCGGTCCCCAGGTGAACCAGAGCTGAGGATTAGTCCTTCTCAAGGGCAAGACCTCATGTTCTTTAACGCTCAAGTAGCAAAACCCAAGGCCTCTCCTGAACCATGCCAGACCACTATGGCCTTGACTATGGAAATACTGAGATCCAAGACAGGATCTTCCCCTGCTTTTTACAGGTTAGCTGTAGGCACCTGTCTGTATGACATGATGTAAAAACTTCCTGGTAAGGTTGGACCTGTCTCAGTATCAAGCTATATCTCATACCATCTATTAGTCCCAGTCTTAGAAAGGACTGGTGACTAAAAGGAGCCTGGAAAACATCTTCGACTGATGTATGCTACCTCAGAACATCCCTGTACTCTTTTTTCCTCATTTTTTTTTCATCTCATTGTTTTTTATAACTTCAAAATGATGCTCCATGCAAGGTGAGGGAAAAGGTGGTTTCACGTTTGCCCTTCCTCAGTGCGCAGATTGACCGAAGACTGGCCCTAGGATTGACTGTGGCTAGCTAAGCAACACTCTCAGTTGCTTTGGAGTTTGTAGCCCACCACCTACCTTTCTGTTAGCAGTGTATTGTTGGAGCACAGGGCGTTACAGTCACCTTCATTCCTTTCTACAAGGCCAGTCATCCATTTTTTAATTCACCTTCAATCCAGCATTTCTGTTGGACTTGGCAATGGTGCAGTTCTGCCAGGTCATTAATCTACTCAGCCATATGAAAATCAAAAGCACGGATCAGCTCTGAGACAAGAAATACCTGACAGTACCCATGAGTTTTGGCAGAAGAGGAGACGATGGCAAGAAGTTACCAACTGTTGTTTCCCCTCAGCTGAGCCTTTGGATGCAGCAATTTTGAGACGGGGAGAAGAACATTTTTAAAAGCCACAGGGTAAGCAGCAGAAAAAGGGCAGAAGTGTTTTGGGGGGCCCTTGGTCAGAATAATTTGCTGCCCAGCATGTGCTAAATTAATATAAATGCATCTGTTGATACAGGATGATAGGGAGTGCAACAGCCTTTGACAGACATGCAGGCTAACAAGTACTAGAGATAAGTAACAGCTCTTAGCCAGAAAGGTTGCATTTTCATGCATCCACAGGTTATGTTTACACATTATAGTGAGAAAAATCAAGAAGAACTACCTGCACTACAATTCAAAATGTTGCATTGATGTAAAACCATGGTGCCAAGGCTGAGCAGATGAACCTCTGGTATAAAGAGAATTGGCAGACTAGAACCAGACCAGTTAGAAGTGCTATGGTTACATGGCAGAATCCCTTCTTTCTGCTGGATCCTATAAAAATCTTAATACAGACGGGCACTTCCTAAGCTGATCCAGTTAGGCTAAAGAAAAAAAAAGCCAACTAACCAGTATGGAACAGCCAGTAAGTTGAAGAATGTGCAAGAACTCTTGGCTGTAGCGTGGTACAGGAGAGGTAAATCGCAGCAACTTGTGTGTTTGAGGGACTGTATGACGCTTTATTTTGATTGCAGACTGTAGATGACAAAATGAGTGCCTACCGCGTGACCTGGCAGGCAGCAGAACAGTCAGAATAGATCAGAAAGATGGCACCATGGCAAACAATTTGGATCTGGGTTGCCCTGGCATCGTGCACTTGGAGGTTAGACCACAAAGAGCACCGGGTGTGTCACACTTTCTCATGTGTTCTGCTCCTGTAAGGGAAATGTATAGCAGACCACTCAAGTCAGGACAGCCCTTTCAAGTTACTCATTTACACCAGCCGCGGACCTAATGCATGATTACTGAAAGTCAGTAAAGCTAGGTCATTTTACATCAGTTTACATCAGACCATTTGCAATTATTTCTTTCCTTTTCGAAAAACATTTTACAGATAATAATAAAATTACATAGCAATTAAGTAGTGAGTCATTACACCCTTTGGAAGCAATTCAATAGATAGTGAGGCAACATCCATCCTGCAGTGGTTAATTATTTGGCTTAAGAAACAGGCTTTCTTCCATGGAAGCGTCTGAAGGTCACTGTATTCAGTTAGAGTATGTCTAATCCCAGCAGATCAATGCATAGAACAATACAGTCTGTGTGTGCAGTCTTCCCTGCAGAGACACATGGTAAACCATTGCAACAAGACAGGAAGGAGGTGCAGCTAACATTGGAGTAATCGGATTCACTCTCTCTTCTTATGCAGTTCCACTGAACAAATTCAAAACCCACTAATGTCAGGTTATGATCTGGCTTAGTCTTCATATCTGTCAATGAGCACAAGGTTTAAAGAACTTAATTCTAAAGTGCGGTTAAAGAAACTTGTGTCTATCTAGCATGTTCAGTGAAAAAAAGTTGGAATCTAACTTTCTGACATACAAGCAAGAGCAACAACAATATCACAGTTAAAAAATTGACAGGAAATTCTTGATGATGGCAACGCCATTTTGTGATTTATAAGAACAGTTGCATTCCACCCTAATTTCCCAACTGAATAGCAGATGCTCTTCAGTAAAAAGCTGTTACCATTTTATCTGTTTTACAATATGTCATGTATATTTTGCCAATCATATTTTGGCTCTCATCACAGTGTCTGCTGTAATGCAATTGTAAGCTTGTTTAATCAGTTCAGCATAATCTGGTGCTTTCAACACTGCAAGCACGCACACGCACGCACACACATGCAGATCATATATTGCCCACGCTATTCCCTTTTGCCTTGTAAAATAGAGATGCATCGCTCCATCCATTTGTTAGGCAGAACTTGCCTTTGAAGGTCTGTCTGAAGTTCTGCTTAAAATGGATGGCACAATATGCTACATGGTTTTTTACCTGGCTGAGCAGCTATTCATTAAAAAACATGGCCTTAATTGGTGTTGCCTCACATTTGTTTTAAAGCAGATTATTAAGTTACACATAGCACGCTGCACGCTGCTGCTTTGTAGTTCAAAACCGTGAATCAAAAAAAGCTACTTAAACTTTGTACCTGCACAAATAAGGACTTTCATCTTCACAAGCTTAACAATTTATCCTTCCAAAATTCATCCATCAATCTGTAGACTTATTTCCCTTGAAAACACCCGCTATTTGCTCATTCTGTTGCAAGCTCTGGTTATTTCCAAGGCTGCTGACACCAATTTACATGAAAATTCCCATTTCACATATCTATTCACAAAGAGGCACATCCAGCTTGAGCTGAGTTCTTTCTGTGGTACAGAAATGTTACAGAAGATGGCAGCTGGGTTTTGTGCCTTCTCAGCTCTTCATTTTTTTGCTGTCACCCTGTTATTCCTGTGATGGTTGTTCCTGCTAGCCCTCATCTGAACTGACCACGAGGGTCCATGGTCAGTAGCTTTTACTGGGCCTTGCACATAAAAACCCCAAGCCAGCATCAATAAAAAGCAGTCCTCAGCACTTTTTTATACTGCCATTACACACTGAATGCTTTTCATTAAGGGAGAACTAGAAACTTAGCCTTTCACTGGATATCACATCTTCACGCTCATGGGGTATAACAGCTCCAGCAAAACCCCTCTGATTAACAGCACAAGGGGCGGTGATTTCAGACTTCTTCAGCAGTAAAGGAACCAACACACTCACTTTAACATGTTAGGTCTCCCTAGAAGAAAGATTTCTGACCAAATCTTTCACAGTGATAGAAGGTAATGGAGGTAGAAGCTCTCATTGCTGTAACAAGGGCTGGTGCCCGTATACACTGTAGGACACTATCTTTGCTTGGACTGCAGAGGTTGGAAAGCTGCTACAGCTTGTGCGCGGGTGCTGCACCACTTGGCTCATCCCAGAATACGCCTTCCTGAGCTCTAGGACACCTTTTTTGGTTCCTGATGTACTCAGTCCTCGGCAGTCAATAGATGTGAACTAGGAGCTGGCCAGGAAGCATGACAAAATCTCTTTGAGAACTGAAAATCCATGAGATGTTTGAAAAGGAAGAGTTACAATAGAAACACAGCTTTATCCAGGGACATGTCCATCAGTTGACTGAGGTTAGAAGAAAAGAATTTTCTTTCAGTTAATAATGCAATAAAACTGCCTCTTGGTAGAGGTCACAAGAAGTTTCTTCCTCCCACTCCATTCTTGAAGAGACTCTGTAGCTACAATTTGTGCATCCTTAGTTCAGCTAGAGATGCAGACCCTCAAATAGCCCTGCAGGGATATAGCTCTAGGAGGGTGTGATTGCTGGTTTATCCATGTGAATGTTTTGGGGAAGAGCTACCTTTGAGTGAGAGGTGCCCAAACTTAGACATGGAAGGATTTAGAAAGAAATCATTGCCACCAATGGCGATCTGCAGAGCAGGAACAGGAATACTCAAGAGAAGTACCAAGCTCAGAGCCCAGATGATTTTTAGAAGGTGAAGATGGGAAAATCATTTTGACTACATCAAAAGACAAGGGAGCATAGTGCTGAGACTTCTAGAAATGGGAATGAAGCTGGGTAAGTAGCAACAGAAATCCCATGCAATGATTTCTTTTGCCTCCCAAGAAATGTTGGTGTAAAAAACTTAGTGGTGTACACTTTGCCTGTGAGGCAAATTTTTTAAAAAACCTCATATTGTTCTTGAAGTGTTTATTTGTGCATCCAGCCAGAGAAGAGGAAACTCCCCTGTAATTTCCTCACCAGTTATAAAAAGCTTATCTAAAGTAGAGAATGAAAACTAATTCAAGATGATGCTATCTGCACTGGAGGGAAAGGTACAACCGCACAACCCCATAGACTTCAGTGGGCCAGGAATTTTCTTCCTTTTCCTAAGAAAAGAATTGAATAGAGCAGGTCAAAAATATCAGTCAATAAAAATAAAATAAGGTTAATTTTAAAAATTGCTACCAATATATTGCCAAAAGATATCATATACATCTTACATTATATTAGACTGTAATGTAAGTATACAAAGTGCAGCGCACTTATTGAGACCAAATCCAATATCAACATTTTTAACATAGTGAAGTCACTGTAAGCAAACAAAAAAGGTTGATAGTTATTTCTCTGGCTGTTCCAGTGGCATTTTAGACAAAAAGCTTCCCCAAGAAACTCCATTTTGAGTGGGTGTGTTTTCAGTTCTGCAAAGTAACAGTGATTTCACAATTTATTATCTCTAGAAATTATAATTAAAAGTTACAAACCTGTATTTTTTCATTCTTCTGTTTATTCAGGCTTCAAATCAGCAGAATACCTCAGAGGCACAGATTTTCCCCCAACCAGCTCTCACAGCCATACCAGAGTGTTTTGTGCTGTTTGATGCCTAGTGAGATGTCACCTTATTTTCTGGGGCACTGAGAGGAGGAAGCATATTCCAAAGTCTGAGAAAGTACTAACAGTTTTCAAAGCAAAGGTGTCAAACGAGTAATGTATTGGGGGAAGCAGATGGAGGTTCCTTTATCTCAGCCGTGTTTCACCTTTTGAAACAGCAAGGAATTTGGCCCAAAGGCAGAAGTGCCATTTCTTGCCTCATAGACATTTGTTCCCAAACCACTGAGAAATGCTTTTATCTTCCTTGTGAGATAATTACAGTGCATCAAAAGGCCAAGAAGGCACTGAACTACACCTGACTTGTTGCTGGGGTTTGATATTTTAATGCAACGTGTTCCACTGTTGCTTCTTTCTTTGTTTCATCTTTGCACTTCAAGCGCTGTCATCTTGGGCGAAGCATCGTAATGCAAGGCTATTTATTTGTGTGCTGGAGGAACTCTGCCAGGCTCATCCCTCTTCCTCACCCCTCTGAAAAAAATCCTGCTGAAGACATAGGTCAAACTGACCCTTTCAGCTATCTCCCATGGCCTCTGGAGGCTGCTGGGCTTTCTTCTCTTCTCCCAACATTTTGCATTTCTCTTCTCCGCTCCCAGCATTTTGCATTTCTTTACAGATCTTCCCAACCATTCACATTTCTGAATTGCATTCAATACCAATTTCCAATGAGTTATTACTGCACTCTCAGTTACAATCAGTACAACAGCACACTCCTATCAAGACTTTCCCGGAGGGCTGCAACAGCTCCATCCTTTCAAACAGACAAGGAAACACAAGGCACAGTGATACGATTATAGTTTGCATAACAAGCAGAGCACACCAGCTGCGTGGCCACTATCAAGGGTATTGTAGGAAACTTAGCAGAAGTGAGCTATAGGGTTTTGCTATTGTGGCTGTGAGCTGATCTGAGTCATGCAGCCGTAGTGTTTCCCAGCTTTGCAGCAAAAGCAGGGCACAGGGCTGCTTTGTGCTTGCGATAGATCCTTGTGCATAAAGGCCCCAACATATTCCAATATGGCGGCGTTAAATCTGTAGAAAAGCTGCTTAATGACATATTTTGCTATGAGAATCTCCTCCTTGTAAACCTCTCAACAGAAGGAAACAGCTGCATGATACGGCCTGCTAACTATACCACCCAAGCAACTTGCAGCTTTTAATGTGCCAGGGAAAGGTCCTCATTCCCTCCATGCAGGTGGGAGTTGGGGTACAGGCAGCTGAAGCCATGACAAGCGGAGGGACTATAAGCCCTGATGTGGAGGAGAAGCCGCTGCCCTTGCAGCACACTGCTGAATGTGCAAGAAATCAGACAGTAAAAATGATGAACAGGAAAAAAAATGTATGCTGGAGCCCATAAGCAATGGTGAAGCTTTTGTAGAGATCAGCTTGGGAGGTACTTTTTTTATTTAGTTATTACATTATCTGTATCAATGACCTGTATCCGCAAACCATGTTAACAGTCCTGGAGTACAGTCAGAGGGCGTCTGGCCTCTCAGCTACAGCACTTTTGCAGAAGAAGGAAAAGGCTAAGGACATCAAGCTGCGCTTACACTCACGTGGGAAGAAATACTCTGGCTCTGTTACTGAGCCAGACGGCTTCGGTTCTCACATCACTGCTCATACTGCTGGCTATTTTCTGAAGCAATCAGAAATGCTGTTGTACCATATTAGCTCCTCAAGACAGACAGTCAGCTGCTTTCTAATTATGAGATACTGCTTCTTATTGCAGCAGGGAGATGGGTTTCTCCCAAGCAGCAAAGCACCAGATCCGATCACTCCTGTTTACTGTAGAATCCAGACAAACACTTTTAAACATTGTAGGTATATCTTCCTTTTATATTGAATGGATGTGGCATAATCCTACCAGGCTCAGCTTTGCTGTCATGGAATTAAAAGCAGAATTGTACCCTCCATATGTATTGTATGGATACCCTATATACTCATTTTAATCTCCAGCCCACATGCCTTCTTTGCAAGTTAATGTGGCATGTTTCAAGGAGAAGTGAACGGAATCATGATGTTCACAAAATTCTCCTGAGAGTTTCCACATCAGATAAGAAAATAAAGACCATTATCTTGGTCCTGAGGTCAGTGACAGGTAAATCATCACATTCAGGATCCTCCCTCCTCTTGACCATGTATCGTGATTTAACCCCGTTAAACTCCTCCCTTCTCCCAGTGGGATGGGGACGAGAATTGGAAAAAAAGTAAAACTCATAGGTTGATATAAGAATGATTTAATAACTAAAGTAAAATAGAATACTAACAATAATAACAGTAAAACGTATAAATCAGTAATAATAATAAAAATGAAAAGGAATATAACAAAAAAAAACCAGAAAAAAAATCAAGACAAGTGGTGCACAATGCAATTTCTCACCACCCTCTGACTGATGCCTGAGCAGTGATCCACTCCTCGAGGCCAACTCTGCCCAGTTTATATACTCATCATGATGTCCTATGGTATGGAATACCCTTTGGCTAGTTGGTGTCAGCTGTCCTGGCCATGCTCCCTCCCAGCTTCTTGTGCACCTGCTTGCTGGCAGAGCATGGGAAACTGAAAAATCCTTGACTTAAGATAAGCGCTACTTAGCAACAACAAAAACATCAGTGTGTTATTAACAGTATTCTCACACTAAATCCAAAACACACTGTACCAGCTAGTAAGAAGAAAATTAACTCTATCCCAGCTGAAACCAGGACACGATGCTGTTTGGCTTTTGCAGAGTGAACTGAACTCGCAGAAACGTCCCAGTGGATGTCCCTGAAAGTTGGATCTGATCCATAACTGTTTAAACTACACCTGTGAATTAAAGCTGCTTTACACACAACCTCTAAAAGACACTAAACTGCAGGAATGCAAATAGATGATGGCGTATGATGACTTTAAATTATAGTAAAGAGATCCATGGAGAGTGGAAAAACTGCTATCAAGAGAGTAAGTGAACGCAAAGAAAGACATCAATAATCTTGATTTGTGTGCTCTGCTGATGTACTGCTCCTCCCCGAGGGGGAGAAAGGGAGGGGGATGCAAAATAGAGTGATGGACTCATGGGATATAGGCACCTGTACTCTCATACGTATAAATGCCGGTATAACTGTCTTCAATTAGATCAGTAGTGACTCTAGACTAGTATCTAGTTCAGCAGCCCAGTCTCTGCAGCTGGCTTAGCTGCCTTCATGCAAATCCTCAAGTTGGAGCGTGCTCATATTTTCTTCCCCTCCTATACAAGGAAGATACCCCTGCACCCAGCAGTCCCTGGAGCAGGTGGAGGACTTCGCAGTCCTGGTGCTTTGCCATTGCTCCAGGACGGCACACAGATGAGAAGAAACCCAAGACAGTCTGTGGAGCCATAGCCAGGCATCCACTTCTGAGACAGTCTGGCTTCAAGTTTTAATAACTCCATTGTGCTGTGGGCATTAACAACAGCATCTCTGCAAACATGATAATTTATGTGCTGCATTGGTGGCTGACAACATTCAAGCAATGGACTAATTGATTTGTTGCTCTTGTTTCAGAGAAAGGTCTCTTGTGGCTTTTCATCCCACCACCATGAGTGCAATAGTATGTGGAGAGATTTTCCTAAGAAAACTCCCTCCCCTTTACTAAGCAGCTGAGTTAGGACAATGACAAGCTGACCTCTAAATGGAATTTATATCATCCTTTTCTCCACATCAGACAATGTAAATGTTCCTCCCTGCCTTGTTTTCCCTTTAGGATAAACCTCGATGTTCCCTTCAGCTCTCATGTGATGAATGTAGTAATGCATTTGGAGTCTACTTTACGAATATCATGCCTACCTCATTTCATTCTTCCACCAACAGTCAGCCAATTTAAAAGACTTATAGCTCATGTTTGAGCCTTTTCAAAAAAGCAGTGTATGCTTCTAATTTCCTTTAATAGTCCATTTTCATTCAATTTATCTAGTTTTCTCCATTCTCCATAGACTAAAAGATTTCATTTATATTCAGGCTTTCCTTGTAAAGAGAAGTTTATTTGGGAGAGGGGGACAATAACATCCTTTAACTTCAGGCAGTTTGTTTTAAAGAATTATTTCTGTTAAAAGAACAAGAGCAAAAATGTCTTTAAAAATTCTCTTACTTGTGCATCATTTAAATGGAGAAATGTCACTCTTCTATTATGTTAATGATTTTTAAAAAGGGGTAAAAAAATTTTACCTGTAAAGAGCAATCAAATATCTCTTCTTGCAGCAGAAAGGCATCATTAAAAAAAAGAAAAGAAGAGACAAGTACATATTTAAATGAATGATCCAGTGTGAGGTACGAGAGTGATTTGTGCCTTGAAGCTCTGCTGTCACTTAGATTATGCCTGATGAGCATTTAATGAATGTTCACAGGAAAAACATCTACTCATATTATTTTATTTGGGAACAGGGTAGGCAACAGCCATTTTTAGGGACAAAACTTAATGGATTTTCTTTCAGCTCAGTAGATGCATTGATACTTGTAAATCCTTTCTAAGTGTGCCACTGTAATTATAAATCTTTTAGCTGTATTTTTCATTAGAGAACATTAAGGTAAATATTCTCTCCAAAGGAAGATATATTTGGCATATAGGTTTTTAAAGCTGACATTTAAGTACTCACTGAGGTGTTGCAGCTGTTCAATAACATTATTCTTATTATTCATTATTTAGAGTTTGTACTCCTGGATGCACCGTTCTTCTGCTCTAAAGCAACAAGGCCCTTGATTTACCAATTACAGGTAGCAGAGAAAGTGGAGCCTGCAGGAAACCGCATCTTGTCATTCTCTGATCTACTCTCAGCAATCCTATATACATTTCCTCAGAAGCACAAACTATACCCCATAACCTTAACCAGCACAGGTGCTGCCACTACACAAGGGGACAGAAGACAGTGCTGTTCGGAGGCTTCCTCAGCGCTGGGTTTGTGTCTAGCCCAGCTCAGCCCTGGGAGGACGAGTGGGTAACAATCCAGCCCTGCACCCGTCCCGTCTCCCTTCTTACTTCCCAGCTGCTTCACCTGTTGAACAGCCCAGACCCCATTTCAGAAGGCACACCTCTTCCCTTGCAAAAGCAGACCCATGCCATCTTTACTGCCTGGGTGACATCCAAAGCCGGAGCAGTGGTGAGCGGTTTGTAGCAGACATTGAGACCGTGTAGTGATGTTGCATGGTACAAAGTCTTCTTTGGCAAGAGCCATATTAAGAGCTACAAGACCTATGTTGGCTATCTATAGGCTGGTAATAAAACGTTCTTGCTTTGTCATCTTGCTGTGCACTGTGTGTTACCTGTTTCACAGGACCTGCTTTAGGATTAATCCTGCAGATTAAGTTTAGCAGCGCGCTAGAGCAGGCTTAGCTCTAAACACACACTCAAACACCATGGGAATCAATCAGGAGTGAAACAAGGAACATGTTCAGAGCCTCCACTCATCATATTCAGTGTCAGAAGATTATGTCCAGCATGCTCTGAGTGTTAATAATCAAGGGTACATCTAATAACATCAGCAGAGTAGCCTATCCCCAATTAATCTGAACATTAGATTTACCAGCTTGGATCAGCTCACCTTGAGACTGACCAAGGCGAGCTGGAGCGTGTGGATCCCTCACGTCTACCCTGAAATGCAGCTTTGACAAATTTCATAAGAAAACACTAGAGCAGAGAAGCTTCTTAATTAACTTGAACTAATTTTCACTTGTCATTTTTTTCTAATACTGCAGTTTCCCTGTGTAGACCTCTGAGTGAAATAGCGGAACACTCATTTGACAGGTAGGTAAAATCAGGACAAAATCGATCACTGGCACAGAGAAGTGAAGTGATTTACTGAGAGCAATGGACTGCTCACAGGAGATGACCCTCTCCCCGGATATGCTAAATAAGGTGGAGAGGCTTGGTGCTCAGCTCTGGGCAAGTGAACCTTAAAAAAGCAATCAGGAAAACAAAGATTTTTTTCAGGTAAATTCCTCTGAAACTGATTTTTTTGTAGCACAGCATGTGAGTTCTTAGCATTGCCTACAGACTGGAAAAGCAAGCAGACCAAAAAAGCCATCAAGACTTTTCCTCCCATCGAGGGAGGAAAACTGCAAGAAGTGGGACCCTGCTTCCCCATTTCACACAGCATCGGGCCGCTGGGGAGAGCCCAGGCAACTAAGCCTTGTTTTGGAAAATGTTTTGTTCTCAGCTGTTAAGAAAACACAGATTTTATTCCAAACATTAAATGCAGCTTTTAAATACAACTTGTTTCTTCATATTACAACTTGCAGAGTCCCAGATGGTACCCTGTACATTTTCATGGTACTTAAAATGCTAATGTATTCCAACTTCTTCAGATGTTGTTTAACACACACACAAGCGTGGTGTACACCTTAAGTGAGAGTGTGAATAAGGAGCAAAATCATGCTAGAATCTGGATATTTCATTAAATGCTGCCACTAAACTTCCTCCTTGTCCTTATGCCCCTTACTCCCACCCCCAGCAAGAAAGAAATGGAAGCGTAACATCACATGGTTCAAGGCTCCTCTTTAGTAAGCTATAATTTAACCTCAGGTTATCTTGACATTCACATGCTGAAGGGAACACTTACTGCATGTCATTGTGTGGGAATAGCTAAATGAGAAGAAAAATATAGAGGAAGAGGTCAGAAAGGAAAGAATAATAATATAAGCAATTTACACATCTCTATAAAGTGTGGGCGATTTTGTAACAGGCTGCGCCGTGTCGATATGTTTGCTCAGGACACATAATGTTCGGAGAAATGCTAAAATGAAGCACTAGCTGCAGGTAAAACTGCAAATATTCAGGGAACTCTGAGGATAGAGAACACACAAACATTGACACAATGTACTAAAGGTTTGCTAAGGAGTGGCAGAAAACTCATATCCCATTCCCTGCAGACGTAACATTTCTAGATGCTCTGACACCAATTCAGGCCTTTGCCTGTGAATCTCTCCCACCCCAAAATCTCAGCTTTACTCATCAGTGCATCACAAATGTAAATACCACAGATACTCTGTTGGCAGGATGAGTATTTTGGCAATGGATTTCACATTTCTACCCCTAACACTTCATCTCCAGGGGTAAATGATGAAAAATTAATAAATACTGAAATGAGGAACAATTGAAAACGTGATAGCTAATTACTGGGTATAGCCAAGTAAAGCATGCTATTAGGACTCCTCATCCTTGGAGACGAGACAGTTGAGAGCACAAAAGCTCCTACTCACGTACATGTACGGTGCAGAGGAGGAGCAGATTAGCTTGAGACAGTACCAGCCATGACTACATCTAGCTATGGTAGAACATGTGAGCCCAAGGCCAGTAAGAGCAACGGGACCCAAACTGAATTCCACTTTGAGCCATTTGTATTACCATACAGGCACAGTCTTCTCTCCTAGCGATGCAGACACAGATATTCAGGGTTGGTTTTATGTCCTTGCTTATGCGGGTGCCAGCGTTACCTATGGAACAGCTCTGATGTGACCCCACAGAGGCCCAGCTTCCCCGGATCACTAAAAAGCTTGCTCCTGCGGTTCTTTGGCTTTCATATAGACAGTCCTTTTCAACAGGAGCTCAGAGCTGTGCAGGGGCAACCTCCATCCTTTGAAGGTCTGGGAGTAATTTTAAAACCCTAGATGACAAGTGGGGCTCACAGCTCTCAAGGAACTGAGCAACTGTAGAGCCACCACTGCCAGCTGTCACCTTTAAATGCCTCCTCTCAGCATACCCCCAATGTATATACATATATGATGATATATATACACCACTGAAGTGGTATGCAAGAGGACTTCGCCAGTAAACCCTTATTCTGTTCCCTAGCACCCTTTCTCCAGCGCTTAACGCATGAAAACAGACTGGGTCGCGTCCTCTTGCCCTGCACGGCCTTGCCGGTGGGATTAAATACGTAGGGAACCACCACGTTGTGCAGCCTGATGATTTCTTCAGCTTCTGTTTGAGATGTTGTGGAAGACAGTATAAAAGACCAGCACATCATGATAGATATCCCATCAGTAAAGGATGACTGTATTATCAAAAATACTAAAATAAAAAAAAAGGTAATTATTTTCTGTGCACTTTACAGCCTCCCAGGAGTAACAGCCAGACACTCCCACTCCCACAACACTAATATTTCACTGATCAAGGACATAACCCTGGTTATTTACAGACTGTAATGAGAGTGTCCATACTTTGATGTTACCATAAATAAGCAGGTAAAACTGCTGAGTTTCAAGAAACTCAGCTTGATTGCCTGGAAGATGTTATTATTTTAATAAAAAAGAATGGCATGTATAATGATTAAATTTATATCAAGTGCACAAGCAGGCTTCACTCAAGGAGAAGTATACAAGCCTTTCCACACAGCCCGTACTTTAGAAAAACTATTCCCTTGTTTTCAGGAAAAAGTAGATCTTTGTTGAAATGACTTAAGGAAACTTTTCCTGGAGACTACCTGAAAGAAAAGGTCTACCTGGTTGTGATGGATTTCAGTAAACTACAGGCTCGGTACTTCTCCGATATGAAAATCCCTGTCAGATAAACTGTGCTATGTAAGCCACAGGAGCTGTAGAGCTCTCTTAACAGCATCAGTCCTGCCTGGTAAACCATGCCTCAGATCTCTTCTCTAATGTTTACCTTTTGTCCCATGTTAAATGTCACCTCTATACACATTTCAAAATATCATTTAGGGTTACCTTATCAAACAAGATGTAATTATTCTTTTATTGCATGGATGAATGATGGCAGATTTGAAGAAAAATTGGCCCAAATTCAGAGTATCCAAAAAACCACCGAACCAACCAAACCCAACCCTCCCCAAACTACTAAACAAGCAATTTCTGTACCTTTTTTTCCCCCAGTGACTTTTATCAGTTGTTCTTGTTCTGGGTGGGGTAATCTTGTTATATTTTCAGCACAGCTTTCAAGCCACACAAGGCTGAGGAAAAATACCTGCATGTTGCAGTGGTTAGCTAAGCTGAAGGATTTTGGGAGATTCGTCCATTTTTACTATGAGAAAAAATCAGCTTCATCTAATTCCAGTGTTGAGCATCCCGAACTTCAGGAAGGCAACCTTAGTACACATTACCAAGTAGTGCAGTCTGGCAGGAGCGGGTTTGCAGAATTAAACTGCTGGTGCTGAGCACCCGATACCCACATTGCAGTGGTGTAAGGGGCTTTCATTCTTGAGGAGCTCTGGTGTCACGGATTGAATTCCCTTTAGCAGTTGCATACTGGTGCACATCTGGAACATATCTTCCAGTTTAGTTTCAGCCAAAAAGAAAACCGATTTGTGTGCTTCAAGACTGCTTTTTAACATCAGCCAAAGTGTGGTAAGTAGAAAAAAAATCAGAATATGTGCTTCAAAAGAACAGCCTGATCCAAAACTAAAAAGCTAAAGAATATACATGCAAAGAGTAAGGATCAAAATGTTAATGACAGCCTTGACTGTACTGTAGGAAAGCTGGTATCCATCAAAGGTAGAAAGGAGCCCCTCCACAAGTTGATCAAGTGAAGAATCTCGCTTCTTCATATCTTGGAGATGCACTTGTTGTTACACATTGTGCTACATATGCTACGTATTACATCAACATCTGTGCCTGTTATCTTTCAAAACTGCCGACATAAAGAGCTGGGCTTAGACACTGCAGGTTGGATTTATGTGTCCTAGTTTAAGATAGGTAAAAGTTAGATGCACAGGTCTGAGCCAGTCACCCTACGAACCCTTTATCATCAACAAAGAGTTTTCACACTTATGGGATGCAATTTCTCTGATCTTTCTTCAACATTTAGTTTGGTGTGAGAGGAAACCACAGAGAAATAGATCACTCTCTTGGCTATAAGGGGAGAGTATCACAACCTGTTCAGACTCAGATCCATAGTGTTTGAACACCCAGGTAATGAACGCTGCTTTTCCAAGTACCTCGCTATGTTTCTTGCAAAAGCTATTGTTTTGATGAAGTACACATATTGATTAATGAATAAGGGCTTCATAATTCTTGTATTTGTGACACAATGAAGTGCGGATCTCCGTACAAAATCAAGTCCTATGCAAGGGCCAAATGACATGGAAAACTGCAAACTACTTTTTGAGATGGCTGTATTCACAAAGGTACTTTCAGAGACTGAATGACAGGAGGGAGGAAGGCCATATTTTACATCAATGCATACCTGCTCAAAACATCTTCTTGCAAACACTGTCCTTTGAGATAGGTACTACTAGGAATGAGTGTGTTGTGCCAGGAGTGTTGACTGATTAATATTGTCATGTCCTTCTTCTTAACAAGGGTTTGAACCTACTGCTCCTTCTTCCCAAGGGGAATTAATCAGGAAGGCAGAGGTTGTTCTGAGATTCAGGGGAAGAAGAGAGAGAGATGAACAGAGTGGAACTCTCCATCCTTCTTCTCAAGAGTGGGTGATTCTGCAGGGAGAAACCTGGGCAAGAAGGAGCCTGTGAGTCCATCTTAACACCTGTCTTTCCACCTGTTGGAGATTGTATATGAAGGTTTATTCTGTTTGTTTTTTTTTTTTTTTAACTTATGTTTTTTCCAAAGGCATCAAATAGTAGAGACAGAATAAAGAGCTCTCAAACCTGACTCAGGTCTCCCAACAGCCCTTCTGACCCTCTTGCACAGAATGCTAGAGGAATAAAAACACTGAAACAAATAAATTCACTATAAAACTCCCTCTACCTTGGGTTTTCATAGTTTATCTTCTGACCACCATCCATTATGCTTAAACAAGCTCATAACTTCTTTATGTTCAAACATAAAGTTGTTTATAGCTCCCACTACTTTCCTACACACTGGTGTCCTTCCCTTTTAATACTTGAAAGTGTTTGTAAAATATATTTTTCTTTCTTTAATAAGGTCTCCCGTGCACATGTGTTCCTGTAAACAGCTCTATTTCCTGCAAAAATATCTGAAAAGATACTTGAAATTAGCTACCTAATTTTTAAGCATGGGCTGGCATCCAAAATTTAGCAGAATCCTAGTTTTAAAAAAAAAAATGCCTTGGAGAGCTTTTACTTGTGTCTAATCTTCAGGACAAGACAAGATCTGGATAAATCTTTTGATTAAAGAGGGGCTTTCAGTTCTGACTCAGTCCTCTTAAGAGGATTTGCTAACACTTACTGACCCTGTTTCTTCCTTGCAGGGTGCAGTCTTTAATTTCTCCCTATCACACACAATATGAGTTGTTAAACCTCTGTGTCTTGCTATGCCATAAACTTCAGACATCAAAACAGAAGCATGCCAGGTCTGCAGTCAGGCACTTGGGGGTAGGCTACAAAAATTCTTAGGGAAATATCTGAGCAGATGTGTTTTGGTGTGGGTTTTTTGCAATAGAAACCATCTGCTGCTTTTTTTTTTTTTTTTTTTAACCAGTGAAAAGAAAAAGTCTTCTCTCAAAATGATCTGAATAAGTAATCAGAAATGCAGAATCTTCAAAAGGCTCTCACTGCTGGAGCAGGTTTCTATGCCTGTCCTGCTAATTATCAACCAGCAGAACTTAGTCCTGAGCATCTGCTAAAAATGTAATTCTTGAAAGGCTCAGCTTCAGTTCTGGACATCTGTTTTCCCAGCCTACCACTTTTCTCCTCATAAACCCAGATGTCCTGTGCCATTGAGAGATTCTCCAGTTCTTATTACCTCAGCAGGTGATGCATGCGATGCTATGGAGCCTCCTTCAACACAGAGGAGCTGAGGAGAGAAGCTGTCCCAAAACACACAGTTTTCCCTACGGAGCAGGAAGTTGTCTGTTGATCCCAATCTATAGACAGATGATTTTAAGGACTGAATGTGAGCCTAATGCATGAGATAGATGTGTACATCACACCAGAGAGAGATTAAAGGGGAGGCAGGTATCAGTCTCACAACCTTTGTATTTTAATATGGCAGCTTCTGCTAACATACAGAGGAGCAGCTGTTTCAAGCACACCTTGCTCTGCCTGGTGTGTCAGAGCTGTGGGTGAACTGATGAGCTCCCACACGTGGTGTCTCTCTCGGCCGCACCCCAACTCTGTTTCGGGCTGAGATCTGAGGCTGCAGCCGATCCCAGACTCCTGAAGGCCGCTTTACCTGCAGCCTATGTGTCCCCTTCAATATGTTTGTGTTGCCTGAAGGTAGGTTGCACTGGCTTGTTGTGCAATTACTTGAACATGGAGCTACAGCACACCTGGGATTGTGGATGTCACAAATGAGCTGTCTTCACTTAACACGTGTGATGTACCTCTATCAAAATCTTCAAGAATAATTCAAATAATAGTTCAATACAACAACAGCTCCAATAGGACAGAGGAGCAAAGGGAGCTGAACCTCTAGGAGCAGCAAAGAGGCCTTTCTTTAGGATTCTCAAGCTGTGTATTCAGGATAGTATTGCAAAAGAATATTGATATCACAAATAAAGCTATTTTTCACACTATATCTGTGTGTCTAACTCTATGTTTTAGCAAGCAAAGACAGCATAGGCTAGATACAATGGAGAGATGGCTCTCTAAAGGCATGTCCCAGTGGCAGTGAGGTAGCTTGAGGGACATTGAAGGTACAAAGTCGCAGACCAGCTCCCAAATACAAGGACTTGAGGTAAGGTGACACAGTGCTGGAGAGCGTTTCCCTTCACACCACACATCAGTACTAGTGGGAGCTGTGCTTCCCTCTAAACCTGCCTGCTCCCTTCCTTCAGGCAATGGGAAGCCTCTGATTTCTTTTACTGTTTGTACTTAAGTGGCTGAAAACGATGCACCTGCAATTCACAAAGAAGTGTCCTCTGAGGCTCAACAAACCCTGTGCCGCTTAGAGACTGCTTCTGTACCCCATGGTGTGCACGCTTCCCACCCTGCTGCTGCTAACCATGGCTCTGCACCCAGAGTATACAAAAATTTAATCCTGCCTGGATATATTGTGTTGCTGACATGCATATTACACTTTTGCAGATTCGTCTTCTTTGCCCAGCCCACAGACACACAGACTGCACTCAGGGAGCACAGGCATCTTCTCCACAGACATCTGTAGGCAGGCAATTTCTCAGCCCTGGACTGTAACCCTTCCTTCCCCTTCACACAACGTACATGCCCCCCACCTTTGCTGCTGTGCCCTGCTCTGCTTTCCATTCTGCAGGCAGCTGGGTCAGAAAACAGCTCCCCTGTGGCTACCAGGTTTGTCCCATTTGGGATGGAGCTAATAACTGAGCAACTTCACAAAGGGATCTTTTTGATCAGTAAAAAAGACGAAGAAAAATATGCCAGATCTGCATGCTGTTCACCTGTGGTTTTGCTATGGCACATACCAACCAGCAGTGCAAGTCCGTAAGAATGCAGGGTGAGAGCACTTGTCCAGTGACAGTCACTGACTTAGGCACACTGAGCACGTGTACTAATGACAGGCTCCAGCATGCAGTGTTCCTTTGTGATGCGTCTTCATCCTGAGGAACTGACACCTTTTTTTTTGATTGAATCGAGTATTTCTTTAAATGGAGGCACCAACCCAAAATTCCGCTTTGCCTGCTATCCCCAATTCCAGTGCAAGTACAGCTGTTCACTCGGGTGGCAACAGAAGAGTAGCAATGTACAGATGTTACCAACCCTGCAATCCAAAAGGTTTAAGGGCTGTTGTACAACATGCTCGGGCAAGGACTGGCATGAGACAAGTGACCTTGTAGCTGGGTGGTTCCACAGATCCAGACTTCCCTTCCTTCCATGCAGGGGCTCCAGCTACTGCCCCTGCTGTGATGTGGTTTAATGGAATTAAATGGTTGTTGAGCCACTGGACACTAACATGTGGGATTGAAGGTGGAGATAGCTAGCTATTGCCTCTAACCCAATTCTGCAAAGACAGTATGTGGTCTCCCGATGGCTGGGTTCAGTGTTTTTTCCCAGTAAGGGCTGGTCCAGATGGGTGAACGTTTTGAACGGAACCATAAATATTATCCATTTCTCATCCTTTTCCAAGATTCCCCCAGCTTTGGTAATTGGAAATGGAAATTACAGAATAAGAAACTGATTTCTTCACTTTTGCCACACAGAAAGAAAATAAATGACTGGCAATGTTTGTGAAAGGCTTCTCAGCCCACCCAGATCCAAGATAATAAGCTTTCTGAGGCACTGGGTAATTCCCTCTCTTGAGCTTTCTCTTTTCTTTTTCCATAAATGCAGGTCTTCCTGCAGATAACAGAAGATTAAACTCTTCGCTCTGAAACTGAACTATACATCACTCACACAGCAAATATAATAGAAAAAAATTTTCACTTCTTCTTTTTCTTCTTTATTAAACACCATCACTTAATTTAGAATGCAAATCAATATATGAATAAGGAATGTATAATTTTTAATGTCATCTGTGCAATCACCCTCCTAGATTGATTCTACCTTGAACTCATTGTGTTATTGTTAATGACCGAAAGCTCACACCGTACTTTATCAACCAAAGTCTGTCTCCAAGAACTTTCTAATTAGTGCTACTAATCACTTATTCCTTCTCAGTGAGACTAATGCATTATTACAAAGACTTGTGAAATACGTCCAACAACATATACATCTTGTTAAAATGACACTCAGGAGATACCATTACCCACATCCATCAATGACACTTAATCCATCACATGGAAATATTGCTTAAATACTGCTACCACAGTCAGCTGGGTGCAGGCGTCTTCAGTGAGACCTGCTAGGCACAATGCCTCCCTGCTTGTGGCTCTGGCATGCAGCCAACTCTTTTACATCATATAGCAATTAATGTACCCTTACTTAGATAACAAGAAGTTAGAGAGGCAGTGGAAAGTAGCAGCGGAGTGGGACAACTGATGAAATTAGCTGCAGGAAATCTATTTTGTAATAAAACTGTTCATAAAAGTGAAATGTCATTTAAAGGCACAATTTCCATGGAGAATAAGTTTTTATGTCTGTGTGCATCTTTAAGGCAAGGAGGTTTTCTTCTTTTTTTTAATACTTCTTTCATTTAAATGGCTTTATAGGAACCCAGAATATACAGAGATGTTTTTAAACCCATGGGAATCTCATTATGTTTTGTACATGCTTTTTTTCCTTTTCCATTTTTTTTTTAATTTCAGGATGATTCAAGATGCTGCAGTCATTTAGCTGTGAGAAATACTTAGATCACCGGAGTGAAGATAATTAACAATATATATAAATGAATACGCCCATTTCTTTTTAAGTGGAAGAAAAGATACCATTTTAAACTGATAGGTTACACTGATGGAACCTGATTATTTTCCTCCTTCCCTTGTGTTTGAATACAAAACCAACTATAAAGTCAACTTTATAAATACATAAAAACCCACACATACCCCAAGCTCTCTAAAGCTAATAGGTTATGTTACAAAGCTCCTCCTTTTGAAATGATCTAAAATGAAATTCAGATTCTTACTGTATCTAAATCTCATGAAAAATTCTGGTATTTGTACAAAAATGCTTTGAAACCAGAGTGATTTATGAGTATTTATAAGTAAATACAAACTTAGTGCTTGGAGCAGAACACAAGCCTTCTTGAGCAGTTTGAGGGAAGCTCTTGCTGGCAGGAGCCAGATGGGGTTAGATCACAAGGGAAAGTGAAAATCGTGAATCCCTCTTTTTCCCTCCAGGCAAGGAGAATTTGTGAAGATCCCTGCTGACCAGAACTCAGTATGTCATCTCTCCGCACGCCTGGATTTTTTTACTTCTGTTGCTAGAGGTTGTAGTACCTGAAGAGGCTGAAAAAAGGGTCTTAGTGTGCAATGAACCACTCGAGATTACAAAACAACAACAATGGATCTACAAAGGCGGCTTAAGAATATCAAAAGGTGAACATTACAAAAGAAAGGCTTTGCAGATCTACAGCTAGCACTAACCCCAACTGCTCTCTCTGTGGTAAGACTCGTCTACAGCCTACAGACAGTATGATGAAAGCAGCCATCCGCAAGCATTCCAGTTATTTTAATTACTTCCACAGCTGCAGAGATGAATCTCTAGAAACGATGAAGACAAAACTGCAGATATGGGCAGGTTGAAGAGAGGGTGGTAACTCTGCATTATTGTTTTTTTTTCTGTCAGGATCAAGCTTTGTTCTTGCAAAGTATCAGACAGTTGCTTAAGCTTTGTGTTAACAGCTCATAGTCAACAGCAGTTGAATTCCAACAAAATTGCCATCACTTCTCCCGTTATGCTCTTTCCTTACCCCGTCCTGCCCTGCATTCTCTCGCCGGCACAGCAGGGGCTTCGTGAAATAGGATTAAAGGTGTTTCACTCCGCTTCAGGGACAGTCTAGGGGATGCCAGACCTGGGAGCAGGGAACAGGGCTGCTTTCCTTCTGTCACTGTATCAGACACAAATTTTCCCTCTGGTACCTACAATTATGTGCAGACTCTGTGCATATTTAAAGCAAACAAAGAGAAACAGATTCACATATAGATAGGCAGACCTGCTCAGAGCAGTCCTGCAAGATTAGAGAGAAAAAATCTCTCATCCCAATTAAAGCTGAAACTCACTTCCCATTATGAGCCTAATTACATTTCAAACAGGTGCACTTTCAGCGTGTGCAACTGTTCTGGCATTGTGAGAAGCTGAATGGACTGTGGCTTCAGCTACAGAAAGGTTAGACTCAAGAGTGACACATTTTCAGAGGAAATCTCCATAAGCATCCGCCAGCCTGACAAGAGAAAGCATTGGCACGGATGCTTTTAATACCAGGTACGTGTGCATGTGAGATAAGTCATAAGGTCTGGAATTCACTTATTGTAACTGTTCTAGGGCTTCAGATTAGGGCAGGAAAGACACAGATAAAAAAATCACTAAGCAGTTGTGCACAAGAACAAATAGCTACAGGAAAAAAAATCCTGCGCCCTGTTAACATATAACTGTCAGAGTTTAATAAGCATAAAGAAAATCTATGCAAAAAGTATTAACAAACACTCAAGGCCCATATGAACTACTTCTGAGCAAAGTATGGAGACAGTCATTCAATCAGCAAACTTATTGACACGAAAGACTTGAAAAAGCTGGTGGGTCTCCAGGGGAGTTCCCTCAGCAGCTGGAAACATCACGTTTCCATCAGACCTGGTGCTGTCAGGCATTGCCAAAAGCCACATCCGATTATCTCTTTCTGATACTGCAGTATACTGGGTTATCTGCACTGAAGACAAAAGGGGTTTATGTAAGGGGTCTTGAACTCACCTGAATGCTGTAGGAAGGCCCTTTGTGCTTCCTCTGTCTAATCTCTTCACTTTGCTTACTGCAAATGACAGGGAACAGCAACAGAGCCACTGATGCCCGCGGCACTGCAAACTGGAAATGAGGGACTTGAAGAAAAAGAACAAACAGCCTTACCATCTCTGAATACAATAGATAGCAAACTACCACATCACAAATGCACAGGAATTATTCTAGGTGGCTAGAAAACCGTGGAAACTTTGCTGAGAGGAAATGCAAAGAAGACACATTTTCAAAAGGGAATGCAACAAGTGGATTTGCAAATTCACTGCTAGCTCATTTTTGTATCCACTTTTGAAAATGTTCCCTTTGCACATTCTCTCACCTGCGTGGCCCATGTTATATGCCTCTGTTATCTTCCTATGCTAGCCAGGATTAAGGAGTGGACAGTATCATGGAGACGGAAGGCACAACTTCTTAGCATGATCCCTCTTGGTATCCTTACACTAATCCCTAGAGTGTGCTTGTGCATTCAAGAAATGGGTCTTGAGATGCTGGATATCCAGTGGGAATAACTGCTATGAATAGCATCTTCAAAGATCATCATGTTTATTCTGAAGCTGAATCCAGTAAGCCAATTCAAGGAATAATATGCTATTTTTAGCGTCAAATTCTTCAGACAGTCCAAACTGACCCAATACTGTTTAAAAGCAATGGAGCTATGCAAATTCCTATGAGAATCAGACGAACCAGGGGTGGGGATCTGGCAGAAATTGTGATCTATAATAGAAATCTTAGTCAAAACAAATCCTTTTAGACAAATAAAAGTTTATGGTACAAGCTCATCTAGTATGATATAGCTCTTGTTCTGCTTGTGGAATAGAGCTATTTAGATTATGCCCTCAAGTATCGCTGGAGGAAGAGGCAGGCTTCTGGGTACACTTACATGTGCCATCCCTTCCTCTGTCCATGCAAATATCAACCTAGCATATTAATGTACGGTTGGTGGGTCACACTTCATTTTCCCGCTGGTCCTGTTCTGCACTCTGAAAAACTTTAAATTTGTTTCTTCCATTACAGAGTACTTACTTAGCAGTGTGTTTTGCTCAGTGACTACAGCAATGACCATTGCTAGATAGATATAGATAGATACATTCTGTCTAATTCTACACCTGAAGTTATATTGCAGCCAATATGAGATCTAGCCAGTTTTATAATTCTACTCATATGTTATAAGGATTTGCCACATATTTTAACGTAAGTGCTACATAAGTCATCAACTTTGTGGTAAATATGTCTATTTTTCCTCCTGGAATTACAGAAGGGAGAGGTTAGTGTCTGGTACATTCCATTATTTATTGTCTCAATTCAGTGCAATTCAATATATTGTGTTAATTTCCTTTTCCTTTTTTAAAAGAAATAATAATCTGTCACTGAGGTTGTAACAGCTCCAATGTTAATGGAATTGTATGAGACACTGTCATTGAAATTGGATCGGTCCAAATGGAATCATTACTGTTCGTCCATTCAGATCTTAATGGCTCCATCAATCGATGTGTATAGGATAGAGCCCAAGGTGTTTTGAGGGAGCTCTGAGGTGCATCTAAGTGTGCCAAGCCTTTGTGAACCTTCAAAGCACAATAACATGAATTAAAAGGTACAGTTCCAAAATCTCCTAGAGACCCATTAACTGCAGATCGCACTGCAAAAGTCTCCTTCAGAGCTAGCATGGCCTACCACATGATCATATAGTCTGTGAATCACTGAAACAGTCGATCACAAGACTAAAGGGGCACCAGTGTATATTTAGGGATCGTTCACCCACTATATTTAGGGATTGTTCATCCACAGATCTAGCACTGTGTGCTTGAAATTCCTTAGGATATTTTTCAGTAAAGAATAACTAATGCACATAGCTACTGGTTTCTTTCCCCTGTTTAATGTTTCACCCTTTTTGATGCTGCTACAAAATCCTGCAGGTGCCATAGTTCATTACCGAGTCGCAAGCTTGGATATGTCGAAAGGCATCGAACACAGGGAACTTCTGGCCTTGCCTTCTGACTGCTGTAAAAGGAGGAGCTGTTTGGGGGAGAGGAAGAATGAGTGTCCCCACACAAGCCAGGACAGTGCAGGGGATAGTTCAGTTGGATACATCAAACTGCCTCTAATCCCAGCACTAGCAAATGTTAGGCAGCACACCTGCCTGTGGGATGATGAAGATTCTGAGTGGGTCTAGTGGATTATGCTGAAGAAATTTGTGTTGGTGCTTCTTTAATAGAGTTCAGCCCCCTGAGGCCCTGCTCTGGTGTCACTGTACAGCATGTGGGAGCTGGATAACGCAGACCATATAGCAATGCCCAGGAAATATAAATTGGACAAAGAGCTATATGAATCCCAAGGCCTGTATCTGTGCCATGGCTTTGCTGACTTAGGAAGACGAAAGATCACTAGGAAGCACTGACTGACCCCCCGAACTCTTTACTGGAGGGATGAAGAGTGTTTGGTGTTCTAAGCATCTTTCCCCAGCAAGACCCTTCTGATGCAAATTCAGTCCTAACTTCAGTCCTGCTTCCTCAGCTGGTCTTCATCTTTGTGGTTCACTAATACTGTCCCATCACAGAGAGTTATGAGTGATAATTTTCTTGAGGAACATATTAACTTCTCTGTAAGTAATGAACATAGGCACCCCCACAAGTCTTTGGTGGGAATTTCCTCAGCTGATTGTGTCATTATCATCCCCAGAATTTTTGTGAAACAGTTTTTTCAGTAGTGATTTAGAAAGCTGAAGTGATATATATTAAGCTAAAGCTAGTCCCCTTTTTTATTCATTGAGAGAAATTCTCAGTTTCAAGAAAACTAAACATTTAAAAATTAAACTTGATATCAGTTTTAAACCCTTGTTGTTCCTCTTGTGGCCAGAGAAAGAAAGCAAAGTAAAGACAGAAGGGAGACTGGAGTGAAAATTCTTAAAGGAATGAAAAAAAAAAGATTCCCATCATTAGAATTGTTTTCTTAATGTTTTCCTCAAATAGCCTCACTCAGTTGGATTTTCTGTAGTGACAGTGTCTCATGTTAATCGATACATATCTGTTTTCTCCCCATTTGCATAGTCTCAGAACTAGAAAGATCTTTGTGCAGACATGAGTGAAGATGCCATAGTCAGCTATTGCTCAGACACTCAGCAACCAAGGACTGAAACTGCCGAGAAATTGCCTGTAAAAAAGGCATATGATGAAGAAAAAAAAAGGAAAATACTCACAAATGCAAATAAATTACTTTTTTCAAGTTCAGATGTGATACAAGGCCATACACTGTGTGGGGTGTCTCATCCAGTGCCACGTGTACAGATCAACCAAATCCTTGGAAGCCTGTCTATCCAAGTGGGCAGAAAGGTTGTATATACTGCAGGGCATCAAAATGCCTCTGGTTATTTTTATTTATTTCACTACCCAGTAATCATTCTGTATTAAATCCCCTGTCCTGCCTCTTTGCTATCAGATAAAGAACGGAATGAATTGGGCTTTACGACTGTAAATATCTGTGATCAAAAGGAATACCACTTTACTCTCTAAAGTAGTCTTATCGTGTGTGTATCTTGTCAGTCAGCATTACAGTACATCAAGGATAATGCTTATGTTCTTAAACTGACATCTTAAAGAGAGCATATGTAAATCTCCTTGTATGACTGGCCCAGAAAATTGTGGAAGGCAGCCATTAAGTAATTTTTTCTTTCTATGTTATGCAGCTGCCACTGCTGTTTCCAATACTCCATTTCTGTTTCATTGCTTGATGGTGTTCTCATGGGTCTTTGGCTGACCAAAAAAGACAAGACAAATAACTGGAAAATTAAAAACATATGCAGTCCTGCGTCTTGGTATGTGGTCTGACACCATGATAGCATCTTCAATCCTACACAGTTAATAAAGCCAACATTATTGTTGGCAAAACTTCAGGAACAAAGTACAGACAATAAATGGGCTTTATTCTTGTTTAACTCACAAATGTAAGAGAAAATTCACCTTCTCTGTCATCATCTCGATCAAAAAGGAGCATAGCCTAGTGTGCGTGTGTGAGAAAGAATGAGAGAAGATGTGAGACAGACAAAAAATGCAAAGGGTTGTTTTGGAAACTAAGCTTTTTTTATGGGGGAAAAAAAAAGTCTGAAATCAAATTGTTTCAGGATGGAAATGGAGCTACCAGGCCTCACGGGGGCTGTAGACCAAGTGCATGTGTGCCCATTTGCCTATAGAAAGCAGCTCATTTTTTCAGCGAGCTTCTGCCACCCATGAGCAGTCACAGCCTCCAGTATAACAACTGAGTGCATGGTGTGAGTTTAACTCATGTTTTCGGTCTTAGGCAGCAAGAAGGAATTGGAATAATACAGCTTTCAGCTGAAATTTCTCAATTCACTTACTGAGTTCCATGGGGTGTTTTTTAATGTGTAAATTTCACCCCCAAAATTGTGTTGACTGTTAACCATACAAAAGGGGAAAGGAAGCCCCTAGTTGTTTCTAAGCCAAATATCCTCATTTCTCCTTTCCCATTACTTCCCAAATAAGACATAATTAAGCAGTTTTGCTTCTCATGGTATTAAAACAAAAGAAAAGGCTATTTCAGCTATTTCTAGGCATTTTTTAGAAGGGCTATCAAAAATAATCAGTGGTAGCAATTGAGAGACAGAGAACAGATGGTATGTGATTCTAGATTCTGCCACATTCCTATAAATGTATTAATTTACTGTTGAAACAAAGTAGGTTTCATAGTCATTCATAAAAGGAGAAGTTGACAGGAAAGAGTTGATCAGTGATGATAATGTGGTTTCTTTTGTAAATGCCGCTTTCTACAAGTATTGCATTGTTAGATTCACCAGTTCTGCAATATAGTTAACTACAAATTCTTTTCTATGGTAATCAAGCTGCTACCTTAGTAACACTGTATATAAAGTCAAAATATTAATCAGTAAGCCCTTCTTTATTTCAATATGTTCTCCTTCAGAAGTAATCCAACTGGAGCCTTTTCAACGCATTGTAATTTATGAGCCAGCTGGAGCACAATACATTTTTAATAAAAATTAGGTACAAGCAGATACAGCGGATTAATAGTTGTATTATAATTTTATAGTTTTCAATATACACTGCCATAGAAAAGACAATCAAATATGGGGTCCATCTCAAGGATATAAAATGCAGTATTTATTTTTAATGGAAAGAGAATTTCATGAATTACTGAGCCATGAAGAGCTGATGAATGCACTCACTGGGCAAAACAAAGGACAACTAGAAAGAATAGGCATTCAAAACAACAGAGCACTACTGTTTATTTGGGATGTGGACACCTCTGAGTATGCTCTGGAATTTCAGCTCTACCAGTTTGCACAGATTTATGTACAGTTTCAGAAATAACCTCCTTTTCTCAGCAGTCTATACAGGCTGGGACCTTTTTTTTCATGTGTTTCTGACACACATTAATTAACAATTTATTACACAAGGGAAAATAGGAGTAAGAGCAGTGTTCGTAAATTGATTAAACCATTAGAAGAATTATGTCTTTCTCAGATCTACTTTAAACTATATTGATAGGACTGAGTAGTGGAATTGAAGCCGCTATAAATTTTTGCAGTCCTTGCAAACTTTTAAAATATGCATTCCAGGAGTTAATATATTATTGTACATCTCTTTCCACAAACAGCTAGGAAACAAGCTAGTCGCTGTCCCTACAGTCATAGCAACTCCATGTGATAAGCATTTTCCTTTGCTTCTAAAAATCCTAGAAGTTTTTGCTCTGATATTCTTGCAAGCACCTTTAAATCCTTCTAGACTTACGAGTGGGTGTCTCCTCAATCCAAAAACCTTCCAGTTGAATGATGAACTTGCTGAAGAATTACTTATTGTTCAGCATTTAATCTGAAAAATGATCTGGCAATTGAATCAAAGCACATCAAAGACAGTTCCAGTAAGAAAAACAAATCTTCTAGGAAAGGGCAGTTCTTTTCCTCAGAGATGCTAATTACACTACAGCAAACCCCTAAGTTTGGTGTATGCTGTTCCTCTCCAGGGTTCAGGGGTGTTACATGAAATTGCTTTGAAGGAGACCCCAAAGATATGATTTTCTTGTTCTTTTTCTTTTTTTTTTTTTTGAAAAATGAAATGAATGGGTAACAGAGGGCAGGAAATCTTCAAATACAGCATGCCAACAATGAAATCTTTGAAGGAGTACATACTGGCAATGTAAAATCTCCACTGGGACCATGCCTTCATCAATTCGAAAGGGAGACTCTCTGTTTGAAAGCTTTGAAGAAACCCCCTCCTTCTGAAGAGATGGGAAATCTTTGAAGTTATTAAGCATGCATTAATCATTTTAGATAGGTAAACTCTGGAATAAAACTTGTCCCAACTTGTAGTATTCTTTCTCAGTGCTTTGCCAACTAAATCATGCAGAACATTTCACTGTGGAGGAGACAGTAATAGCAGCCCAGAGTGAGGCTTTTTGCAGTCTGGGAGCTGAAGTTTAGTGCAACGTGTTAAGTAGATTTTGGCAGCAGTCTGAAAGCATCATCTAGGTTAGAAGACGTATAGTATGTATGAAAATATTCCTCTCCTGGATGCTCTTTCATCCACTCTTTCCACACTCTTCTGTTTCTCGGAGAGGCTGGCAATAAGGCATTGCCCCATGACAAAGCCTTTGCTCGGTCAGCTCAGCTTCGCAGGGGTTAATGATGGGTAAAACCCTTGGAGGCCCGGGCACATCACCCCAGGGAAGGGGAGGCATTCCTCAGGAGGACCAGCTGGATGTCTGCATCGCCTGGACCTGCCCTCTGGGTCACGGCTGGGTGCCAGGAGATGTGCTTGAGCCGAGCACAGCTTAGCTGGGTCAGTGCAGGGTTAACTGAGCAGAAACAGATGGCCTGCAAAGCTCAGCAGGTCTCAGTGGGTGGTGAAATGACTCCTTCTGGCCTTGGATGGTGTGATTCAGTGAGTCTCTCAGGAAGGAGAGGCTGGTGAGAGGGGAGGGTTGTTAACTGTTAGTAATTTATTTCCAGCATTAGTTAGACTGTGGTTTTCACAGCAGGCATCATAACTGCCCGTGTGCTTGCACAGTGCTCTCTCTTCAGTGCCAAGAAAGTGCTTGCTTACACACAAAGCCCAGGTTAGGATCAGACCCTGTCCTGGGTTCGGCTGGGATAGGGTTAATTTTCACATGAAGCTGGGAGGGGGCACAGCCAGGACAGCTGACCTAAACTAGCCACGGGGCTATTCTATACCAAGTGAGGACATGCTCAGTATACCACTGGGGGAGCTGGCTGGCGGGAGGAGAGATCGCAGCCCAGGAACAGGCTGAACATCGGGTTCCGGGTGGTGAGCAACTGCATTGTGCATCAATTGCTTTACACATTCTTTTATTAGTATTGGTGTTATTATTACTTCTTCTCTCCTTGTGTTGTCCTGTTAAACTGTCCTTATCTCTACCCACGAGGTTTTACCTTTTTCTTCCAGTTCTCCCCATCCCACCGGGGCAGAGAGGAATGAGTGAGTGGCCAGGTGGTCCTTAGTTGCTGGCTGGGCTTAAACCACAAGAGACCTCAGTCCCTTTGCCAAGGGACACCCGAAAGAGGGCAACCAGGATGAAACACTGCCAAAATAGTTCAGCTGGTCCATGCTCACCCTCAGCTCCCACAAGATGGGTGGAGAAGAAGAACCAAGAGGCAGCTACAAATGCAGAAGAGAGAAAACGTTTAACTGCATCACTTAGTGATATGTTAAGACAATTCCTTGCAGGCAAATTGGCATGTTTGAATCAATTATCCGCCTCTCACCAGAGATACTGTAATTCTGAGCATGAACTGCTAATCCCTTGACTGGTTTAAGCAAACCTGGTGTGCTTTAGCACAGCAGTGGTCTCACAGTGCCCATATGCTCTCTTCTCACTGCCTCAGCCCTCCAGCCAGGCATAAGCAGCTGAAAAGCAGTGAATCATCATAAATGATCATCAGTCCATAACCTCAGTTTACTGCCTTGCCTTTCTCCCCAGTGCAGGCCTGAGGAAACAGCTTCAGGGGAAGGCTGAGCAAGAGAGATCAGTCCACACCAGGGTGGGATGGAAGCAGGCAAAACCAAAGAGCAATTATATATCTGAGATTCAATTTCAGATTAGGACACATAAATACATGTGTCTACTTGTAAGCATCTGAACATTCATTAGCAATATCTGGGTAGCCGCGGGAGACAGTCCCCTAAATATGGATGTCTGGCACCACTTCAGACATCCTAAGATACCCAGGACATCTGCAGGGGTAGATATGAAGAAGGACCTGCCTTTTTCTGTAGCAGCAACTGGAGGCCAAGCAGATATTTTAGGTCATCCCAGAAGGCAACTGAAGTGAGCTTCTGCTGTCTATAACAGGTGTTTAGATGCCCAGCTCACAAGCTGGCATCTCTGAGGACATACAACTATGTTCAACTGTCTTAATCTGAAGCTGTATCCCGCTCCTAGAGTCCAAAGAAGTAGCTGACTCACGAAAGCTCGATAGCTGTCCCACAGCTTCCCTGTATATGCCTGGTACTCTCTAAAGAACCTGGTTCAAGGTTTTTTTAGTAAGAAAAAAAAAAAAAGAATGGGAAATACAAACAGAAATGACACTATCCAGCGTGGAAACATATACATCTGACACCTCCTGATGAGCCTATGTCCATACCTTAACATGAAATGTAACACCACGGTGCTACATTTTATACCAATGTCCAGGGAGAATTTGCAGGATAGTAACGATGAATCTCATTGATACCTATGGAATGCAGGTCTGTGGTTTCCTACAGGAGATCCAGGGCTCTTTCAGTGTGATAGTAGTACTGACATTTTGGCAGCATCCCAAGTTAAGAGCAATGGAGAAAGAGTGGAACTAAAATCTCTTTTTCTTCGAGAAAACTGAAATGTAAGTCCAGATTCAAAGCTTGTATTTGTGCCTCTTTCCCAATAATTACTAAGCCAAGGCACAAACTGGAATTGTGGGGCATTCTGGATTGTCCATGTCCTTGCTCAGTCTAAAGTATTTGGTGGCGAGGGGACAAAGATGCTTTTATGTTTTGTCCCTCCCAGTCCTTTTTTCCACAGCTTTTGGCAGACATGGAGTATGACCAGGAGGTATATCTTATCCTGTTCTTCCACATAGGCTAAGTATGTATTGAAGAGATGTTGTGCCAAAGCAGAAATCTGATTGAGAAAGCTGTCTCTAGCTTTCCCTCTAAGGAGGCTGAAAGGACAAATTCCTAGTATTCATATTTAGTTCTTGCAAAATAGCAGGAAGTTCTCTCTGTCTGGCGTTATGTAGTCAATGCAGGCCATTGCCCTCAAAAAAGCAGAAATGAATGTCAAAGAAACAAACACAGTGCTCCCACTAATAGCATCACTGTTATTCTGTGACTTGCTAGTGGAAGAATATTGTCAGCTCTAAGAGAGAAGTACTTGCCACATTATGCAGCCTTTGATTATCCTCTTGTGGCCAGTCTTAAGGGCCTTATTAGCAGTCAGACTAGTCATTGGCTTCCCAGAGCATCCAACCTACAGAGACAAGAGACAGGGAATTAGAGGAGAATTACAGTGACTGGGTGGGAAAACCTTGTTTCTTCCTCATAGCCAACACATAAAATGCATATTCTTCACAAGTTAAAATTTAGGTAGTGTATATTTGGGACCAGCGCAGTTTTGTGGTAAAGCCAAAGGTTATACATTCAGTCACACAGGTTTCCTCACCAGCCGTGCACAGCTCCCCGTGCCCAGATGCTGAGGGTTAGGCACCAGGCTGTGTCTGCATCGGTGGTGAGCTCTGAGCAATGCTGCTGTTTTGAAGAGAATCCCCTGTTTGGCCCTGCTTACTACAGGCTGATTAGCTTCACGGAGTGGTTGTGATTCGTGCACGTTAGATTCCTTCTGGAGAAAAGCTGCCTTTCATGTATGCTGCTGATGCACTCCAGCTCTGGTGAAGGTGTTCAGCCATTGGGACCAGACAAAATCTAGCACAAAGTAAAATCCCTGAACCAAATATAGCACAGATATAGGGGACTCAGCACCAGCTGCTTTGATCAACTCATCTGCTCTCCTGGTGCCAAAGAGGCCAACTCAGACATAGCCAAATTCCCTCCTTTTCCTTTTTTTTTTTTTTTTTGAAAATTATGCATGCAAGTACTAGTTATTTAACGGAATATATTTCACGAGCTGGTCTTAATGTCTCTCCGGGCTATATTCAGAGAGATAACTGGGATGTTTAAATTCAAGACAATGAGTTATTTGGATTGCCTTCGTACTGAGGGCTCCCAATACAGCCAGAGGAGAGTCAGGTGTAACACCGGTCAGCCCTCGCAGGCAGCTGTGGTGTGGCTGCTCATCTCTTTCCTCTGACTCCCGGCTAAATCAGGGTACAGCAGCTCTGACAGATGCTCACTTGTGATCAGTTGAATTTAGATACCTGCATCCATCTTAAATCCACTCTGGATGCCACCACATGCAGGACATATCACCTGAATACACCTCTCCAGTCTTCATTCTCCAGCTATGAGAGCAAATTCTGACTGTCTCCTTCCTCCCTCTCTCCACTACTGGTGTTGGCCACTTCAGAGCAGGACTTGGCACACACAGTTCAGTCTTTAATTCATACTCCTACTAACAATGAAGTGATGGATTATTACATAAAACACTGCTCTAAGACATTAATATGTGACAGTTTCCAATACACCTACCCAACCTTCTCCCAACTAGTCTAAATAGAAAATACATCTGTGGTAGGGAGCTAAGCCAAAAGCTCCGGATCCTGAGTTAATAACAACCAAAGCAGCTTCAGCGCAGCAGAGCTGTGTCTGCTGAGATTTGCTCTCCAAGTACTGTCACAGGTAAACGAGACCCTGACAACTTCAGTAACTCTAGAAATACCTTCAGTGGGACCTGTAAAATAAGATTTTTAGATTTACCTTGTAAATAACTCTCCTGTGTGATCAATGATCTGAATGTGCCCTGAACATTTGCCATTTAATTTTTGATCTTATATTAAATTAAAGAGTAGCTGTGGTCACACACCTATTTGTATTTTGGCACTTCTGAAAATCGTGATTTGCAATGGATCATAAGCATATTTTCTTTCCTCATAGATTTTTTGCATCCAGGCAGAAAATGTGCTCAGATAGCCTTTTGGATGTAATGAAAAGCTCACCGTATATTGTATCTTTTACCTGACACCACTAATTTTTTCATATTTGTCTTGTATGTAACCTGTTTTACTAACTACTATATTATTCTTATTATGGGCAAACCTTCCCTATTTAGTTATCTGGAGAAAGAAATGGTTAATATCAATGAGCTCCTCATGGAACATGAAAATATCCTGGGAGAGAAAGCAATGCTACTCCTGGCAGGAATATAGTTTTGCTTTTAAAAATGAGACATATATCTCAGACAGACACAGAGCTTTGTCCAGTGCTGAATCCACACCTATGTGCATTTTTAAAAACTCTCCCTCATGCCATGTCTCTTTTTCTTCTCAGAGAGGATGGACACAGCCCAACATTTAAAATTATTCATTTTGTAATGCAAACATACTCCTGCTGCTAAGCTGTGGATTTCAAACCAGTTTAACAAATGACAAAAATCCCTTTTCAGAAGACAAATTATTTGGAATTATCAGCTCTGATGCACTGTTTAATTATGCATGCTTTTGTGCTAAGCATCTTTAAATATTAACGAGATATGTTTTTGCAATTACGACCTAAAGTAGATCTATAGTAAACTCACATGTCTGTTGGCAATAAGTCATCACAGGACCGCCGTACAGCAACAGCTCTTTTTAGACTAGGAGCTTTTCTGTGTTTTTTTGCTTCTGTATCATTGCCAGCACTATGGAAAAGGAATCAGGAAAATCACAACCCTGACAGAGAGCCCTTCTCAGATGACTGAGGCTGAGATAATTCTCGCAATCACTTTCTGCCTCCCTCTCAACATGAGAAAGAAGCATCTGAAAGCTGCGAAGAGCTTAGCCCCCTCGGCGGGCACAGCAGGCGGCACGGCGGAGAGGGGCAGCTGGCTGGGGACGGGGCAGTGCTGGGCTGCCGTGGGTCTCCATCCGCAAGGTAGACATCAGGGCCTTACCCTGGGGTCTGCATGGGTTCAGACAGACCTGGCGCCGCTCATGTGTAATGGAGAGAAGGAGAAAGCCTGTAAAAGAGTTAAAAATTACAAGAGAAAAGATACCGAGAGTATCACATTACTCAAGACCAGCTTGACTCCAGAGACTGGGACGTTAGGATCCTGGCGAGGATTAGCTGCATCTTGACAGCCCAGTCCTCTCAAATTAAATGCAGATTTCCACTGCTTCACTGAACTTGTAAATAGATGCCTCACCCATCCAGACCAGATTCATTTTAACGGAGTATCAATATGTTATTGATCTCTGATCACTTCCAGTTTAGTCAGATCATCTTCCACCATCAGCAGGACCAAAGATTTTGCTTGGTTCCCCATGAAACAGAGTAAGAGCCCTGGTGTACATGGACAGATATTGGCAAAAGCAAGAAGAGGAGTACTCAATAGCCAAACTTCCAGCAGTAACATGGACGTTGATGGGCCTGAAAGCGCCTGTCTGAGCACAGAGCCCTGTCTGTATAACTTCTGGACTGTGGAAATGTGTTTCTGCTCTTGCTCGCATCAGACATGACAGAAACCTAAATCACACCAGTGGCTAGTGAGAGTATCACAGGGGCACGGGAGCTAGTACAGTGTCACCTCCCTTCGGCTTCTGGCCCTGTTACCTGCTGTCTGTTCACCCTGGCCCTACATGTATGCTCAACAGCGGTGCGCCAAATCCTATGCATCCCTATAGAGCTGAAGAAGAAACAGCTTTAACATATTTCTCAGGGCAGCTCCTCACTGGAGAAAGAAGAGAGGGAGAGGATCTGCTGGGCACAAAGTCCTTACATCCGCTCTACCTGTAAAGGTTGTTTCTGGAGCTCACCTCCCCATGTCACCGCACTATGTCCATGGTTGTATTCAGAGCCGCGGGATCACAAGATAAGATAAGCCTTCCTTTCTTTGACAAAACCTGACAGCAACACATGCCTCACCTATTCAAAACAGCCCCCTTTCCTGGCAGCAGATAGCATCTTTACCGCTCACAAACCATTCACAGTAGTTAGAAGGTGCCTTGTACATCGGAATGTTGTTGCCTGATATATTAAGCCAATACACAAGCTCATTACCTCCGCTTCTGGCATGAACCTTACCCATATCGAAAAGCTGTCACACAGCAAAGCATTAAACGAATACAGTGGCTGCCTTGTTATTATTGTCTGTGGTACAGCGGTGCTTGCAGGGCAAGGCAAGGCAGGGGTCTGGCTGTGCCGGCGCTGGATGCACAGATGAGGTTGGAGGCAGTGTGGCAAACAAGAGGTAGCATGGGCAGATGGGTTTTACCCTGGCACAGTGAAAAGGTCACCCATTTCTCGCCGCCCAGCCCAGCTGAGCATGGAATTACCCCCTTTTTTACAAAGCAGTACCACACTGGCAAATAGCCTTGCCACTGAAAAACTTCTCTTAAATGGGCAAGTCAGAGAAGAAATAGGGCAGCAAATACTCTGTCAGGGCATACAGGTCTCCAGCATGTCATAGGGGACTGGGGCAGGGTCAGGAAATAAATGATTTACTTAAGGTCCTGCAGGCAGTCTGAAGCAAAATGAAGAAAACCTGGATATCCCAAGCCTTCAGGTGGATTATCTGTCCCTGAAACACAACTTCTTCTTCCACATTAGACTGACCCCTCACCTGGGTATGCTTTCTGAGAAAGGAGCCTCCAAACGCTCCTCCCACCATCGAATGGATTCGCTGGGAAATGCAAAATAATGTAATGATCTGTTACATGGGTGCCTGACGATGAACAGCTTCTGCTTATTTTCTACTGCAACAGAGGAGTGGCTAACCATCAACACAGCAAGGAGGGAGCTGACCAAGTAATGCAGCCCATTCCCTGTGCATTCCCAAGGGAAAGGGGACAGGCAGAAATGAGTGTACGAACTGGTCTGGCAGCACCGTTTTCCTCCCAGCCATCCCTTGCCAGAGGTTTGCATGTACGCAGGGTTGTGTGGCACACAGCCCACGTGTGAGGCACACGCAGCCCTCGGGCTGACCAGGCTAGGTCAGAGAGGGACTTAGACCGCCTGGCTAAGAGGATGGAAAATGGACAGAAAAACGCAGAGAGCCCCAAAGAAGAAAAACAAGAATCTGCAATTCAAATCTGTTCATTCCTGAGGGACTGGGGAAACAACGACTTGCAATTTCATTAGTGCATTTTAATATATTAATGGGCCCCCAGCTGCTGGTAACTGCCCCGTCAGCTGGAGTGTGGTCTGCTGACCATGTCCTTCTGCTGCTCTGCAGTGCAAAGTCAGACAGGTTTCCTCGAGAGGGTTAAGTAAACCAAGTTTAAATCATGCAGCAACAGACTAGGAGCATACTCAAGGCCAGTTAGGATTATCTCATATGTAGGGTGGTAACTGGCTTGATGCATCAGGAGGGATTTTTCCTACAGATGCGACGAAATGCACAGCACCGCTGCCAATGCTGCCTTCTCGTCAAGAATTTGCTTGCATAATTTACACCAGGTGTCATTTCAGGTAGAAAATATTGGGATGTTAAGGAAGTCATAACATTGGCAGATGATATTTTATGTAGTAATATGCATGCTGAAGACAATAGGAATATCTCCTATAAGTGAGTACCACTCAACATGAATAATGGCTGCAAGGTCAGGCCCCTAATGAACAGTTGTCTAGCTGTGAATATATACACTTTTTCACTGTGTTGTAGGCAATGCTCTCTGCTACCTAATTAGGTTGATCCGTGAATATGATTATTCATTATCTGAAGTCTGAGAGTACAGAATTATGTATCTGTGCAGTGTGCCTTGAAGAAAAATCATGTGAAATTCTAATGTCAGATAAGGTGACTGCATGATGAATGAAAAAATACACCACTAGTTTCAAGACTTTCCATAGAAGTGTGTTGAATTCCACAAAAGTTCACCTGGAAAAAAAGAAAAAAAACAAAAGAAAACTTTTTTTTATAAGGTCAAACTCAAAGATTCAAATCCTAATTTCAGAAGGGATGTTGCATTATGAACTGCAATGCAATTTCTGATTTTTAAAAAAATACAGAAGAAGAATAAAGTATTTTTATCTTATAGAAAAGTGACTTTTCAATTGTGTTCAAACCAATTGTCTGGAAATCCTGGAACACTGCAATGTCTACCGCTATGGGGTCTCCAAAATCACACAAGATTAATTCCAGCACATTGAGCTCCTGCAAAAGAAAGAGCTGCAGCCTGTTGCCACGACCCTCCTGCTATCCAGTCTCCCAAGGATTCCCAGGGCTGCCCTTCCTTCCCTGAAATGTGATTGCCAGGACTTAGGAGACTCTTCCACTGACAAGTGGGAAATGGGAGCCCCAGGAGGTTTGACCTGGGTGCAAGGAGCCAAGGCTGCCAGGAAGAGCAGAGTGCTTCAAAAGCCTGAGAACATCAGCCGTTTAGCACCGGAGGCAATAACATAAAATAAAAACATGACATAATGGGATGACAAAGGCTTACAGGAAAGGAGAACAAGCTGTAGGCAGAGGGGGGATGCAGTCTTGATGTGAGCTGTGCCCATTGTACCCCTTCAGCTCGATTAGGATGGGCTTGTGGGAGAGCCTTACCCAAAGGAAGACATTAACTGTCTAATACGCTTTCATTTCTGATTCCCTGGTACTGACTTTGGCTCTGTTCACACTCCCAGCCAGCACAGCTTCTCTGAGAGGCTGCCCTGGGAAAAGGAAAGAGAAAGGAGAGTTAACAGAAAGGCTAAATATTTGAACTGGGTACTGGAACAAGAAAAGAAAAAGAGGAGAATAAAAAGAAAAACCCAAGATGAGAAAAAACAGGTGTCCTACCTTCAAAAGGCACATTAGGAGGCAGGCAGGCAGGTGTATCTGCAGAAATAGAAACAGATTCTCATCTAGTGGAAGCAGCATTTTTTTTGTCTGACTCTCTAATTCCCATCTAATGCTGGGATGTAGTTCCTGGAGACTGGATATGAATCTGAACCGAATGTGTAGCTACCAACTTGGAAAGAAGTCTCAGTATAAAATTGATTTGGGCTCGCCTTGCTTGCTGCAGGTCAACGTGCCTGTGAAAAGACGCTCCTTGAAATTCTCCGGCTATTTCTCTTGTGACACCAGTGCTCTGCTCCCCTCCAGCTCCTACACCACCATTTTCCTTGCAGGTGTCTGGCTGTGGACCTCTTGGCCTTCACCTGCACCTAATCCGTCCTCACACAGGGAACTCAATGAGCCAGGGCACACACCACTGCGACAACCATGTGCGAGAATCGTTAACGATGAAATGCAAAAGCCCTTTCCCCATTATACCCTTTCTCCCGCGCCAAGTTTTTCCTTGTTAATTAGGAGGAAAATTTCACAACTTCGCCACCGTATAATTAAATCTTGCAATTAACATGTGCACTTAAGCCATCGTTTTGAAAATGAGACTTATGCAGTGAAATCTACTTAAGTGAAAGCACCGGCATGGAGGGTGAAACTGTGACACTGTGCTAATGATCCAGAACACCACTGGATAAATGATAGGTCTTACTGACAGCACTCTGCCCATCTGACATGTGCGGGAAAGGGCATATGCTTACGGATGCTAATAACAACACAGTACCAATAAAAGGGGAGCGGGAGGGAGGGTGACAAAAGCAGAGGTAAATACATTAAGTCTCAATTAGAGTAGTGACACGAGAGAGAGCTAAGGTTAATATATTTTAGGAGAAAGCTTTTCTGTGAGCTAGGGGCTGATCTCTGCAGGATGATGTGACAAAAGTGATGACAAGGGAAAAGGGAAGAGCTTTTCATTTCGTTAGACACTGCTTGGAAACGGCCATGCAGTCTCAGTGCTTTACGGCCTGCATGGGCATAGCTCTTCGGTTTCCATCACCCTCCAGGCACAGGCACTGGATGGCTTTGGAAGAGCCGGATTCAGCCGCAGCCTTGCTCTTTGCTTCTATGATGCCACAATATCTTGGGGTGTCTGATACTCAGGCTTGCACCCCAGTTCCAGCCAGGCTCAGACTCAGTGCCTGGGAGGAACACAGAGGTGCCCGCATGATTTTACTGCACCACAAGCACTCAAGTGCTGTATCTTCCGTGTGATTTTACAGCGTGACGCTGTTTGTGCATATACTAGCCAGGACGTGGCAAAATTCAGAAACCAGCACACAAATACCTTAATGGAGGTTGCAAATTTTTGCTGGGTTGCTACAGAGCAGCAGGCAAGCAGTCTCAGGTCTCATTTGGTGATTTGACATATATAACAATACAATTAAAGTAAGATTCAAAGAGGTAATTATTGCAGACTAGTGGTATTCCACACTGTAAGCTGGAAGAGAATAAAACACAGCAGCTGACCACCTACCACTCACCTCTGCTCCGTCTACGTACATTGAGAAAAAGGGAATTGCTTCTTTAACAGCAATCTGTGTTAACATTTTAATTGCACTGACTGATTCTCATTCAGCCGCTACAGCTTTCCTGATTCCAAAATAATCCTTACTCAATTAGCAAAGGTGCAGACAGTATCATGAAATAGTCACAGAAGTCCATTAGAGAAACAAAGCATTATTTGCTTTTGTACTTCCTCACACACATGCACACACCACCACACTTATTAGGATGACATCCAGCATTCAGGCATAGAATCTTAAATTACAGAGTAATTGGGGCTTTTCAACTGATCCATAAAAGTATGCACTTAGCAAAATCTAAGGACAGGTAGAAGAGATGGATAACACCCGATGCATTGCCTTTTCAGGACAGCCACTGAGGCATGCAAAAATAAACATTTGCTGAGGTGAATGCAGTGTGCTATTTGTACAATGCAACATGGCAATGACCTCAAGTAATAAAAATATCTGCAGATTTAAGCCCAGAGGACTATATTGCATATCAATAGCAATAAAACCAGCAGAAATAGAAATGTATTATTTATAGGCCTATTTATAAAACCCAAATACCACTCTAGTGGACCTACTTCTGTAGAATGAATTGCCTTCCTCCCCCTCCCTCCTTTAGTGGTTTGTATGACAAGGTAGCACAGGACTGTACCATCAAGAGAGATCTTTGTAAAAGATACAGAAATGAAGTCAGGAAGAGATGCAACTCCCTCCTGCATAATTTTACCAGTGACATGGCCTGTGTTTCAATTAAGCAGCACTACTTTACTGCTTTGGAAGTGGGATTGCAGGCAAGCCCCAGGTCCGTAGCATAGTCTCACCAGGAGGGCTGATTCTGCCTGATAAAGATGAACAGGATCTTTGCCATTAATTTTGACAGTAATATAGCTACATTATCACTGAAGTTTTATCTTTTCCTTTCCTTTCCTTTCCTTTCCTTTCCTTTCCTTTCCTTTCCTTTCCTTTCCTTTCCTTTCCTTTCCTTTCCT
>JAVKLA010000040.1:12248902-12260633 GCA_034782735.1 Sagittarius serpentarius
TCCTTTCCTTTCCTTTCCTTTCCTTTCCTTTCCTTTCCTTTCCTTTCCTTTCCTTTCCTTTCCTTTCCTTTCCTTCTCCCAATGCGAAGCTTTTTTTGATTCAACGGACATACTGAAATGCCAGCAGAGGGAGGGAAGGTATTTTCACTATCTCCTGTCACTCAGATCTCTCCTTAGAACACTCATGTTTTTTCAAATCTCACATTGCTTTTATCTCACTATCACTTATAAGACCATTACAAATAATAAATCCTTCCTGGGATGCCCCATTTTATGGACCAAAGCAATTCCGTGTTCACAGGGGCAATTTTCCTTCCTTATATATCCCCTAGAGGAAAACTGCAGGTGCAGAAGTTACTTCACCGATGAAAAAAAAATTACCAGAGACTTAAAAGATTAGGCTGGGGAAGGTAACGGATTATACTGATGGACTCAATCACCTACATTTACTTGGAGCTCCTAAGTGTCTCCAGATCTGGCCATAAGCTGCTGAGTAACACACTGTCTAATTTAGACACTGGACAAAGGCCTCTGAACAGACCGACAACAGACTACTGTAAAGCAGCCCTAACTTTGTCTCCTGCCTGTTGCCTTTTTTCCAGACCCCAGCACCTAACCCCTCCACGATGTGATCCCCCCGGGGCAACAGCAGACCCCCCCAGCCAGCCCATGCAAGTGGGAGGTGGTGCCGCGGAGATCAGACACCGCCTTTGTCCTTTCTTGTTGCTACTTGCCTTTCCAGTGTGAAATCTATGTGTTCATATTTCTGCAAATTACTGAGAAAACTCTTTTCACCTCCTCACAGCTGCTGTGTAACATGCACCATCATCCAGGTCTTCGCTAGATTTGACCCACAAACTTCAAGTGAAGTTTCATCTGCTCTTACCTGATCTTTTGATGTGCTGTTTTCAAAAGTATTAGACTGAGCTACCAAATCCTATCTTTATTTCTTCTCCTCCACTCTGGATGTTTTCAAATGAATTAACTGTGACTTTGGCCCTTACTATGCCGGTGGGTTAATACAAGCAGTCGGTTAAATGAGTTAAGATGAATTTGATCCTGCTGTAACTTGCACTGGTGCTAATCTAAATATTTTACTTCAGAATTGTTTGGGTTATAGCAGTGTAGGAAAAAAAAAGGACTAACAGCAGCAGAACTAGATTAGTACTTCCAAAACATCTGGCTTTTCGTCTCCTTTGCCTTGACAAGTGAAGTCTGGTCATCCCACCACTGCAATTTCTTTTGAAATTCTGGCGGTTTAGGTCCAAAGTGTGAGCAGAACTTGTGAGCAGAGAGACTGAAAGGTGAATAATCTAGTTTATAACATCTGCATGAAACACAGTCTAATTCCACGTGTCTAGTACAGAGGGGACCAAAAGGATTCTCTATATATTTTTCAAGACGTACACATTGCTGGCCAAAGAACTTTACCAGATGTTTCAGATATATCTTTCCTGATGGAGATGTATCTTTTTACATACGATTCCCACCCAGCTCTCCCACAGACTTGAAGTTAGCCCAGTTTTCCCCTAATGGGAAAAAGATCACGTTTCCAATGTCTTTCATAAGTTTTATGCCTAATTAAGTCCCCGTTAATGGGGTTGAGAAGGGCATCTTTATTTCCAGCACACATTTCTTACATTTGTGGTTTGGGGTTTTTTTTAAAGGTGATTTGGACTTCGGTGGCTTTCTGGATTTTTAGAGGTTTGGTTTTTTTTTTTTCCTTTTCCCTTTTGCGACTCACTTGTCAGGCAGAAGCGTCACTGCAAAGCTGTGCGCCATTACCCAGTATCATTTAGTTTTCTGGTCTATTCAAATTTGTTAGCTTTTTTTATCTGGGGAGTGACAGAAACGACAAAAAGTCTTTTCTGGCCAGCTGGAAATGGACGATGCTTCAGAGGCAGCCGAGCGGCTGACAACAGTGCCACCCTGCGTCCCAGCCGCCCGCCGGACCCGCCGCGAACGCCTGTATTAAACCCGTACCGGACACACCGGTCCCCTTCAGCTCTCGTGCGTCACACGAGCTAGCAAGACTCCTTTCCCGATGCTTCCTGGCAATTATTTACTTTCTGAAGCTCCTCTTTAACTTTCTGCCAGGAGGTGAATTTATGGCTGCCTCGCAGAGAGCAGCCTTCGGAGCAGCACAAATAATCATTGGAATAAGGCACCTTTCCTTAAACAGTTTGGTTCCATAGTTTGGGTAGAAATGGTTTGATGGAGCTGCAAATCAATATTACTCTGTAAATTTTTAATGTTCGCACCATGTGAAATGCTGTAAATAAAATAAGCTAACCACAATAGGCTATTCTTTGTAGTTCATTTAAAAAAATGTCTGTTCAGCAGTATGGCTAACTACTTGCTGTAGATACGGCTTTAAAACTGTCTAGGCTAATACATCAAGAACAGAATTTGAATAACCTCTAGTGGCAGGCAATTTTTCAGAACTTCCAAATACTACACTAAGTAACACTAGATTTTTTTTTAAGTCATGTGCTAATACGGGCAGGTCCAAAAAAAAGCGATATGAGCCTGAGATTCTTGCACTGGCATGTTTATCAGTCCAGCGAAGGGCTGTTAATTTTTAAAAGTGAGCTCAGAGTGGAGAAATCAGATCTGGATTTCAGCCCTGGCCACACATAGAAGTCCTGGGAGTCTGGAGCTGGGGGATTTCTCAATAAGTGACCCCATTATAGAAATGTGTAGGTACCATTATTGTTACCTTGGATCCAGGCTTTAAAAATTTTCTTTTTTGGTCCTAACCCACCATCTGTTTCCGTAAGATATATTTTACAAGAGGGAAACTAGTGCGCAAAAGACGAAAAAAATAACCTAAGCATATATGGCAGCAAGATCCATTTGAAAAAAATACCACAAACCAACATCAAAAAAGCACAAAAAGCAAACACAAACAGCTTCTGCAGCATAACCCCCCACACACCTTTTGTAACTTTGCTTCTTGGCTGTGCCTTGCCCTGAAGTATCTCGGCAGGAGATGTGTCACTATGGTGACAGATCGATGACTTTTCCAGTGGTGGTATGTCACTGACCGATTTGACGGTCTAGTAATAGATGCTGCCACGTGGGGGATATCAGTACAGTATTTAATCCTGCCCTGCTAGCAGTGCGAGCAGCACTTGGAAACAATATGCAAAAGCCTGGCATAGAAGGACATACGTGATTAGACGCCATTACATATGAGCACCCTCTTCTAATTCGGAAGAGACCTCAAGTCCAGCTCTCTTGGCCTTGCATAAAATTCAGGAGGGGAAAGAGGAGAGGGACAAGCAGAAGTACAAGGCTTTCTTTGGCCTGAAGTTGGCTAGGAGGGAAAACAAAGATTAGCTAGTAATATTGAGAAGCTGGTCAGCAAAAGCCAAATCCTGGTTTCTTTACTTGCATCCTAACTCCATTGTAAAGTTGCTGAATAATTCCTGGTACGTCGTCACTCTCCTTTTGGCAACAACACACCTCTGGGTCCCAGGCTGGCCTCTGGGTGAAGCGAGTCCCATTTCCATAGGCTCATCGGACAGCTGAGGACCCTGCTGCTCGCAGCAGGATCAGCTGTGAGACAAGACCAGGTTGCTCAGGGCTTTATCTAGTCATGTCTTGAAAACCTCCAAGGATGGAGACAGCACAGCCTCTACAGGTAACCTGTTGCTGTGTTTCATTGTCCCCAAAAGTTTATCCTCCTGTCGAGTCTGAACTTACCCTGTTGCAGCTCATGCCCACTGTCTCTCACCCTCCCGCTATGCAGTACTGTGAAGAGCCTGGATCTGCCTTCTTGCTAACATCCTCATAGGTATTTTCTATAAAAGCAGCTCACATTTCCTTAGCACGGTCTCTGCATGGTCCCAATATTGGGACCAAATTGCTGCTTTGGTCCCATTTCACAATTTCCCTGACCATTACTCCTAATATCCCCGTGTCTTGGGTGTTAAATCCTTTGGCAAAAGCTCCTTCTCTCAGTCAGAAGTACCTGCAAATGCAATTTGTCTGCTCTTTATACATTTTAATACGCAGTTAAGAAAGCTGCTGAAGATATTCGATCCTCCTCTGCAGTCTCACATCATCCCACTCCGAGTAGAAAATGTATCAGTTATGAACTAAGTGTTACATGTGACATTTATTGTGATGTCCAAACCACGTGAAGAGGCTATCTGTGAGTGAGACAGGTAGAAAAGGCAGCCCTGTACGTGGGGTGTCAGTAGGAGGCCAGGTTCAGACCTCAGCTCCATCACTGAGCAGCCATATGCCCTTACACAAATCACTGTACCACTCTGGTCTCACTTCCCCATATGTAAGAAGAGGATTTTAATATTTGGATTTTTGCCTCAGGGATGCACTTCATAGCTAATGATGCATTCCTCAAATAATATCAGGGGCCCTATACCTATGAGGTAGAGCACTCTAAAAAACATTTTCCTAACATATTATCTGTTACAGCTCCATACATGACATGTTCCAGCAGAAAATGTGGGTTAAAAGCCTGTCCAGCTGATCCTGCCGTATCTTTTATGCTGACCAGGAAGAGAGGTCCTGGTCAGCCTGGGTCAAAACACCATCAGGAGAGTGAATGTTGGTGCTGCTTGGTTTTTCTGCTGCTACCTTGACAATGAAGCTTTCTCCCAGGCAGGAAACAGATCCCCCAGTCTGCAGAGCTTGGAGGATTACATACTTCTCCTTCTGTCCCAGCTCAGGACCAAAACAAAATCTCAAAAATCTTGTTGAACTAACATTCAAAAAATGCAGACAGAGTCTTTCAGTATACTTCACTCATACCTAAGCATTTTACTTTCAATAAAATCTTTTACAACATTTTAAAAGTCAAAACAGGACTTTCTGGCAAATAGGAACTGATGCTTCTTCTCTCCGAAGTACAAAATTAGTCAAAACCAATTTTCCCTCTGAATCTTTGATAAATTAGTTCAACAGAATAGCCTCAGTTTTTTACTTTCCCACCCTTTGCACAAATGCTTGGCAAAGGCTGATCCTCCCTAAAGACCATACAAAATCAGTTGTTCAACCACTGGTAGCTGTTAACTTGAGACTTCCATGTCCTGCCACTGGCTTAGTGACTAAAAATGCAAAAGTACAAGGATAAACCCTGCTGTTCTACCTTATTCCTCCAGCATGGTCCTACACGGTTAGGATTACAATGGCTCTCGGCCAGACACAGATCCAAAGAGGGTGTGGGAAAGGGATAAAAGTTAGTGGATGTTCACACTGAGCTCATCCCACGTTTAAGGAAAAAGAGTATCAAGCTCATTTGAAACTTTGGCAAGTGGGCAATGAAGGCCAGTGTCTAGGGGTCATCCGGGAGTCAGTTATCAGCAAAAAAGCACACTAGTGTATGGATAGTTTGTGAAAGATCTTGAAAGTAAAATGGCAGAGAAGGAGCGGGGAAAACGGCAGAATAAGAAAATCATCTTGGCACTGGCATTCAAATGAACTGTAATGTGACAACACTACTGAGGCAAGGAGAAAAGTATTCCTACAGGAGAAAGGAGCTGGAGGGACTGTGGGAGACGTGTGTGGATGAAGAGAAAACACTGTATTAAATGTAGTGGGGAGAGATCTGCAGTACAGTGTCCAGACGTGAGGAACAGAGAAGCAGCCTGAGCAACAGGCAGCGTGGGCTGTTTCTGCAGCCCCTGAGAGTGAAGGAAAGAGAAAGTCTTGGAGACACTAGGCTGAGGACTCGGCTGCGGCCAAGTTGTATCCTTCACAGCCTTCCATGCTGTGCCTCAAGATCGTCATCTCCCATTCCAAGCAACATGATTGCTTAGGGCAACAAAAGAGAGGAGAGGCCAAGTTTCCAAGACCCTCAGGGTCATGGGCACCCTCGAGTCTCTGGCAATGGGTAACTAAACAAGTGAAATCAATCTGAAAGTCCCTAGACACTAAAGCTCTGCGTGCACTAAGAAACTAACTCTGGAGAGAATGGTTTTGGATGTTTCTGAATGTTCCTGGACATTTCAGAATGTTTCTGTTTTGAAGAAAATGCTGATAATATGAGCTATGAAGATATGACAACCTGGAATAAGACTGAAAAAAACCCCCTCCAGGTTATTACTGCTTTCATTTTCTGGTATTTATGGACTGTCTCACGACTTTTAAGTGACTGCACTTAGCAGTATTACTGTCAGGGACTCCTCAGATGCCGGATACTTTCATCTTTTCTTTCCTGAGGACATTTCCACCACTAGAATACTTGAGATGGAAACACCACAGAGAAAGAGCTAAGAAAGAATGAATAATGTAAGTCTGCGGTTTTTATTATTTTAACTGCTTTTGTTAAAACCTTAATGTCACAAGGAAACTCCTGACTTCATGCGTTGTACATCCAACCAGTAAAAACTACCAAAATAAGCATCAGAAAAGATCATCTTACTGCCATCATAGGAACGGACATTTTAAACAATTGTAGGGAAGGAGACAACTCAAGCTTAAAAGTCATCCTAACTGTGATATCTTCTTAAAACAACTCAATGTGAGTTACCCTCCAGTTTTGTAGAAGGGGAAGTGGAACTCAATCAGAACAAATTTAAGCTACAGCAGAACCCAGAGCAGAACTGCACCAGAAAATACTTATTGGGCCCATTCTGGTTTGCTAGTCATCCCCCATCCTGACTGTAGAAGAGCAAGAGTGGATGGACAGCCATCCATCCATCATTCATGCAGACACAAACATACACATACACACAAACCTGTATTATTTTTAGAGCAAATTTTTCCTGTGTGAAACACTCCTTAATAGGGTTCCCAAAAGTTCTTACTATTCCTTATAAGCCTGGCTGTGTTTACTTGGCATTCAGGGCCACGTAGTGATTTGTTAATGTATAAATCTGTCGCAACTAATAAATCTTTACAGCATTATGGATGACATTATTATTTTTGATCAAGATTACGGCACTGGTTGGCTGATGCAGTTGATATCAATGCTTACAGGCTGTCACCTACTCCTTGAATATTAGCTTAAAAAAACTCAATGCAATTCAGAGCATGGTTCCATTTAAATATTAATGGCACAATGATATTGATGGTAACAGGATCCCTGCAGAGGCTGCAAACCAAGTCCTCCATACATGCATTCATAGCATTAGGCAGCAGAAAGAGCACTTGCTGGGGGCTGGCTGCTGATTGTAACGCACAAACATTCATGTGCAGCTGCTTGTGGGAGGTAGGAGGAGGGCGAAGGGAGGAGGGAAACTGGTTCTCATATAAATGTGCATGCAAACACACAAATTGAGTTCCTACAGCAGGAGTAAAATAAATCCTAATCCACTTGCTGTACTACGCTTGGGTGTCAGGTAGGCCTTAAGGAAAAAAACAGTATATAAAGAAAAAAAAAATAGTGTACAACATAAATAGCATATGTGCCAAATGAATTCTATAATAAAACAGATGTAGCAAATTATATTTAATAATGTTTGACAATTCCCCATGCAGCTAATGGTTTGTTAGAAATTAGTCCCTAATGTTTTAGGGACTGCTGGCATTTACAGTCATTTTCTTTGTTTTAATTTACATTGTTTGTGTGCTGTGTGCCGTTTTTCCAGATCCTTGCAGTTTTATGATCTTTCTTGTCTTGTTGGGATTTCAAATGTTATTTTAACTCACTAGCTACTCTAATACCACAATGTCCATGGGAAGAATTTAGTAAAATTCTTTTTTAGGGGTTCATTCCTTTTTTCCTCTTCATTATGCAATGGAAGCCCATTCTACTCTGACATCCAAACTCCTGTGAGACCTGCTTGTTGCCAAAGACGTAACTTCTAGTCCTGGATTTCACGGTATGAGTGAATAAAAAGGGAACGCATTGTGCCAGGCACAAAAGGCCATTCAGCTTGCACTGAAAGTCCTGCACTAGCAGACTCAAGTGATAGAACAAATCCATTTTACCCATAAGTGCCCTTTCATTCAACTGTTTAGATACTGTTCAAAAGCTCATAAAATTATTTTGCATTATACTGACAAAATAACTAAAATTAGGATTGTATCCCTTGTCCAGGAGGATGAATTAAGCCACATAAATGAATCCATAAGCATTACTCACAGTGCCAGACACTCCATAGAGAACTGAAGACCAAAAGTTCATTGCTTTTCTTCCACGTTTTAATTTTAAAAGAAATTCTCTCTCCCTACAAACTTCAGCTTGAATAAGAAATGTTAGACAAGCATAAGAGCATGGGAACCTCGTGCCTTCAATCCAGAATGGAGGGGAGGTAGAGGTCATATCAGCTCAAAACAACTGGATGGGGTCACAGATGCCATAGTATACCTGTAATAAAACCCAAGAAGTATTGTTATTCTGTGGCAGAAATTCCAGGTTTGCATAAAGGAAGGGAACTATTGCCTGTTTGCAGTTGCAAAGGTGGAAGCCCAATTTCTCCTTGGGAAAACCTCAGCTCTGCTCAGGTTCCCTTGCAGTGGTCTGCCCAGACAGATGGGGAGAGCAAGCAAGGACAGCTCCAGGCAGAGGTCCCTGCAGTGTGCCAGTGGAGTGGCTGGCATTCCAGGGTAGCAGTCGTGGCAGGGGAAAACTCCGTGCCAAGGTACAGCCTGGTCTGCCTGATCTCTGAGTGGTGAACCAATTACTTCAGGTCACAGTTTAGAAAAGTCTGGAGTATGGAATAGGAGAAAAATTGATTTTTTTCTCATTATGGGCTTGTTGAGACCAAGCCTTAGTGCCATTCTTAATTTGGAACACAGATTTTTCTTGCCATTTACCTATATTTTTTCTCCCAATAGTCCAGCAGTACTTGTAGCTGGAGCCAACCAGCCTGAAAATGGAAATAGGCTAAACCTGAAGGGCTCCCAGCTTGCTTGCAGCCAACACAGCCACTGTGTAGTACTGGTGAAAGATAGGCAGTCTGCTCAAGTTCTGCAGACCTCCCATAATCTCAAGTCCTCTAGCAACAAAAATCTTCATTGTGAAGCTCAGATCATTGGTAAGACGCCCTTAGTGCTGGACATGAATTAATGTGGCTTTTAAGAGGGCAGATAAATGAGTGTCTCAGTGGGACCAGACAAATTTAACATGACTAATTATAGTATATAACAATAATTCATTCTTCAATGAAGTGGAAGCAAGCACAGACAGTGGTGTGAATTAGTCCAGTACTGACTAAAATAACTCCCCAAAATACTTTACTGTTAAATACTCCCCAAACCAGGGAAGAGATCAGATTTTGGCTTTGGGTTTTTTTGGCTTTTGGATTTTGCAGATTTCACCAAAAAAAAAAAAAAAAAGGTAAAACTCGTTTCATGCTTGAGAAAGAAAAGAAAAAGCACAACTTGGTGCACAACCTCCTCCCTTCTCTGTTTGAAGGAGACCATTACAATTTGTCAGGATGCGGCTGAGTTCAAAGTATCTGAGCGTGAAAGGTAGATGATCTTGATGTATATAGTGAAGTTTCACAGGGGACACTTTCCCAGGATATAAGTCAGACTAGCTGCCATCTCAGACACAGTTTTGATCCACCTGCATATACATTTTAAAGGAGGTGTGAAACTCATTCACATACTGGGCTGCTTCAAGGAAATGTATTTAAACGTGGTAACAGAATGGAAGGTGGAAAGATCTGTCATCTGGAAATGTGCTTATATCAAAAAAAGTGTCATCTCAAAATGGCAAAACCTAGAAGGAGATAAAAAATGCACAAAAGATAAAGATGTCAGTCTCTCCCTCTGGGCAGCTGATGGCTGAGGGAAAGTCCTATTTGCTTCTGCTCCATGGCCTTTTCCCTTCCCTTTAAGAACTGACATGGGTGTAACCAAACACCAGTAACTCCAAAGAGCTTGACTGTTTAAGTTACATATTGTCCAATTACTTACTCCATTAGCCCTACCTGGGCTGCAGCTCCGAGTTGGATCTTATTCAGCTGTCCTATTTCATCAGCTTTTTGTATAGAGACACCCCAGTCCAGCTCTTTGACAGGTTTGGGGTGTAATGCATTTAATGAACAGCAGAAAAGGAAGTTGTCACTGGCTCAAAACCCCTTCAACAAAGTTATTTGCCAAAGCCCAGATCTCTGGGGAACACCAGTTTCACTCAATCTCTTGCTAACTATAACTCTAATTCAAAGCACTAAACATTTATTCTGGTAACCCGCCCTGCTAAAAGATGACAGGAAAATTCAATCCCTGCCAATGTCACCGGGGCACCACAATTATCAAGGCTGTGCCTTGACTTACACAAAGAAAGCTCAGCTGCTTTCTGAAGGATACCACTGGTGTTTAGTTTTCAATTCCCAGGGTCTATCATACCATCTTGATGCTCAAAGACCTTAATTCATCTTGCTGTCATATCTAGCCATCACCTACGAGGCACTTTTCGAATGAGGTTCATCCTGCCTGCTAGCATAACACAGTCATCATCTGCCCTGTCATCTGAAAAATATAAATGTTTCATGCTCCACTAATAAATCTGCTACAAAATTTGCTGTTGCTTGTGCAGTCCAGGGCCCTGTTTTGTGGAATATTTGTGAATCACTTGCTTGATGATAATGATCATTGCTAATTATGACTGTCTTCCCACCCCCTGCCCCAGTACATGGGGCAAGCTGGGTGGTCCAGTGTGGATCTGAGCCCTAGTTGCTCTCTTCCCGTTGCCTTTCCCACCAGCAAGCCCAGCCAGGGCGACGATTCCCCTCAACACAGTGTGTGGGAAATGAGAAACCCACCATGTGCAGATAAAGGCAACATCAATAGCTTGTTGCTGGATTTTCCATTTAATGAGAGGAGCTGCAGAAGAAAGCATGCAGAAAGAAACTGTGTGATTATTATTAAACAAAAAAGTTACACTTCACACACACACCCCCCCCACACACACCTTTTCCTTCACCGACCGCTGCCTTTAAATGGCCCTGAAAAGCCGATTGCACCACCTTATATATTTTCCTCTGTCCTCTGTATAAATTTTCCTCTTTCCAACAGCTCATGGTTTGATGGCTGGCAGGTAGAAAGTTTATGTGAAGTCAGCGTTTGTCAGAGAGAGCTTGGGGTTCGAGTAAGTAATATACATGCTGGAAAGTAAAAATACTGGGAAAGCTGGGACAGTGAAGGAGAAGAGTTATGGTAACCTATTGCATTTTGCATTTTTGCCACACCTGGAAAAATGTCCTCTGCTCTGCAGTTACCTGTGCTCAGGTGGAGAGGTAGTGAGTTGCCTTTCTGCTTTGAGAAGATGTTGAGATAAGGGCCTGAGAAGACAGGATGATTTCTGAGGTACGTGAACACGTCACCCATATTTCAGTGGCATCCAGGCGCTTCAGTCAGGACAGAGTTCCTTGACCCAAAGAGCTTAGACCCAAAATGGGTGGGACAGGCCAGGAAAAGGGTGTTTTCTCCCTGGATGACAAAAAGCGATCTTGGGGCCCCAAGAAGTCAAGTTCTCTTGCTCAGTATTGCCCAATATTGCATGAAGTAATAACTTAGGCTGAGCTATGGACTAAGCTCAAGAGTCAAACAAGGGCTGTAAGCAGCTGCCCGTGGATGGGCATATCAGAAAACATGCCCCGAGAACTCTGGAGAAGTCTTTGCTGGTGCAAGCAGGTGGTACCAGGCATAGAATCATAGAATTATAGAATCATAGAATGGCTTGGGCTGGAAGGGACCATCAAAGGTCATCTAGTCCAACCCCCCTGCGGTGGGCAGGGACCCCTTCAACTAGATCAGGTTGCTCAGAGCCCCATCCAGCCTGGCCTTGAATGTTCCCAGGGATGGGGCT
>JAVKLA010000040.1:12261453-12278008 GCA_034782735.1 Sagittarius serpentarius
CCCACTGGGTGGGGGGGGAGCGAGTGAGCGGCTGCGTGGTGCTGTGTTGCTGGCTGGGGTTAAACCACGACAGCTGTACAACAAATTAGGGGGAAAAAGCCTAATCAAGATTGGTCTGAAACATCCAAATCTTCCCATTAAGAGTTGCTTCTATTTCCTATTATTCATTGTTTCGGGTAAAGAATGTTCATGAGGTATTAGGCATTTTATTGGTTTCTCCTCCATTTTAATTTTTGCTGTTGCACATTTGAGTGATAAAAGATCATGAGCCGTTTTTCCCCAAAGTTATTTATTAACACTCATTATAAAGGGGAATTTGGGGGAAATAATGAGAACCTAAATGGCCCAGATTTTTTCTTCCAGCAGGACCTGCATTGGAATCTGCTTTTCACCACCAGCAGGCAGTCCACGGCCAACACTCACACAGACATAAGGAAAATTCAGGCCCAAAAGTGACAAAAGACCACCGAATCCATCATTATTTTTCCACTTCACCTACCTAACTCGAAAATCACCAACTACTCACTTCAAAGTGAACACAGCTGCAAAATGACGCAAATACCGTTAGTGACAAGATGACATTTCTTTTATTTATTTATTTATTTATTTTTAAAGACAAAGTTTGTCATACTGCAAAATCAGGCTGCAGGTGCAATGAGTTAATTTTGCAGCTCACAGACTCTGGGGTGGGGAGACGCTGGCACTGTACCGTGAATCGCTGCACCATTAAGGCATGGTTAAACTGAGTCCAGGCTAAGCAGGGATTCAGAGGAATAGCTTGGAGACGTGACAGGGAAGGTAAAGGAAGGAAAGAACATGAACAAACAGGCTTGGTAGGAAAAGATATGTCATTGATTATTAAGTTCTATTTGGAGTTATTTGGAAGCAATGAAGAAAATAACAGGTAACTGGATTTTGTTCAGGTTAGCTTGACGTTCACTTATAATACTGAGAAGCCAAAATATATTTACAAATATTTCATATTGGAGGATTTCTCTGATAAGTATGAGCTTCTGTTTTGCTCTTAGGAAATTTTTATGACTGTATAGTATAGGGATGTGTGTTTGCATCTTTTAAATTATCAATCAGCTGCATGGTAGTTGTTCTAAAAAGCAGGTAGTGAAACAGAGATAGAATAGATAATATATCTGCATCTCAGATAACCACAGACATACTCAGATGTTGCTTGTCTGTGTGTATAGGATCTTTTGTCTAAATATACATGCATACGTATATTTACAGCACTTATTTTGCAGTTGCATTTACAACAGCTTTGGCTGTTGGAGACATGTAGATCCATCCTTCCTAGGACTAACTCTGTGATTCATGGACACCCACCTCTATATACTAAACTGGTTCTCAGTTTTATTTTAACCAGAACCAAGCCTGGAATAGCTGAAAATGTTGTCATGAGATAGCATTGTATAATTTACAAGCTGCATTTGACACACCATTACCAGAAATTTCCTCAAGCTTTTAAAAACAAGTAATCCTTCAGACTTCTCATTTTTCTGTCTTGTTAGATGTCCTAACTCAAGCCAGAAAAATCATGCTTGCTGAGAAGCTTTAATAATACTAAAGCAATTTAACTTCATTGAAACAGCTTCAAATTAAGAAGCGGCAGCATTCCTGAACATAAGTTTCTTGAAACAAAAGAAAGTGACATGACGATTATGGAGTTGGGCAGAAGTGCCAAAAGACTCTCTAAGCTTTTTCTGCAAGAATTCTTCTGTGCATGGTAAATTTCTGTGATTTTGCTGGTTTAGACTCCTACTCTTTAAGGTGTAATAAATCTCTGATAATTCCCATTCAATGCTGTCGTGGTTTAACCCCAGCCAGAAACTCAGCACCACGCAGCCACTCACTCACTCCCTCCCCACCCAGGGGGATGGGGGAGAGAATCGGGAAAAAAAAAGTAAAGTTTGTGGGCTGAGATAAGAACAGTTTAATAGAACAGAAAGGAAGAAACTAACAATGACACTAACAACAATAAAGTGACAATAATAATAAAAGGATTGGAACACACAAGACAAGTGATGCACAATGCAATTTCTCACCACTCGCCAACCAATGCCCGAGCAGCACCCCTCCCCTGGCCAGCTCCCCCAGTTTATATACTGGGCATGACGCCCCATGGTACGGAATATCCCTTTGGCCAGTTTGGGTCAGCTGTCCTGGCTGTGTCCCCTCCCAACCTTCCCTGTGCCCCTCCAGCCTTCTTGCTGGCTGGGCAGGAGAAGCTGAAAAGTCCTTGACTGAGTCTAAACACGACTGAGCAACAACTGAAAACATCAGGGTGTTATCAACATTCTTCTCCTACTAAACCCAAAGCACAGCGCTGTACCAGCTACTAGGAAGACAATTAACTCTATCCCAGCCGAAACCAGCACAAATGCTCTGTATGCTACCTCTCACTGTAAGACAAGCATTGGAAGCCTCAAAACAGTTGCTCCCAGCTATTAAGGGGTTGCATTTTTCAGGAAGCCAGCTGAAGGCAGGATGAATCTTCCTCTCCCCTTTCCCCAAAGGCAACTCCTCACTTCATTACAAAGAAGGACCTTACTGGAGGCAGAAACTCAGGCATGCTAAGATTTCCAGGGAAGCCACTGTGCAATTTCCCTAGCAATAATCTGTCTCTTGTGTCAACGATGTGGGGAAAAAAACAGAAAAATCCTGGTGTAATGTATAAAGTGTATGCATAGTGTTTTGAATTTATTCCATAGTACTCCATAGAGCATACAGAGATTCCAGCTGGGAAGTCTCTGACCATCCTTATAATGATACAACTGCTAGTACACCCCATGCTCTGCAGAAGAGGGGATGTTGGAGGGGTTAGCCGCCAGCCCCAACTCACCCCCAGCACCTTGGAATGTCCACACAGCATAGAACTGCCCTTGGCTTCAAAAGCATCCTTTCTGATTTTCCAAGGCCAGTGTCAGGTCACATTCCCACTGTTTGAGCAGCTGCATTGCATGTCATTCTCACACGTGAAATGGCAAAATCAAGCAGTCAGATGTCACATCTCAGCACTACAAAACCGTTCATCATTATCAGCAAATGCAAATAGCGGGGGCATGAAAGGAGAGGCCAGCCTGAAGCCTTTTTCTGAAAATCAAGAATATTCACTGTAAGACCCCTCCCTCATAGCAAACTGCATCTTACTCAATATATTGACCTTGGATGGAGAGATGAATCTCTTAGCTCTCTCATAACCTTCATTTGCATTTCAGTAGGCATTAAACAATTAAGCCATTTTGGGATACAATTCTGCACATTATTTATGTGTGTCTCTCAGTGTCCTTCCACGGCAAAGTTCTAGGACTTTAAGAAAACAAATAAGACACATAAGAGTAGAAGAGAAAAATGAATACTATTTTTTAAAATTCCTTCTAAGGTACACTGGTTTTTGTTCAGCCTGAGCATAGCAGGGGTTTTGTATACTGTGGAAAAGAGGGAGAGGGAATGATCTTAGAATATATTTTCAGACTTGGTGAAGGAAACAATTGCAATAAGGTAAGAATTTTGTAGGTGTTATTCTGTAATCCTGCACTGGTAACTTCAACTCACAAAAAAAGCTTATTTGCTAGCATCTTCTATGATTGCAGTGAACCAAGTGATCAGGTTCCATAAAGATGCACATAATTTAGAACTAGCCTAGTCAGAGAGACATGCTTGTGACATCTGCGAATGTGCACCCAGAAGACAGCAGCATGGCCAGAAGAACAGAAGATATATGCTGCCTGGGGATTTGATGCTGAACCTGTCATATGCATAGTCTCAAACAGAAAAATATTTTTATACTTTCCCAATTCAAATGATACAAAGTACTGCTTTCCCTTGACATTCAAGGGTCAGTCCAGGCACAGTCATAAAAGAAATGGTCCCCGGAATGCACTGCTTGTATCAGCAATCCTCCTTGGCATTAGGAAAGCAGCCTCAGAGATGATGTGTTGCCTGACTTTTATCCAATAACTCTATTGAATTTGTTGTCTGACCTTTTCTTTCCTTTGGATGGCATCATCCATGGAGTAGTATATCATCATCATCATCCTCCTCACTCAAATGACGCATCTCACTAATAGATCATTAGAAAGAAAGCTCACTCTGAAGATATACGAGTACAATATATCATGACGGAAAAGGGCGTACTGTTGATGTACTACTCAAAAGATGGCAAAGTCCAAAGAGGAGGAGGTCCAAGTGGAAGCGTTTTTAATTGAGAATGGTTGACTACATCACAATAAAAAGCCTTTAATACTTCCTCACTTTGCATTATTGAAATCAGGCACAGTGGATGCTTATGCTTCTTGCTTCTCTCAGCAAGAGAGAACCCCCAAAATTATTTCTTTCCATCCTCTTTCACATTGTGGTTCTTGTGCATTAGCACATGGGGACCTGAGGCTCTTCAGCAGCTCAGAGCTGGCTTTTAGGTTCAGCCATGTCATGCAGCAAGCAGGAGGGCACTGCTGCTGCAGGGAGCAATGCACAGAACAAGTGCTTAGTGGGGAGGACAAGAAAATCTGTTGGGTCGACAAAGGTGTCTACAATGAGTTGTCCTGCAGGAGAGCTACACATGAATCCCTGCTTTGCAATTAATGTTGTGACCACATAGGTTCCTGCCCATGAACCATCCCCAAAGTCCCTGCTCTGTCTGTGGTACCAGGTAAGCATCTCCTGGCTTTTGGTCACCTGAAGATTTTGGCACATTGGTTGGAGGGTCAGAAGAACAGAGATTCCTTCCCAGTGTTGAGACATTTATCTTTGCCTGTAAACATTGCTTTTTGGCTCATCTTGGTCTCATCTCTCTCACTATGTCTCCAAAACCCACCTTCAACTTAACTAACATCTATATTTTGGGCACAATTTTCCCAAAAATGTTTCTAAAATGTTGCTTCTTTGCATAACCATTTATGTTTGGGAAGCTATGACTTGGTACAGGAAAATATCCAAAAGACGTATCCTCAAATTTGCCCTGCAAAACTACTCCCTCGCATGTTGAATCCATCTGCCTCTTTCAGCATAAGACATTGGTTTGAAAGCAAAAGGACTTTGGTGCCTGGCCTAAAAGCCTTCACACTGGATGTGAGAGTCTCCCCACTGTCATTAGCTCTTTGCCTGCTTAATTATCTCCTCTACGCTGGAGAGGGGCACCTGCAGTGCTGCGTGGGGACCGCGCTTAGATAGCGCTGTTCCTCCCACCCCTCTGCTGTTATCGGTAATTTTGTTCCATATTGTCAACAAGCGTATCAGAAAAGTAAAACACAATTAACTATGGTGCCAAATAGTAGCTTAATGCTTAATTGCACAACCACAATGAGGTCACAATTACTGGGCAATCAGATAAGCTTTCACAGATGTATTATATAATGCATGAGCTTAATTCCTCCAGAGGTAGCCAGAAAATTACTGTTCATTAACAAAGTGGTTCCATTATCAGAGAACATATTTAAATCATCATTTTCTTCATTCTGGAAATAATGCCATTTCTTCTTCAAAGGATAAATATACTTTTAAGAAATGCTTCAGCTGGAAACTACTGTCCCAAGTAAACCTAATGACAGATGTTTAATGTGTCATTTTTTTCCCAGTAATAAAAAAGACAAGGAAATAATTTTCTGAACTCCATCAGTTTATACCTCATGAAGTATAAAGGCAAGCTGTAGAAATTTGCACTGCTGTTCCACTTGTGGACGCAACTACATTCTGCAGCTTTGTTCTGTAGCATGTCCCCCAGAAACCAAGGCAGTGACATAAGTAAGGGGCCAGGATCAAGCACAAAGGGTCAAATGTATTTTTCTTTATCTCCAAACCTTTTAAAAATGATTTACTGCCTCACTGTATGGGACATGAAAGGATAATGCTGTTTTCAACACTCAAACAAATGACATACTGGAACTGACATTTTTTACGTACGTTTATGCATCTTGATGCAGCCGTCCCCCTTACCCTGACAAAACTCCCATGGAAACAAATGGGATTTTTACCTGAAAGTGACTGCGGGATTGGCCCCTCTTTTATGCCTGTTAAAATATATTGACTCTCCCTGAAAACCCAGAATTACTTCGCAGAAGTAGAGAAGACATCTAACTATTTCACTAATTTTAAGAAGGACTAAATCATAGAAATGGTTTCAGAATACATCTTTAGAGTTATCCGTAATGTTTTCTCATCTCTCTCACAGACTGAAATAATATAAAAATCCATTGAAGAATAATAATTGTCACATTTGATGTATATTTTTATTAACAGTACTATAAAAATTCAATTATGTAGCAAAGGGCAACAAATATCTTCCTTTAAATTATGCAGTAAACAAAGCACTCAAAAAAAAAAAAAAGAATTGTTTGCTCATGTCATACATTAAAAATCTCTGCGCCATTGGCTGAGGTGTTTAAACTAAATTCCCTCTTTGTGTTTGGAATCAGATTTTCCCTTTCCTCTCCCCCTGCTCTCATTTCTCCAAATGCTTTCCTGGGGGAGGTTTATTTAGCCAACAATCTGTGCCTTCCAGACATAGTATTTCCTCTGTCCACTCTGCAAATTCTCATATCTGACATTTACCGTGGTGGGAGAACACAGCTGTACAGATGGATTAATAACAAACTCGGGATGCAATAGCTCACACAAACTGTTTTTCCACTGATAAATTTAGGAGTAACTATGGCCCACAGGATGGTCTGCTAATTATCAGTAATATCATTACTTAGGGAGATACCAAAATATACCTTTCGACCGTGTTTAAGTGGTTCTGCCTCTGTTATACAGAGATGCAAAACCGTTTTACCTTGCACAACAGGAGATGATCTAGCATAAAATGACCATTTTTTATGCTTATCATGCAGAACTAGAATGCTACTATCTTCATTTGGATGCGTGGCAGAGCAGTAATCAGTGCCCTTCCTTGTCTCATCAAACCAGGGCTCCGCCACAGAGAAAAGGAGGGTGCTTCTCTGAATTCCTCTATGTCCCTGTAAGCAAATAAATGCAAAAGGAAAGGCAGAGATAAACCTAGATTTTGCAAGCAAGCAGGCGGAGGAAATCTGCTATTCTGTTAGCATGTAGGCAGACTTTTTAATTCTTTTTTTTTTTTTTTTCTTCCTCACAACAAAAAGAGCAGCAGGAGGACCTGGGAGCTGGAGCCTGTAGTCACTGCTGGCCCCATCCCGGTGCCCGGGGTAGCAGCCTACCTCTTCTTCCAAAGAAGCAGAGAAATATTTGGGAAACTCAAGTCCTGATTGATGACAGTAGTGACTTTAGACACGGATGTGAAACCATCGGCTTTTCACTTCATGTATCTCTATCTAACAAATAAACAGAACAGGTTTCTGCAGGTTTCACCACAGCCCTTGGGTTTTGAGGAAGGAGTGTTATTGTTCCAGCAGCCCCGACAGCTGTGACAGGAGCATCAGTCTTCAACCCAGGGCTGATTTCGTCCCACTCGCTCTCTCCGGCAGTGACATCTGCCACATTTGCCCTGGCACCACCAGCCTCAGCATGGCACTGCACCCTCCTGTGACAGCCTGCACCCAGGCAACACCTCGGTACACCCTGTGTGCACCCCTAAAAAAACACTTCAAATTAGAGCTGCAGTGTATTTATTTATTTATTTATTTATTTCTCTTAAAAGTCTTGTCCACATGCTCCAAAGCAAAATCCCAAAGGAATCAATGCAGGATTGACCCTTAAGCTAGCAGCAGAAACTGGTTTCATAAAGCCACTTTCCATCAACCACTTTATCTGTATGCAGAGACTTAGAGAAGACCCAGACTGCCAGCAGTTTCCCACTGCCCTGTTCCCACCTTCTAGTCTGCCTAACTTTAGGTTTATCATATGCAATTTTCTCCTCCTGTACCTATTCACAGCTGTGCTTCCCTGGGGTGACCGCCTGCCAGAGGCAGAGATGTTCACCCAGATCTGTGCCTCGTCTGTGAGCCTTGAGTGTGCTGCATGAAAATAGTTAACGCATATAACAAGGAAAGGGAGGGAAGAATAAATTACAGCCAAGGAGCTCCACAGAACTAATTAAATCAGATAGAAAAGCTGACAGTACAACAACCACAGAGACTTTTTCCCCTTCTGCTTGCTAGAAAGAGTCTTGCTTAGATGGGCTTAATATAGCCTGGTGCAGAGCAGCTAGCTATAAGTTTATTTTTTGAACTTAAATGTCACACATACCGTGGACAAAATTCATTCACAAGAAGCTTATTTAATGTGGGGGGAAGATTATATTTAAAAGTGAAGCAGAAAGCGCAGAAGGTGCCTGCATACCTATATTAGCAAATGCCAGTCATAGCTGGCGGCACAGGTGGAAAAAAAAAAACAGTAAGAGATGGTTACCATGTAGGAAGAGCTGGAAAAACCCAGTGGAAACCCCTTTGTAAAAGAAAAAGGAGGGCAGGAGAAGTAGTCACCACATTAAATATTCAGAGACACAAAAGAAAATCTTCCCCCTCACAAAGTTTCTGAAGCCCATCAGCTAAGTCCACTTTCGACCACAGTGGCAGGGGTCGAAGGACCCATCCCCAGACCCTGCATTCGCCCTGCGCCAGCCACGTGTCCCCTGCCACAGCTCCTGCTTGCAGGGTGCAGCCGGGCATTCGTTCATCTCTGCATGGCAGCTCCAGCCCGGCTGCCTCGGGGATCGCTGCACTTGAAGCAGGCACTGTGGTCCTGCCACCAAGACCTTTTTCTGGTTAAATACCAGTTCTCTGGAACCTTTGCAGAGTTGATTTCAGCCCTGGCTATGAATTTCATTAACTTCTGGCACCTGAGGTGACCTGCTCAGGTGTGAAACTTGGATGCTTGCAGGGGTACATGAGCTTCATCGTAGGGTCAGAAGACATCTGTGGTACCCAAAGGACCTCTGTGAATCGACCTCTATTCCTCACCCCAAAAAATCAAGGCAGTGCCATTTTCTTATCTTGCAGAAATGCTGAGGAGAGGATGTTAATAAAGATTACGAGGTGCTCAGAGTCTGAAGCAGAAAGTACCATAAAAACATCTTTAAAAGACTGAGGTGTGACTTGCCTCTTGCACTGTGACTGGGGCCATGCACAGCCTGCTTCTTAATAAAAGGGTCATTGCTGGGGGCTGAAGTTTCCTGCATGGGCTCTGATTTGCACACTGATGAGGATGGAAGCGGCATGGGGGTGGCTGACAGAGCCGGACTCTCTGAGGCCACAGTGACACCCTTGTAGCAATTATTATACTGGGGAATGTGAAAAAGTCTCCTGTAAAAGACTGAAAGAAGAGGGAAGACTCACTGTAGAGGCTGTACTTTTCACTTTGCCACAATAATATCTCCGAAGTCCTGCAAGTCTCCGACACAGACAAAAACCACTTCCCTGCCTTTATCTCTGGCATAAAAAGGTTTCCCTCTGTGGCTGGTCTTCAGATTCCCATGAAAAGGCCAAACTCTGTCAGCCTTATCTGCTCACCTCCCTTCTTCCCTTTACATCCATTGGTGTCCTGCAGCACCTTGGGTGCCTGCAGCGTAACCCACCAGGCGCCCGGCCGTGGCTCTGTGGCTTGTGCAGGTATACAGCGAGCCTAGGACAGCTTTGCCATCTGCTTTATCCCAGGTGTATCATGCTCCCTCTAAACCCATATTTCACAGGTGGAATCGCTTTTTGATATTTCTTTACACTAGATTTGCCTTGTTTCCCACTCTCGAACTCTCTCCGCTTGGATGTTCTTCAGACTGCCTGTTGTTAACTCTTTCTATGCTCTGTTCCCCCCTCTGCAAATGTCTGAAGAGGAGGCATGGTCTGACCCGCCACACTGTTCCTCCACCGAGAAATGCTTCCCTGGTTAGCTGTGTAATCCCAGGACACAGCACTGAACTGGTGCTATTCACCACGTGAGCCAGTTCAGAGAGGCTGGTATGGACATTGCACGGGTGCCTTTAGGAAGCTGCATGCTGTATTCAGAGCTACAATGGAAACTGGATTTCCCATACACAGACGTACACACCCCACTACTTTTCTCAAATACCACATGTAATAGACTTCTGCCTAGTGTGCACTGTATAGAAGAATGAGGACTATAATTTAGTAGCTAAAAACCAGGAGTGGCAGCAGTCCCCTGTGACTCACTAGTATTTCACACCTCCATCACCTTCCTGAACTTCACCACAGTCATGTCAGAACTGTTTACCCTAGAAGAAAAGGGAGGGTCTCAGGGATCAGTCTTTGTCCTTGCCACTTACATTATGTGACATGAGACCCACCACTTTGCCTTTCTGTGCCTTGGTTTCCCTGGCAGAAGGATGGAAAGAATAATCATGAGAACTCCTCTACATGACTAGTGAGTGCTTACTAAGCTCAGCCCTAAAACAGTGCTGTTCCTCAACTGAGAGTCTCAGCACCTCTCCAGGGGTAAATAAAAACAGCATTTTCACTCCTCGAATCCATAGCCTTCTCACTGAGACAAGAACAGAAAGTCAGTTTGAAGTTTTCTATTTTATTTTAGAAATGCTTGGCACCAAGCAGGAATCAAAGAAAGAAAGATAAAGCCCTTCTCGGAGTTCTCTCTTTTTTCCCATTCCTATCGTCTTCTAATCAAACCAGCATGAGATATCAAGCAATTACAATGCCATTTGCTCCCTGCTGGATGCAACAATTAGCCTAAGATATCTAATGAAAGGAATTAAATTCTACGTGTTTTATAGCAAATAGCTTTAATTTTAATTACAAATCCCAAATACATCATCTTCAATAACGATCAGCCCATCACATCTGCTAGGGACTGATGAGGATTTGCCTTTTGCATGGTTTGGACTGAAAATGAAACCAGATTTTCCCCACATAAGGGCCCTAGTGAAGAGAGTGGAAATTTGGGTAAAGCAAGGATCAGAGCCCGCAAAATCCCTGCAGAATTTCCCACAGACTGAGACTGTTACCAGAATGCTCTTCATCTGCATCTGTGAAAAGCATCCTTACACATCAGATCTGCAAAAGTTGCTTCGGGTTTGGCGATATAATTCATTACCGAGTCTCTATTACATCTCCCCATTTGGACTCCATCCACATAGTCCATTACGTCTCCAACTAAAGCTCATTTTAGCAATTTGCATTATTCCAGGTACCTGTCCCTGAGCACAAGCCACCCGCTGGCGTGCAAGCAGCAGTCCATTTAAAGAAGGTGAGGGCTCAGGGCAGCTCATCTCCCAAGCCTCCCCCCTCTGCCTAGATGAGGATTTGTCGGTAGTGACAGGCGAGGAAGAGCCCAGAGCCAAATGCTGTCTACCACACCTGTCTTTGAGGCCACCAGCCTCTGCTCATGAGCGCACAGCTGGGTTCACAAACTGTCTCCAAACCCATGCTGATGATTTTTGATTCCCTGTCTCAGCAAGTAAGGAAATCTCTGACGGGCCTTGCTTCGTGATCCAGTTTTGCTTTTGTTCTGAAAACTCTGCAGCCAGCTTTATCACCCAGTGCACGCCTGGCAGTAATTGCTAAACCACCCATGTCCCTTCTGAAGAGAAAAACATACTTTCCTAAGTCATTTATACACTTCTGAACATTTTACCTGAGAACTGTGTGGAAAAATGGGTTAAACTCTCTTTCTCCCCAGAGTTGTGACTTTTTCTCCTTTGAGCACAGAAACAATTTTTTTTTTTAAAAAAAAAAGGTGTATCTCTGTGGTCGAAAAATAGGCTGTATTTTGCAATGAGATCTTTGTAAATGCTCTATTGCTTTTTCTGGTTTCATACTTTTATTCCAAAATACTTTGGTGAAATAACTTAGTGAAAATAAGCTGTGTTGGATCACTGCAAGTAAGTCAGTATTTTTATTTTTACCCCAGTTTGAACATAAGCATTGCAGAAACATTTGGATTTTGTTGCCAGGGGAGATTCATGAGTTCCCTCCGGCTCTCCTGTTCTGTGTTTGTTAAATCCCAGGGAGTTATACTACAGTGAAAAACACCCAAAGCAAATCCTGCCTGTCTGACAGCCACAGATGGACTGAACCCCCGAGGGAGCTCGGGGCTCTGCCCCATCCCGCAGCCATCCCTGCTTCTCATGGGCATTGCTGAGCAGCCCTCTGATCCGCGATGGCTGCAAAAGGCTGCGTAGTTCTGCTAGTTCCTAAAGACCCTGTAATATAGTAGGCGACCACTCCATGTTCGTGACATTGTAGCTGACCTTCATTTTCATGTTATGATACCTGTTATTCCCACGGGCCTCCTAACTGCTTGCAGGGGCTACAATTTATACCTCTCAGTTACTCGTAGCCATCCCCGAGAGTCCTACTGTTGCACAGGCTTGCATTTTCAATTCCATTTGTTGTTCAGAAGCAGCAGGAAATCAGAAAGAAGGAACCCCAGTGACGAGCTGCGGTTTCTGCGTACCCTGATATGGCCACCCACATAACACTACCAAATCTCCGCTACTACACCTGTAGGTTCTGCCTCTCTGGCCGTGGGGCTGCCTGACCGCACAAAGGTCTCAGACAGTGCTGCAGTCCTGGAGAAATGCAACACTAATCCATCATACCTAATCTTCATACCACACATTCACGCTCCATCCACACCAATTTGTCTCCTCCAGCACCCCAGCATAACTAATAACAGCAGCATTTATAACAGTGGTATCATGCCGTGTACCCCATCTCACTCCATAATTCATACAGGGTGATTTATTTGCAGTGGACACGCCTAGAAAATATATTTGCTGCTTCCCTCCCCTCCTACATGCAGTGTAACATCACTGAGGGCTGTGGATGTGGTGCAGAGCTGCCCAAACTGGGGAAGGGAGCTGAGCTGGTTAATCCCCGTGGCACAGCCCCAGGCAGGCTCAGCTTGGGGTCAGGAGCCGTGTAGCTGTTTGGCACCACACCGCAGCAAACAGGCTCTGGTGGGACTTAGCATCTTCTCCCTACTTTCTGGGAAAACGCTGGACTGATCTGGAATTTTGTAGTGCAGTGATATGGTGGCTGGGATGACAACTTTTCCCAAAGAAACATCAAGAGGTAGAAACAGTGGGTCAGAAAGTGCTTCAGGAGATCCTCTGGCGAGGACCATTGCTGAAAGGAGGTTCACCAGCCTCTGGAAATCGTTCACAACATGCTTACTCTGCCCATATTTTAACCCCTTCTGCAAAAGAGACTCCACAGTTCCCAGCAGCCTGTTGTAGTGTTTTGCCTTCCCTACATTTAAGACAGTTTTATTATCTAACATGCATCTTCCTTGCTGCTCATTTCTTCTGGTAGTGTGTAGTGGTCATGGGCAACAGCTAGCCACCATTATGTATCTACCATGTTTATATACATAACCTGTGTATTTTATGTAATGGGGCAGTTAAGACCTTATAAATTCCCTCTCTTTTCTAAGCTTTCTTTTGTCCTTTCTTTTTCCCCATTTACTAGTGAGTGTATACCTGCAGGTTTCAACGTGCTGGAAAACATTACTCGATTCCTCATCACAGTGATATAGGTAGAGGGACCACAACAGCCATAACTCAGATTAGGAGATGTAATGCAGCAAATGGCCAACAGAGCCAAGAAGTCTTGTCTTACTCTTGCCTTTCCTGGGGATTCCTTGTTGAGGAAACTACCACAACGTCCACGTGTGAGGTTGGCTCCACAGCCAGAGCATCGGCTGGACTCTCCGCAGATTCGGAGCAAGGAACTGACCTTCCATCTCCTGCATTCCCTGTCCAGGACTATCAGCTTTCACAAGGCAGGATTCCCTCTTCTGTCCTACACTTAGACAGGCACATGAATGCAATTTTAAGATCTGGTTCTCAGTCCACCACAGAAAATACTAATTCAGAAATCCTCAACTTTTCTTGTTAAAGTGGAATTTTCCTTTTAGAAATAATCCAGTTCACAGGAACATCCCAGAACAGCACACGTATGATATGGTGCCTTTGTGCTGCAATTTGTTCCCCAACTCACTCCGCTTTGACCATTTATGCTAGCATTATATAAGCATGGAGCAGGGATTGTTTTAAGATGTAATAGCTTTACCCATCATCACTAGGAACACCTGTCTTGGGGAGCTGGGATGTTCAGATTTCTAACGACATAACTGTCTCCAGGAAGCTCTAGAGGTTCGCTGGCTCTCAGGCCTTAAGGTTGTGACAGTGATGTATGGAAAATCTCTCTCTGATGATTCAAAGGTTTTTAACATTTATTCTGCCATCCAACACATATAGGCAGTGACTAGGTCAAAGTGGGTTTACAGATGGGTGAAGTGGGTAAAAACAGAAAGATCCAGTAAAAAGATCCTACAATTTCCAAAATATTATGTTTACAAATACTTACTAGCATGTCTTATTATATATGTGACTTTGACCATCTTGGAAATGAGCAGGGATTTTATACTATGTCTTTCGTGGTGATGACTAAGCAAAATAGGAAAATGTGTATGGTGTATCATTTTCCCAGAGGCTATTGTACTACCTCCTCTATAACTTTTTTACAGTAAAGCAGATAAAAAAGATGGATTTTTAAAACACTGATTTTTTAAAAACAACCATTTTCATGTTTTTTTAAATTAAAACACACCCAAGAACATAATCTTTTTTAAAAATTTAGCAGTTTGACAGGATTCCTTTGTGAGAAAGCTCTACTGGTATGTGTTAATGGCAAGTTGCTACCCCCATTTCCCAGCTATCCTCTGTTTTGTCTGATTAGATTATAAATTCTTTGAGAAAAAGATTGTGTCTCAGTGTGGGAACTCAGAGAGACAGAGACTCCCTGGTGTCTGTGCACTGCCCAGCGCAATAATATACTATTCTGATAGAGTGCCCCCTAGGTACTAAACATTACAGCCATCATGGGGAGACAAATACAATTCCACTTTGTGGACTTAGTGTCAACAATTCAAAATTTACTTGCATTTCATTTGGAAGGTAACCCCTGAATTGTAAAAGGAACAGATATCTTCAAATAGCTGCCCTGGACCTACTGACCTTGGTGAGGTGGCCAGTGGAAAAATGGCCACGTCTTCATTCAGGTGGCTGAGGGATCTGGCCACCAAGCAGCCAAGAATGGGAGAGTGCTTGGCAGCTAGTCCAAGTGAGATGCAGCCTCCAAGTGAGATGTGTCCTGCTGGAAATTTATCTAAATTAAAGCATTGCTGACAGTTGTTTTAACAAATGAGTGAATGGCAGCAAATGAAGTTTATTCCAGATGTTTCTGACAATGTGTATGCAGTACAGCCCTGTGTTTCATGGCCTTTTACTGGGAGGATAGAGAGAATATTGCTATTATCTGATGCTGTTGTACAAAATCTTTGCTGAAAAATTCACATAACCAGAAGAAAGTCTTTGAAGTCAGTGAGTTTCAGCCTGTGCTATTATTTTGACCTGAGTTTTGAAGTTTCTCTGGGTTTCACCTCTGTTTGTATCCCCACCTGTACACCTACACAGAGAAACTAAGCACCTTTTCTCTCGCCTTCTCTACCACATGGCAATGCCAACCAACTGGTACATCCCTGCTAAATGGGAAATTGCTATAGGCATGATACTTGCATGTGACTATTGTCCAGGAATAGTCTTTATATATCTCTTTTTATGCGACCTTGATAAATGCGGCCTGCTTAATATGGCTAAGATGAATGAGCTAATAATTTCTGGACAAGACACCAGACAGGCAGACTGTTTTGATTTACAAGGCTATGTTAATAAATACCAGTGGCATGTTTTGTTCTTCAGGTTGCTGTATGTGTCTCTTGCTTCTGGGCGGTCGTCAATGCAAGGCTGTGAACTCACCTGCTGTTGCTGAGCTATGAGTGGGGAGGTACTGTAGGGCTGGAAGGAAAACACGGTGAGAGAGCAGTTACCTGAGCTATGCTACAGATGTTATTTTTGTCATATGATGTAGGCACTGCATAATCCTGCAATTGTTAGTATCAGAAAGCTACAGGACTTCCCTGTTTCTCCAAGAGGGTTAACGTACAAATACTCAGTGTCTTAGCAGCGCAACATTTCTCCACTTCTTCTGCATGCCATTTTTTCTCTTCTCTAAGTGGAAGTTCATGTTGGTGTGGGAACTGCCAGATTTTGGATGAGTTATGTCCATCAGTGTTCAAGTTCCCCATGAATTTCCCCCCAGTGCTAAGTACCTGGCACAGTGACTCCCCAAGGGCTTGTGACCCCACAAAGGGTGCTGTGTCCGGCACAGCAAATGAGAAGCAAATGAGAACGGGTCTTATGACAATAAGAATCATAGAATCATAGAATTGCCTAGATCAGAAAAGACCTATAAGATCATCTAGTCCAATCGTTAACCTAGCACTGACAAGTCCTCCACTAAACCACGTCCCTAAGCACTACATCTACACAATATTTAAAAACATCCAGGGATGGGGCCTCCACCACTGCCCTGGGCAACCCGTTCCAATGCCCAATGACCCTTTCAGTAAAGAAATTCTTCCTTATATCCAATCTAAATCTCCCCTGGATCAACTTGAGGCCGTTTCCTCTTGTCTTATCGCTTGTTACTTGGGAGAAGAGACTGACCCCCACCTCGCTACAACCTCCTTTCAGGTAGTTGTAGAGAGCGATGAGGTCTCCCCTCAGCCTCCTTTTCTCCAGGCTAAACAACCC